>CM067326.1:82320497-83520497 GCA_034376525.1 Nicotiana benthamiana | reverse complement strand
TCATGTTGCAGAGCCGTACCCTCTACTCTCCATCAAATGGTTAAGTTCGAACATGAAAAACAAAAAATAGTGGTCCACGGAGAAGATGAGAAATCAATCTACAGAGACCTATCAGTCCCATTTTTGGAGGCTAGGGAAGGTAGTGAGCACATAGTCTACCAAGATTTTGAGATCATGGTCGCAGACTAATGTGAGGAAGGAACCCCCTATCCTTAACCCTTCTTATCAAACACATCAATTATGGTTGCCAGTAAATTGATCAAATGTGGTACAAGCCCATGAAAGGTCCAGGAAATCATGATAAGCATTCACGTTGAAACATAGAGATGCATTGATCCAACTTTTATTTGAATTCAAAGACGTCTTTGCCTGGTCTTATGATGATATGCCAGGACTGAGTGTTGGCTTAGTGATGAACAAATTACCAACTTATCCTGGTTGTCCACCTCTCCAGCAAAAGCAGAGAAAGTTTAAAATAGATATCAGTGACAAGATCAAAGAAGAAATCACCAAAGAGTTGAAAGTCTGTGTGATCCGAGTGGTCTGATGCACCACATGATTGGCTAATGTGGTCCCAATGCTAAAGAAAGGATGGGAAGACCCGAGTGTGTGTTGATTATCGGGATTTGACCAAAGAAAACCTTAAGGAAAACTTCCTATCTAAACATCCACATTCTTGTTGAAAATTGTGCCAAACATGAGATACAACCTTTTGTGGATTGTTATTCTAGGTATCACCAGGTTCCAATGGATGAAGAAGATGTAGAAAAGACAGCTTTCACCACACCCTGGGGTACTTACTATTACAGAGTCATGTCGTTTGGTTTGAAGAACGCCAGGGCAACCTACATGAGAGCAATGACAACTATTTTTCATAATATTATGGACTAGAAAATTGAGGTATATGTGGACGATGTAATCATTAAATCCAGAATGCAAGATGACTATGTGCGAGATCTGAGAATGTTCTTTGAGAGCCTGCACAGGTATGACTTGAAAGTGAATCCAGCTAAGTGTGTATTTGGAGTACCGTCTGGAAAATTTTAGGGTTTATAGTAAGGCGGAGGAGAATCAAGTTAGACCCAACAAAGATAAAGTCTATTTAGGATTTACCACCTCCGAGGACCAAAAAACAGGTTATGAGCCTATTAGGAAGGTTGAATTACATCAGTAGATTCATTTCTCATTTGACTACCACCTATGAGCCCATATTTAAGTTATTGAAGAAAGCAGCCATTAGATAGACTGATGAGTGCCAAGAAGCTTTTGACAAAATCAAAGAATATCTGTCGAATTTGCCAGTGTTGATCCTACCTGAGCCTGGAAGGCCTTTGTTCTTGTATTTGACAGTGTTGCAGAATTCTTTTGGATGTGTTCTTACGCAACATGATTTAATCGGGAAGAAAGAACAAGCCATATACTATTTGATCATGACGTTCACTAGTTTTGAGGCCAACTACACTTTGTCGGAAAGAACTTCTTGCACCCTAACTTGGGTCGCATAGAAGCTTAGGAATTATTGATTGGCTTATACCACCTATCTCATTACCATATTCGATTATTTGAGGTAAATATTTATCGGTGCCAACCCTGAACCACAATAGAGTGGCAATAACGGTCGAAGTAGCTTTTACTCGAGATGGTTGGGATCGAATCCACATGGAGCTAGAAGTGGGAATTGGATTTCTGTCTAAACTAGTAGTGCATGGTGCTTTTAATTTCACTTCCAATCATAGTTGGACTTTTGATTACTTCTATTTTTATGCTAATGAGATATTAAATTTAACTAAGAACAAAATGCTTGAAAGGTTTTTTAAATGGTTAAAGAGGAACAAGGGAAGTGAATTTCTATAGGTGAATACTTGATGGGATCTAAAGCCTAAGGCAAAATTATTGTGTTGGGGATTACAACATAGCAATGCATGAAACTACTCACTCCCTATCAGTAGTTTGAGTAATTTTGCCCTAATTGACTTTCTTGAGACTAATTGGGTATCGATATTGTGCAAGCAATATAGGTTCAAGTCGGGTATTACTATCTTTAGGTTTTACCTTTTAATTAGGGCTATCACTCTCTTCAATGCATCCAATTCATTGTTGGCCTAGTTTTCCTAGACTCAAATGCTCTGTCTCAAGAAGAGCCTAAATAAAAAAGGCACAAATTAATGCTTGCAACCACTAATTGAACATGGAAAGCATAAATTAGTCAAAATATCAAACACCCATAAATATTTAAGCCTTAAACTCAAGACCTATAAAATAACACACTAGGGTTGAGCCATAATCCTAGCTAATGGGTCAAGTTACTCATTGTAAATGAAGAAAACTGATAAATAGATGAAGAATAAACCATAATATTTACAAGCTAATAATTTAAAATTCAATAATAAACACACTATAAAAGTACTCAAAATAGTCAAGTACCGCCGTTCACATGCTCAGCTAAAAGTTAGATTACAAAAGATGACCTAAAATTGTGAAATGAAAGTCTTTATATTAGGTCAAATTTTCTGGACAAAACTACCCCTGACAAGGTATTGCGTTCCGCATAAAATCCACCGCGGACCGCGATGAGGCTTTTTCGCTTGATTATACGTTCTCTGAGCCTGACCACTGCACGCCGCATAAAATGCACCACGGCTGCGGTGGTTTCAATTGCGGTCCGCACAGAAAGGACCGCGGACCACATTGGCTTCTATCTTCAAACTTCCAACTCTCTGAACCTCCCTCTCCATAGACCGCAAAGATTGTATTGCGGCCGTAAGAAATCCTTCGAGGACCGCATTACCTTAGGCTCCAAAAGTGTACCTCTCTAAATCTTCTCCATGCGGACCGCAGCAAATAGATTGTGGTTCCAGTGAGTCTGTTGTTGCTGTGCTTTGACTTGTTCTTGGTACTTGTGCATATTTCAATCTTTTTTTATCTAGTTTCTACTAATGGCCACTTTTTCTACAAAAAATTGTAAACAAGTACAACATGTAAGCCTTTAGGACTATTTTCTATACATTTTTAATCAAAACTCAAGTAAAAAGGAGTGTAAAATGAACTAGAATCCCTATTTATCAACTATAAGCCCATAGAGCATCATCCAATTTCTTTGACCAATTGGTCCTATTTGCATTCACCGTCCTTGACAATATACTCTTGATTTCCCTAATTGAGACTTCAACTTGGCCACTCGCCTGAGAATGATAAGGGGTAAAAATTTTGTGATTAACACCATACTTTGCAAATAAAGTGTCAAAAGATCTATTACAAAAATGAGAGCCCCCATCACTTATGATTGCACAAGGAGTGGCTAACCTAGTAAAAATGCTCTTCCTGAGAAATACAACACTCCGGGCCTCATTGTTAGGTAAAGCCACGACTTCAACCCACTTTGAAACATAGTCAACCGCCACAAGAATGTATGTGTTCCCACACGATATAACAAACATGCCCATAAAATAATTTCCATATACATCAAAAATTTCAACTTCAAGAATAGTATTGAGAGGCATCTCATCTTTCTTTGAAATTCCGCCCAATCTTTGACATTTGTCACACCTCTTCACAAGTTTACTTGCATCTTTATGCAAAAGTTGGATATTAAACCCACAACTAGGAATCTTCAAAGCTGTCCTCACCCCACCATGATGGCGACCATATGGAGAGGAATGACAAGACCCTAAGATACTCAATTCCTCTTCCTCTGGGACACACCTTGGGATCACTTCATTAGTGAAGATCTTGAAAAAGTACAGCTCATCCAAATAGAAATCCAAACTATCTCGTTTAAGCATCTTCCTTTGGTTAGAATAGAGCCTACACAAGATTATACCAGTCACAAGGAAATTAGCAAACATCCGCAAACAATGCATTTCATTCATTGACACAGAAGTAGTTTTTCATCAGGAAATGAATCGTTGATCTCTAGGCCATCACGAGGCCTCCCCTCCTCCTCCAAGCGGGACAAGTGGTCCGCCACTTGGCTTTCACTACCTTTCCGGTCCACAATTTCCGAATTAAACTCTTGAAGTAGCAAGACCCATCGCATCAGCCTAGCTTTGGAATCTTTCTTTGCCATCAAATATCGAATAGCGGCATGATTGGTATGCACTATTGGCTCCCACAAGATACGTCCAAAATTTTTCCATTGTCAACGCAATAGCCAAAACCTCTTTTTCAGTCACCATGTGTCCATTTGGGCCTCATTTATTGTCTTGCTTGCATAGTACATGGGATGAAATATATTATTCACTCTTTGCCCAAAAACCGGCCCAACTGCAACATCACTCGCGTCGCACAAGAGCTCAAAATCCAAGCTCCAACTAGGTCCGGTAATAATATGAGCGGTGGTCGAGTTATGCTTGAGAATACCAAATGCTTGCATACATATCTCATTGAACACGAACTTAGTATCCTTTTCCAAGAGCTTACACAAAGGATTCACTATATTCGAAAAAGTCTTTGATAAATCTCCGATAGAATCCTGTATGCCAAAGGAAACTTCTAACCCCTTGATAGAAGTAGGGGGTAGAAGCCTTGAAATAACTTCTATTTTAGCTTTGTCCACCTCTATGCCATGTTTTGAAATTATATGGCCAAGGACTATGCCCTCCTCAACAATAAAGTGTCATTTCTCCCAATTGAGCACAAGATTGGTTTCTTCACATCACGCCAACACCCTATCAAGAATCTTCAGGCATTCATCAAATGAGTCTCCCACAGCACTAAAGTTTTCCATGAACACATCCAAAATATCTTCCACCATGTTGGTGAAAATGGCCATTATACACCCCTGGAATATAGTCTGTGCGTTACACAAAATAAAAAACATCCTAGAAAAGGCAAAGGTGCCATGTGGACAAGTGAAAATGTTCTTCTCCTGATCTTTCGGAACAATCAAGATTTGGTGTACTCAAAATACCCATCCAAGAAACAATAGAAGGCACAAACCGCACGTCTATCTTAGTATCTGATCAAGAAAAGGCAATGGAAAGTGATTCTTGCGAGTCACCTTTTTCAACTTGCGGTAATCCATGCACACCCTTCATCCAGTGATTGTATTTGTGGGAATCCATTCATTTTGTGCATTGGTCACCACGGTCATACCACCCTTCTTTGGCACACGTTGCACTGGAAAAGTCCAATAGCTATCAGAGATGGGGTACACAACCCTGACATCCAACCAGTTGATCACCTTCTTTTCACAACTTCTTCCATTGCCTCGTTCAACCTCCTTTGATGGTCCAAGGAGGGCTTTGCATCATCTTCCAGAATAATCCCATACATACATAATGCAAGGCTTATTCCTTGAATATCATCTAGAGTCCATCCAACTGACTTCTTCCACTTTTGGAGAACCACCAATGTGGCATCAACATGCATGTTAGTAAGATAAGAGGAAAGAATAACTGGCAAATTTGTACTAGGGGCTAAAAATTCATACTTGAGGTATGGAGGCAACAACTTCAACTCCAACACCAAAGGTTCCTCGATTGAGGGCTTTGTTGGTGGAGTCTTCCTATTCTCAAGATTCAAAGAGAGTTTTCTCGGCTCATAAGAGTAAGAACCAATCCATGTAATGCATTAACACACTCCGTCCGACCTTCAACTTCATTTACATCAAGATTCAACAAAACCGCTTCTAGAGGGTTCTCCACATTGATCATTGCACTAGTATCATTTATTGTCATTTTCGTGACAAGATCCACAAATGAGAAAACTTTAGTACAGTTGGGCTGCTTCATTGACTTGCACACATCAAAGAACACTTTTTCATCACCCACTCGGAAATTGAGTTTCTCTACTTCCACATCAACTAAGGCCTTCTCAGTTGCAAGGAAAGCTCTTCCCAAGATTCTAGGAACCTCAAAATCAACCTCACAGTCAAGAATCGCAAAATCAGCTGGCAAGATAAATTTTCCCACCCGCACAAGAACATCATCAATAATACCCAATGGTCTCTTCATTGATCTATTCTCCATTTGCAACCTCACGGAAGTCGGCTTCGGTTGCCCAATATATAAAGTCTTGAAATCTGAGTAGGGCATCAAGTTGATACTTTCCCCCCAAATCACATAGAGCTTTTGCAAAGACTGCACTACCAATGGTGCAGGAAAGACTGAAAGCACCAGGGTCTTCTAGCTTCGAAGCCATTGAATGAACTATTGCACTGACTTAGTGGGTCATCGTGATTGTCTCGCAATCTATAGATCTTTTCTTTGTCGCCAAGTCCTTCATGAATTTAACATAACTCGGCATTTTCTCTAGAGCCTCCACCAAAGGCACATTGATGGATAAGCTTTTCATCATGTCAATGAACTTCTTAAACTGATTCTCATTTTTCTAATTCGTTAGCCTTTGAGGCTAAGGTGGAGGTGGCCTTGGAAAAGGTGCCTTGGCTTTAGGCACGAGGCACGACCATTTCCGACATGTTTATTACATGTGCCTTGGATGGGTTCACACCATTCTTTGTTTCCACCTCGGTATCTTTGATATCAATCCTCTCTTCTTCATTTACGTTTTCATCAATCACATTTTCAACCACCAAAGGGACCTTATTTTCTTGCAACTTAACTTCATCACTCAAAATTGCTTGTTGATATGGGGCATTGATATCACCACCTCGTCCACTCCTTGTAGTTACTACCAATGTACGTCCAATCTTGTTCCCACCCTTCGGGATGACTACCGTATCACTAGGTAGAGTCCCCTTAGGGAGAGTGTTCAATGATTGTGAGATACGGCCTAAGTGAACGCCCAAGTTTATGATTGAAGTATTGTAGGAAGCCAAATAGGCATCTGAGTCAGCATTCTTCTTCATTTTCTGCTCGAACATCATTTAAATTCTCCTCATGTCATTGTTTCATAAACTAGGACCTTGGGATAGAAATGGGGAAGTATTGTTCGACTGTCGATACATTGGGGGTCTTCGAAAGCCTTGCTCTCGATTTCCTTGATTGTTATTGTCCCAACCACCCTGGTTGTTATTTCCACCCTAGTTATTGTTGTTACCCTAATTGTTTTGGCTATTGTTTTGGTTGCCCCAATTAGGATTTTGGTTATTGTTCCCCCAATTATTTTTTCCGTGCTGTTGATTTCCCAAATTACCGTGGGGCCTCCATTGTTATTGGTTTGAAGAATTGCCCCTTGGCCTTAATAATTGTTCACGTATTGCACTTCTTCATTCTGTTCTTCATACCAATCATATTGAAACCCACCATTGTCTTGGTTGTATTGATCAAAATTCCATTAGTTCTGTTGCACCCTTTGTCTTCTTTTATTCACTAACATGTTGATACCCTCCATGGCATTCACTTGTTGTGGAGCTTGAACCTGTTGTAGCTGTGCCTTTGCTAGCTGGTTCATAATTGTTGTCAGTTCATCAATTGCATGCCTATGACATGGAGCTCTTTATGCAAGTGAATGACCGTGAGGTCACCATGTGGCACATGTGCTCTACTTTGCCAAGTGGAACAAGTGTCCACCATCTAATCCAATATCTCACAAGCTTGATCATACGACGTGTTCTTGAAGTTGCCCCCAAGTAGTTGGTTCACTATGCACTAATTTGTTGTGTTAATGCTGTAGAATGTCTGTTGTACCATTGCCTCAGTCATATCATTGTTTGGGCATTCCTTCAGCATCTTCTGGTATCACTCCCATATTTCATGTAGTGGTTCGTTAGGCTCCTATTTGAAGGCTAAGATTTCATCCCTCAAGGTTACCATGTGACCTGGGGAGAAATATTTTGCAATGACTTTGTCTTCCAACTTATCCCATGTATGGATAGAGTGGTTAGAGAGTCTCTCAAGCTAAACTAATATCATCTCTCGAAGAGAGAAAGGGAATAATCTCAATCTCAAGGAATCCTCAGACACGTTCGTTTGCTTGCTCCCCTAACATGTATCAATAAAACCTTTAAGGTGCTTGTAAGAATTTTTATTGGGAGCACCCGTAAAATGCCCCCGTTGCTCCAACATTGTCAGCATTATATTTGTAATTTGAAAATTGCCCGCCCGGATCCGGGATGGGACAATTGCACTTGCATATCTTTGGTTGGGAAGCACTCGAGGAGCCACTCTTAGGGGGTTTGGAACATTATCATTGGCCAGACGAACTCTCCTTTGAGCTAGAGGTACTATATGGACCTCATCATCAATATTTTCATCTACCTCCTTCCCCGGCGGAAGATTTCCAAGAGCTGCGGTTGCTGCCATTTTGTACATGAATTCGTGACACTCAAAAATTTGTAATACAAAAGGAAAGAAAAACAATACAAAAAATTATTTAAATAGATAGCCAAAACCGTTAACTCCCCAACAATGGCACCAAAAAGTGATCAGTGTCAATCCTGCAGCATTATAGAGTGGCAAGAGCGGTCGAAGCAACTTTTACCCCAGATGGTCAAGATCAAATCCACAATGAGCTAGAAGTAGGAATTGGATTCCTATCTAAACTAGAAGTGCGTAGTGCTTTTAATTGCACTTCCAATTATAGATGGTGTGTTGATTACTTCTATTTGTATGCTAATGAGGTGCTAAATTTAACTAAGAATAAAATGCTTGAAAGGTATTCTAAATGGTTAAAGAGGCACTAGGGAAGTGACTTTCTCTAAGGTGAATACTTGTGGGATCTAAAGCATATGTCAAAATTGTTATGCTAGGGATTCTGATATAACCAATGCACGGAACAACTCGCTCTATACCTCTCGATAGTTTGAGTGACTTTACCCGAAGTGACTCTCTCAAGAGCAATCGGGTATCGATATTGTGCAAGCAATATAGGTTTAAGCGGGTATTACTATCTCTAGGCTTAACTATTTAATTGGTGCTATCAATCTCTTGAATGCTCTCTAATTCCTTGTTGGACTCATTTTCCTAGACTCAAACTCTCTTTCTTAAGAAGAGCCTAAGTCAAATAGGCACAAATTAATATTTTCAACCACTAATTCAACATGGAAAACACAAATTAGTCCAAATATCAAACACTCATAAATATTTAAGCCTTAAAACTTAAGACACATCAAATGCCCATGTTAGGATTGAGCCACAACCCTAGTTAATGGGTATAACTACTCATAATAATGGAAGAAAACTGATGAATAGATGAAGAAAAATTCATAATATTTAATTACAAGCTAATAATTGAAGATTCAATGATAAACACACTATAAAATTACTCAAAATAGTCAAGCACCACCGTTCACGTGCTCAGGTAAAAGTGAGATTACAAAAGATGACCAAAAAATGTGAAAAGAAAGTATTTATACTAGGCCGAATTTTCTGGTTAAAACTACCCATCACGAGGTATTGCAGTCTACATAAAATCCACCGCAGACAGCAATGAGGCTTCTTGGCTTGATTATACATTCTCTGAGTTTGGCCACCGCGGGCCGCGTAGAATGTACCACGGCCACTGTGGCTTCAACCGCGGTCTGCGCAAAAAGGACCACGGACCACATTGGCAAGAATTCTTTCGTGCACCGCATTTCCTTAGGCTCCAAAAGAGCACCTCTCTGAATCTCCTCACTTCGGATCACACTAAATGGATAAGGTCGCAGTAGGTCTGTTGCAGCTGTGCTTTGACTTGTTCTTGGTACTTGTGCATGTTTTACTATTTTTTTAGCTAGCTTTGACTAATTGTCACATTTTTTACCAAATTCCGCAAACAAGTACAACATGTAATCCTTTGAGACTATTTTATATTAATTTTTAATCAAAACTCAAGTAAAAAGGAGTGTAAAATTAAGTACAATCCCGTGTAATCACATATTCCAAAACCAATGCCAACATGAAGGCTAGCAAAATGGCAAGTCCTTCTCAACGCACGACGATGGAAGCTCAAGACGTGGCACATCACCTAGCTGAGAATCCTATTGATGATGAATAATGACCCTTGAGTACTTATTTTCCAAACAAGGAAGTAAATTCAGTTGAGGTAATTTCATAAGATACCAACGCTTGGAAAATATTCTATGGCGGAGCTGTGAATGCAAACGGTGTTGGGATAGGGGCAATTTTGATTTTGCCCACTGTTCAACACTATTCGGTGACAACCCAGATTTGGTTCTTTTGTACGAACAACATTGTCGAGTATGAAGCTTGCATTATTAGTGTAGACATGTAATAATTTGATCCTCCCCAAGATTTTACATATTTTAGCATCTAGATATTTAATTTAGGTCTAATATAGTTATTTCAACTAGTTTTGACTCTTTTACTTTATTTCATCACAAAAATAAAAATTACAAAATTTTTTTTGTTTATGTATCTTTCGTAAATTTAAATTAAAAAAATATAAAATAATACCCTATTTTTATTTTTATATAATTTTGAAAATAAGTATTTAGTTTTATATTAGTTTAATTTTATTTAGAGTGATTTTACCTTTTTATAGATACATTTCATTATTTAGTATCTTTAGCCTAAGTTCAAAACTCAATTACTCTTAGCCATTCTTCCCAACCCATTTGAGTACTTAAGTGCAAGATTTGATCATAATTATCTATTTTCTTCTAATACAATGACCATTAATCCTTTCCACCTTCATATAAAGTATCCAATTATTGAAATCCTACCCCAAATTTTCAATTCCTAGACCTACGCTCTAAGTGAAGAACGACAACCATTTTTCCGGCATTTGCATTTTCCTCTTCAACACTGACGCAATTTCAGAAAGATCAAAAGTCCATTGAAACCAATTAAAAATAGTTCCTCGCTTTAGCTCCGAAACACCATTTCTGTTTACCAAAAAGCGCAACCATGAAATTAGCTGAAGCGCCATTTTTTCCCCTCCTTTTCAACACCAAAAAACCAACTCACGTATAGTCCAAAAATCAGAAATAACAAGCTGAAAAATAGCCCAATTACCCAATGAAAATCAGCCACAAACCTGCTGAAATCAATCCAAAAAAGTTGCAAAAATTTGCCCGAAACAACACCTGAATACACAAGTTCAGCTCGTGCTCGAGTTCGTCTCCAGTGGTCGGTTCCGGTCGAGATCCATCTCTATAATTTCAACTCAGTTTATTTATACCAAAGATCATATTCCCGTTCCTTCCATCCTTCTTTTCTCTACGAAGTTCTTTTTTCTAACTGATAAGATTCTTGGTATTGTTAGTTGCAAATTGATTTGCTTGATATGTTGTTTGGCATACTGATTTGCTTGATGTGTTGTTTGGGTGCTAATGTTATAGTGGTTACTCCAATTCTCTGTTGCAATATTTCTTTAGATAGTGCTGTTTGGATTTCAGTTATTTATTTTGAGTTTCTAATCTAAAAGGATATAATTGTAGAAGCTCGTCTTTATTTATTTTATTCTATTTTTATAGAAAAGGACCTTGCTTTTCTAATTGAGAAGTTTTAGTTTAGCAGCTAGTTAATGGATTACACCGAGGAATATGGCAAATAGACTATCTAGATTCTTTGTTAATAGCTACAAAAATGTTTTTTAGCCTGTTAATGACTTGTAATATAGATAACATTATCAAGTATCATGGCTACTATGTAATACACTTCTCCCACGGTAATTCCATAGCCTATGACCTTCACAACAATCCCAAAATTAGTTTTAGGTCGTAGTTTGCTTTAGGCTAATAAATCATCGTGATATGAATACGGTTCTCGCGGCATAGTCATAATATATAAATCCAAAGAGTGTGCATATCATGTGACCCGATCATAACTTCGAACCATAATAATAAAAATAAATATGTCGCGAACCGCGGGTACATTTCATGTAGCATTATTTGCTGTGTGTTCCAAAACGGCAAGTTTACAACAATCATTACTTGTTCAAGAAATGACTCCATAAATCTTAAAAAGTGGTTTTCAATAAATAAAAGTTGTTATAAAGTTAAAATGCACAATAGGTTTAGAACATATAGTAAATCAGATGATAAGCCAATTATGAATAGTTTAAGCGATCATGTTCGACTCACGGAACTCGGGAATGCCTAACACTTTTTCCCAGGTTAGCAGAATTTCTTATCTAGAATTTCTGGTTTTGTAGACTTTTAAATAAATTTGATTTTCCTCGATTTGGGATTTTAAAAATAAATCGGTAACTTGGAACACCAAATAAACTATTCCTGTGGCGACTCTGAAAATTAAGCAAAATAATCTCATTTCGAATAATGTTTCTTTGATTGAAAAAACTCTCTTATATCCCTTTTTGGGTGGTAAAAAGGAAGTGTGACAATTAGCATGAACATGGCAGTTGACCTCAATGTGGAAGAATTGTTAATCATGGGAGATTCTAACTTGATTATTCGACAAGCTCAAGGTGAACTGGGAACTCGAGATAACAAGTTTATCCCATACATGTAACATGTAGAAGATCTTAGCAAATGGTTCAAATCCATCGAGTTCAAGTATATTCCTCAATTTCACAATGAGTTAACCGATGCACTAGCTACTTTCGCCTCAATGCTGCCATATCCAGGCAATGTCTACATTGACCCACTGGAAATCCAAATCAGAGAAAGATATGGCTATTACAATACAGTGAAATAGAACCACACATTCAGCCATAGTATCATTATATCAAAATATTCTTAAAAACAAAGGAATATCCCGAGAAAGATAGTGGACACCAAAAGAGAACCATTAGAAGGCTCACCAATAGTTTCTTCTTGAGCGAAGAGGTCTAGTACAAAAGAACTCCGGACCTTAACCTTTTAAGATTCGTGGATTCCCAAGAGACTGGAAAAATCATGAATGAAGTTCCTGTAGGAGTATGTGGACCCCATACGAATGGATATGTCCCTTCAAATAAAATCCTTCGAGCAGGTTATTATTGGATGACCGTGGAAAGGGAATGTTTTAGTTTCGTCCGAAAGTGTAATCAGTGTTAGGTACATGGTGACCTGATTCATGCACCGCCATCAGAATTGCATCCTATGTTAGCACCATGACCATTTGTTGCTTAGGGTATGGATTTATTGGGCCAACCGAGCTGAAAGCTTCAAATGGACGCTGATTCATCTTAGTTGCCATTAATTATTTCACAAAATGGGTCGAAGCAGTTACTTTCGAAGCTGTCACCAAGAAAGCGGTGGTGGATTTCGTGCATTCCAACATTATATGTCGATTTGGTATTCCTAAGACAATCATTACAGACAATGCTACAAATTTGAACAGTCATTTGCTGAGGGATGTATGCAAACAATTTAAGATCACGCATTGGAAGTCTACCCCTTACCAACCCAAAGCTAATGGTGCTATTAAAGCAACGAACAAAAATATCAAAAAGATCCTCTAAAATGATTCAAAGTTCTAGATAATGGCATAAAACTTTACCTTTTACATTGTTAGGATATCGCACAATCGTGCGCACATCAGTTGGGGCGACACCCAATCGATTGGTTTATGGAAATGAAGCTGTAATACATATAGAAGTTTAAATTCCATCTCTTCGAATCATCGTTGAAGCTGAGATTGCGGATAATGAATGGGTCAAGACCCGTCTAGAATAATTAACCATCATTGATGAAAAGTGGATGGCCGTAGTTTACCACAGGCAATTGTATCAACAAAGAATGGCCTGTGCCTACAACAAAAAAGTGTGGCCTAGAAAATTTAAAGTAGGGAAACTTATCATGAGACGTTGTCACGACCCGGATTTTCCACCGTTGGAAGTCGTGATGGTGCCTACTCGTAGAAGCTAGGCAAGCCATAAAATTAGGAATCTCTAACACTTTTGTTTTAATCCTTTTTGCCAATCATATTACCGTGTGATAAATATTTAAATAATAGCAAAATGTGAGAATAAGCGAAAGACTTAAACAATTATAATACAAAAATAAAGCGGAAAATTAACATGTGACTCTACCCAGAAACTGTTGTCACCACATTCACGCACCATCTATAATTGCAACATATAAGTGTTTGAAGAAAGAACATAGTCTATCTTGAGTACAAATAATAACAGAACATAAAAACTGATAGAAGAGACGCATGGTCTGCAGACGCCTATAGGGCTAACTCGGGATCTCGATGGACTTAAGGCGAGCTCCCCTATTGCTGCCGACCAAGTACTGCTCCGGTATTTGCATAGAGTGCATAGTGTAGTATTAGCACAACCGACTTCATGTGCTGGTAAGTGCCTGGGCTAACCCCGACGAGGTAGTGACGAGGCTAGGACTAGAATACAGATAAACATGTGCAGTTACACATATATACAAGGAGGACAATAAAATGATACAAACAATAAAAGATAGAAAAGGGGAAACATTCTTGGGGAAAATAACTGATAACATTAGAATCTCAAGAGGGTTATAAATAAAACCAAAAATTTACTTCTAAGAAAGACAAAGAAAACAAAAGCAGCTTTCACTTTCGGTTCACACCTTGTTGCAGGCGTGCAACCCGATCCCATTTCATTAATTCTTGTGGTAGGCGTACTACCCGCTCTCATTTTATTATTACTTGTGGTAGGCATACCACCCGCTCCCATTTTATTATAATTTGTGGTAGGCATACCACCCACTCCCATTTCATTGTAACTTGTGGTAGGCGTACCACCCGCTCACATTTTATTATAACTTGTGGTAGGAATACCACCCGCTCCCATTTCAAGACAATACAAATTCACATGGAAATCCCGGAAAGGGAACGAAGCAATTAAATAACTTCTCGGCAAGGGAACAAAAGTAATAAAATAATTTCCCGGCAAGGGAACAACAATATTGAAACAAATATCTCGGTAAGGGAGAATCAGCTATAACAAATCTGAACTCAACTCAATTAATACCAATGCTCAGTCATAAATAAGTTCCATGAAAATAAACTAAATCCTCGCCCAATATTGAGAATCATCAATCAAGGCATTCATAGAATCATTTAAGATAACATGTATCAGTTTAAGAAGTACGGTTATGCTTAAGAACAACACATAGATACTCGTCAATATGCCTATACGTCGTACTCAACAAGAAGCAATTAGTAAATTGGACACAACTCTTTCTCCCTCAAGCTAAGGTTAGAGCGTACACTTACCTCGAACTTCTACGGCCGACTCAAGCATCAAACATTGCTTTTCCTTTCAAATTTGACTCCAAATCAATTGTATCTGTACATAATTGACTTAATAACATCAATAAATGCTAAACAATCCAATTCCAACCTTTAATTATAGCTTTTTAGTCATTCTTCCCAAAAATCCAAAAATTGACCTGGGTTCGCTTGGTCAAAACATGAGGTTCGGACCAAAATCAAATCACTCATTCACCCACGAGCCCAAATATATAATTATTTCTTGAATTCGACCCCAAAATAAGGTCTATATCACCATTAATAAAAAAGTCCTAACTCTACCCTTAATCACATGTTTTAGGCCTAGAAATCTAGTGGGTGTTAATAAAAATGGAAGAAAACGAGTTAAAGATTACTTACCCAAGAGATTATGGTGAAGCATTGTTTCAAAAATCGCCCAAGAGCTTTGGAGAAGAAGAGGTTTGTGAAATTTTTATATAATCCTGTAAGTGTTCTGTTTTGAGACTTTTAAATAACTGTGCAAAATTACCCTTCATGTTCGCCACAGGCTCATCGCGTTCGCGATGTGTCAGGCCTGAAGACCTTTGCGTTCGCGACATAGGTCTCTTGTTCTCCTAAGGGAACTACCCTACCCCCTGCCCAGGCTGACTTTGGCTTTTGCGTTTGCGTTGCCAGGCTCGCGTTCGCGAAGGCATAACCCACCACTGCCTCGCGTTCAAAAACTGAGCTACGCGTTCGCGTAGAAGGATTTTCCTTCGACCAAAATTAATGCATTGTGTTCGCGAAGGTTTTCCCGCGAACGTGCAGAAGAAAGTATCAGAACACCAGATCTGCTATTTGCTGCATTTTTTCTTAAGTTCAAAACTTCCCAAAACACATACGGAACACCAAAGCCCTCGAGGCTCCTAACCAGACATACGTACTAACTCAACAACATCATACGAACTTATCTGTGCGATCAAATCGCCAAAATAACCTCAATAACAATGAATTAAATTTCAAAATCAAGTAATTTTTTTTCTCAAACTTCATAAAACATCAACTTTAGTAATTTAGGTACGAATCACGTCAAATGATATCCGTTTTCACCAATTTCATAGAAACATCTTATATCATATGTATGACCTATACCGGGCACCGGAACCAAAATACGGGCCTGATACTAATATGTTCCAATCAAATTTCATTTTAAATTTCCATAAACAATTTCCTTTAAAAATTCATTTCTCGGGCTTGGGACCTCGAAATTCGATTCGGGGTAATCGCCCAAGTTTTATTTTTTTCTACGGACCCTCCAGGACCGTCAAATTACGGTTCTGGTCTCGTTTGCCCAAAATGTGGACCGAAGTCAAATTCATTTTATAGCTAAATTTTACCATTTTTATAGATTTTCATATTTAAGCTTTCTGGTTACATGCCTGGACTACACACACAAATCGAGGCAAGTCTAAATGAGATTTTCAAGGTCTCAAAAACACATAATTTAATTTAAAAACAAGTGATGGCCTTTTTGGTCATCATATTCTCCACCTTTTAAACAATCGTTCGTCCTCGAATAGACATAAGAAGGAAGTTTCTGAGTCAAGAAAAAGATAGGGATAACGGGTATACATATTGGACTCCAACTCCAAGGTCGATGCCTTAGCAGGCTGACCTCTCCACTGAACACGAACAAAACAGAAACTTTTCGACCTCAACTTACGAACCTACCGCTCTAGAATATCCATCGACTCCTCCTCATAAAATAAGTCTTTGTCCAACTAGACAGTGCTAAAATCTAACAAGTGGGATGAATCGCCGTGATACCCCTGACGCATGCACACATGAAACACTTGATGCACAACTGATAAGCTCGGTGGCAATACAAGTCAATAAGCCACATCTCCTGAACGATCAAGAATCTCAAATGGACCAATCAACCTCGAGCTAAGCTTGCCCTTCTTCCCGAATCTCATCACGCCTGTCGTAGGCGACACTCGAAGAAATACCTGCTCACCGACCATGAAATCCAAATCTCGAACCTTGCAGTTGGCATAGCTCTTTCATATGGACTGAGTTATACGAAGCCTATCCTGAATGATCCTGACCCTGTCCAAGGCCTCCTGAACTAGATCCGTACCTAATAACCAAGTCTCTCCCGGATCAAACCATCCAACCAGAGATAGACACCGTCTACCAAATAAAGCCTCATAAGGAGCCATCTGGATACTCAACTGGTAGCTGTTGTTGTAGGCAAACTCTGCTAAAGGCAAAAATTTATCCCACGAGCTTCCAAAGTCAATGACACAAGCTCGGAGCATATCCTCCAATATATGAATCGACCGCTCAGACTATCTGTCCATCTGAGGATGAAATGTTGTGCTCAACTCAACCCGTGTGCCCAACTCTTGCTGAATTTCCCTCCAGAAATGCGAGGTAAACTTTGTACCTCTGTACAAAATGATAGAACGGGCACACCATAAAGGCGAACAATCTCCCGGATATAGATCTCAGCTAACCTCTTAGAAGAATAGGTGACTGCCATAGGAATGAAATGTGCTAACTTGGTCAGCCTATCAACAATGACCCATAGTGCATCGAACTTCTTCCGAGTCTGCGGGAGTCCAGTAATGAACTCCGGAAGCACAATCCTCTAAAACAAACCACCAGGCCTCTAATGCTCATACTTAAGTTGCTGAAAATTCAAACACCGAGCCACATATGCAACAATATCCTTCTTCATCCTACGCCACCAATAATTCTACCGCAAATCCTGATACATCTTTGCGGCGCCCCGGATGAATCGAGTACCGGGTGCTATGGGCCTCCACTAAAATCAAATCTCGGAGTTAATCGATATAAGGCAAACAAACTCGACCCTGCAATCTCAAAACTTCATCATCATCTAAGGTAACCTACTCGGCACCTCCGCGCTACACCGTGTCTCTAAGGAGACAGAAATGGGGATCAACATACTTCCGATCACGGATACGCTCAAATAACGAAGAATGAATGACCATGCAAGCTAACACATGACTGGGCTCAGAAATATCCAGTCTCACGAACTGATTAGCTAAAGTCTAAGCATTCAAAGCAAGCGGTCTCTCATCGATAGGAATATAAGCAAGACTGTCCACTGCTGCCGACCAAGTACTGCTCCGGTATTTGCATAGAGTGCATAGTGTAGAATTAGCACAACCGACTACATGTGCTGGTAAGTGCCTAGGCTAACCTCGACGAGGTAGTAACGAGGCTAGGACTAGACTACAAATAAACCTGTGCAGTTATACATATATACAAGGAAGAAAATAAAATAATACAAACAATAAAAGATAGAAAAGGGGAAACATTCTTGGGGAAAATAACTGATAACATTAGAATCTCAAGAGGGTTATAAATAAAATAAAAAATTTACTATTAAGAATGACAAAGAAAACAAAAGCAGCTTTCACTTTCGCTTCACACCTTGTTGCAAGCTTGCAACCCGATCCCATTTCATTAATTCTTGTGGTAGGCGTACTACCCGCTCCCATTTTATTATAATTTGTGGTAGGCATACCACCCGCTCCCATTTCATTATAACTTGTGGTAGGCATACCACCCGCTCCCATTTCATTGTAACTTGTGGTAGGCGTACCACCCGCTCCCATTTTATTATAACTTGTGGTAGGAATACCACCCGCTCCCATTTACAGACAATACAAATTCACATGGAAATCCCGGAAAGGGAACAAAGCAATTAAATAACTTCTCGGCAAGGGAACAAAAGTAATAAAATAATTTCCCGCCAAGGGAACAACAATATTGAAACAAATATCTCGGTAAGGGAGAATCAGCTATAACAAATCTAAACTCAACTCAATTAATACCAATACTCAGTTATAAATAAGTTCCACAAAAATAAACTAAATCTTTGCCCAATATTGAGAATCATCAATCAAGGCATTCATAAAATCATTTAAGATAACATGTATCAGTTTAAGACTTAAGGTTATGCTTAAGACAAACACATAGATACTCGTCACCATGCCTATACGTCGTACTCAACAAGAAGCAATTAGCAAATTGGACACAACTCTTTCTCCCTCAAGCTAAGGTTAGACCGTACACTTACCTCGAACTTCTACGACCGACTCAAGCCTCAAACATTGCTTTTCCTTTCAAATTTGACTCCAAATCAGTTGTATATATACATAATTGACTTAATAACATCAATAAATGCTAAACAATCCAATTCCAACCTTTAATTATAGTTTTTTAATCATTCTTCCCAAAAATCCAAAAATTGACCTCGGGTTCACTTGGTCAAACATGAGGTTCGGACCAAAATCAAATCACCCATTCACCCACGAGCCCAAATATATAATTATTTCTAGACTTCGAACCTAAAATGAGGTCAATATCACCATTAATCAAAAAGTCCTAAATCTACCCAAATCCTTAATTTTCGACCCTTAATCACATGTATTAGGCCTAGAAATCTAGTGGATGTTGATAAAAATGGAAGAAAATGAGTGAAAGATTACTTACCCAAGAGACTATGGTGAAGCATTGTTTCAAAAATCGCCTAAGAGCTTTGGAGAAGAAGAGGTTTGTAAATTTTTTATAAAATCCTGTAAGTGTTCTGTTTTTGAGACTTTTAAATAACAGGGCAAAATTACCCTTCATGTTCGCGACAGGCTCATCGCGTTCGCGATGTGTCAGGCCTGAAAACCTTTGCGTTCGCGACATAGGTCTCTTGTTCTCATAAGAGAACTACCCTACCCCCTGCCCAGGCAGACTTTGGCCTTTGCGTTTGCGTGGCCAGGCTAGCTTTCGCGAAGGCATAACCCCCCACTTCCTAGTGTTCACAACCTGAGCTACGCGTTTGCGTAATAGGATTTTCCTTCAACAAAAATTAATGCATTGTGTTCGCGAGGGTTTTCCCGCGAACTTGTAAAAGAAAGTATCAGAACACCAGCTCTGCTATTTGCTGCATTTTTTCTTAAGTTCAAATCTTCCCGAAACACATTCGGAACACCAAAGCCCTCGAGGCTCCTAACCAGACATACGTACTAACTCAACAACATCATACAAACGTATCTGTGCGATTAAATCGCCAAAAAACCTCAATAACAATGAATTAAATTTCAAAATCAAGTAATTTGTTTTCTCAAACTTCATAAAACATCATCTTTAGTAATTTAGGTATGAATCACGTCAAATGATATCCGTTTTCACAAAATTTCATAGAAACATCTTAAATCATATGTAAGACCTATACCGGGCACCGGAACCAAAATACAGGCATGATACTAACATGTTCTAATCAAATTTCATTTTAAATTTCCTTAAAAAATTTTCTTTAAAAATTCATTTCTCGGGCTTGGGACCTCGAAATTCGATTCGGGGCAATCACCCAAGTTCTATTTTTTCTACGGACCCTCCAGGACCGTCAAATTACGGTTCTGGTCCCGTTTGCCCAAAACATTGACCGAAGTCAAATTTATTCATTTTATAGCTAAGTTTTACCATTTTTATAGATTTTCATATTTAAGCTTTCTTGTCACATGCCCGGACTACACACACAAATCAAGGCAAGTCTAAATGAGATTTTAAAGGTCTCAGAAACACATAATTTAATTTAAAAACAAGTGATGGCCTTTTTGGGTCATCATATTCTCCACCTCTAAAAAATCGTTCGTCCTCGAATAGACATAAGAAGGAAGTTTCTGAGTCAAGGAAAAGATAGGGATAACGGCTATGCATATTGGACTCGGACTCCCAGGTCGATGCCCTAGCAGGCTGACCTCTCCACTGAACACGAACAAAATGAAAACTCTTCGACCTCAACTTACGAACCTACTGCTCTAGAATATCCATCGGCTCCTCCTCATAAGATAAGTCTTTGTCCAACTAGACAGTGTTAAAATCTAACAAGTGGGATGAATCGTCGTGAGACCTCTGACGCATGGACACATGAAACACTTGATGCACAACTGATAAGCTCGGCGGCAATACAAGTCTATAAGCCACCTCTCCTAAATGATCAAGAATCTCAAATGGACCATTGAACCTCGAGCTAAGCTTTCCCTTCTTACCGAATCTAATCGCGCCCTTCATAGGCGGCACTCGAAGAAATACCTGCTCACCGACCATGAAATCCAAATCTCAAACCTTGCAGTCGGCTTAGCTCTTTTGCATGGACTGAGTTGTACGAAGCCTATCCTGAATGATCCCGACCTTGTCCAAGGCCTCATACACTAGATCCATACCTAATAACCAAGTCTCTCTCGGATCAAACCATCCAACTAGAGACCGACAACATCTACCAAATAAAGCCTCATAAGGAGCCATCTGGATACTCGACTGGTAGCTATTGTTGTAGGCAAACTCTGCTAAAGGCAAAAATTTATCCCATGAGCTTCCAAAGTCAATGACACAAGCTCGGAGCATATCCTCCAATATCTTAATCGTCCGCTCAGACTATCTATCCATTTGAGGATGAAATGGTGTGCTCAACTAAACCTGTGTGCCCAACTTCCCTCCAGAAATGCAAGGTAAACCTTGTACCTCTGTCAAAAATGATAGACATGGGCACACCATAAAGGCGAACAATCTCCCGAATATAGATCTCAGCTAACCTCTCAGAAGAATAGGAGACTGCCATGGGAATGAAATGTGCTAACTAGGTCAGCCTATCAACAATGACCCATACTGCATCAAACTTCTTCCGAGTCTGCGGGAGTCCAGTAATGAAGTCCATAGTGATCCGCTCCCAATTCCATTCAGGAAGCTCAATCCTCTAATACAAACCACCAGGCCTCTAATGCTCATACTTAACTTGCTGAAAATTCAAACACCGAGCCACATATGCAACAATATCCTTCTTCATCCTACGCCACCAATAATTCTACCGCAAATCCGGATACATATTTACGGCGCCCGGATGAATCGAGTACCGGGAGCTATGGGCCTCCACTAAAATCAACTCTCGGAGTCAATCCATATTAGGAAGACAAACTCGACCCTGCAATCTTAAAACTTCATCATCATCTAAGGTAACCTACTTGGCCCCTCCGCGCTGCACCGTGTCTCTAAGGAGACAGAAATGGGGATCATCATACTTCCGATCACGGATACACTCAAATAACGAAGAATTAATGACCATGCAAGATAACACATGACTGGGCTCAGAAACATCCAGTCTCACGAACTGATTAGCTAAAGTTTAAACATCCAAAGAAAGTGGTCTCTCATCGACATTTATATAAGCAAGACTGCCCACACTGGCTGACTTCCTACTCAAAGCATCGGCCACCATATTGGCCTTTCCAATATGATATACAATAGTGATATCATAATATTTCAACAAGTCCAACCACCTCATCTACCTCAAATTCAACTTCTTTTGCTTGAACAAATGCTGAAGACTTTTGTGGTCCGTGAATACCTCATATTCCACGCCATACAGATAATGCCTCCAAATCTTCAATGCATGAACTTTGGATGTCAACTCCAAATCATGAACTAGATAGCTCTTCTCATGAATCTTCAACTGTCGCAAAGCATAGACAATAACCTTATCATCCTGCATCAACATCGCACCAAGCCCAATATGAGAAGAATCACAATATATTGTATAAGGCTCTGAACCTGTGGGCGATACCAACAACGATGATGTAGTCAGAGCTGTCTTGAGCTTCTGAAAGCTCGCCTCACACTCATCCGACCAATTGAACTGGGCACCTTTCTAGGTCAGCCTGGTCATCAGGGCTGCAATAGATGAAAACCCCTAAATGAATTGTCGATAGTAGCTTGCAAATCCTAAGAGACTCAAAATCTCTATAGCTGATGCTGGTTATTTTTGACTGGCTCAATCTTTTTTGAATAACTTGAATACCCTCTACTAACACAACATTACCCAGAAATGAAACCGAACGCAACCATAACCCATACTTTGAGAACTTTTCATATAACTGACTATCCCTCAGAATCTGAAGAACCACTCAAAGTTGCTGCTCGTGCTCTTCCTGGCTGCCAGAGTATATCAATATATCATCAATGAAGACTATCACGAACGAGTCCAAATAAGGCCTGAACACTCGGTTCATCAGATCCATAAAAACTGCAGGGGCATTTGTCAACCTGAATGACATAACGAAGAACTCATAATGTACGTACTGAGTGCAGAAAGCTGTCTTAGGGACATAAGATGCCCTAATCCTCAACTGATGGTAGTCAGATCTCAATTCGATCTTTAAAAATAACTTAGCACCCTGAAGCTGATCGAACAAATCATCAATTATCGGCAGCAGATACTTATTCTTGATTGTAACCTTGTTCAATTGCCGGTAATAAATGCACATTCTCATTGACCCATCCTTCTTTTTAACAAACAACACGGGTGCACCTCGAGGCGAAACACTAGGTCTAATAAAACCCTTCTTGAGAAAATCTTGAAACGATTCCTTTAACTCTTTCAACTCATGTGGGGCCATACAATACGGTGGGATATAAATGGGCTGTGTGCCTGTAACCACATCAATGCAAAAGTAAATATGCCTGGCGAGCAGCATACCCAGTAGGTCTGAAGGAAATACTTGAGGAAACTCACAAACAACGGGCACAGAATCAATAGAAGTAACCTCAGCGCTTGAATCACGATCATATGATATAATGCCAAACACCCTTCTCGACCATGCGCCGAGCCTTCACATAAGAGATAACACTACGGGTAGAATGACCAGAAGTCCCTCTCCATGCTAAATGAGGCTTACCCAGTAAAGATAAGGTCACAATCTTGGCATGACAGTCCAAGATAGCGTGGTAATGTGATAACCAGTCCATCCCTAATATAATATTGAAATTGACCATGTATAGAAGCAAAAAAGTCCACACAAGTCTCAAGACCCTCAATCACAACTACACAAGAACGATTCACTTGATATACCACAATGGAATCACCAATCGGTATAGACAGATAAATGGGAACACTCAAGGAATCACTAGGCATAACCAGGCATGGTGCAAAATAAGATGACATATACGAGTATGTAGACCTTGGATCAAATAACACAGAAGCGTCTCTATCACAAACCAGAACAGTACCTGTGATCATTGCAACTGAGGCCTCAGCCTCAAGCCTGGGTGGAAGAGCATAACATCGGGGTTGGGCCCCACCACCCTGAATTACATCCCTGGGATGATCTACTGCTGGCTGGCCTCCACCTATAACGGTCTGAGCTCCACCTCTAGGACCTCTACATGTATCTGTAGAACCTTTACACCTACCTCTAGCTGGTTGGGCGGTCAGTGAAACACCTGGTGCCTGAAACATAGCACGGTAACCCTGATGTTGGGAGCTACTCGATGCTCACGGGAAATACCTAGTAATGTTCCTTGGGTCACCACAAGTGAAACAAGCCCTCGGCTGCTGGGGCTGGCGACCTTGGAAGCTATGAAGTGGTGGTGCACTAATAAAATATGGTAGTGCACTGTAAGGTTGCTGATCAGAATACTACATCCGAGGACCACGACCACTTGAAGCATCGTGAAAAACCTGAAGAGCTGACTGAAAGGGCCTAGGAGGATGACCTCTACCATATGAATCTCTACCTCCATATAAGGTACCACTAAATCTTCCTGAATGATTGGCCTCTAATCTGACCCACGATCACCTCTCTATGGCAGAGCCATCTCCACTCTCCTGGCCAAATTGGCCTCCTCTTGGAAAGATATCTCACTCCTAGTGTCCCTAGCCATCTAAAGACGAATCGGCTAAATAAGGCCATCAATAAACCTCCTCACCCTCTCACTCTCTCGGTAGGAAGCATGACAGGAGCATTGCAAGCAAAGTCGATGAATCTGGTCTCGTACTGGGTAACCGTCATGGAACCCTGCTAGAGGCACTCAAACTACCTCCTCTAAGCCTCTCTCTGAGTAATGGGGAGGAAATTCTCCAGAAATAGCTGTGTAAACTGCTCTCAAGTCAAAGATGGCGATTCGGCTAGTCTGGGCAAATAGAAATCCCTCCACCATGTCTTGGCAGATCCATACAAGTGAAATGTAGCAAAATCAATCCCATTGGTCTTGACAATACCCATGTTACGGAGAACCTCATGACAACTACTTAGATAATCCTGGGGATCCTTAGTAGATCGCGACTAAAAATAGAAGTGAAGAACTTGGTGATCCTACCCAACCTCCACAAAGCATTGGCATACATAGCCTCTCCATCACCTATCTGACCTACCACACCGGGCTGAACTGCTCCAACTGGCTGAACAGTTAGAGTCTGAATTTTGGGAGCTACCTGCTCTGGAGTGCGAGTAGCTGGAGTCTGGGCTCCTCCTCCAGCCTGAGAGAGAGCTGGTGCTACAGGAAGCATGCTTGCTCGGGTGACACTCTCCATAAGGCCCAATAATCATTATACCAAAGTATCCTGAGGCTTCGCCATTGGGGCTGTTGCTCAGGGATGAGCTCTGGCCCTACCTTGGCCTCTAGCATGGCCCCAACCTCACCCTCTACCCCTCGTAAGAGCTGCTGCTGGGGGCTTGAGCTACAGAGCGATGGATGAGGACGCGCGTGTTCTCGCCCTCTACGAAAGAATAGGGTAGAAATTCAATTAGCATTGAGAAACAAAACTGCACGACAAGAAAAAATAAATGTGAAGTTTTCCTAACTCTGTAGCCTTTGTAGATAAATACAAACGTGTCTGTGTCGATCCCTCAGACTCTACAGAGCTTTTCCATGAATTGTGAGACATATGTAACCTAAATCTCTGAAACAAACTTGTCACGGATATCCCACCCTCGTGAGTCGTGATGGCGCCTACTCATAGATGCTAGGCAAGCCATGAAATTAGGAATCTCTAAATCTTTTATTTTAATCCATTTTTCAGTTAATATTAATTGGTGATAAGCATTTATAACAATAGAATGTGAGAATAAGCGTCAGAAATTAACAATTATAACACCAAGATAATTCGAAAAATCAACATATGACTACCCTGAAACTAGTGTCACAACATTCACGGACTATCTATGATTACTAAATATAAGTGTTTGTAAGAACATAGTCTATCTCGAGTACAAATGATAACAGAACATAAAAACTGATAGAAGAGATACCGGGCTTGCGGAAACCTGCAAAGCTACCTCGGGATCTCGATGGACTGAAGGCTAGCTCCCGTACTACTGCTGACCAAGTACTACTTCGATATTTGCACAGAGTGTAGAGTGTAGCATCAGCACAATCGATCCTATGTGCTAGTAAGTGCCTAGCCTAATCCCCGCAAGGTACTAACGAGGCTAGAACCAAACTCCAGATAAACCAATACAGTTATGCATATACACATGGCAGAAAATAAAATGATACAAACAATAAAAGCTTGAAAGGGGGAAACATGCTTGGGGGAAACAACAGATAACATCAGAATTTAAAGAGGGTTATAAAGAAAACACAAAATTTACTTCTAACAAGGATAAAGAAAACAAAAGCAACTTTCACTTTTAGTTCACATCTTGATGCAGGCGTCCAGCCCGATCCCATATCTCATATCTCTTGATAGGTGTACCACTGCTCCCATTTAAGTAATTTTTATGGTACGCGTACCACCCACTCATATATTATTAAATCTTATGGTAGGCGTACCACCCGCTCCTACTTTATTATAACTTGTGGTAGGTGTACCACCTGCTCCTATTTCATTATAACTTTTGGTAGGTGTACCACCGGCTCCCATTTCATTATAACTTAATGTAGGCGTACCACCCACTCCCATTTCATTATAACTTGTGATTGGTGTATCACCTACTCCCATTTCGTTGTAACTTATGGTAGGTATACCACCCGCTTATATTTTATAATAACTTGTGGTTGGCATACCACCCGCTCCCATTTTAAGCTAATACAAAATCACATGGAAATCTCGGCAAGGGAACAAAAGCAATATAATAACTTTCTAGCAAGGCAACAACAATATTGAAACAAACATCCCGGCAAGAGAGAATCATCTATAACAAATCTTAACTCAAATCCTACTCAACTCAATTAATACTAATACTCAGTCATAAATAAGGTCTACGAAAATAAACTAAATCCTTGCCCAATATCGAGAATCATCAATCCAGGCATCTGTAGAATCATATAAGAACACAACATGTATCAGTCTAAGATTCACGGTCATGCTCGCCACCAACACATAGATACTCATCACCATGCCTATACATCGTACTCAACAAGAAGCAATTAGAAAATAGGACTCAAATCTTAATCCCTCAAGCTAAGGTTAGACTAGACACTTACCTCGAACTTTCACGACCGACTCAAGCCTCAAACACTGCTTTTCCTTTAAAATTTGGCTTCAGATCAATTGAATTTATACATAATTGACTTAGTAACATAAATAAATGCTGAACAATCCAATTCCACCCTTTAATTATAGTTTTTAATCATTCTTCCCAAAAATCCAAAAACAACCCCGGGATCGCTTGGTTAAAATGCAAGGTTCGGACCAAATCAACTCACCCATTCATCCACGAGCCAAAAAATATAATTATTTCTAGAATTTGACCCCAAAACGTGGTCTAAATCACCTTTAATCAAAAAGCACAAATTCTACCCTAATCCTTAATTTTCTACCTTTAATCACATGTTTAGGCCAAGAAATCTAGTGGGTGTTGATAAAAATGGAAGAAAACGAGTTAAAGGTACTTACCCGAGAGATTATAGTGAAGAAATGATTCAAAAATTGCCTAAGAGATTTGGTGAAGAAGAGGCATGTGAAATTTTTATAAAATCTCGTAAGTGTTCTGTTTTTGAGACTTTTACATAACTCAGCAAAATTACCCTTCGCATTCGTGACCGACTCATTGTGTTCGCTCCAAATTGGAAGGGTCCGTACATTATAAGAAAATTGTTTTCAAAATGGGCATTGTAGCCGGGAGACATTGAAAGGAATGACCCCGAAATAGTTGTCAATGTAAACACAATCAAAAGGTATTACGTTTAACCCTTCTATGGTGGTAATACTCTCCTATTGGGATGACGAAGGCTTTCATTCTCGCTACCAAAATACTGTCAACCCTTTGCAAACCCTTTGAGCCAGTTACATTCTTTGATTACACTCTTTGGAACCCGAAAATGTTGTTAAAAAATCAATCAATCAAAAAATAAAGTTCCTTGAACTACATTCAACTTGATTCTGAAAGAATATGTAGGCAGACTCTCATTGGGGTTCAGTCATACCAAAACAAAAATCCACATTTTCCCCAAGATAAAACTAGGGCAGAAGTTATAATGGTTTGGCAATAGTTTTTTCCTGAAAGGTTCCAAAGTTGTAATTTAATCCAAATTTTTTTTACCCCAAATCATGTTCAAGTCTTTCCAATCAATCAGCAAGATGTTCGAAATTGGGAGATAAAGTTATTTTGGACCTATACATAAAAATGAGAGAAAATAAAATGAGAGTCTTGTCGGTGAAAATCCACACGGGCACCGTAAGGTGATGGTAAGTAGAGAAACTGAGAATGAGAGAATCTTGTTAGTAAAAACTTGCAAATAGAACTATAAGGAAATGGTGAGAACAGAAATGAGAACGGTCAGTTAGTGAAAACACGCAAAGGACGCCATTGATCAAAAAGGGATCCCTTATAGCCATCGGTATTGATAGTGTCTTGGCAAGGTTTCTTGGTTTTTGAGGTAAGAATTATGATGGGTTTATGAGAGATGGATGGTTTGCAGAGATCAGATATCTAGTCCAAGTGTCATGTCCACTGCAATCAGCATGCACGCCAGATAAGTCCTTATTTTCTTTCCCTGAAAAGGAAACCTTTTGTTTTTAAATTCACTTTCCTGTCCGTTTTTGGAAAGATTGGTTTTACGGGATTTTTTTGACAAAAGCTAATATTCAAGAAATGCACCCAGCCTCAACAAGTGCATCAAGTAAACTTCGATTGTCCATGATTATCGATGCTTCAGAGTCAAAGAATCTTGAAAAGAAAGGAAATCAAAGATAAGTGCCCGTCAAGGCAAAATAAGATATAAATAGGCAAAATTGCACACGGGTAATCATCATGTGGAATTTGGGAAAAGTCGAGATCCTCGGGTTTAGAAATGAAACCAATTCCCTAAGAGCAAGCAACCAATGGAGATTTTTGTTTAAAGAGTTGGGCCAAGATCAATTGATTGAAACAATTAAGGCCACAAAACCGACCACCGATTCAAACTGACAAGTTGCTCTTTATTTGATAAAGGCTGAATATATTCAGAGACACTTAAAGTTGGCACGTTTTTTTATTTAGACACCTAAACACAAGGGTATTCCTACTAAGAACTTACACTTCCTGAAAATTATTCCAATTAAGAACTTCTTGCTGAGTTGGCACATAAAGTGAATTTCACCCGGTATAGGCGCGTGAAGACCCAAAAAAATAGATTTTTTTTATATTTTTCTTTTTTATTTCCTTCATCTTCTCCCTCAAAAACAAAATAGATCTGCCAGTTGTCTCTTCATTGTTGGAATCCGGCGAGAGAAACCGGCACCTCATCCTCTCATAAAAACCAACGAGCCCTCCTCTTCTTCTTCAATCCCGAGAAACCAGCTGCAAGCCATCTCCTCATCTCCAGCCGCCGCCACAACAAATTAAGCTGCTCTAAGAGATTTTTGGCCACCATACTTCCGCTAGACTTCATCGCCTCTGATTACAAGGATATAATAGAGTCAACTGTGGGATGTAAAATTTGGTGTACAAGCGATACTATCTACAAACCTTCCTGAAGAACACACTTTGATGCTTAAAAAGGTACATCACTTCATTAAAGTCTCACGGGTTAGCTCACATTTGTCTTGTTATTTCTAATTTATTTCCATTTTTTATTATTGGATTTTAATTTTTCTTGTAAATCCTAGATTTCATTTAAGGTTGGAGAAGACAAGAGAAGCAGTCGCACCCCCTTGTTGTAGAGAACTGCGATTAAATAAAATGCACCATTAATGAGGTCTTTAAAAAGCTTAAAGGTTTAAAATGGGTTACTTGATTTGACGAAAGTTTGGAAAATTAATATTGAGATTGTCTTCGGGTCATTGTGGGGAATCTTTAACTGAAGTTGTAACAAATTTGGAGGAGTTTCTCTTCAAAATTTGGATTAAAATCTTGCTTGGAAGAAGAACACATATGAAAATAGTGAAGAACACCAAGACCACTGATTATTTTATTTATTAAATAGATTTAACATAGTTTTTTCTTTTTTTTTTCTCAAAATAGTATATGCCCTTTTTTATTCGTCATTCGCCGCGTCAGAAGCAAGTGCATTGCATAAACTTTGTAAGTTTGGATGATTGTTAAAGAAGTGCTCAATTGGAATATGTTTCAGATAGTAGAAGTGCTCAATAGGAGCTCCCTTAAATTTAGGTGGCTAAATAAAAAATCATGACATGTTTAAGTGTCTCCATATGTATTCAATCCTTTGAGAAATAGGGGAAAACAGTTGAAATCTAAAATAATCTTGCAAGAAGCGGGTACGATAAAAGCAAAATACGCAGAGACCAAAATGGTTCTACGGGAAAAGTTAACCCAAGAAAGGAAGTCCCCTCCGAATTCCTTATTCATTCTACTAAATAAATGAAAAGTGAAATCAAAAGAAAGGAAAGAAGAAAATTCAAAATCATGGTAGAATAGGGACTCCAATCCCTAGCTGCGTCTTTTCTAACACAGGTACCCACTCCCTAGTTCATGCCGAGATAACTCGATGACTTTTCCAACATAGAGTCTCACTCCCTAGTTGATGCCGACATAACCCGATGACTTTTCTAACATAAGGTCCCCCTCCCTAGCTGATGCAGGCATAACCCGATAACTTTTCCAATATAGGGTCTCACTCTCTTGCTGATGCCGGCATAACGCAATGGCTTTTACAACATAGGATCCAACTCCCTAGTGATGTCGGCATCACCCATTGACTTTTCCAACATATGGTCCCACTCTTTAGTTGATGCTGACATAACCCAATGACTCTTTCAACATAGGGCCCTACTCCCTAGTTGATGCCGACATAACCTGAAGACTTTTCTAACATAGGGTCCAACTCCCTAGTTGATGCTGGCATAACCCGATGACTTTCCAAAAATAGGGTCCCACTCCCTACTTGATGCCTATAACTTGATGATTTTCCAACATAGGGTCCCACTCCCTAGTTGACACCGGCATAACCCGATGATTTTTCCAACATAGGGTCCGACTCCCTAGTTGATGCCGCCATATTCTGATGACTTTTCAAATACAGGGTCTTAATCCCTACTTGATTCCAGCATAACCCAATGACTTTTCCAATATAGGGTCACATTCGCTAGTTTTTGTTGGCATAACCTGATAAATTTTTCAATATAGGTTCTCACTCCCTAGTTGATGCCGGCATAACCTGATGATTTTTCCAACATAGGGCCCCAATCCCTAGTTGATGCTGGCATAACTCGATGATTTCTAACAGAGTTTCCAATCCCTAGTTGTGCCAGCATAACCTGATGCCAACATAGGGTCAACATCGCCTAGTTGATATTTCCTTACAATAGCGTCTCCAATCCCTACTTGATTTCATTTTAGATGTAGGGTCTCTACTCCCTTATCTCTTTTTCCCAAGGATACACAATCCTGATTTTAGTGCTTTCAATAGTGAGTACTTTAGAATTTTATTGCAATAACTCACGAATTGTTTCTAGTGAAACAAGACGACCAATAGAAAAAGTCTCAATCCAGAATAAAAAGAAAAGAAAGAAAAGAAAAGGAGTGAATCCAAATGTAGAAACGAAGAAAAGATGTGGAGTGCTCGAGACTGCTCAAGAAAACACAACTATTCGGTAGTCCCAGCTACAAAAACTTCCTGAATTACACTAACATGATTCCTTTATAGCCAAGAATATGTAAGCAACCTCCGAAGCAAGGTTCGGTCAAACTTTTTTAAAAAATGCTTCACGGGGAGTATCCAGATGGGCATAAATCGCTCAGAATAGCTTATTTTATGTTTGGCCAAAAATTCTTCGTATTTCAAGCAGAGACAGGCAGCTGTGAGCATGTGATTTTTGCCCCACTATAAATGCTACTACAAAATCAAAGAAAATAGATTTGTTTTCTAAATTGTTTTCAATTATATAGGGTTTTTAGGATTTTATCAATTGTTTGCATTTCTGTGCACATTTAATTTTGTTAAAATCATGAAAAAGTGCCCCAAAATGTCAAAATTTTCATGCATTGCATATTATATTTTGTGTTCATATTTTAAGATTAATCGTTTAATTAATTGTTTTATAAAATAAAAATCACAAAAAATATTTTTCGTCTTACATTTTTAGGCTTTAATATCAAATTAGTAATTTTCTCTCTATCAATTTAGGATTAACTAATATCGTAAAAATTATAAATAGATAATTAGTTGATTTTATAGATTAGATTAATTTAGGACTCTAATTAATTTAGTTAAGTATTTAAAGAAAAATAAAAGAAAGAAAACAAACAAAAAGAAATGAGAAAATATTTGATCTGTGCCAATCTCTAATGGCCCAAATATCCCTATCCACCCACGCTCATGTCCAGCCATATTCCCTTTAAATCCTGGTCCACCCCCCTAAAAGATGAAACGACGTCGTCTCATCTTCCTTTTACCCCATCCGTTGGATCATCATGATGTAAAGATCCTGAACTGAAGCCCCCCCCCCCCCCCACCCCCCCACCCCCCAAAAAAAGTGTCTGAATGAGACACAGCCCAAAACCCCTAAAACTTCTTCAATCTTTTATCTCACACATCTCCAAAGAACCCTAGCCGCAGGAAATCGCCTTCTGGCGGCACCGCCCTAAAAACTTCCAATCCCATCCAAATTAATACGAGACAACAACCATAACCTCTTTATCTCATATCTACCACTGATTTCTCCAAAATCTTTTTCCAATTTCCTTCATTTTCAGATCAAAAATTCTGAAAGAAAGCCAAAACCCTATCCCGTACCTTTTTTATTTTTATTTTTACGGTTTCAAAGGCTCAATTTGAGCAAAATTTTATGCCAATCAATTGTTCTTGATAAGAACAATTGATTAGCGTTAGTTTTGATTTATTTCAAGACTTGCCGAACTCCGACCACATACATTTTTGCCAGCCAAGCTCTGATGCTTGCATAGCTCATCGGCCACCTCGGTTGCCAACTTAATTTCCAGTAAACTCAATCGTGTTTTCTTCTTTCCCTTTTCTTTTCTATTTTTCTCTCATGCATTATTAAATCTGCATTACAATTTTAGGTTTCAAGTTTTATCTTTATTTTTGTTAGCTTTTTCTCTTTACTACAACATAAAATAAGGTTTAGTTTAGATTAACTGCATAATTCTCTAGTTAACAACATTGTTATTTAGTTAACCTCTCTTTGTTTTGTCCAGTTGAACCAACTTAACTAAATTAGTTTCTGTATTTAGATTACTTATAATATATGTTAGTAATTTAGATTATAAGTTGTTGTTTAATTAACCCTAGTGTTGTAATCACATGATGTGTCGTTCAGTCTTAATTTGCTTGGTATGAGGTCTGATATGTGTCCTTGTCTGCTATTCAGATTCAATAGAAACCTTAGCTGATAACAACTAAAAATTAAAAGGTTGAAAAGGTAATAACAAGAACATAAAAGGGGCTAATAGGGAAATAAAATAGAGGTTTGATATCAGAAGCTTCTAGAAAGGGTTAATCGGTAGTCAAACAATTTGAATTTAGGTCAGATTGTTTTTAAAATTGTAATAAGCAAAATTTAAAAGGGTAAAATTATTATTTTAAAATGAGAAAATATCAGAAATTTCTAATATTGAACAGTCGTCCCCATTCTTAGCATGAAAATGCTGAAATTAGGTTAAAAAAGGACATGCAACTGTTAATATATGTTGTGCTTTCTAATATTTCAGAATTTTAGGATAGAATATTCCTTTTTATGTTGTTTTTGTACACTCTATGAAAGAAAAAGACCTTCACTCATTATCACACACATTCATCAGCATACTGACCCCAAGAAATATTTTGAATACATAGAAAACATTCTCTTAATGAACACTCATTTTGAGATTGGTTTTGACTCACAAAAATCTTTTGCATTTACTGAAAAGGTTCAGAATTTCTGATTTCTCTTAAAAACTTTGGTTTATCTAAGCTGGATCTTGAACTGAAACTAGTTTTCTGGTGTTGGAGTTTCTTCATTCCTGTTGTTTAATTGCCTGATGATTGCTTCTTTTTCTAGGTTTGTTATTGGATTTCCTATTGGCCACTAGACCCTTATTTAGTCTCAGCTCTTGTTTATTACAGTAGGTATATTTATATCTTATCTGTAGCTCTCTTTGGATATATATGAATGAAAATGTGAACTGGTGTCCCTGATGAATTATATGTCTTTTACTAAGTTTCTTCTTCTTTGAAATTGTCTCTCAAAGCTACATCTTATTTTTCTGAGTTGATAAATGTTTCCATAGTGTATATGCTTGTTCATAATGTTATAAAGCTTGCCTTCTTTAGTTGCTGAGTATTTTAGAAGACTATATTGATTGATCTGTATACCATCATATTTAGTTTTCAAGTCTTGTTCCATGTTATGGCCTTTGCTATTTCTGTTCTGCTTATACTTGGCTTTGCATCATGAGCTATAATAGATCTGATCCCTTTTCATTGTTGTTGCCTACTGTTTTCTCTTTATTCTTTCAAATATATGATGCTAATAAACTACTCTTCACCAAAGTTTTCTTATTTTCTTGATTTGTATGTGGAGTTAGAACAAGAAAAAGGGAAAATTTGAGATCTATTGGTTTGGAATAAAAGATATTGATTTGCAAAGCAGCTCTATAGCTGACTTTGTAATTCAAAGGCCCTTTTTAATAGTTGGTGACAAGTGAAAGAGCCTAAAACCATATGGGGTGTTCGGTGGAGATAACAAATTTTCTTTAAGCATGTAGTCATATATCTAAATGTGTTGTAATTTAAATCTAGGGATCGTTACTAATGAACCGATTTTTGTATTGAACTAGTATGGAGTATATTGTATTATTTTTATTTTAAATTAATTGATGTGGTTAATAGTTGCATTTCATAGTATCTTAGTAAAGTACATGTCAATAGCCCATTGTTAAAAATACAGTTATGTTGTCTTAAAGTTGTTCGAATGAGGACTATACGAAATGGGCTAGACTTGTAACTTAGCCCAATCTGCGAATTACATGAACAAGTCTGGACCGAGGCAGCTGGGCCTAGGTACTAAGCTCAATAGCTTGTCCTGAGCTATGGGTTTACCTCTTTGAATTGTAACATAAATTCCAATTTTTTACTTAAGGGGTTGGAAATCACAGTAGTGTAGTTAATTTTTGAACTTAAATAATTTTCTGATTTTTACTCTTGTGTGAACCGAAATGGGGCTCAAACAATGCGTGCTAGTTTATTTCCCTTTTATGGCTGAAAACAAAACCACAATAGGCCCCGTCATATAAGAATCATGACTGCGCCAGCTTTACCAAATAGCCAATTGGGCCCTTTCTCTTATATTTTAAGCATGTAATCATTAATGCTAGATTATACCAAAAGCAATTGAATTCTATCCTTATACGTTGCCATGAATTTTTTACAGTAATCAAATTAGCTTAGGAAATCTGATAACTAGGGATGTGTATTCGATTTATCGATTCGATTTTGACCCTTATCGATAATTATTTATCGATTATCGATTTGAACATATGCTTATCGTTATTGTTTCAATAAGGTTTCGATTTTTTCGATTTCGATTTATCGATTTTTGGGGCTTATCGATTCGGTTATCGATTACACCAATAAGAAAACTTTCGGGATTCCACAAAAAGTATATCGCTACAAACACGCCTAACTAATATGGAGAAAAAGAAGTCAAAATAAGAAGAACATCGTTTATAACATAAATATTTTGTCAACAAGCACATGAAACGAAATTAAAGTAAGGGATCAAATGTATGTCACCAACACTGCAACGGTATAAAAAAATGAAATTCATCATCACGACTAATTTTCTTTTCCATTAATTTGAACTTTATTCCCTTGGGCTTTAAATATTTCCTTAAATGTAGTAGAGGAAATATAGCGCTAGGAATTTAGGGTAAAGGAAATGGTATTATAAAATAAGGGTACAAAAAAATTTTAAAAATATTTTTTTAAAAAATTATAAAAATATTTTTTTAAAAAATTATAAAAATTTAAAAATAGTGTATGTTATCGGTTTATCGATAAACCAAAAAGGACAGAATCAAAATCGAAATCGATAACTCGATAAGAAAATTTTTGAAATCGAAATTGATAAATCGATAAATCAATATCGATAAATCGATAAAAAATAATCGATTCGATTTATCGATAAACCGATTCGAATGCATACCCCTAATCGTAACTATACTGTTTCTATAATATAGTTATGATACCTAATTCGTAAATTTGGGTGTGCATTTCACATGACCCGATCATAACAACTTTGAATAACGAATATAAAATAAAAATTTCGTAAATCGAGGGTTCATTTCATGTAGTGTGATCTGCAATTTGTTCCAAAAAGCAAATGTACGACAATCGTGACTTGTTCAAGAAATAACTCCATAAATCCTAAAAAAAAGCGATTAAATAAATAAAAGCAATTACAAAAGTTTAAAACTCACAACAGGTTTAAAGCATGTGATCAATTAGATAATTAAGCCATTTATTAATAGTTAAGCTATCGTGCTAGAACCACGAAACCCGAAAATGCCTAACAACTTCTCCTACATTAACAGAATTTGTTACCTAGTTTTTCTGATTTTGCATACTTTTAAATAAAGTCAAATTTCCTCGAATTAGGATTTTTAAAATAAACCCAGTGACTTAAAGTAAGAAAAACTCCCTTATATCCCTCCCTCTGGTAAAAAAGAGGTGTGACAGGCATGGTATTTGCAAGTTAAACAAGTAAAAGACATGGACAATGCAACAACAATTGAGATAGAGGCCAAGTACAGGACAATAACAACATGTCATGATCCAGAATCTAACCATGTCATGATGGTGCCTATCGTGGTACTAGGCCAACCAGTTATTTCCAAATACTCTATTGTTCAAACAAATACTTAAGGAAAATCATAATTTATAGCAGAAATTCAATAAGATAAAAGTAAAAACTAAAAATCCAGCGGAAAGAAACACAATCCCGATCTCAGGTGTCACTATGTCATGAGCCAAAACTACTATATCTGTTCAAAATATAACCAACACGGTCTAAGAATATTCAAATAAACATGATAAAGTAAAATAAGGGAAGGAGAAAGCAGAACTGCAGTCGCCAAGCATCTACCTCGCAATCTCCACAGAAAGTCTCCAATTGGCAAGGTCAGCAACCGCTACCATGCCCTAAGATACCTGGGTCTGCACATAGGGGTGCAGGAGGTAATGTGAGTACACCAACCCAGTAAGTAACAAGTCCAAACTATGGACCGACAGTAGTGATGATCCAAACCTCAACAAGTTGCAACATTAAATTGTACGGGAAAGTAGGCATGCTTACAGTTCATGTAGTTTCTCAGCAATAATTAAACACAGTATGAACGATACAAAGTATAAAGCTCAGGAAACTCTAAGTCCCAATGTATAGATAGTATGCTCAATGTTACGTATAATACTTCCGTTCATAGCACTAAACTACTCGGTACTGTATACGGCCCACTCGGCCCAAGGAAGATCCATCCCATAATTTATACATATCATAGACTATAAGTCACTGAGTATCGAAGAAAACAGGCCGATCCAACTTCATGGAGAAGACCCATATCCATACCAATACTTCAGACAAGATCCATGTCCAGGGAATATACATCCCTCAATACAATCAACTGCACTCACTGGGGGTGTAAAGACTCCAGAGGGGCTTTTCTCAGACCAAGGGCTATATCAATGTCAGCGAAGGCATGATCAATATCTCGCTGCACCATGCAGCCCGATCCTATATGGTCAATCAATATCAAACTCTCGGCCCCACTCAGCCATTACTCTCCAGTCCCGTATACACAGGCTAAGAATGTCATGATACAAGCCCGGACAATGATATGATATGTCAAATAGCAATAATCGAGACTGAGACTGATATAATACTCATGAACATGACTGAGTATAGATTATAGATGAAGATAATGACATGACAGCCAGAAACGGCCTCTCAGGTCTCAACAGTGTTGTCGAGAAGCCTTAACATAATAATTATCACGATTTGTAGCTTATTAACTTAATCACATAATTAAAACATAGATACCAACACAAAAGAGTCAATAAGTGGTGCCATGGAATGATCTAAGCCACATTTCTCATGGTGCGAGCCCATACGCTTGTCACTTGGTATTGTGTTACCTCAATGGTAATCATAGAATACACAGTCTAAGGTTCGAACCCTCAAAACCAAGTTTGGAAGCGTTACTTACCTCAAGCAAAGCCAAGCTCTAGCCCCCGATGCCGTTGCCTCTTTATTCAGCCTCCAAATGCCCCAAATCTTACTAAAATCAATATATAAACCATCAAAATATGCTAAAGGAACAAATCCCACTCGAAAATAGTCAGATTACATCAAAATTCTAAAATTAGCAAAAACCCGACCCTGGGCTCACGTCTCGAATTCCGATAAAAATCACAAAATAGAATCCTTACATTCTCACGAGTTTATACATACCAAGAATACCAAAATTCGACCACAAATGATCCTTTAAATCCCTAGATTAAGGTCTTCAATTTCCATGCCATAACTCCCCAATTTTAGGCTTCAAATCCCCTAAATTTCATGTTTAATTTGGTAGAAATTAAAATAGGATCGAGTATTAAATCCATAAATCTGACCTCCAAGAAGTTCTCTTGAATTCCCTCTTCAATCTCCCTCAAGAAGCTCCAAAGCCGACTCAAAAATGGTGAACTATGGCCAAAAATTGCGAAAATTGTATTTTAAACATTCTGCCCAGCGATTTGAATTCCGTAATTGCGATCGCGGGAAGTCCATCGTGATCGCGAAGCACAAATTTCACTGACTTAAAATTTACTCTATGCAAACGCGTCGCTTCCTACGCGAACACGATGCACATCGCCCCTACACCTACGCGATCGCTAACCAGGGACCGTGTTCACGATAAACAAACGCGTGGACAACATCTGGTGCACTAACCTTATGCGAACGCGACCTAACCCACACATTCATGAACAACAACCTTATAGCGTCACGCGATCGCGTCGACAGCTATGCAATCGCATAGAACACAATCTCACCCCCGCTTGGCAATAGACTTAATACTCGAGACTAAGTGTGCCAAACCTTCCCAAAACTATTCCGGCTATGAATTGACTAACCCGATACCATATAACACAGATGAACAAAGCATAAAGAAGCAGAAATGGGGAGAATATGACGATAATTCATGACATGAGCGGACGTGTTGTATACAACAAGTTACACAAAATACGTAAATACAAAAATACAGCTCAAGGTAAGGGCACAAACGTATACATGAGAAATAGATATCACATCATAACGTATGTCATCCATCCTCACCTGCATGTTAACACCCTTCGTGCCATGACCTCATGATATTAAAAGCATAAAAATATGAACAAAATGGCACGGAATCACCCTTCGTGCTTTACAATCTTCCACACATGATAGTGAATATAAAAAAAGGGCACGACATCACCCTTCGTGCTTTACACTCTTCCTCACAGGTTAATGAATATAAAAAATAGCACGGCATCACCCTTCGTCATTTATACTCTTCCTTACATGATAATGAATATGAAATGGCATGGAATCACCCTTCTTGCTTTACCTCTTCCTTAGCAAACATATGAATATCAATAAAATGACAAAGCCGAAAGTATAAATAACATCGAGGAGAGTGTTCAACGAATATTCCAAACAAATTCGCAATCACAACTTTACAATCGAAAAATGATTGTTAAAGCGATTCGAATAGCATCTCAATGAATCCTCAAGGGCCATGTAATTCAAGTACTTCCACAAATCCCACAATTCATCAACAACACAAGTATGGAATCTAGCATCTCAAAATATCGGCCGTACCAATGTATTAATGATTTTGCATAGAGATGACCGAATTAGACACATCAATGTGTTCTCAGAATTTTCATCAAATTTGATCAAGTTATATTAGGCTAAGTTTAGATTCAACATTTAATACTATGTTCTCAATATCTAGAGGTTAAGTGAAGCAAGAAGGTCACGAAATTATATAAGCACAATAATCCACTTCCCGAGCATGATTAACTCTAGAGCATATATATATGCTCGTCACATAATATATGTATCAACCCCACATGTAGCAAACAATGAAAAATAGGGAAAAAATTCCCTCAACAAAGTTAGGTTAAAAAGTTTACTTCGAACAAGCCAATAATAATACCAAGCAAGCTAAGAGATACTCCAAAAAGGGTATCACGTGCGTAGTGACCTCCGAATGGCTCAAAACTAGCAAAAAACAACTCAAATATATAAAAAAATCCCAAGGAAACAATTCCAAATGATAAAGATTGTTGATGCCCCCTTTTTCAAGTGAAATCCGGTTTACGACATTTGGGCGAACAACTCTTTCCTTTTGGGGAATCGGGTTTGAATTGAAGAGTCTCCACCTAATGTTTAAGTGCATTAGGAAACTAAGAGGGTTTTGATATAGAGACCAAAGATTTGGGTAAGGGATAGAAATTATCTCAAGGGGAATGTGTTAGGCATCCCTCAATATCCACTAGTGTGGTTCGTATCCATGCTACAATTGTGACTTTAAGTAACAAACAATTGAACAAAGGTTTCAAACATGAGAGATTGTCATATTATGGCTGCAAATATTAAAGTTTTGAAGAAACAAAGAAAGCTGGAAATGTGAGGCAATAGCTTGAAAATTCTGAAAATAAACAAATAAAGGGAAAGGGATTTTCACATAATTATTCCAAGCAATTAAAGTAAAAGAAGTTAAGGAAGCTAAAAGTTGAGCAGTTTTTAAAATTCTGAAAAAGTAAACAAGTAAGGGGAAACGGGGTCCTAGGTTTATAAATATTATATATCACGTCAATGCAATACCCGATAATCACTCCTCAAAAGAAGGGATACCCATGGTATTAGCGCATCGGTCATCGTATCGATATATACCCTTTCCCACCCCATTAAGGTATTAAACGCGGAATGGTCTTGTTTTCTTATTGCATGCTACTACCCGTCCCGAATCCTATCAGCCTCGGAGGCATTTGGGACTACTAGTCCTAAATGGAAGGGAGATGTGGGCTTTTATGGTTTAAAGAAGAAAAGTCTAAGGCACCAAACAAAATATATAAAGTAGACATGGGAAAGCACATAACAGTTAAAAGGCTCAAACATGCCTCCTCATTTAAAGACAAGATTATTTAGCATGTCTAGAATGTACTGGTTATGGTCTGATTAAATGTAAGAGCAGTGGAAGATTGATCTATTACATATTTCAGATGAGAAGCCCGAGTCAGCGCTACCTGCTAGCTGGAGTTGATAGAATATGATTCGATTTACAAGTTACTCTATAGCTTTCCTAAGTAAGACCTATAGGCATGATATCTAATAACATGGGGGAGAGGTATATTGGTTCCAGAAAAGATTTATTAACTGCAGGAACATAAGTTCTGCAGACATTTAAGCAAGGCTTTCACTGATTTTTAAACTCATAAGCAAGTGGTCAGTTCAGATAAATCAATTACTCCTATAAGCATGCTTTCTTAGTGTTATTGATTCTAAACACTTTTCTTCAGTCGAAATAAGAGTGCATAAGTCCTAAAGACATGGTATCCAGAATGTTATTTGTTATTTATACCTATAAGTACGTTTGCCTAGTTACATATGCATATGCAGAATTCAGGAAACTCTATAGGAATGATCTCTACGCGATAGGCATAAATGAAGAACCTATAGATATGGTATCTACGTATGAAATTCAACACCTATAGACACGAGTCTACATGAAATGAAGAACCTGTATGCATGGTTTCTATATGAAAAAATGCAGAAGTGCAGAACTTGTAAACATGATTTCTATATGAAAAATGCAGAAGTGAGAACACGACATGATTGCAGAAGTAAATACCTATGAACATGATCTCTACCCTTATACATACATGAGTGACCCTCCCCTTTTTACTAAAATCCCCATGAGTTATTACAAATTATTACAACCCAGAATTAAATAGGAGAAAGAAGTAAAATTACATCAGCAAACTAAAAGCTTCCAACCAAGGAGAGCCTGATTCAGGTTTCCTACCTGAAGCATGCAGTAGACCAACTCCAAAGATCCAAATCCAAAGCCTTTCTCATTTTTTAGTGTGGCATAATTCGCAAGAGCCTCATGAACTCCAGGCAGTGCTCACACCCAAATTCATTACAGAGTTGAGACATAGTGCAGTGCGGAAGATCCAAGCCTCAAGTCTCCAAGTTCAGAGAGAACTCAAGGTCCCAAAGCATGGCTCACAGGAGGGGGGCAGAACTTAGAAGCTAGGAATAAGTGTGAGTGCAATAGAGGGGATTAAAGGGAGAGCCAGTACAGGCTGGTGGTCATATCTAGCAATTGGAGGTGCTGACACACTCCGACCAGCCATGTTGGCCACTTTGTTTGGGAGTTAAGACCCATTAAAGGATCAAGTTCAGACATGAGCAACAATTTACATGTTGCCATGCTTTAAACTTTAACTTAAACATATAGAAGGGAATAGGGTATGGGGATTCACAACAGCAACAGATGCAAAGAGAATAGCATATTTAATACTGAACATAGATAGCAAAGTAGACAAAACTGTACATGTTGTAAGGAAAACACATAGGGATGAGGCAGAAAACTAAATTAGAACATACCAATTTCCAGGAAGAAAAGAAAAAGTAGTAGTCTTGGAAAGCCAAATTGCAAGCATATAGTTATAAGATCCCAGAAGAGAGTAGAGTGTAGAATTGAGAATGTGAAGTGTGAGAGTATTGGAATTGAAAGTTTTCAGTAAGTAATGTGTTTAAAAACTAAAGGTTTTCTCAAAGTGCAGAAGGGTCGTGCCTTTTTATAGTGTAGAAATCAAGCAAAACTAGGCAAGAAAATAGTTTGGAAATCAATTACACAAGGTCTCTCTCTAATTAAGGGATTCTGATTTCAAACGGGTAAAACTAATTAAGGAAAAAGACTAATCAAACATTTTCCCAAAGTACCATAAGAAGGGTAAATACACAGGGACATATTTAAGGTAAAAGCCAGATAGCGCACAATTTGTGCAAATAAGGAAAGGAAATCAATCAACTGCAGTAAATCACAAAGTCTGAGTTTTGGTATGAATAAATCAAGTCAGAAAAAGTGAAGAAGGGTTTTTACTTAAAGAAAATCAGAAACAATCAATCGAACCTTATTAAAAAGGAATTCAGAATCAATCACAACTTGGAAAACCTTGTTGAAGGAAAAATTCCTCATATATAAAGCATACAGACATGTCAAACATGAAGAACTATCATGCCAATTAGTAGAGAGTCTAGCATAGAAAAGATTAGATTCATGAACAAAGGAGTTCAAGTTCAGACAAAGACTCAGAATGAGTCTGAGAGATTCTAGAGTTCCAAATAGAACCCTAGTTCAAAAAAAGATCAAACTCGCCAAACACCCCAAATCCTAGGGTTTCCACCTCAAATCAGATATAGAGAAGAGAATACAATTAACTGAAACAGGCGCAGAGGTCTCTCTCAGAGGCTTATGAGAAAATAAATACTAGCAAGTTCGAAGCAATATATTGATTTGAAACATAGTGAGAGTAGAAAAGACATGTTTAAGAAGAAAGAAAAAAGAAACCTGGGACTTAAACAAGTTCAGAACAGAGTGGAGATAGTATGGCACAATAGAAAAACATGTTTAGAAAGACTCAAACAAAGTCCAGAAGAAAGCAAATAAAGATCTTAAAAACTCAGTAGGAAACACATATAGTAAAAGGGCTCAACATACAGGAAAAGTATATCATATAGGAAAACACAACAGGATGAACATGTAAGCCTGGTATAGAAGCACAGTAGAACACAAAGCATAGACGAATCATGTACACTAGAAAGAAAGCGGAAGAAAACACATCTGTGGTAGAAAAGAAAACATACAAACATAGCGTAAACATATGCATGGTGGAAAAGAAAACATACGAATATAGCATAGACAAATACACATTAAAAAAGAAAAAGAAGGGTTAGAAAAACATCTTGAGCCTTTCGGAAACCCTAAATCGATGAGAAATAGTTTTTTAAAGAAAACAAAATTGGAGAAAACATTTTAAAAATCCAGTAGAGCACAAATATAGATTAGATTTAAGAAGAATTTCAGAGAAACGTAGAATAGTTAGGGTTTTAGAGGAACCTCAGAATGAGGAAGGCTTGGAAAAGGTCTGATCCTGAGTCAGACGAGTCAGAACAAGGCTCGAAGCGCTTTGAATGTGCCGGAATAAGGCCGGAGAGGCCATGAAACCATTAATAGAAGATGATCTGAACAGTCACCATCAAGATTAGACCTTGAAACTTCGAGCACCCAGCGTTCAAAAGTAGTGGGAGATGTGTGTAGGCCATCCATGGCCTGATAAACCATAGATTCCGGTAAGATGGCGGTTGAATGTGGTAAAAGAGGATTAGGGTTTCAAGAGTATTTGAGAGAGTTTGAGAGACGAAGGGGTTTCATAGGTAGCGTCTCTGAGTGAAAATGAGTAGGGTTATGGGGGTTGGGTGGAATAAAAATGGTAAGGAGTGATGGTCGTTGATCAAAATGATCAACGACCTTGATTAAAAGATTGACTAGGCGGGTCGTGTTGATGGGTTAGGGGTCGGTTATTTTAGGCTTTGGGCTGTTCCAATTCGAGATTGAGATTAGGTCAATTAGGGGATCAATTTGGCTATAATTGAAATGCAAATGAGGCTAGTTTTTACATAGCCAGTTTTTCCTTTTTATTTTATAAAAAAATGGTATACATGATTTCGAAAGCAAATTAAACATACTGGATCAGTTAATAATATGCAAATATTAATTTGGAAATATTGGAACCAGTTTCATAATTATAAAATGCTATTGATTCTCAAAATAGGCTAAAATTGTAATTATATGCAATCTGACTTTTAAAATATAAAATAAATTTGTAAAAATGTGTAAAAATGACTTCTATCTATATTTGATATAAATACGAGAATACAATAAATTATTCACCAAAATAACAATTTTGGAAATAATTATTAGTTTTATACTACTAAGATGGGCCATAAATTAATTAAAAAAATATTTTTAAAAAATTAGAAAAAATACTAAAATACTTAGGCATACATATATATGCATCTACAAAGTATTTGAATGTATCTTTCATATATATAAGTAGACGGAAAAAAGTGGGTATCAACAAAGATCGAATCCTAAATCAAATCTCAAATCTGGCAAAAAATCACACCCGATCCCACGCCTCGGAATCCAACAAAACTCACAAAATCTGACAACCCATTCAATTACGAGTCCAACTATACTAGTTTCACTCAATTCTCCAAATCGATGATCGAAACTCAAATATTTATATTATGAAACTTTAGGCCAAAACCCTCAATTTCCTATTTAAAATTCATCAAAACTTAAAATTGAAGATAGATTCATGGAATATAACAAAAATTAAATAAAGAACACTTACCCCAATTTATATGGTGAAAATCGCCTCAAATATTGCCCAATTCTGATCCCCCCAACTCAAAATATGTTAAACGGATAAAATCCTCATTTTAACACTATTCTTCCTCGTTTCTTGTGGCCAATTATCTCGAAGCTCGATTTCTGTACCTCCAATGAATTATTTGTGAAATTCTAGTCAAGTTAGGTTCTTGAATCACTCCATTTGACCTTATATTGAATAAGGAACGTTAATTTCAGTATTTGGAAATAGTGTAGATTTTTAAATACGAAGTAAGTGGCAATTTCACAATTAATCTAAAAATCTGACAACCCAATTCTTAGTAAAATCACTATAAACTCCCCATACGATGTCCAAATTCAACGACTCCTTTTTTATGACTCCGCAATTATGATACAGATATAATGCTTCAATAAAAGCAGAAATTGGAGCTCATTTGATTATTATAGTACCATTTATACTTGAAGAAACAAAATCGAATATAAATAATGAGAGCAACACAACCCAAACCTATCCGAAACTTACCCGAGCCCATTGGGACCACGTCCAAATATACCGACAAGTCCCATAACATAACACGGACTTACTCGAGGCCTCAAAACACACATAAAAATATCGAAAAGTCGAATCACACCTCAATCCAAAAATCAATGAATTTGAAACTTCAAACTTTCACAACCGATGTCGAAAACCATAAATCACGTCCAATTGACGCCAATTTTTGCATACAAAATCACATTTGACATTACGAGCTTGCTCCAACTTCCGAAATTGAAATCTGGTCCCGATACCAAAAATTTCACTCTCGGTCAAACTTTCCAAAATCCAACTTTCGCCATATTGAGCCAAATTCACTGCGGACCTCGAAAAAATAATCCGGGCATGCTTCTAAGTCCAAAGTTACCCAACAGAGCTAACGAAACCATCAAATTCCTATACTAGGTTAAATAATAAAAAGACAAAATTTGTCAACTCTTTCAAATTTAAAGCTCCATAGTTGAGACCATTCTTCCAAATCAGTCCCGAATAACCTGAAAATCAAATACTGCGACTCACATAAGTCAAAATACATCATACAGAGCTAATCACGTGCATAAATTACCGAGCGAAGTGCAAATGCTCAAAAAGGACAGTCGAATCGTTACAGAAATAAAATTTAATGTGTAGGTTAGGAAGGTAAAAATCTCACATATAAATAACACGAGTGGAAAGATATTAACAAAGCTAGGACTCATAAATAATGTCTATAAAAGATTAAGTATTCAAAAAGATAAATCTAAGTCATACGAAAGAAAAATATTCAATACATTATTGGTTTGCTACTCATAATCGCTAGAATACGTTGTATCTTGCTAGTGAATATGCTGAAATAATTTAGTTTCAGTAGGAGTCGCACAATAGGTTTGGAAATTAGAATTTAAGTTGAATTACTCATTGGTTTGTAATCATTTTCATGATTCCAAGGCCCAAGAATAATTTTAATACTTTATTATTATTATACTTAATATAAAATATTTTTTCACATACAAATTTATTTGATACGGTTCGATATTTTTTCAGTTTATTTTTATAAAATAAAAAACCTACTCTAGTTATCAGTACAGTTATAAATTTATATAAAATCCTACGATTTTATCAAAAAAAATCTAATAATCGATTCAGTCCAGTACGATTCGATCGGTGTAATTAATTTTTTAAATATTCATTGACACCGCTTCAGGTTGCCCCTCAAACTCACATGAATCACGACGGATGAGACAAATCACCAATCACTGTTTATATAAAATATATTATTCGGTCTAACGGTGCTTTAATAAGCAAATGATAAAGACATGGATCTGGTTAATTAATGTTGTATATTTTCGTGGATTCTTTTTAATTTAAAAATATGAATCTGAATCATGATAGGGAAATGTGTAGGATATCAAGGATTCAATAGGATTTGGCCAATATTTTTAGTTTTTCCTTTTCGACGTCTTAGCTCTTTTTATTTTCTTCATTGGGTTTGTGATATTTGCAAATCTGAAATGAAAATGATAACAAATGGTTGCCGAGATAGAAAGGCACGCCAAGCAGACAAATCAGCTGCCCAACATATTTGACCGGATTTTACTTTCACCTGAAAGTTTTAATTTGATGTCTCCGTCTGCTAGACCCCCACTTCCAACTAAGAGTTTGTAGGTTCAAGTCTTCCCAAGAGCAAGGTGAAAAGTTCTTGGAAGAAAGGATTCCAAAGGTCTATTTAAAAATAGTCAATAATAGGGTTGTTGTTGTTATTGTTGTTGTTGTCTCCGTGTGCTAAACATGAGTACTGTAGTTATTGGATTAATGGATATGACTTAGCTGATAAAATTGTATTTTTGATTTTACCATTTTCATTAAAATATTTTACTAGGCATGATTAAAAATATTGATTTGAAATTTATTCACATTAATATTACTGACAAATTTAATAAAGCTACCGATATATCCTGAAAATAAATCAAGAAAAATTATAGTATATATATATATATATATATATATATATATATATATATATATATATATATATATATATATATATATATATATATATATTATAATGTTGCATATAGTATATAATGTATCACATAATTGGGAAGAATTATAATGTCAATGGCTTAATAGATTTTTCTGGTGAAAGTTTTATAAAATCTGGTCAAAGTGATTATTATGATAGTTATAGTAAAGTAAAATAATTGTTGTATAACAAAAGGAAAAAAAAATAACTTTTAGGTAATAAAGACAAAGTTGAATGACTTTTGTGTAACAAAAAAATAACTTTTGAATAATAAACCCAAAGCTAAATAACTACCTACCTAAAGATGATAAAAAAGGACACATATCTCGTAGAGACTGTATATCCCAAAACTAGAGGTTGTCACCCCAATTCATGTAAAATCAGTGGCCTTCATGGAAGGACTGAGAATTGCAATGCACTTTAAATATATAAATATGAAAATTGAATCTGATTGTATGGACATTATTACACTAATGTATGAGGATTGTATTAATTTTTATAATATTATTTTTGAATAATAATAATTAATGCACTAACTGAAGCTCTCAATATTGAGGTACAATTTTAGGGAAAAAAATAAAGTAACTCATCGACGGGCTAAAGAAGCTATAAAACATCCCCAATAACAAATATGTTTATCATGTTTGTCCGCCCTTATTGGCTGAATAAGAAGTTCAAAAGAACAAGCATGAATCTTGTAATAATATAAGAATTATTTCTACAGATGTTTGCTATTTCATAACAAGTATGGATAATAATAATGCCTTTAAAACTTTGTCTTACTCCTATAATTTATCTTTTAAGCAATATAAATATTGTGCCATTGTGTTTAAAAAAATAAAAGAAAAAATATCAGCTAGTAAAATTTCAGAAAAAAAAAACCGAAGAGTTTGTAGAATTTCTTTCTTTCCCCATAAATAACTTTTGCTTTAACAACCATAATGATAACTTTCCCCTTAAAAGAGATATTCACCATATGGATGTTGATGAATATGTGGTAGTACCAAATTAATTTAGAGCTCTGAAAGAGTCAATTATTACTATTTTGGAGAACCATAGTTAATTACCAATAAGGTATTGTGTTGTAGTAAGTCTCAAAGGAACTTATTCAGTTTCCAAAGTATACTCGAAAGCGGTTGATTATATTGAGACTATAAATAAAGAAAAGATTTAATATCTTCTATTACTTTAACTTTTCGAGGGATAATATGTATGTGAAAAGCTACCCGCTTTATTCTCCTGTTTGTACTATACAAATAAAAGAATATCATACTAAAGTGGATGTTTATTGATATAAGTACCCATATAATAATAAACTTGAAGTTTATTGATAATTGCACACGTCATGTAAACCTGAAGTTTATCAATATTGATAATTTATTCAGTTGACATAATTGGTTTAGCTATATTAATTTAAGTATGATGTGTAAAAATAAAAGAGAGTTCATATGAGTAAATATTAAAGAACTAAAAAGTTCTTTACAAATTCTCTTACGTTGCTTGTTCTTATTAATTGATTGACCAACTAAAATTGGGATTGAATCCTATGAATGCTGGAAATATCAAAGGTGAATATGGGTCCAGTCACCTGCTATGTATATCACATAAGATGCATCTATGAGATGGTTACATGTGCGATTATTTATTAACCCTCAACATAGTATTTGCAAGGTAACTTTCTAAATAATTTGATGTGGAACATAATTTTCAAATTTTCTACTCAAGATAGTTCATCTTGATAAGTTGGTTTACATCACAGTTGGTTTAACAAAATAATTTATTAAGTGGTTCCACTTAATAGCTAAACTATTTCTTACGAGAAGAAAGTTATATATATCAGTTTGATATAGGTTATATAAGAAAATATATTACATTCTCCCCTCACAAGTGATTCAGAGTCAGGAATCAAATAATTCTATCTTCTTATTATTATTATTAATGTGCGGTGTATATTTTGATTAACACTATAACGCACAAAGATGGATTCTCAAAGTTGAGGAAATAAGTTAGTTTTTCTAACGTGAGGGAGAGACATGATAAACAGTTGAGAAAAAGTTAAATTGAATGAATTATCATTTGTACATCTAGATCCTCAAATAAAATAATGTGAACGTAAAGTTCATAAAAGGATAACTCATTTGCAATATATTACAAAGCATGCCAGACGCATTTTCTGACCCAAAGAAAGTAACTACATTCTCATTGCAAATGCTCCTATTAAGTCCTAGAAGGACAAAGTCTATGGTACACTTAGTGCGTATAGATAAATCATTTCAAATAAATTTCTTGATAAAGAAGATGAGAAAATTATCAAAATAATCATAATATAGGAGGCAAGTGATCTAGAAGATCACATGACATAACACTTCATAAAATCTCATGAGAGATTCAGGTACTTGAATATATAAATGAAGAGATCTCGATGTTATGTCTTTGTGAAAAAATATTGGAACCGATATAAAACTTTTGTTGACGACATTGATTATAGTGCTAAATATATATAAGAATTTTAAGTTTGGAGAAACAATTCAATTAGATTTTGGTGTCATATGGAAGACAAGTAGTTTTGGATCTGTAACGATCCGGCCGGTCGTTTTTAGAATTTACACCCTGATTTCCCATTAATTGCTTCTCCTAAGTTCATTTCTGCTATTTTGGTTTGCTGGGACGTTCGGTATTAGGTTTCGGAGAGTTTTGGGACACTTAGTCCCTAGAAGATAGCTTAAGTGTTGGAAAGTGGTACGTAGTCAAAATAGTGTGAAGACGGCCTCAGAATGGAAAATTGATTGTTCCGTGAGCTCCGTGTGATTTTGGGGTTGGGAGCATGTTCGGAACGTATTTTGGAAGTCCCCAGCTCATTTAGGCTTGAAATGCCGAAGTGTGAATTTTTGAAGTTTCAGGTCCGACAGTGAGTTTTTGATATGAGGGTCGGAATGAGATTACGGAAGTTGCAGTAGCTTCATCATATCATTTAGGGTTTATGTGCAAAATTTCAAGTAATTTGGACGTGGTTTAGTTAAGTTTTTAATCGAAATCGTGTTTTGATGAACTTTGAAGTTCTTAGGCTTAAATCATTGATTAAATCAGATTTCCAGTGTTGTTTTAGGTGTTTATGGATTGATTCAAGTTTGAATAGGGTATTAGGTAGTAAAGGTGCTTTTGGTTGAGGTCCCTGGGGCCTCGGGATGATTTCTAGTGGTTAACAGAGAAAATTTTGAAGTGTTGCAGCAGCTGATTCTTCTCTTCTAGTATTTTCGCTTCTGCGGCTTTGGAACCGCAGGACCGGAGCCGCATAAGCAGCCATTCCATTGCAGGAGCAGAATTTGGGCAGCCTCATCTTTTTCGCTGGTGCGGAAGATTAACCGCAAATGCAGTTACGCACCTGCAACACTTTTATCGCAGATGCGGCCCTAGGTCATTGGTGAGAAACCGCAAAAATGGTAAGTATTTTGCAGAAGTGGCAACTAAAGGGGCGGTTTAATTCCGCAAAAGCGGAACCCTGGAGTTTAGTGAATAGCCACAGAAACGGCATTTGTTCCGCAGATGCGGTCCCTTTTCCGCAGAAACGGTAACCTCTGTTTAGATATAAAGATTTCAAGGGTTAGTTTTCAAAAGTTAGAAAAATCAAATTGAGCTCGGGTAAGGGCGATTTTGAGAGGGTTTTGAAGGGGAGATTATTGGGTAATATTTCTTTAATCCCTTCTAGTTATATTTCATCATTATGTAGTTAAATCCATCATTAAAATTCGAATTGAGGATCAAAAAATTGAAAAGTTGTGTGAAACTTCTTAGACCAAACTATTGAGTTTTGAGTGGGCATTTGACCTCCGATTTGGGAGATTTATATATAGTTAGATTCGTGAGAGTACGAGGATTCTGAAAATGTAAAATTTATCCGATTCCGAGACGTTGACCTTAGGGGCATTTTTGGTTATTTTACCTACTTTCGTGACTTATCTTAGAATTAAATAGTATAACCTATTTCTTGAGGTGTTATTTACGATATGTAATTGAATTGAATAGATTTGGGCCATTTGGAGTCGTATACTCTTAGCAAGAGCGTGGTTTCAGGTTGACTTGCACTAATTCAAGGTAAGTGGCTTGTCTAACATTGTGTGGGGGATCTTTCCCCTAGGATATGTTATTCAGTAATTGAGTGCCTTGTACGTGAGGTGACGACCGCGTACTTGAGCTAATCGTTGAATATCCGATTTTTACTTAAGATATTGAGATTGAGTGTCTTTCGTGCTTACTTATCTTACTTGCAAATATAACCTGTGTTAGATTAGAAAGACATGTTTAGTTGATTTAGCTTTCCTATTTGCTTAAATTGCCTTAACTGTACTACGTGGGACATGTTAGGCTAGAACTATATGTTTCTTATATTGTTGTACTTTATTTATGAATATTCTCTGATTGTAGTTGCATATTTACTTTGTGACTACATGTTAGATTCCCAGGAGATACCCCTACATATTTACTTTGGGAGTACGGGTTAGATTCCCGGGAGATCCCCTTGCACATTTGTATTATGGACTACCAGAGGGTATCCTAAAAGATCCTCGTTATTGGTTGATATGGAAATGGACTACAGGACGGTATCCTAGGAGATCCTTGTTATTGGTTGATATGGAAATGGACTACAGTACGATATCCTGGGAGATCCTCGTTATTGGTATTGATAAGGAAATGGACTACATGACTGTATCCTGGTCAATCCTCGTTGTTGGTATTGACATGGAAATGGACTACAGGATGGTATCCTGGGAGATCCTCGTAATGGGTGCTGATATTGAGATGGGTACTCTATGTTATTTTATGCTCGATGTGTTTATTGTTGTTGTGTAACCTTACTTACTTCGCAATTGTATTCCATTATTTTTGCTTACTTCATACTATTGTCAGCATTCTTATTATATTGTTTAATCTCAGTAGGGCCCTGACCTTCCTCGTTACTACCCGACCGAGGTTAGGCTTGACACTTACTGAGTACCGCTGTGGTGTACTCATTCCCCTTCTGCGCATGTTTTTCATGTGCAGATCCACGTACCTCCACTCAGGCTTACTACCCTCGAGGCAGAGAGATCTAGAGGAGACTTCGAGGTATATCTGCCGCGTCCGCAGACCAGGAGTCTCTATTCTGTTCCAACATTAGTAGTTATTCCATTTTTTTTATTTCACTTGTTTAGACATTCTGGAATTAGAGCAGTATGCTACATTTCTATTAGCCTATGATTCCCGTGAGATTCCGGGTTTTGGTATTGAGTTGTATACTTTCGCATTTATTTTGACTTGTATATGCCAAGTGGCACTTATATACCATTTTTTCTTCTAGTTTTTGCTTAGTTTAATTAAATGTTTCCGCAAGTTATATTAAGTCTCTGCATTGTTAAGTTTACCTAGTTGTAGGAACTAGGTGCCATCACGACATGTTCATGAAGGGTGAACTGGGGTCGTAACAAGTTGGTATCAGAGCTCTAGGTTCATTGGAGTCACGAAACACATGACGGTTTATTAGAGTCTCGCCGATTGGTGCGGAGGCGTCTGTACTTATCTTCGAGAGGCTATGTAACTATTTAGGAGAAATTATATCTCTATTGATTTCCTTGTCGTGCGATATTTTTCACATCGAATCTAAACTTTTATATTTTATTCTCTCACAGATGGTGAGGACACGCACTACTCGGGGTGATCAGGAACCCGCGCCCCCACTATATCCGTCAGAGGCCGGGGTCGAGGCAGCGGTCGAGGACGCCCACGTGGTGTAGCCAGAGCACCTGCGCGAGCTGCCATTGAGGCACCACCAGCAGATCCAGCTAGAGCCTAGTCACCTGGCACGCCTATTACTACTACTACTATTACTCCAACCCTTCAGGAGACGCTGGCTCAGTTCATGTCTATGTACAGCAGCTTGACTCAGGCAGGGTTGCTTCCCCTTGCTGAAGCCACATCCCAGGCCGGGGGAGGATCACAGACTCCCGCCGTCCGAACTCCTGAGCAGCGAGTGCAGGTTGAGCAGGTCCCAGATATCATTCCTATTCCGTCTGCAATGCCAGTTCAGCCCGTGGGTGGGGCAGCTGCTTCTGAGGATGCGCAACAGAGGTTGGATAGGTTCAAGAAGTATGATCCTCCATTTTTTGTAGATTAGCGACTGATGATGCCTTCGGATTTCTAGAGGAGTGCCACCGTATTCTTCGCACTATGGGCATAATGGAGTCCAACAGGGGTTCCTTTACTGCTTTTCAGCTTTGGGGAGCCGTCTATGATTGGTGGCGCACTTATAATATATATAGTCTAGTTGAGGCTGCTTCACTGACTTGGACCCAGTTCTCGGAGATGTTTATGAGAGAGTTTGTCCCTCAAAGTCTTAGGGATGCATGGCGTTCTGAGTTTGAGAATTTTTTGCCAGCGTCCCATGACCATTTTAGAGTACGTTATCCGTTATACGAGATTGTCTAGGCATGCACCGGCTTTGGTTGCTACAGTCCGCGAGAGAGTTTGCAGGTTCATTGAGGGTGTTATCCCACCTACAAGATCTATCATGGCTCGAGAGTTGGAGATGGACATTCCTTATTAGCAGGTAGCGAGCATTGCTAGGAGGATCGAGAGTATGTACGCTAGGGGGTGAGAGGAGAGAGAGGCCAAGAAGTCTTGAGAGTCGAGCCACTATTCTGGTGCCCGTACCCTAGCAGCAGGTCGACATGGTAGGGGTTTTGTGGGCCGCCCCATTCATTCAGATCTTCCAGCAGCCAATAGTGCTCCAGCTCCGCCTATACCTCAGGTGCCTTACTATGCACCTCCGGTTTCTAGCATGCATTCTTTGCGGGGTGTTTCCAGAGGTCAGCCCAGCAGACCTAGCCCTGGCCAGTCACAGCCACCGCGTCCTCCCAAAGTTTGTTTCGAGTGTGGTGATACACGCCATATGGTTAGGGATTGCCCCAGACTTGGTAGGGATGCATTTGTAAAGACTGCTCAGCCACAACATGGCCAACAGAGCTCTCAGCACCCGCTCAGCCAGCTAGAGATGGAGGCCGGGGAGGTAGAGGTCGCCCTCGAGGGGGAGGCCAGGCCAGGTATTATGCCCTTCCTGCTCTTGTCGAGGTTGTTGCCTCTGATTCTGTTATCACAGGTGCTATATTGGCTTGCCATAGAGAGGCATCGATTCTATTCGATGCGGGCTCTACTTATTCTGATGTGTCTTCTTACTTTGCTCCGAATTTGGGTGTACCTTGGGATTATTTGAGTGCCCCCGTTTATGTTTCTACTCCTGTGGGAGATACTATTACTATGGATTGCGAATATCGGTCGTGTTTGGTTACTATTTGTGGTTTTGATACCAGAGCAGATTTATTGTTACTCAACATGGTTGATTTTGATATTATCTTGCGGATGGACTGGTTATCACCCTATTATACTATTCTTGATTGTTACGCAAAGACCGTGATGCTGGCTATGCTAGGTATTCTGCGTATAGAGTGGAGTGCCACTTTATATCACACTCTTAGTGGAGTTATCTCTTTCCTTAAAGCTCAGCGTATGGTTTAGAAAGGGGTGTGCAGTGTTTTTAGCCTATGTGAGAGATGTCAGTGTGGATACCCCTTCTCTCGATTCTGTTCCAGTGGTAAAGGATTTTCCCGATGTGTTTCCAGTTGACCAGCTTCAAAGCGCACATGTGTTTTCTAATATTGACTTATGCTTAAGTTACCATTAGTTGAAGATTTGAGAGCCAGATATCTCAAAGACTGCCTTCAGGACTCGGTATGGTCATTACAAGTTCCTTGTGATGTCATTTGGGCTGACCAATGCCCTAACAACTTTTATGCATTTGATGCACAGTGTATTCAGGCCATATCTCGAATCATTTGTTATTATTTTTATTGATGATATTATGGTATATTCCTAGAGACGGGAAGATCGTGAGCAACACCTGAGGACCGTGCTTCAGATCCTAGAGAGAGAAAAAGTTATATGCGAAGTTCTCAGAATGTGAGTTTTGGTTGGATTCAGTGGCGTTCTTAGGCCATGTTGTTTCGAGCGAGAGCATTCCGGTAGATCCGAGGAAGATAGAGGCCGTGCAAAGTTGGCCCAGGCCCTTCTCAGCTAGAGAGATTCGCAGTTTTCTTGTCCTGGCAGGTTATTACCATCATTTTGTTGAGGGGTTTCATCGATTGCAGCCACTATGACTAGGTTGACCCAGAAGGGTGCTCTATTTCAGTGGACAGAGGAGTGTGAGGCGAGCTTTCAAAAGCTCAAAACGGCCTTGACTAAGCCCCTATTCTAATATTGCCTATTGGTTCAGGATCTTATACAGTATTGTGCTGCCTTGGGTTGGCCTTTGAGCGGTGTTGATGCAGCATGATAGGGTGATTGTCTATGCGTCCAGATAGTTGAAGGTGCATGAGAAGAATTACCCATCCACGACCTTGAGTTAGCTGCTACTGTTCATGCCTTGAAGATCTGGCATCATTATTTGTATGGTGTGCCTTATAAGATTTATACTGATCATAGGAGTTTGCAGCATTTGTTCAAATAGAATGATCTAAATTTGCACCAGAAGAGGTGGTTGGAGTTGTAAAAGGACTATGATATCATTATTCTATATCACCCGAGCAAGGCCAATCTGGTAGCGGATGCCTTGAGTCACTGAGCAGAGAGTTTGGGGAGTTTGGTATACTTAACAACTTCAGAGAGACCCATCGCGATGGATGTTCAGGACTTATCCAGTCAATTTGTGAGATTGGATCTTTTCTAGTCTGCATGGTTTCTCAGTCTTTATTGTTCGATCGTATCAGGTAGCGGCAGTATCATGACTCTCATTTACTTGTCCTTAGGTACACGGTTCAACACGGCGATGGCAGAGATGTGACCATTGGAGATGATGGGGTATTGAGGATGCAGGCCCCGATTTGTGTGCCCAATGTTGATGGACTTCGGGATTTAATTTTAGCATAGACTCATAGTTCGCGGTATTCCATCCATCCGGGTGCCGCAAAGATGTATCAAGTCTTTAGATAGCACTATTGGTGGAAACGAATGAAGAAGGATATAGTTAGATATGTAGCTAGATGCCTGAACTGTCAGCAGGTAAAGTAAAAGCCCCATTGACTAGGTAGGTTGCTTCAGCAAATAGAGATTATGGAGTGGAAATGGGAGAGGATCACCATCGATTTTGTAGTTGGACTCCCTCGGACTGCAAAGAAGTTTGATGCCATTTGGGTGATTGTGGACAGGCTGACCAAGTTCACGCACTTCATTCTTGTGTGTATTACTTATTCATCGGAGCGATTGGTAGAGATTTATATCAGGGCGATTGTTTGTCCGCATAGCATCCCAAGTTTCTATTATTTCGGATAGGGATACTCAGTTCACATCACGATTCTGGAGAGCCATTCAACAGGAGTTGGGTACTTAGGTGACGATGAGCACAGCTTTTCACCCCAACACAGACGGACAGTTCGAGCGTGCCATTCAGATTCTTGAGGATATGCTCCGTGTGTGTGTGATTGAGTTTGGAGGGTCTTGGAATCAGTTCTAGCCACTAGCAAAGTTTGCTTACAACAACAATTATCAGTCCAGCATTCAGATGGCACTGTATAAGGCTTTATATAGTGGGAGATGCTGATCTCGAGTGAGTTGGTTTGAGCCAGGTGAGGCCAGGCTATTGGGCACTGATTTGGTCCAGGATGAGGTGGAGAAGGTTAAGGTGACTCAGGACAGACTCCATACAGCCCAGTCTAGACAGAAAAGTTACGCGGATCGGAAGACTCGTGATGTTTCCCATATGGTTGGTGAGCGGGTTCTGCTTTGGTCTCGCCTATGAAGGGCGTTATGAGATTTTGGAAGAAAGATAAGTTAAGTCCGAGATTTATTGTCCCTTTTAAGATTTTGAGGCGAGTTGGGGAGGTTGCATATGAGCTTTCCTTACCTCCCATTTTGGTCGGGGTTCACATGGTATTTCATGTTTTGATGCTATGGAGATATCACGGTTACCCATCGCACGTGTTGGATTTCAGCTCAGTCCATTTGGACAATGATCTATCCTATGTTGATGAGCCAGTGGCTATATTGGACAGGCGGGTCAGAAAGTTAGGGGTCAAAGAACGTTGCTTCCGTAAAGGTTCAGTGGCGGGGCCAACCGACCAAGGAGGCGACTCGGGAGACCGAGTAGGATATGCGCAACCGATACCCTCATCTTTTCACTACCCTCGGTATTAGGTTTCAGAGAGTTTTGGGACACTTAGCCCCTAAAAGAGAGATTAAGTGTTAGAAAGTGGTCCACAGTCAAAACAGTGTGAAGATGACCTCGGAATGGAAAATCGATGGTTCCATTAGCTCTGTTAGGTGATTTGGGGGTTGGGAGCATGTTTAGAATGTATTTTTCAAGTCCGTAGCTCATTTAGGCTTGAAATGCAGAAGTGTGAATTTTTTAAGTTTCCGGTCTGACAATGAGTTTTTGATCGGAGGGTCGGAATGGAATTCCGGGAGTTGCAGTAGATTCATCATATCATTTGGGAGGTGTGTGCAACATTTCAGGTCATTCGGACGTGTTTGGGTTAGGTTTTTGATCGAAAGCGTGTTTTGATGAAATTTGAAGTTATTAGGCTTAAATCATTGATTAAATCGAAGTCCGGTGTTTTGTGAGGTGTTTAAGGAATGGTACAAGTTTGAATTGGGTAGTAGGTGGTATTAGTTCTTTTGGTTGAGGTCCCGGAGGCCTCGGGATGATTTCGGGTGGTTAATGGAGAAAATTTTGAAGTGTTGTAGCAGTTGATTCTTCTCTTATGGAATTTTCGCTTCTGCGGCTTGGGAACCGCAGAAGCGGAGCTGCATAAGCAGCCAATTCATCGCAGGAGTGGAATTTGGTTTCCCTCAGCTTTTCCACAGGTGCAGAAGATTAGCCGTAGATGCGGTTATGCACCTTTGAGACTTTTATTACAGATACGGCCCTGGGTCATTAGTTATAAACCGTAGAAGCAGTAGGTATTTTGCACAAGAGGAAACTGTAGGTGCGGTTTCAGGCCGCAAAAGTGGAACTCTTGAGTTTAGTGAATAGCTGCAGAATCGACATTTGTTTCGTAGATGTGGGACCGCAGATGCGGTCCCTTTTCCGCAGAAGCGGTAACCTCTGTTTAGATATAGAGATTTCGAGGGTTAATTTTCAAAAGTTCGAAAAATCAAATTGAGCTCGGGGAAGGGCGATTTTTAGAGGGTTTTGAAGGGGAGATTATTGGGCAACATTTTTTAAATCCCTTCTAGTTATATTTCATCATTATGTTGTGAAATCCATCATTAAAATTCGAATTGAGGATAAAAAATTGGAAAAATTGGGTGAAACTTTTTATATTAAACTATAGAGTTTTGAGCGGGCATTTGGCCTCCGATTTGGGAGATTTATATATAGTTAGACTCGTGAGAGTACGAGAATTCTGAATATGTAATATTTATCCGATTTCGAGACGTTGGCTTGAGGGGAATATTAGTCATTTTACCAAATTTCGTGACTTATCTTTGAATTAAATAGAATAAACTATTGTTTGAGGTGCTATTTACGATATGTAATTGAACGGAATAGATTTCGTCCATTTGAAGTCGGATACTCGTGGCAAGAGCATGTTTTCGGCTTGACTTGAACTTGTTTGAGGTAAGTGGCTTGTCTAACCTTGTATGGGGGACCTTTCCCCTAGGATATGTTATTCAGTAATTGAGTGGCTTGCACATGAGGTGACGAGCCTGTACTTGAGCTAATTGTTGAAAATCTGATTTTTACTTAAGTTATTGAGACTGATTTTCTTTCGTAGTTACTTATCTTACTTGCAATTATAACCTGTGTTAGATTAGAAAGACATGCTTAGTTGATTTAGCTTGCCTACTTGCTTAAATTTCCTTAATTGCACTACGTGAGACGTGTTAGGCTAGAACTATCTGTTGCTTGTATTTTTGTACTTTATTTATGATTATTCTCTAATTGTGGTTGCATATTTACTTTGGACTACGGGTAAGATTCTCGGAAGATCCCCATGCATATTTACTTTAGGACTACAGGTTAGATTCCTTGGAGATCCCCTTGCATATTTACTTTCGGACTACTAGTTAGATTCCCGGGAGATCCCCCTGCATATTTACTTTGGGACTATATGTTAGATTCTCGGGAGATCTCCCTGCGCATTTATATTATGGACTACAAAACGGTATCCTGGGAGATCCTCGTTATTGGTTGATCTGGAAATGGACTACAGGACGGTATCCTAGGAGATCCTCATTATTGGTTGATATGGAAATGGACTACAGTACGATATCCTGGGAGATCCTCGTTATTGGTATTGAAAAGGAAATGGACTACAAGAAGGTATCCTGGAAAATCCTCGTTGTTGGTATTGACATGGAAATAGACTACATGACGGTATCCTTCGAGATCCTCGTAATTGATGCTGATATTGAGCTGTTTTACTCTGTGTTATTTTATCCTCGGTGTGTTGATTGTTGTTGTGTAACCTGACTTACTTCACAGTTGTATTTCGTTTTTTCTGCTTACTGTATACTATTGTCAGCATTCTTATTATATTGTTTAATCTTAGTAGGGCCCTGACTTTCCTTGTCACTACCTGACCAAGGTTAGGCTTGGTAGTTGCTAAGTACCGCTGTGGTGTAATCATGCCTCTTTTGCACATGTTTTTCATGTGCAGATCCAAGTACCTGCACTCAGGATACTACCCTCAAGGCGGATAGATCTAGAGGAGACTTCGAGGTATATCTGTCGCGTCTGCAGACTAGGAGTCTCTTATGTTCCAGCTTTAGTAGTTATTCCATCCTTTTATTTTAGTTTTTTAGACATTCTGGAGTCATAGCAGTATGTTACATTTCTATTAGCCTGTGATTCCCGTGAGATTCTGGGTTTTGGGATTGAGTTGTAGACCTCTGCACTTATTTTGAGTTGTATATGCCAAGTGGCACTTATATGCCATTTTTCTTCTAGTTTTTGCTTAGTTTAATTCAATTCCGTAAGTTATATTAAGTTTCCGGATTGTTAGGCTTACCTAGTTGTAAGAACATGTTCATGGTGGGTGAACTAGGGTCGTGACATGACATGTGGTTCAAACACTTAAAAGTATAAAGAAAATGGTGTGTGCTATCACCTTTATGTATCTTATATGTCTTTCATGACATGAAAACTTGATACAAATCTATAGTCTATAATTATATGGCTTATATGACAATCCATGAAGGATTTAAGTTTCTTGAAGCATATATAATTCTTGATCTTGAAGTACCACTTTCTTAGTGCAATTTGTGTACAAATATATCATGATATTGAATTGGCAATTCCAACAAGATCATATGAAGATAATACATCTATTAGGAATGATGATTTCAAGGTGAAACAAAGAGATCTTTTGAAGATGGTGCACAAGATTGGAATGTAAATGGTCAAAGATGTGAATTAATGCTCTCATTCGGAGGAAATAATGCACGTTGAACTCTTTTTCCCTTAAAAGGTTTTATCCCTCTAGGTTTTTCTTGCAAGGTTTGTAACGAGGCAACCAAAAAGTGTATCGTTAGATATATTTTCTTTGTCAAGAATTTTTTTCCACTAGATTTTATTTTAGTTAAGATTTTAAGGAGGCACATTATATGTTGAATAAACATTCAAGGGGAGTGTTACAAATATAGTTCTATTTGTGGTAAAAATGTCTATATTTAGAGAGATTCTAGGATTTATTACTTGGTAGTTAAGTCACCAACCACTATAAATAGAGAGTTCTATTCCATTATAATTCATCCCATATCAATGAGAATTCCTTCTCTCTCTACTTTGATCTGCAACATGCGTCTTCTTCTTTTATTATTTTATAACACTTTTGCTTTAATAAGAAAATGATTAATCTATGGATCTGGTTAATTAATGTTGTATTTGTTGTTGATTTCAATTTTTTTGAATTTTCATGTGAATCATGATAGGGAAATGTGTAGGATGTCAAGAATTCCATAGGATTTTGCCAGTATTTTTGTTTTTCCATTTCTATGTCTTTGCTCTTTTTATTTTCTTCATTAAGTTTGTGATATTTTCAAATCTGAAATGAAAATAATAACAATATTTGTCAAAATCAATGGATCGAGTTAATGTTGTTAGCAATTTTAGGTTGAGCATTCATCAATGAAGGATAGGGTGTAGAAGTGTATAGATGAGAGAAAAAGAACTGGAGCTGGATATGTAAAATGAACGCTACTCTTTCATTCCACTATATTTGTTATACATTTACGCTGTAATAATATAGCTAGATGACATTTGTCATTCTCTAACCAAATTACTGACTGCTATAACAATAATTAACTATCTTACTAACTACCTAACAACAATATAACCACTAACTTTAACCATTGTTAGCTAACTCAAGGTATTCCCATTTTATCCCCCCCAAACTTGTAGTTGCAAAAATATTGAGCATTCCTAGTTTGGATACTAAATATTGGTGTTGTGACCTTAGAAGAGCCTTGGTCAACATGTCTGCTTGTTGCTCTTTATAACTAACATGATATGTTTTGATTAATCCTTGTTGAATCTTCTCTATTATAAAGTGGTAATGAATCTCTATATTCTTTTTCCTTTCATGGTAAACTAAGTTTGTTGCAATTTGTTGTTCCGCCTTATTGTCACAAAACAGCTCAATTGGTTTGTTCACATTTGATCCTAGCTCCTTGAATAATCCAGCTACCCAAATCAATTCTTCTATAGTCCATGCCATGCTTTTGTATTTAGCTTCTGCTAAACTCTTTGATATTGTGGTTTGCTTTTCGGATTTTCAGAAAATGAGTGAGTCTCCATACTTAACTAGAAAATCAGCATTACAATAGGTACTCAAACTATTTCCTTTTCTGTTGCTTATCAGTATCCCAAGTCCTGGTTCTCTCTTGATGTACCTTACTACTCTTAATGCTGCTTCCTAATGACATCTTTTAGGTTGCTGCATGAACTGGCTGAGAGTTTGAACAACAAAGACTACATCCAGTCTAGTTAATGTTAAGTACAATAGCTTCCCAATGAGTCTCCGATATTTTCCTTTATCTTCCAATTTATCATCATCATCTTGCACAACTGTAATATCATCAATTTCTTTGCTAGTGAACTTCTGGTTGTATTCAAATGGAGTCCAAACAGGTTTTTTCGCACTTAATTCTAGATCACCAGTTAATTCTAATGCATACTTTCTTAATTCATCAAAATACCTTTGGTGGATCTGCTGAATTCAGTTGCTAGAAAGTACTCAACTCTTCAAGATCCTTCATTTTGAATGTTTTGTTCAGTTGATTTTTGGTAGCTTCTATCAACTTTAGACTGTTCCCAGTGATAAACATGTTATCCACGTATACCAGGATGACAACAATGTTGTTATCCTGTTTTTGAGTAAACAATGAATGATCCTGACTGCTTTGAGTAAACCCCTAAGCCGATAGAGCTTCAGTCAATTTAAAAATCCATTGCATGCTTGCCTACTTCAATCCATAATGGGATTTGATAAGCTTGCTTATAAGATGCTCCCCCTGGCTTGCAAAGCCCTCAGGTAGTTGCATATATACCTCGTCATGATGATCATCTTGTAAACAAGAATTGTGCACATCCATTTGGTGGATGTGCCAACCTTCGGCTGCAGCTATTTATACCTCTGATCTCATAGGTTCTATTTTAACTACTGAGGAGAATGTCATAGTCTAGTCAAGACCTTCCTGCTCATTGTATCCTTTGGACCAAGCGTGCTTTAAGCCTTTCAATGTATCCATTAGCTTTGTACTTCACCTTCAATACCCATTTGTAACCAATGGGAATCTTTCCTTTAGGCAAGAGTACTAATTCCCAAGTTTTGTTCTCCTCCAAAGCTGGAATTTCATTCTTCACAGCCTCTACCCAACTTGGATCAGTAGAAGCTTTCACGAAGGGCCCTAGTTCAGCTACAAAAGTAAGGGCGGTAAGGAAGTGTTTATATGAAAGACTAATGTTGGTATAGTCAACTGATTTCTGAATAGGATATAAGACATGTGAGGTAGAGTTGGAGGCTGGTTTGATAAAGTCCTTTAACCAACCTGTTGCCCTTTTTGTTTGAACTGACCTTCTCAACTCTGTGGACTCAGTTGATGGAATGGCATCTGGAAGCCAGGCTCCCTCATGTGCATATTCAATTCTAGAGGAATCTTTCATTATTGCTTCTGTGCTTGGTTCAGAAGTGGAACATCTGCAATGATAGGTATATCTGCTTCATGATCAACTCTAGCTGGTTGAACTGGTGAAGTATTATTCACTGATTGAGCAATATCTAAATCACCTAAGCTAATTTCTCCTTTGATGTCATCTAAATTATGATCAAGTAATATGGGACAACTCAAAACACCATCAGAAAACAGTGGTGAAGGTGTGCCCTTCTTGAAATTGAACGGAAATAAAGTTTCTTTGAAAATAACATCTCTGTTGATGAAGGTGAGCAGCCAAATCATACAAAATATATTCTTTTGCAGACTCTGAGTATCCCATCATGACAGCTGCAATTCTCTGGTAGCAAAATTTTCATTGATTATTCATCCTCTTTGCAAAACATAAGCATCATAATGTCCGTAGATGTTCCAAATTGGTTTGCTCTTGTTAAAGACTTCATAAGGTGACTTCCCTTGTAAAACCACTGACAACATTCAATTTCTCAAATAAGCTCCAGCTATGACACAATGTTCCCAAAACCATAAGGGAATAACTCCCTGAAATCTAGTTCCCTTGGCTATCTCCCGGATATGCTTATGTTTTCTTTCAACCATCCCATTTTGTTGTGGGGGTGTGAACACAAGTTCTTTGATGTATGATCCCCAAATTTTGAAAGATCTGAGAGCGATTTGCATTAACAAGTCTCTACCATTGTCTGATCTAATCATTTTCACAGATTTTCCAAACTCTGTTTGTATCATATTAAAGAAATTCCTTAAAATCAAAACCACATCACTCATAAACTTGCGTAAATATAACCAAGTGATTCTGGAATGACCATCTACAATTGTTGGTAAAAATCTATTCCTATTGTAGGTTTGAACATTTTAGGGACCCCAATCAGAGATGTGCAACAAATAAAAAACTTTAGAATTTCTACTTGTTGTATTATTGAAAGACAATCTAACATGTCTTGCTAATGATCAAATTACACGATTTTCTAATGCCTTTTTACACTATTCTTGAGATAGTCACAACATTTGCTTTATTTCTCCAACTGATGCATGTCCCAATCTTCTATGCCAAAGAGCATATCTACTTTCTCCTTTACTGCAACCAAGCTTTTACTTTCAACAATGGTTCTTTTAGTATAGTTTTGAGGAAACAATTAGACATCACCTCTTTCTCAACCAATCCCTCTGACCTTCCCACTGTAAAGATCTTAGAACATGCAAAAATGTGGAAAGAAGATGACTGAACATTGTAATGCCTTTGTAACTTTAGAAGCAGACAACAAATTAAATTTGAAGTCTGGTATGTATAGGACATTCTCTAAAGTCTTATGCCATCGAAACTACATGAACCAATGTGTGTTATAGCAGTGGTTCCTCCATTTGATAAATGTACCCTTTGTTGTTCCTGAGGTTCTAGTTTAGTTTAGTTTTATGGAACATTTAAGTTTGAGATCATATGATTTGTGGCTCCATAATTAACAATCCAATTTCGTTTGCATATCTAATAAAAAAAATTATCATTACATGTCATGTTTGCTGATACTTCATCAATACCTTCCATCTTAACTGATGATTCTCCAGTGTTGTCCTGTTTGAGTAGCTTCAGGATCTGAGAGTACTGCTCAGGTGTGAAATAAGGCCCTATAAATTATTTTGTTCTATTGTCATCACCCTTGTTCTATTTTTGCTCCTTGCATCATGTTTTCTGTCATCTCTAGCAAGAGCATTATGAGTTAAAATGAAATTCCGCCTCTTCTTGTACTTGAAATCAGCAAGGTATCCAATAATTTGTAGCAATCTTCACGAGTGTGACCTTTCATTTTGCAATAGTCACAAAATACATTGTAGTTTCTCTTAGGTTTCTGACTAAAATCTCCTTTGCCATCATAATTGCTGCAATATCTACATTATTTGATGCAGATATAGTGTTTGTCATGTTTCTTTGGCTCTCCCTTTCCATAAGCATGGAGTATGCTTTGTTAACAGTAGGCACATGAACCATCATAACTAGTTGACTCCTATCTTGCTCATATGGTTCATTGTAGAAGCTTTTGATGCTCAATAAACTGAGAAAATTCACGAGAATTAGCTGTGTCACTACCATGAATTGGTGCCAACTATCAATATGCCCAAAGCACTCTCAATTTTGAGAAATATGTTGAAATTGAGCTAGTGCCTTACCTGGTAGTGGCAATTTTCTATGAATGCGAAAGATTATAGAATAATCCACCTTATCAAAACATTCCTTTTGATTGCGCCAATCAGCATTAGCATTTTACGTGTACACCATTCCACTCAACAATTCCGCTGAAACACAATTTATTACCCAAGATAAAAGGATTGTATTACACTGCTCCCAGAGATCAACGAGATTCGGACCGTAATTTTCCCATGTGACGTCAATAAACCCTTGCTTATTCCGGTCTAGGGATTGTAATTCTCATCGCCCGACTCCACACGGAGTAATTTTTTGGTCCTTTCAGTTGCAACGAGATCAGTATAGCTCCCGAATCATCATTTGAATTCAGAAAAAAGATCTTTTATTTATGAAAATCAGCCATAGGAACAATGCCTAGTGGACTTTTATAAAAAAAAATAAAAAAACTGGAATACTGTGACTTAATTTCTCTGATTCAGTATTGTCGAGGGCCACCATTGTTGAGCTTCCAAAATAGCTTCGAGGAAACGAATATGAAGACGATAAGATCATACTAATGCCCGTGTTGGCTATGATACCATATAAAAATCAGTGGATCGAGTTAATGTTGTTAACAATTTTGGGTTGAGCATTCATCAATGAACGATAGGGTGTTAAAGTGTAGAGATGAGAGAAGAAGAACTATAGCTGGATGTGTAAAATGAAGGCAGGGGCCTATAAGATTCAACGTATCTGTTATATCGCAAAGGGAAGTAAATTTCTAAGCCAAACACCTGATATGACAAGTACGTTGCAAACTTTGTTCTTAATTATTTTTGCATCATGTATTTTTTGTAATCTAAGCCTCTTTCTGATAATATTGGAAGTGCTACGGGTGGTACTCGCAGACAAGTTAGCCATCAACAAAGTTTTTATATCTCATGGAATTGCATTTTTTTCATGTCCTTTCTCTAATTTAAAGGTTTAATTGAGTAATATTACAGTCATATAAAAAATGCAAAAGAGAATTTCAAGAATCAGAAAAGTTCTCAAGGCATATATGGCCTAAGGAAAATATATGCAGTTTTATTATAGCACCTGAGTTTGGCTTTTCAAAAAACTATTTCGTTATAATTTTCATTCTCACCATTTTCACTATGGTGAATAGCACACTTTATTTGCTCTTCAAACCATGCTATGTCATCCAATGTTGTGAAAGAGTATTGTTATTTGTGTCGATTTACTTTATGAGGGATCTCTAAAGGTATGCTTAATTCTTTCTTTACCGATGAAAGAGAAGTCTTGAGAGATAAAGACTAATAGTGTAGAAGAGTTTGACATTTGGCTACTGTATGGCTTTGTATTTATATTAGCAAGTTATAATAGAGATAACAACAAATATATACAAACGTATACAACTATACTAGGTTGTTATGCATATCTAGAGTCCTACAACTCTACAATATTATCACATCCTAACACCTTCCCTCAGGCTGAAGGGGAGGAACGAACACAAAACTTGGTTAGGAGATCGTGGAACTTAGTAGATGGCAGAACTTTGATAAACAAGTCAGCAAGTTGATGAGAAGTGGAAACATGAGAAACAAGCAAGACTCCTAGGTTGACCTTTTTATGAACAAAATGACAATCCAGTGCTACCTGGTTAGATCGAGTGTGAAAACCGGATTGTGTGCAAGATCAATAGCTCCAACATTATCACATTTAGCCATTACTGGTGAGCAAAGATAAAGATCATGTAAGAGATACTGAAGCCATGTAACTTCAGCAACTGCAACTGCAACTGCAACTGCAAAAGCTCGATATTCTGCCTCGGTGCTAGAGCGATCCATTATAGGTTACTTCTTAGTTGACCAAGAAATAAGATTATTTCCAAGAAAAATACAAAAACCAGTAGTTGGTCGATGTGTCACAGAGCAACCAGCCCAATCGGAATCGGAATACACATTAAGAGAGAAAGAGAGGTATTTCCGGTAAGTTGCAAGCCCCTATCAACAGTACCTCCAATGTATCGAATTATTCTTTTGACAGCTTGCATATGAACCTCCCTAGGGCTATGAAGAAACTGAGAAGCATGATTAACAGCAAATTGGATATCAGGCCGAGTAAATGATAAATACTGGAGAGATCCTACCATTTGACGATCAACTGATGGATCACTTAGGAGAGGCGAAGTAGAAGAGTGCCAATAAAGCTGTCTTTGTAGAGGAGTTAAAACTAGTTTGGATTTATCCAATCCAAATCGATAAAGAATATCATTAACATAGCGATGCTCGGATAAGAATAGACTAGAGGAATTTTAAACTAGCTTGACCTCGAGAAATAACATAAAGGACCCAAGTCTTTTATAGAAAATTCATGTCGCATGGATGAGATGAAAGAATCAATTAAATATTAAGAGGAACCAAAAATAGCTATGTCATCCACATATATATAAGAAGAACAACCGACTCAGACCCCAAGTAGAGAACAAACATACTGTTATCTGACTATGATTGCTTGAATGCAAGATCTTCCATGAAAGAGGTAAGACGATGAATCTAAGCTCTTGATGACTGTTTAAGACCATATAAAACGCGCCGAAATTTACAAACATGATGCGGGTAACTGGTGTTCTCAAACCCTTTAGCCTGACACATACATACGGTCTCGGTTAATTCTCCATGTAGAACATAATTTGACACGTCTAGTTGGTGCATGATCCAATTACGTTGAAAAGCTAAAGAAAGAACCAATCACACAGTACATAACTTGACCATAGGAGAAAATGGTTCAAAAATCAACCCAAGGCTATTGAGAATAGCCTTGAGCAACTAGACGGGCTTTATAACGATCCACAGAGCCATCCGAACCATACATTATGCAGAAAACCAACTTGCTACCAATAATATTAGCACTAGAAGGAGGTGGAACAAAGGACCATGTGTTATTATGAATAAGTGCATCAAATTATTCACTCATTGCCTTAAGAAACTAAGGATCATCGGCAGCTTGATTGTATGAGGTGGGTTCAGATAAACGGGAGGAAGAGCTAGAAGTGGACAAAGATGAAAGGATACAAGGTTTAAGTTTGCCCGTCATCGTGGGGGTGACCATTGGATGAACATGAAGATACGTACATGTATTAATTTATGTTGGCCCAATCTCAATTGAAGTTTTGAAGAATGACAAATGAACTTAGAGAAGGACCAAGTCCATCTTAGGAGACATAGTTGTTATGGCCTATGCACATGAGATGCACGTGAAGAAGATAAGCCTTTGGGATCGAGCAGCAATAGCTTCTGAACTGATCGAAAAGATTGCATATGGGATAAAAAGAAGATATCTCCTTATGTAAAGAGAACTATTTTCGGATCAAGGATAAGGAATCAGAGTTTGAATTGTTCTAGGACTCGAACTGGATGAAGGATCAGCAATTCGAGTTTTTGTCCAACTCTGATTACTAACTCTATAAAAGTAATATTGTTCTCTGTACAGGTATGCAAAAATACACTGAAGTTAAACAAAATTGAGAGCAAAAGAGCAATGATATTTTGCAAGCGATTTACACGAGATCAAGTGTGCACGCATGCAGCTACTTGAACAAGATAGAAGAACCAGTTCCATTGTGTTTATTCTTATTCTAGTTCAATTATAGTCGGTGATTTAAGTTGTACCTTTCAAGCTTTCATAGAAGAAAATTATTAGGTACGTTGAGTATTCAAGTTAGAGTTAACTTGAAAGTGTCACAACAGTAGAGGCTGTGTGCCACACTGGGATTAGAGTTAATCCTTAGGTTTACAAAGAGTTTTGTAAATGCTGTTTTGGCTTATTGAGTTTAGTGGATATTTGGGAAAATCCTACTGAGTAGTAGGTTATGGTTTTTTCACCTTTTGAGCCAGGTTTTTTCCACATAAAAATCTTTGCGTTCTTTATTTTATGCACTCTTAATTCTGCAAACCGTCATAGTTAGTACATCTAGAAGAACGAGGTTCTTCTAGTGCGAAAATTGAGTACCACACAAATCACTCCCCCATGTGTGGTATTAATGTCTTGAACAGTTGGAAACACGTTCTCAATGCAATATGCTAAAACGTGTGTTCTTTTGTGTAGGTTTTGATGAATGACAAACGAAGCGAAAATTGATATATGACGAAGTTCAAGAAACAAGCGCACAATTGATATACAACGAGATTCAAGCTCAAGACAAAGTTTTATAAGTTTAATTGAGTCATTCTTATTTGTGATCTTGATCCTACAACTTGACTCGTAACATGGCTTCTCTCATAAAACTATTTTCCAAAATCATGCATATTTAATTTAACGTCAAATGATTTTAAATCATGCATATTTACAGTAGTCAAAATAATTTTTAGACATGCCTAAAAAATCTGGACTAAGATAATCGATTATGTACTTATGATAATCGATTATTTTTTAGCCAAGACTGCATGACAATCGATTGTGAACTAATGACAATCGATTGTGAGTAAGACAGTGAGCATCAGGTTTTGCAAACCTGCATGACAATCGATTGTGAACAAATGACAATCGATTGTGATGAGGCAGTGTCCATCAAAGTTTTTCAAAAACTCAGAATAATCGATTGTGAAGCTAATGACAATCGATTGTGACGAGACAGTGTCCTTCAGATTTTTCAAAGTCACAAAATAATCGATTGTGAACTTATGACAATCGATTGTGTTGAGGCAGTGACTTCCAGACTTTTTCAAAACTATTAAATAATCGATTGTGAGTATATAACAATCGATTGTCAAGAGGCAGTGTCTAAAATGATTTTCAAAAACTGATAAGTAATCGATTGTTGACTTTGTGCAATCGATTATGAAGCTGACCGTTGTCGTAAAGTTTTCAAATACCGCCAGGTAATCGATTATTGATTCTGTATAATCGATTGTTTTGATTAAAATCCGGAAAAGATTTTTTGAACGTTATTGGGTAATCGATTACTGATTTTGTATAATCGATTGTTTTCATTAAAATCCGGAAAAGATTTTTTGAACGTTGCTGAGTAATCGATTGTTGATTATGGACAATCGATTGTTTGTGGTAAAATCTGGAAAGGATTTTTTGAACGTTGCCAGTAATCGATTATGGATTGTAAGTAATCGATTATCAAGCGTAAAATCTGGGATTGAATTTTGATCTGACTGGCAGACAATCGATTGTTGGGGTTGGACAATCGATTGTCAGAGAGTAAAATCAGCAACTCTTAATTGGCAATTAGGCAACGGTAATGCCAAGTTTTTCAACTATAAATACAGCTTTATTTCAGTGTTTTAAACACAACAACATACTACAACTGATCATTACATTGCTATATGCTTGCATACTTTTGTTTATCATATTATATTCAATTTCATAAAGCTTTTGAGAGCCATATTCTTGTCCAAAGTTGTTGTGATCTAGAGCTTACTTCTTTTACTCATACCTACTCATAAAGGAGTATTTTGTTTGAGTGTTAAGTGTTTTACACACTTGTAAGAGAATTGTGATTCTCTTGTTGTAAGGAACTTGTGTTTCCTTGGTTGAAGTCTTGGAGTGTTGTATCTCCGAGCAAAGGTGTTAAGGCTTGTGTCCTTACGTTGTAAAGGTTTGTTGAGCACCCGTAAGCTTAACAAGTTAGTGGAAAATCTCGAGAGAGTCTCTCGGGGACTGGACTAGCCACGTGTTGTGGTGAACCAGAATATATCGGTGCGTTCTTTCCTTTTTGTTTACTTAACGCACTTATTTATTTCCTGCAAATTTTAATTTCCGCAAGTTTACGCTAAATTTTATTATAACGCTATTCACCCCCCCTCTAGCGTTAAGCGTATTTTCTAACAATTGGTATCAGAGCCCAACTCTCTGAAAACTTAACAGTTTGAGAGAACCATCCATGGCTTCTACTCGTGATTCTTTTGCAGGAATTGATGAAGGACAGTGCTCCACACGACCACCTCTATTCAACGGTACAAATTACACGTACTGGAAAGAGAGGATGAAAATCTTCGTTCAGTCCAACAGCTTTCACCTTTGGAAGGTGATAATGAAGGGAAACCAAATTCCAACAAAGAAGGTGGAAAACGAATGGGTTCCCAAGTCCGAGGATGAGTATGACGCGGATGACATCCGAAAGGTTCAAAATAATGCTAAAGCAATTAATCTATTATATTGTGCTGTTAATGCTGACGATTACAGGAAAATATCGTGTTGCACAACGGCAAAGGAGATGTGGGACAAGCTAGAAGTTACATACGAAGGTACGGACCAGGTAAGGGAAGCAAAAGTTGATTTCCTAACCCATTCTTATGAATTATTTCACATGAAGGAAGGTGAAAAGGTGGACGAAATGTTTGAGCGATTTTCAATAATCGTAAATGACCTACATACTCTCAAGAAAAAATTCACGGATAGAGAGCTCGTGCGAAAAATTCTTAGAAGTCTCACACCGGCATGGAGATCAAAGGCCGATGCAATTCAAGAATCCATTGGCGTTTCAAACGTCACCATCGACGCACTAAGAGGTAACCTTAAGACCTATGAATCTACTGTTCTTAACCCTTTTGTTGATGATCAAAGGAGGCAAAGAATAGCTCTAAAGGCAAGCATAAGCCAACCGCAAATTGATGAGGAAGGAGACAACGAGTTTGGACTCGTTATCAAAAGATTTCAAAAGTTCATGCGCAAGGAGTATGAACGCAAGGGCAAAAATCAAGGCGAACAAATCAAGTGCTATGAATGTGGTGAAACCGGGCACATCAAATCAAATTGCCCAAACATCAAAAAGGAGAAGAAACCTTTTAAAAAGCAACGTGCATACATTTCTTGGGGAGGCGACTCCGGAGATGAGTCAAGCGAAGGAGAAGAAGACGAAGCAGCAAATCTTTGCCTTATGGCACATGAAGACAACCAAGATGAGGTATGTCAAATTTCGTCTAAAAACTTCTTTACTCTTGAAGAAATGCGAACTGCTTTTGATGAATTATATGCTGAGTTTATTAAGGCTTCAAAAACTGTTAAGGGCATAAAAAAAATGCTTCATTAAAAGAAAAGGATTTTCAAAAATAGCTTTCTTTGAAAGAAAAGGATTTAGAAAAACTGGTTTTAGAAAATGAAAAGCTGAAAGAGGAAAACAAGATTTTTGGAAAAAGAAGTGCCGATAAGCCCGAAAGTTCTACTAAAAATTGTTCTTCTTGCTTGCATCTCAAAAATGAGGTAGATAGACTCAAAGGTACCTTAGATAAGTTTAATTCTTCCCACAAAAATTTGAATGAGGTCCTTGTTAATTTGAAATCAACCAAGCATGGCATAGGATTTAAGAATGAGGTTAAAGAAAAGGTTAAAGCCAAACCCCAACCACCTAAGGCTCAACCTAGGACTAATAAAACAAATGCTTATCCTAGAAATAACAATCCTAGAACCAATATGCATGCTAGACAAAATGTTGAACATTTTAGGAGACCTAGAAATGACTTACCACCTAGAAATAGTTACCCTAGAAATGATGCATATTTTAGGCCAAATGTTGAACCTTTGAGAAGACCTAGAAATGGCTTTCAACCGAGAAACAATCACTCTAGAAATGCTGCCCATCCTAGAGCTCATAGTAGGAGAAATAATTCTCATGAAATGCGAAATAGTCACAGGGTTCAAAATAGAGTAAGAAACTTTCATCCGTCTAGTTACTATGAACCTAGAAGGATGCATAACCCAAATGTGACTTGTCATTATTGTAAACGTATTGGTCATATTGCGCCTGCGTGCTTTACACGTCATAGACATATTACTCAATTGCATCATTATAATATGCCTAACCCCCAAGGACCCAAGATGGCATGGGTACCTAAAGAACATTAATTTGTTTTGTAGGTGTGCTTGAAGGGATCAAGTGTACTATGGTACCTTGATAGTGGATGCTCCAAGCATATGAAGGGAGATGAATCCAAATTCCTTCAATTAGAGCACAAAGAAGGAGGAAGTGTTATCTTCGGTGATAACAATAAAGGAAAGATCATCGGCATCGGCTCGGTCGGTAAGGATGAAAATTCCTCTATTAAGCATATATTACTTGTTAAAGGATTAAAGCATAATCCTTTGAGCATAAGCCAATTGTGTGACAAGGGAAATCTTGCTTTATTTGATTCGGATGAATGCTTAGTGTTCAGACGTAGTGATTTCAAAATTATCCTCCGTGGTTTTAGAGTGGATAATATTTATATGGTTGATCTTGCTAATTCCTCACCCGATTATGTTGATTGTCTAATGAGTAAAGAGGATGATACTTGGCTATGGCATCGTAGAGTAGCACATATCAATATGCATCTTTTGAACAAATTGATTTCTCAAAACTTAGTTGTTGGTCTTCCCGATTTAAAATTTGAAAATGACTCTATTTGTGACTCGTGTCAAAAGGGGAAGCAAACAAAAGCATCTTTCAAATCTAAAAACAGTGTTTCTAACTTCTATACCATTGCAATTACTTCATATGGATTTATTTGGTCCTTCTCGCATTGAAAGTCTAGGAAGAAATAGATATGCTTTTGTGATTGTTGATGATTACTCGAGATTTACTTGGACTTTATTTCTTGCCAATAAAAGTGATGCTTTTCAAAATTTTAAATATTTTCTTAAGCGTGTTCAAAATGAGAGAGAAACAACCGTCACTTCAATTAGAAGTGATCATGGGGGAGAGTTTGATCACAATCTCTTTGCGGACTTTTGTGATGAACTCGGAATCGAGCATACCTTTTCCGCTCCATGTACACCATAACAAAATGGGGTGGTGGAAAGGAAAAATAGGTGTCTCGAAGAGATGGCTAGAACCATGCTCGACGAAGCTAAGATACCCAAACATTTTTGGGCGGACGCCGTGAGTACCGCTTGCTATGTTCTAAATAGAGTAGTAATTCGGCCGATACTCATGAAAACCCCCTATGAACTTTATAAGGGAAGAAAACCAAATATTTCCCATTTTAGAGTTTTTGGTTGCAAATATTTTGTTCATAACAATGGCAAAGACCAATTGGGTAAATTTGATGCTAAGTCGGATGAAGGTATTTTCATTGGATATTCCTCACGTAGTAAAGCATATAGGATCTTTAATAAAAGAACCCAAATTGTGGAGGAATTCCCTCATGTTATATTTTCCGAAAATAATGCTCGCTTGGCGAGAAAGGATTCCAGTTTTGATCTTGCAGGTATCTTAGATAGCTTGAAAGACAAAATACAAGAGGAACCACCTAAGGAAAATAACGATGAAACTGAGGAACAACCAAAACGGAAGAAGCGCCACAATTGGAAAAAGAAACAAAAGTGCCAAATGAGTGGAGGACGATCAAAGATCACCCTCTTGAACAAGTAATTGGAGACGTCGGAGGAAAGGTAAGTACCCGAAATTCTCTTAAGAGCACTTTAGGACACACTTCTTAAGAGATCACGTTCTCACTTGGCAACACTAGTTTAAGTTATTACTTCTTTACAAATTACTGATGTGAGCGTCGGAGACGTTTAATTCTATTTTGCAGGTATCGCCCTAAAAGATAGGGGGAATTATAAAGTTTTGGCACAGAACAATCGATTGTTCCAAGCAAATAATCGATTATTTTACTGAAAATCGATTAGCAGTATCACTAATCGATTGTTTATGGTTTATGTTCATTATGCAGCCTTGTTTAAAAATTGATTCCTTAAATTGCATAATCGATTTCTGCCTCAGCCTTTCAGCAATGCTTGTCCAAAACAATCGATTATTTCACATATATAATCGATTATTTCATGTCAGTAATTCAAAAGCTTGTTACCGTTTGGTCCCGTAATCGATTACCACATTTGACAATCGATTATTTCATGTCAGAAATTTAAACTCTTGTTACCGTTTGGCTCCTCACTCGATTTGTGTCAGTTCCAAGTCAGGTCATAACTCTTCAACAATCGATTATTGCATCTCCACAATCGATTGTCTAACGGTCAGTGAATTTATTTTACCGTTTCTGACTGATTTGGCTTTAAATTCTCAGCAGATTTCTTCCATAAATGATAAGCCACTCTCCCCTCTATAAATAGGCTTCATATATGTTCATATGCATTCACTCAAGCATCAATTGCAGCTCTCAAAATATCAAATTCTCTCTAATCCTTTGCAAAATCCAGCAGCTTTCATTAAAAATGTCGGGCCGTCACTCAAAACGTTCCCGTTCGGCTAGGCACGGTGCATCCTCCTCTATTGCCCCTCCTCGTCCGAACTATCCCAATCAAGATGGTTCCGTTCTATATTTTAATTCCGACATCGAGCTTACTCGATTCTTAACCAAATTTGAAAAGCGCGACATTCTTCCATCCCGCTTTTCAACCCACAAGTATCTTGAATCATTTGGGCTTGCTGCAAATATGCTAAAAAATTCTCAACTTCTTGACTTTTTACTACCATTTCTCAAGAGGACACTAAGCTCATGCATGCCATAATAACCGGAGCTAACATCAATTGGTGTCGGCTTATCAAAATTCACATGCGTGACGCTATCGGAGATGATATGCCTCTTCCTTATGCTCTCCTCATCATGAACTTTCTTGAAGCCACCGGATTCGTCACTGGAAATGGTCCTCTCAAAAAGAGTACCAAAAAGTGGGAAATTTCGGAATCCTCCTTTCATCATGACGGTGATCATGTAGCGCCTGCTCCTCTTTCATCCCGTCGAACTCGTCCGCCTCAAGAACCCACTCTCCAATCCATTTCCGACCAAATTGCTTCCCTGACCACCTCTGTCGGTCAATTAACTCACGAGATCCATGGATTGACCACACTCATTATCCATATGCGGGTCTTGTTCCATATGAAGCAGCGCCGGATGATGAGGCGGAAAATGATGAATGAATAATTGTAGTTTTTAAGTTTGTTTTTTATATGTTGTATTGTCTTCCCTGTTGCTGTTTTTTTCTTTCCAATAAATAAACAAGGTTTATTTCATCTTTTGCATCTTATTATTATTTTGCTAATGGCAAAAGGGGGAAGATAACGGGTATGCACTCTCAGTATTTATAAGCTTAAATTGAGGGGGAACAAATTGCATACTTGTTACATGTATATACTTGTCTTGAATCGTCAATATACATTACTTGTCTTGCATATCCCGCTTAATGTTTGCCATTATCAAAAAGGGGGAAATTGTTGGAAACACGTTCTCAATGCAGTATATGTGTTCTTTTGTGTAGGTTTTGATGAATGACAAACGAAGCGAAAATTGATATATGACGAAGTTCAAGAAACAAGCGCACAATTGATATACAACGAGATTCAAGCTCAAGACAAAGTTTTATAAGTTTAATTGAGTCATTCTTATTTGTGATCTTGATCCTACAACTTGACTCGTAACATGGCTTCTCTCATAAAACTATTTTCCAAAATCATGCATATTTAATTTAACGTCAAATGGTTTTAAATCATGCATATTTACAGTAGTCAAAATAATTTATAGACATGCCTCAAAAATCTGGACTAAGATAATCGATTATGTACTTATGATAATCGATTGTTTTTAAGCCAAGACTGCATGACAATCAATTGTGAACAAATGACAATCGATTGTGATGAGGCAGTGTCCATCAAAGTTTTTCAAAACTTCAGAATAATCGATTGTGAAGCTAATGACAATCGATTGTGACGAGACAGTGTCCTTCAGATTTTTCAAAGTCACAAAATAATCGATTGTGAACTTATGACAATCGATTGTGTTGAGACAGTGACTTCCAGACTTTTTCAAAACTATTAAATAATCGATTGTGAGTATATAACAATCGATTGTGAAGAGGCACTGTCTAAAATGATTTTCAAAAACTGATAAGTAATCGATTGTTGACTTTGTGCAATCGATTGTGAAGCTGACCGTTGTCGTAAAGTTTTCAAATACCGTCAGGTAATCGATTATTGATTCTGTATAATCGATTGTTTTGATTAAAATCCGGAAAAGATTTTTTGAACGTTATTGGGTAATCGATTATTGATTTTGTATAATCGATTGTTTTCATTAAAATCCGAAAAAGATTTTTTGAACGTTGCTGAGTAATCGATTGTTGATTCTGGACAATCGATTGTTTGTGGTAAAATCTGGAAAGGATTTTTTGAACGTTTCCAGTAATCGATTATAGATTGTAAGTAATCGATTATCAAGCGTAAAATCTGGGATTGAATTTTGATCTGACTGGCAGACAATCGATTGTTGGGGCTGGACAATCGATTGTCAGTGAGTAAAATCAGCAACTCTTAATTGGCAATTTGGCAACGGTAATGCCAAGTTTTTCAACTATAAATACAGCTTCATTTCAGTGTTTTAAATACAACAACATACTACAACTGATCATTACATTGCTATAAGCTTGCATACTTTTGTTTATCATTTTATATTCAATTTCATAAAGCTTTTGAGAGCCATATTCTTGTCCAAAGTTGTTGTGATCTAGAGCTTACTTCTTTTACTCATACCTACTCATAAAGGAGTATTTTGTTTGAGTGTTAAGTGTTTTACACACTTGTAAGAGAATTGTGATTCTCTTGTTGTAAGGAACTTGTGTTTCCTTGGTTGAAGTCTTGGACTGTTGTATCTCCGAGCAAAGGTGTTAAGGCTTGTGTCCTTACGTTGTAAAGGTTTGTTGAGCACCCGTAAGCTTAACAAGTTAGTGGAAAATCTCGAGAGAGTCTCTCGGGGACTGGACTAGCCACGTGTTGTGGTGAACCAGAATATATCGGTGCGTTCTTTCCTTTTTGTTTACTTAACGCACTTATTTATTTCCTGCAAATTTTAATTTCCGCAAGTTTACGCTAAATTTTATTATAACGCTATTCACCCCCCCTCTAGCGTTAAGCGTATTTTCTAACATTGAACAACAATTTGTATCAGAGCAAGTTATCCTTGAAAAGATTAACACCTAAGGAGAAGATCAATAATGAGTGTACCACATGGGAATTGATAAGGGCAATCCACTACTAGGCCTCCACTTTTCAATGGCCAGTACTATTCTTGGTGGAAGAACATAATGAAAGATCAAATTATAGGGGAAGATTATGAACTTTGGGACATAATCACTGATGGTCCCCTAGCAACCACTAAGAAGAATGCTGAAGGAATTGACGTGCTAAAGACAAGAGCTGACTGCACTGCTGAAGACTTGAAAAAGTGAGAGAAAAATGCTAAGGCCAAGAATTGGCTTGTATGTGGTCTAGGACCAGACAAGTACAGTAGGATCCAAAGCTGCACAACTGAGAAATATGGGACACCCTACAAATGGCTCATGAAGGAACACCTCAAGTGAAAATATAAAGAGGAACACTTCTGTAGTCTCAATATGAGAATTTTACTATGAAGGAAGGAGAAACTATCCAGGAGATGTACTCGATTCACCACTTTGTCAAATGAACTGTAACCTCTTGGAAGGACTATCCTTGAAGAAGACAAGGTTGTGAAGATTTTGACAAGAGTTCAGCCAGTCACATAGGAAAGCAAAATCACTGCCATTCAGGAATCAAAGAACATTGCTACCCTTAGATTGGATGAACTAATTGGAAATTTATCTGCCTATGAAATGAGGAGACAAACCATGAAGATGGATACCCTTAAAAGGGAGAAAAGTTTAGCTCTTAGAATGTCTGAAGGTGCAAAATTAGAAGATGATGAAATGGCTATGATCTCTAAGGATTTCGAAAGGTACCTAATGAGAGTAAAAGGTTCTTCAAGAAGTAAAAGCTTCAATAAAACAAGAGCTCCAAAGAAACAAGAAGTGAGGGATGCTACAAGTGTGGCAAGACTGACCACATGATCAAAAACTATCCTCAATAGGAAATTGAGCAGAAGAAAGAAAGAGTTGAACGAAGGAACGGGAAGAAGGAACAGGTTCAACCAAATAGAAACAAAAGTTTAACCAAGGCTATGGTTGCTGATTGGGGAGAAACTTCAGATGAATACTCAGAAGATGAAGTTGAGGAGAAGAAAGCACTAATGGCCATCGGAGAATCAGATGATGAACAAGAGGTAAGTATTCTTCATCTCAAAGACAATATTAAATTCTTATCTAAAGAAAAGATGGGTGAGCTATTAATGGACTTCATTGATGAGTCTGAGATAATTAACAATGAGAAGGAAGTTCTGTCTAGGGAATGAGTGATTCTAAAAGAAAAATGTAAAAGTCTAGAATTTAGGGAAAATGAGAGTGATAACAAAAATGCTGAGTTGAAGAACCATGCTCTTCAACTTGACTAATAGTGTCTTAGAACTTAAGTCTAAAAATATAAAACTAAAATTAGGAACAGGAAAGAAGACAGCTGATCACACACATCTTACTCAAGAAGTAAGTTTGGGAAAAATGAAAGATGAATTATACATGAAATATGAATTCATCAAAGTTCTAAAAGAAGATCTAGAAAAAGTAAAACATGAACTAGACAGAATTTTCAAGTGGAACAAAGCCTTTGATGTTCTCTTCTGGCTGCAAGAGCATCACAATAGTAACAAAAGAGGACTTAGCTATGGGACTCAAGCTCCTAAATGAGATCCAAAAAGCAAGTACCTTACTCTTCTTGAAAAAGAAATCTACAAACACTGCGGTAAGACTGGTCATTACAAATATGAATGTAATGCAATAGAAATGGCTAGTCAAAAGAATAAAGTTTTTGTTAAAGAAAAGAATAAGTTGTCTGGATGGGCAAGAAGGAATTTAATTCATCTTTTTGCTTATCGAAAGGGACCCAAACTAGTTTGGGTTCCTAAGACTAACCTCTGTTTTCCTTTTGCATGTCCAGGTGAGAGGGAGAAGCCTAATATGGTATATGGATAGTGGCTGCTCAAAACACATGACTGGGGACAAGGACCAGTTCCTTTCACTTTAGGACTTAAAAGGGGGTAATGTCTCCTTTGGTAATGGAAAGAAAAGGTGAGATCATTAGGGTTGGAAAGGTAGGCAAGACTTATTCTCACTCCATAGTGAATGTCTACCTAATAGATGGTTTGAAATATAGCTTATTAAGTGTGTCAATATTGTGTGATAGAGGAAACCTTGTGGCTTTTACCTCCACCAAATATTTTGTGATTAACCTTATCACTGACAAGGTTGTTTTGCAGGGAAGAAGAGTTAACAATATTTACATTGTAGATTTGTCAACTCTTTCAGAAAATGAACTCACATGTTTAAGTATGTTAGACAATGATCCCTCTTGTGCCACAAAAGATTTGGCCATACCAGTCAAATCAGGTAAACAAATTGGTCTCCAAAGACTTGGTTATAGGATTACCTAATATCAAGTTCAAGGAGGACAAAGTGAGGCATGTATAATGGGGAAGCAGGTAAGGTCATCCTTCAAATCCAAAAAAATGGTAAGTACGTCCAAGACGTTGGAACTGGTTCATATGGATCTCTGTGGTCCTATGAGAACCATGAGTAGAGGAAGAAAGAAATATGTCATGGTGATTGTTGATGATTACTCTAGATTTACCTGGGGTACTATTTCTGACATCTAAAGATGAGGCATTTGAAATGTTCACTGCTTTCAAAATTCCTATGTAAACACTTAAACTTCAGCATAGGTGAACTAAGAAACACCTCCGACCTATGATTCAATCTACATGACATCAGCAATTCCTAATCAACTGTTGTGCGTGTAAGACACGCCTGGAAGGAGCGTGATTGAGATTTTTTTCACTTTCCAGCAATAATAAAACACAAGGTCCCATCTATTTAGAGGGCTTCTTCTCCTCAATGTTTAACAACCTCCATTATTGATGCCTAACAAGCTCTGCAACACTCTCCTCTTCAATTTTTTTTTTTTACAGATTTAAGTTTTTTTTCTTCTCTAAGTCGATATTTTATTCTTCAGGCCAAGAATGCAATGGAAAGTCACGTAGTTTGTCGTTGTGGAGTTGACACTGTTGTGTGCATAACCTGGAAGCGCACCAATCTGGGTAGAAGGTTCGTAGGATGCTCAAACTATGATACAACTGGTTGCTATAATTTTTTTCAGATGGGATGACCCACCTCTTCCAGATTATCATAAACAACTACTAATTTCGGTACTGCTATCAAGAATTCGCGTCAATGAGCAGCGAAGGAACATGGGAAAATAATATGTAATTGTGTTTGGTATTGTTGCAATGCTCTTTGTAGTGTTATTCTTAGCCTAGGATCTTTGTATTGTTTGTTTATTCTTAACAAACAATGCCAATGTCAAGTGTGTGATATATTTTGCTGCAATGAAAATTTACGCTTGGCATTAACATCAGAACAATTAGACAAGTTCAAAATAAACATTTTGATTGTGAATAGTAAGCTATCACACTTGCACACTAGCAGGAACTAGCTTACAACTGTGTCTAAAACCAACCAAAATAACATTAACTAAGTTCTGAATATTTCATATCAAATTTTCCACAAAATAACCTACAAATAAATTCTGATACGGACAGACTTAAACAAAAAGAAATATTTTTTCAAACTATTATGGTTGAGACAGTTGCAGCGGGACTGAAATTGGATCAAGTTTGGCTGAGTTGAAGCATGAGCTTCAAATTGCCTTAAGGTTGCCTGAGTTTGTCTCCTTCTAGCCTGTTGTTGAAGTTGCCTTTGAGTTACTGCATTTGTTCCTTTCCACCTTAGTCCATGTGCTCTATATCCAGGATCAATATTGGTCTGGCTAACTTTAATTATTTTCCTAGGATTATGTGTTACCTTAACCCAAACTACATTCAAATAGAAATATAATTTTAGAACTTAGTATGGTAATTAGACACAACAATTGGATATAATTTCGCATACTTACCCTCTCTATGACTGTCCCTGATTCACCAAACTGTATTCCAATCCTGTAGTCCTAGGCCTAGGTCTTCCACCTAAAGTTCTAAGAATTTGTTAAGGAGTTCTTGATCTTTTTCTGCAGTTCTAGATTGTTGTGTTCCTGATCCACCACCGCCACAGTTCTAAAATTTCTTTGTGTTGTATATCTTGTTGTTGCAATAGTAGGAGATTATTGTGCTGCAGATCCACCAAAATCAGTAGTACTAGAATGACCTCCTGATGCAGCTGTTGTAGCATGGGCATTTGCAGTACTACTCCCAGCACCAGTAGTGGAATTTTACCCTTTCTAAAACACCCAGAATATAAAAATTCAGCAAAAGACTAAAAAACACTTCAAGCATAAGAAGTATTTGATACTAACTAGGATTGAACAACCTATCTTGTTATGCCATGCTATCTTACAATGAGAACATGTCATTGGTGTCCCCTTTCTTGATATCTTACCAAATTTCTTTATAGGTTCATCTTCAGCATTTCTTCTATGTTCTTAGGTCTACCTAGCATCTTAGTATTTACTGGAGGCTTAACGCGGTGGTTTTGAGTTGGAGGCAACATCTCCATGTTGGTCATAGGTTGTATATAACAACATAATGCCTTGATGTATATTTCCTTCTTATACCAATGCGCAACATAGTCAGCAATGTCATACCTTTTAAAAAAAATTGCATAAAGTGTATGAGATCAGGGTTTGCATTTCAGCTGCCACATTCTATATGTGCCCTCCTTCTTTAAAAAATTAACTATGTGTTTGTAAATTCCATCTTGGATCTCAAATTCAATGTCCCCATTCCACTTATATCCATGCTTGATGGCTCTTATAGATTTCTTTTAATGTACCCTAGTGCAATAGGGGATATATCAGAATTTCACTATGTAGCAAATTCTCTCGTATTAGTCACCCTCTCCATTATCTTCACTCTGATCTCTTCCAATATGGTAATGATTGACATGTGCCTAGAGGTAAGTATCCGACTATTGAAGGTCTCACACATATTGTTTTCCACAACATTACACTTACTACAATCTTTAAAAAAGGCTCTACACCATGCCTGTTTGGGATATCTAAGCAAGCCTTCTATTATCTTATTTCCACCCAATTCTGCAAACTCATCTAGTTTAACCTTCAGAAATACTTTAAATAAATATCTTACACAATCTCAGAACTACTTCCTTCTTTCCTCACAACCCTAAATTTTCTTTCACTTGCTCCATATGTGCCTTGCACACATTTTATGCTCAGTATTTGACATCAATTCAGATACTGATTGAAGAAGTCACTTGAACTACAAAAATATACTATTAGAGTTCATCCAACGCAATCTTAAATATTTAAGTAAAAAAACAAGATTAAAAAAATACACATACCTTCTGCATATCAAACGTAATTGTTAGTCATTCCCCTTCAGATTTAGTCGATTCCAAGCCCTCCATTAGACACCTAAAACACCAAGACCAACTCTTTTTGGTCTCTTTCTCAACCACTGCCCAAGCAATATGGTACATCTAGTTATTCCCATCCTTAGCAATGCATGATAATTGCTCATCTTTGTACACTCCTTTCATAAATGCACTATCAAATCCAATTACTCTTCTACACCCTTTTAACCAACATGCTTTCAAAGAATATAGATAACTATATATCCCCACAAAGACCTCTTTATCAGGTTCTATTTCTTTTGAGGTCCTCACCACAACAATATTGCCTGGGTTAGTAGTTTTTATCATATTATCATAATAATTAATCCTAACAAACTCCATTTTGTAATCACCTAAATACTTACACATTACCTTTTGTTTAGCCCTGGCACATATTATTTATCCTATATACACACCATAATTAATCCTTATAAACTCTTGCAACTTCTTGAGCTTTATGTCAGGCTGATTAATGATCTTATATGCATAATATTTAACTATCCAAGCTATGTTAGCAAGCTTGATCCTTGCTACTAGGAAGTATGAACAGACTGGGTGGTATGTGTCAACAGTAAAGTTCTGTATGTGGCCCCGTAAACTACCTAAAATATACCATCAACATCTACTAGAGTTCAAACATCTAGCCCTGACCCTATTCCTCTCATTTGGTCTCAACCACCATAGTCTTGTAAAGCAGATTTAAATTGTCTAACACTTTCAAAGACAATTCGTAGGTGGAAAATTTTTTTCTTACAGTTAGGGTCAAAATAGACCATTCTACTATCTCTTCTTGGAGGAAGGTTATGCACCTCATCATCTGCATCTTTATCTACATCATCAGCAGTACTATCCTTACTCCCTGGATCCGAATTGTTTAGGTACTGCTCATCCCCTCCTATTTTTCCAACATATTTAGCAGTGTTGTCCTTGTAAATGTATTCATGATCAATGGCTATATGGCCACTAGGTAGCTTACCTACATTAACATCACTAGATCTCTCTTTTCAGTTCTTTTACTTTACTTTGGTCTATCTTGAAGCAACAAGGTCAGCTTCTATATGACTTGTCTCTCCACTTGCATTCTCATTAGCATCATAAAATGAGTCATCTATTTCCTCTTCAGCATAAAGACCCACATATTCACCATCCTCACTCCTAAATTTTCTCTCAAATTCACCATAATCTAAATCTGTGGCTAAATGAAAGTTCTAGAACTCCATATGATCCTCAGTATATTCTATATCAGTCGCCCTTCCTTTACATTTCCCCTCATTGAAATGACCATTATTTGTATCATTGATAGGCGAGTTTTTTTGCCCTAGCATTAGCTCTACTTGTTTTCCTTTGTGGCACTTCAGTAAAGCATACTGTTTGGTCATATGGGATATCGCTGGGGTCCAGAATACTATTTATCATTTCATCTAATTCAATATCAACACATGGTATATTAACAATGTGACATAAATACAAATCAATAAAATTCCCATCATGAAGGTCTTTGTAGAATTCTAACATATCATAATTATACTTAATAAATTGAAATGGTCCTTTTTTATTGACTCGGCATGCAAATTTCTCCACAGTTAAGTGCCCCATATCATTTGCCCATCTGTAGGATTGAATAACATGCAATTCATCAGTGTCAACAGTTACAATAGAAGGCCATGCTATACCATTTTCATACCTCATTAATAGGCCAGCTACCAGTTGTCCCTAATGGTGAAATTGTAATTTTACAAGAACAACCATCCTGCCTCATTGCGCGTATGAGAATAACATAAGATAAGTCCAAATTAGTAAAAATATTCAAAATAAAGAGATAATATTGTTTGAAAAAGAACAAGTAAATAAAGTAAACAAACTCTAACTTTATCACTTTAACAGACAAAATTTTTCGATATGATAAAAAGCCATAATGTTTTATTCGTATATGCCAAATAATAGGTGGAACCGAAAAAATCCCGATAAAAATAAGAATTTAGTATGTTATTCCAAAATGCCCTAATTTTAAACCCTAAATAATGAAAGAACCATTACATGCATACAAAATACTATTCAACCATGACAAACTTCAATAACGAATAAAAATACAACAAAACAACCAGAAATTTCATGAAAGATAACAATCAGACCCTTAGTGACTTCTATGTTTCTAATGGAGGAGAAATGGACAGTACACAATTATCTCAAATTCCTGTTTTGGGATTGATTTTGAAAAAAAAAATCATTAACACAACCTTAAGATGATCTAATATAATCCTATGACAACATTCACTCCATTTTGAGTAAAGGAGTGAAAATATTAGGGAATTGATAGAGAGGACAAAAAAAATTAAAATAATTGCGTTTTGGGGCAAAAATGAATGGGGAAATATCGGTACTTAGTGGGTTTTCCCGCCTAACACGTGGCGGGTTTTTATTTGTTTATTACTGACTAGGTTGCCACGTTTGTGAAAATATAATGGACAAGCTATGAGTCATAGGTCGAAGGTGTATATTAGCTCACATATGCTTAAGTTAAAGTGTTCATATGAGAATATAAAAAGTTCATTTACCGGCATGACAATAGGGTGCAAATTTGAGTGGTCAAGATACCTTTTTGCATTTTAATTATAAGTAAAATACCTAGGTAAAAATATATTATATAATATATAATATTATATCAAATAAATAGAAAGAATTATAATGTCAAGGGCATAATAGATTTTTCAGGTGAAAATTTTATTAATCTTGTCGAAGTGACTATTATGATAACTTGTGATGACCCGAAAGGTCATCTTATGTTTAAGAACTCAATCCGCGCTTTAAACCTTTGAACACCTTATTTTATCCCTCCTCGATTTACGTAAAAATTCCTTATTTTCGAAAAGGTTTTATGGTAAAAACTGATTAAAATAAAAAATAATTCCTAAAATATCATTTGAGTTGACTTTGGTCAATATTTTTGGTAAACAAACTCGAATTCATATTTTGACGGTCCTAGTGAATCCGTATCGTGATTTGGGACTAGGGAGTATGCATGAAATCAAAACTGAAAGTCCATAATGGGTCTGTGTTTTGGTTCTGGAACATAGTATAGGTCCACTACAACTTTTTTGACTTGATTGTAAAATTTGGTAAGAAACCGAGTTGGTTTGACCTGATTTGGGAATCCGATTGTTAAAACAAAATTTTTAAAGTTTTGTTGAAAATTTCATTTGAATTGGTATTCAATTCGTAGTTCTAGGTGTTACTTTGATGATTTGATCGCGTGAGAAATTTTATATGATAGTGTACACATTTTTATTTAGTGCCCCGAGGGTTCGAGTGAGTTTCAGATATTTTATGAAGTGAAAATTGGACTTAGAACTTAGGTAGTGTTCAGATTTTTGTTGCAGACCTCAAACTTTTTATTTGCAAGGTCAATCATCGCATTTGCGGCTAGAGATAGGTTCACATTTGCGATCTACTCATCACATTTACGAAGAGTAGCTAGGAAGGCTAGAGTTTTCAATTGCGAACATAGCTTCGCATTTGCAAACAAAGCTTCATATTTGTGAATAGGGACATGGGGAGGAAGTAATTTCCAATACGATCAAATGGTCGCATTTCCCGAGATCATTGGTCTCAATTGAAAACCATTCTTCGCATTTGTGAAGGAAGAAAAAGTGTAAAAAGAGCTTCGCATTTGCGAAGGGCTCTTCTTATTTGTGGGGTTTGCATTTGCAAACCCTAGGTCGCAAATGCGAGATCTACGGCTGATCAAATGGAAGTTAATTTTCCCAAGATTTAAATACCTTTTATTAGTGGTACATGTAAGGATGTTGAAAGTTAATTTTTCTTATAAAAAACAACTTCAATTCTTTTATTTTATACATAGTATAATTTTTCAACAAAGGATATTTAGTTGATCGCACATAGTTCGCCCCTTGATACAGTAATTAACTATATTATTTTAATATATAAAGCTTAAGGAATTATGGAATAAAGAATGTAGCATACCTAAAAGATTGATGATGAAAGTAATGCTTAGGTTAATATGGTGGCAAAAGAGGAAGTAATTAATAACACCTGGCCTAAATATTACTTTATTCTTGCCATTAGCGGAGTTTGCCTAGAATAATAGCTACAATTCGAGCATCCAGATGGCTCCTTACGAGGATTTATATGGTAGACGGTGTCGATCACCAGTTGGATGGTTTGAGCCGGTGGAGGCTCGGTTTCTTGGTACAGATTCGGTTCAGGAGGCCTTGGATAAGATCAAGATCGTTCAGGATAGGCTTCGTTCAGGTCACTCTAGGCAGAAGAGTTATGAAGATCACAAGGTCCGAGATGTAGCATTTATGATTTGGGGAGCGGGTGTTACTCCGAGTATCGCCGATGAAGGGCGTGATGAGGTTTGGGAAGAAGGGCAATCTTAGCCCGAGGTACATTGGTCCATTTGAGATTCTTGATAAAGTGGGAGAAGTAGCTTATAGGCTCGCATTACCACCGTGCTTATTAGCCGTGCATCTAGTTTTCCATGTATCCATGCTCTAGAAGTATCACGGCGATCCAACCCACGTTTTAGATTTCAGCACTGTCCAATCGGACAAGGACTTGTCCTATGAGGAGGAGCGGTAGCCATACTAGACCGGCACGTTCGTCAGTTGAGGTAGAAAAGTTTTCCTTCTATGCGTGTTCAGTGGAGAGGTCAGCCTCCTGAAGCATCAACCTGGGAGTCCGAGTCTGATATGCAGAGCCTATATCCTCATATATTTCTCGACTCAGGTACTTCATTTTTTTGTCCGTTCGAGGACGAACGGTTGTTTTAGAGGTGGAGAATGTGATAGCCCAAAGGGTCAGCACCTATTTCATAGCTCATTTCCGTGTATTTGAGGCTTTGAAAACCTCATCGAGGGTCGCCTCAATCTTCATGCGGAGTCCGGGCGTATAACCAGAAAGCTTAAATATGAATTCAGTGCAAAAAATGATGAATTTTGATATTAAATTGAACAAATTTGACTTCGGTCAACGTTTTGGGTAAACAGACCTGGACCTCTGATTTGACGGTCACGGAGGGTCCGTCGGTAAATATGGGACTTGAGCGTATGCTTGGATCGAATTCTGAGGTCCCAAGTCCGAGAAATAAATTTTTATGTGAAATTGTTTTCTGGAAATAATTAAAGAAAATGGAAACAAAAAGTGACTAGAAGACTGGGGTATCGGGCTCGTATTTTGGTTCCGGTACCCGGTACAAGTCTTACATATGATTGGAGCACTATCTGTAAAGTTTGGTTGAAAACGGACGTCGTTTGACATGTTTTGGACCCGAAATGAGAATTTTATGTCTTATGAAAAATTTGGAAAAAATCATGAGTTTTGAGTCTCGATCCAATGTTTAAGATGTTATTTTGGCAATTTGATCGCGCAGGCAAGTATGTAGGGTGTTTTTTTGGTTGCGTGCATAGTTGGTTTGGAGCCCCGAGGGGTCGGGTAAGTTTCGAGTAGGTTCCGGGAGGTCATAGACTTAAAACACCAGATGCTGCAGGTCAGGTGCAAGCTTCAGCTTCCAGCGCGGCCACAGTCGTGATCGCGCGGTCCGCGATGTGAGCAGCGGTCATCCTCGCACGGTTCGTTCTGCCCGCTTCAATGAACCCGCAACGCTCAGTTACTCTAGTACGGCTGCATCCACTTTTCCGCGATCCGCAGCGCGAGCCGTGCGGCCGTGGTCACCTTTACGCGGTCCGTTCTACCACCTTCAGAGGACCTGCAACTTTCAACTACACCAGTGGCCGCGGTCGTCCTCGCGCGGTCCGCGCTGGAGGTTCAGAGAGTATATATACTCGGGAGTTTTCAATTATTTGTCACTTTTCAAACCCAAAACCTAAGAGGCAATTTTCTAAGCAATACTTCTTCTTCAAAATGATTGGTAAGTGGTTTCTAACTCATTTTCACTACTTAACACCTTTTAACATAATCTCAACATCAAATCGAAGTTTTAAATGGGTAAATTCGGGTATATTGGGTAGAACCTAGGGTTTTGCTAAAATTGGGAGTTGGACCTCAATTCAACGTCCGATTTCAAACTAATCACATAATTGGATTCGTGGGGGAATGGGTAACCGAATTTTAGTTCGAACGTCGTGTTTTGACTACGTCGGCCCGATGGGCATTTTGGTTATTTTACCTAAAATATCGTCTTAGCTGTAAATTTAATAGTAGAATTAGTTGATTGAGGTGTTGTTTACGAGATGTGATTGGAATGAATAGATTTGGGCCATTTCGAGTCGGATAATCGTGGCGAAAGAGTGATCTCAAGTTGATTTTTAGAGCAGATTGAGGTAAGTGGCTTGTCTAACTTTGTGTGAGGGACGTTCCCCTTAGGATATGATGTTTGTTTATTAAATGCCTCGTATGTGAGGTGACGAGCGCGTACTTGAGAAAATTATAGGAAAATACTGAATTTCCTTGCTTACGTGTTCATTTTAAATTGTGAGTTTATTCTATGCTAGATTAGAGAGGCATATTTGTTTGATTATCTGCCTAAGTATTAGACCGTGCCATTTGAATCCCGCGTAGTATGTTTGGCCAGTAGTTTCTATCTCTTGACCTGGGTTGGTATCTTTCCAAATGTTTGGGTTTCTATTGTGTGTTTTTAAATTGGGAGTATGGGTTGGCCTCCCGAGAGATCCCCCTGCACTTGAAATGTTCTGGACTAAGGGTGCGGGATACCAAGAGATCCCTGGCACATGAGATTATGATAATGACGATACCAAGAGATCCTCGGGATACCAAAAGATCCTCGGGATACCAAGAGATCCCTAGTGAATATAATGACGATACCAAGAGATCCTCGGGATACCAAGAGATCCCTAGTGAATATAATGACGATACCAAGAGATCCTCGGGATACCAAGAGATCACTAGTGAATATAATGAGGATACCAAGAGATACCTAGTGAATATAATGAGGCTACCAAGATATCCTCGGGATACCAAGAGATCCCTAGTTAATATAATGAGGATACCAAGATATCCTCGGGATACCAAGAGATCCCTAGCGGATATAATGAGGATACCAAGAGATCCTCGGTTATTATTTCCTGTTGTGAGTAGTGTTCCTTGTATTGTCTTGTTCCGTTTTCCTATTGTTGTTTCCCTTACTTATCCTGTTTAGATTTTTCTATAGATTTTACCTATAATGTTTTTTCTTTATTTCATCATATATTATATTTATCTCAGTAGGGCCTTGACCTTCATTATCGCTACCTAACCGAGGTTAGGTTGGACACTTACTGAGTTGTGGTGTACTCATGCCTCGTCTGTGCATGTTTTTCATGTGCAGATCCAGGTACCTCATCTCAGGTGCACTATCACTGAGGAGGAGAGATCTAGCGGAGACTCGAGGTATATCTGCAGCGTCAGCAGACCGAAGAGTTTCCTTTCTATTCTATCCTGTAGTTAGCTAGTTTGTTCCTGTTTTGGGTTTTGGGATTCTGTTTCATAATTATGGTGTGAAGTTTATATGCCAAGCGGCAAATTATATACATTTCTTTAAGTTACTATTTTCTTAAGTTATTATCATCGTGTATGTTGTTAATTCCGCACTGTTAGGCTTACCTAATCATCGAAGACTGAGTGCCGTCATGACGTGTTCACGGATGGTGAACTAGGTTCGTAAAATTATCAAATTCTTCATTGAAAAAAGTAAAATGTTTTAGTTGGAATAGAGTAAATCAAATAACATTTCAAAATTTACATTCTCAATATTTATATAGTAAATGTTTGGTTGTTCTTATCATGTTAACAAATATTTTGGTGATAATTGAGCATTAATTCCGAAGTTGAAGTTGATATTGTGGAACCAAATATTAATGTAAGGCTTGTACTTCTTATTTTATCCCTATGTTGTTATTAGTTCATTGCATTATGGTAAAGGGGCGTGTTAATGCACCAAGGATGATGCCATACCATATTGTGAGTGTTAATATACGAAGGGTGATGCCAAATAATACTATGAGTATTAAGGCACGAAGGGTGATACCGTGTCGTTTTAGTTGATTTATTGTAAGGTGGAAAGTAAAATCACGAAGGATGATGCCGTGCATTTTCTTTGGTATATTTACTAGTCCTTGTTGGTTCATAGTATATTGGCTGTTCAAGTTGCCATTATGCTGTAGCTCTCTATCTCATATTCCCCTCAGCTTTTTGCCCCTCCCGATATTACCTATCTATTTTTTTCATTGATGTTATTTGTACTTATAGTGTTAGATTGCATATGTTTGATACGTAGGTGTCTTGTCTTAGCATTGTCATTACTTCGTCGATGTTAGGCTCGACACTTATCAGTACATGGGGTTGGTTGTACTGATACTGCACTGCACTCCTATGCAGATTTTGGTATTGGCCCCAGCTAATAGAGACGCGTAGTAGCTCAGACTGGTACATTAGAGGCTCAAGGTAGATCTGTTGGCATTTGCAGACCGGAAGTTCCCGTCCATCTTTTTTGTTTTTACTGTTTCTTTCGTTCAAACAGTTGTATTTCTTTTAGACTTTTACTTATAGTAAATCCTAGAAGTTCGTGAATTGTGACTCCAGATCCGGGTGGTAGTAAATATTGAAGCTTTTATATTATTTTGCACTTACTGTATCTCATTTTAGCTTATTCGCTATTATTTACTAAATTGAATAAGGATTGGCTTAATAATTCTCTAACGTTGGCTTGCCTAGCAAGTGGAAGAAACTTCGTGCCGTGACATAAATATAGCAAAATAATATAATTTTTGTGTAACAAAAGAAAAAAATGACTTTTGAGTAATGAACACAAAACTGAACTTCGTCCATAAAATTTACTCGATACAAATACTAGTTAATGATTTCGTGATATTTTTTAAAGTTCAGTGGCATCTTTATTACAAAAGATAGTTTAACTGCTTTGGTGCAATAAAGTAATAATTAAGTAACCATTCATGAAATAATCCAAATAAATATGGTTGAACATTCGATTTAATTTTATATAATCGCCGACCTGCTTGAGACAGAGATATAGTTATACTCGTTGATGTTTTTGAGTTTGAAAGCTCAAATACAATCCAGCTTGAGTGAAACTGAACCAAGCTTTATACAAACAAGCTACTACCTAAAGAAGATAAAAAGAATACATATCTCGTAGAGAATGTATATCCCAAAACTAAAAGCTAGCTGTATATCAGCTAGTGGAATTTCAGAAAAAAAAAGAGCTAGTAGAATTTCTCTTTTTACTTTTCAAAACTTTCTTATTTCCTTTCAGTAGCATATTTTATAAGGCCAGTTTGCATTTGTGATATGACATTCAGTTAAACAACAACAACAACAACTATCCAGTATACTTCCATCAGGTGGGGTCTGGGGAGGGTAATATGTAGACAAACCTTACCCCTACCCGAAAAGGACAGAGAGGCTATTTTCAATCGACCCCCGGCATGACATTCAGTTAAAGTTTTCAATAAATCTGTGTTGCTAATTACCGTCGGTGTCCATCTGCAGAAGTCAGATAAAAGTGGAATTTTTAAATAGTGTCGGCCTTTAAAACTACGTATTTGAATCACTAAACAAACGGATCCTTAACAATTTTCAAATTAACTTCTTTAACAACGTCAAGACTCAAAAAGTTGTACAACCCAGTATAATCCTATCTAGTGGGGTCTGGGGAGAGTAGTATGTATGCAGACCTTACCTCTACCCTGGGGTAGAGAGGTTGTTTTCAAATAGACCCCGACATCCTTCCCTCCAAGAACTACCCACCTTTGCTCTTGGGGAGACTCGAACTCACAACCTCTCGGTTGGAAGATTCAAGATATATGCAATTATAAATGAACAGATCTGTGGACGTGAGAATCCTAATAGTATATGCATATTTTATAATTTTTATAATTTTAACAAATCACAGATCTTTGGCAGCATTGTCTCATTAGACGCCAAGGCGAAAGTCACAAAACAAAAGCAGAGGAGCGAGATTTCTCACTAAAATCGAATGAATTACAGCTTAAAGTAAATATTCCGTCAACAATAATCGTGTAGGTCGGATCCCCACATCACTTGCTTCTTGGAGTGTGAAAACAATAATATACAAAATTATCATAATGGCATAAAATAATTGTTGAATCATACACTAAACCTACTTCGCTTGTTCCAAGATCTGCATATTATTTTTCTAGTTACCAATTAAAAAAAATTCATATTAAATAAACTCAACAAGTTCAAGCCTGCTGGCTGCCAAAGAAAATCAACTTATCAACTATCAAGAGTAGCTAGAAATCGAAAAATACCTTCTTCTACACTTCCTCGAGGACAGCATTCATATTAATAATCATTACTTTCTTTCGAGCGTATGGTATATGTATTAGTTTGCCTTTTTATGTTTAATTTGTTTAATAGATACTAAATACTTTTTTGTTCGAAGAATTAGCTTAAATAATTGCGACCATCCAATCACTTAAACTAAAAATAATCGATATATCGTATATAATATACATATACAAGTACAACCCAGTATAATCCCACTTAGTAGGGTCTGGGGAGGGTAGTATGTACGCAGACCTTACCCCTACCCTGGGGTAGAGAGCCTGTTTCCAAATAGACCCCCGGCATCCTTCCCTCCAAGAACTTCGCACCTTTGCTCTTGGGGAGACTCGAACTCACAACCTCTTGGTTGGAAGTGAGGGTTGGAGCAAGCCCCTCTTGTCATATAATATACATATAACGACTAAAAGAATAAATCATAAATCCGGCCAGCCATTAGTGGAAAGATCCCTTTAGTTCCGCCCGAGAAGTTCCGTCTGCACTCAATGGAAACGATGACGAACAAGAAGCAACAAATGAATTTTGAGAAAGGAAGCCAAGAAGGAAAAACAAAAAATAAAAAATAAAACTCTTTGAACTGATCGATTGTGACTGATCTCCCATTTCCAAATTATTTTAGACTTTAAAACTCTTACTAGCTAACATCTTACATTTTTCCTTTCTTCTAATATTATCTATAAATAGCTGCATCTTATTCATCTAGCCAAAATCAGACCATTCTTTCTTTTCTACTCTTTGAGTTCAAACCACTAACTAAATGGGTTCCATTACAACTCATGGACAAGCCAAGCCTCATGCAGTTTGCATTCCATATCCTTGCCAAGGTCACATTAGCCCTATGTTAAAGTTAGCCAAAATCCTCCATCACAAAGGCTTTCATATCACTTTTGTCAACACTGAATACAACCATAGGCGTCTCCTTAAGTCCCGAGGACCTGATTCCCTCAACGGCTTTCCATCCTTCCGTTTTGAGACTATTCCAGACGGCCTCCCGCCATGTGATGCAGATGCAACTCAAGATATTCCTTCTCTATGTGAATCCACAACCACTACTTGTTTAGCTCCATTCAAAGAGTTGCTTGCAAAGCTCAATACTACTTCGTCGTCCTCTAACGTGCCATGCGTTTCGTGCATTGTTTCCGATGGTTGTATGAGCTTCACTCTGGATGCTGCTCAAGATTTGGGAATCCCTGAAGTTCTGTTTTGGACTCCTAGTGCTTGTGGTTTGTTAGGTTACATGCATTACCGTGACCTTTCTGAAAAAGGATATTTTCCACTTAAAGGTAAAGTCATGCATGCTTTCTTCCTTTATCTAATAGCCAAATCAATTTCAGTTTGTGTTTGACTTTTGTTCTTTCATCTTTTTGGGGAATTGCAGATGCAAGTGACTTGACAAAGGGATATTTGGAGACAGCTTTGGATTGGATACCAGGTATGAAAGGCATACGTTTGAGGGATCTTCCAAGTTTCTTGAGAAGTACAAATCCAGATGAATATATGTTCAAGTTCCTTGTCCAAGAAACAGATAGAAGTAAATTTGCTTCTGCTATTGTAATTAATACATTTGAGCCATTAGAGAAGGAAGTTCTTGAATCACTTCGGACCCTTCTTCCTCCGATTTATGCAATTGGGCCCTTGCATTTTTTTGTAAAACACATTGAGGACAAGAATTTGGAGTGCTTGGGATCCAATCTTTGGAAAGAGGACGTACAGTGTCTAGAATGGCTAGATTCCAAGAAACCAAATTCTATTGTTTATGTTAATTTCGGAAGCATTACTACAATGACTCCGAACCAGCTAATTGAATTCGCTTGGGGACTTGCCAATAGCCAAATGGAATTTTTGTGGATTATAAGGCCTGATATTGTATCAGGGGAACAGGCAATTCTTCCACCTGAGTTCGTGGTAGAAACTAAAGAAAGAGGGATGTTAGCAAGTTGGTGCCCCCAAGAACAAGTACTTAGCCACCCTGCAGTCGGAGGTTTCTTGACTCACAGTGGATGGAATTCAACCCTTGAAAGTATTAGCAGTGGAGTGCCAATGATATGCTGGCCATTCTTCGCGGAACAACAGACTAATTGTTGGTTTAAAGGCACTCAATGGGGAATAGGAATGGAAATTGACAATAATGTGAAAAGGGACGAAGTTGAAAGCCTTGTGAGAGAGTTGATGACAGGGGAGAAAGGCAAAGAGATGAAGAAAAATGCATTGAAATGGAAGAAATTGGCTGAGGAAGCTACTCAAAAACCAGAAGGATCATCTTTTGTGGCAATAGATGAATTGATCAACGAAATTCTCCTCAAACACTAAGCATTAATTTATCTGGTTGATTTTTATCTTTTCTTGTGTTGAGATCTTGTCAGATCCTTTAATTATTGTTGGCCTTCTTTCAGTTATGTTATAATTTGGTACTTTAATATGGTCTCATGATAAAAAAAAAATTCTCTTGCTACCTCGAGGTCTTTTGGTCCCTATAAGGCACTATGCCTTTGTGTCACGAAATGCAATTCGCACCGTCGGAATTATGATGACGCCTAGCATTACACTTACTAGAAAAGTTAATGTTAGAGTTTTATTAGCCAATTTTTTTACGTTTCAAGGATTAATAATAAACAAGATAAACGAGTCGAAATAAACGGAGAAGTAAGTAAATAGCCTCTTTGTTACATACTATTACTACCTAAAATCTGGTGTCCCAATCCACGAACATTCTAAAATTTTACCTAAAGAATTTGTCTAAAAGAAAATACAAGTATATACAAGATAAGGAAAACAACAAAGTATAGGGTATAGAAAGGGAAGCCAAGGTCTGTGGATGATAGCATGACTATCTTGGGTCTCCAAGCAAGTGAATCCTATAGCCAACCTCTCAATCAACACGAACCTGCTCCAAAATCTGCACAGGAAATGCATAGTGCAGTATCAGTACAACTAACCCCATATACTGATTAGTGCAAGCCTAACCTCGACGAGGTAGTGACAAAGCTACAACGGGGCATTCACGATATAATCTGCATACAGTGTATAATAAAAGCAGAAAGAAAGGTGGGATAAAATAGAGCAGTAACTTGCAAGGAATGAATACAGTTCTCGAAGCATATTATCAGCGCTCAGCGATTACCAATTCGTAAGTGCGGCTAAAGACTACCGTTCAGCTAACACAATCAAGGAATAATATAGCATAAAGGTTGTTCTTGCATGTAATCCGATCCATATCACAATAATCACGATCACAAGTCACCCTTATTTCACCAGAATTCATCCTTATTACACTTGTTGCGGCAAGCAACCCGATCCCAACGTACATAGCATTTCACTTTTATTCCTCCTCAATGTGTCACCCTTATTTCACCTATTGCAGCGCACAACTTGATCACACCATATCAATATCATTTACTCAGTAAAACAGAAATTGTACAATTCAAATCATATAACTCTTCAAAGGCCCAACTTCTAACCAAAAATATTTTGGAAGATTATACACTATGAGACTTTATACAAGTAATACTACTCATCGGGACCAATCTAATATATTCCTTGAAAGTACCAATAACCAGCTAAAACTAATTATAGGAGACAATGAGGCTATGAAAGAACTAACACTTTCAACAAAGAGATACAATGTCTAACAAGTAGCAATTAGACATGTAATTACAAGTAAACTATGTAGCAGTTAAGGCAGAAAAAGACAATATAAGAAGAAGGGATAGACATAGGCAAAAAAGATAAATTGGCGGTGCATAGGCCGTGATCTCACATATACACTGCTATATAGCAAATAAGTCAAGTGTTCCTAATCCCTCAAGTCAAATTTAGACATGACACTTACCTCGCTCCGCGGGCCACGCAATGCTTAGTTACTTCTTTTCCTCTAGTATCCACCTCCAAACCACTCATATCTAGCCAAAATTAACTCAATAACATCAATTATTGCCAAAGGAATCAACTACAATATATAAATTTAGATTTCTCAAATTTTCTCCCCAAAAGTAAAAAAAATCGACCCCAGGCCCGCTTGGTTAAAACTTGAGATTCAGACCAAAATCTATTCACTCCCGAGCCTGGATATACAATTGGTTTTAGAATCTGACCTCAAATCGAGGTCTAAATTTCAAATTTGTAAAAGTCCCCAATTCTTCCTGAAACCGTAGTCTTCTACCATGAATGAAAAAAAGATTAGGGCTAGGAATTAAATGGGTGATGCTAGAAATGCAAGTAAATAAGTTAAAGAGTACAAACCTATGATTTAATGTTGAATTTTCCTTTCAAAATCGCTCGTAGGTCGAGTTCTAATGAAAGAGTTGTGAAATTTTGGAAAAATCCCATCACTGTTCTATTTTAAATCACATACGTCATACCTTCTTCGCATTTGCAAAGGGTCTACCGCGATCGCAATGCAGCGACTCAATTAGCCTATTCGCTTTTACAAAGGCTTATTCCCTCCAACCTATGTGTTCGTGAGCCATGTGCCATGTTAGCGAAGAGTATAGGTCACCTACCCTTCCCCAGGTCCCATGACTGGGGGTTCCCGGGAGGCTCGTCACGTTAGCAACGTGCAATGCCCCCAATGCTACATGTTCACGACCAATCCTTCTCATTTGCAAAGAAAGAGGTCACCTTGCCCCACATTTATCTTTTGCGTTCGTGAGAGTACCTCCGGAAGCGCGATGAAGGAAACACAAGATATCAGCTAAAGCCAAAAACCAGATTTTTCTAAGTTTTAAACATCTCGCACCCTATTCAAAACTCACCTAAGCCCTCGGGTCTCCAAACCAAACATGTACACAAGTCCTAAAAAGCATCATACAAACTTGCTCATGCGATCAAATCGCAAAATAATGCCTAGAACTACAAATTTAACACCAAATTGAATGAAATTTTCAAGAAAGCTTCAAAACCTCTATTGTCAGACATAAAATCTACTAGTCGTGATGAAACCTAACCCAACCCTCTAGATAAGACAATTAACAATTATCCATTTTCATTTAACTTAATAAAACAATTAAGCAAAACATTATCTAAATCTTATACATTTCCTAAGGACTGGTAGTACAAATCATGAGCTTCTAAGAGTAGAGATTTCAAAACTGATATGAAATAAATACATCTTATGTTTGAAAAGTACATAAACTGAGTTGTATAATCTAAGGCTACCATGAACAAGAGGAAGCTACAACCGGGATGCATGTACATCTTCCAATCCAGCTTTTGTCGAACATAACAACATTAACATCAATAATCAGCACGCCATGTATAGGAAGTGTAGTATGGGTACAATCGACCCCATGTACTCAATAAGTAACAAACCTAAACTTTGGTTGAAAACAGTGACGAGCTGGAACATAGGTTGGTCCAACACCAATAACCAATAGTAGTTCATGATATTGTAACGCAAATAAATAAAGAAATAGCTCATACATAAAGTGCTAATCCTTTTCATGGTTTTCCGAAAAAAGTTCCACTATTCAAGTATACCAATGAATACTCAAATCCTTAACCAAAATCGCTAAAAATATGAGTAAGTTTGAAAACTGTAACTTTTTCCCAAATTTCAATAATAAATATGATGTTTCGTTTTCTTTCCAGATAGCATGTGCAAGATATCTCTCCATAACCACATATTAATCTGTGTAAAAAAGTCATGAGTGATGTGATACCGTACAACATAAGAAAAATGCATCTTTATACCTGTATGTCATGTGCATGTCAAATACGATGTGACTCAACAATATACCATATGCATCCTCTCAGAGTATCAATTCACTCAGTTGTTCCAGTCACTCAGTCCTCATAGTAACTCCGTCCTCACAACCACTCAGTCGTCCCAGTCACTTGGCATTCGCACTCAATAGGTATATGCGCTCACTGGGGGTGTGAAGTCATCAGAGGGGCTCCTTCAGCCCAAGCGCTATAACAAGCCAATCATGGCATAAATCAATTAGGCCCTAGGCCTCACTCAAGCATAAATAAAAACATGCTGCAGCATGCAACCCGATCCCATAAATGTCCTAACCATCACGCCCTAGGCCTCAGTCAGCCATCAATCTCTCCAGTCTCTCGGGCTCTCAGAGTCATGAAACTAGACTGTCAAAAATGATATGAGGTATCAATAAATAACAACAGACACTGAGATATGATATGAACGCATAAATATGACTGAGTACAAAATATCAATAAAATCAGTAAGATGACAGTAAGAAACGACCATTATGGGTCCTAACAATATCAGCATAAAGCCTAGACATGATATCTAGCATGAATAACTAGTCAATTATTTTATAACGTGGTGAAAACACAAATACCAACAAAATAGGACCATTATACAGTTCCATGGAAGCAACAGAGTTATTTGGCATTTCATACCACAACACTAAGTTTAAAAGAGTTACTTATCTCAAGAAAAGCCAATTCCAAATGCCGAGAAACCTAAGCGATGCTCCAAGAATGCCATCATGCGCATAGCGACCTCCAAACGGCTCAAAACTAGCCAATAACAACTCAAATACATCAGATAAAGCCCAAGGAAAAAATTACAATTGATAAAGATCGAATCCTAAATCAAATCCCAAATCCAACCAAAAATCATACCCAGGCCCGCACCTCTAAACTCAACAAAAACTCACAAAATACGACAACCAATTCAATTATTAGTCCAACCCTACTAGTTTCACTCAATTCCGACTCTAATTTGATGTTCAAAACTCAAAAGTTCATATATGAAACTTCAGGCCAAAATCCCCAATTTCCTTATTAAAATTCAATAATCAATAGATTAATTCGAAGATAGATTCATGGAATATAACCAAAACCGAGTAAAGAATACTTACCCCAATTCATATGGGGAAAATTACTGCAAGAATCGCCTCAAAACTCCATAGCTCCAAAAATGAAAAAATGGGCAAAACCCTCGAAATAGAGTACTTTATAATCTGCCCAGGAATTTCAATTATACGAACAAGGAAAACCCACCGCATCCGCAATGAATAAAATAAATTTGCCACAAAAGGATATACGCGAACGCGACTCACAATAGCTCCTCCTTCCGTGATCACATAAGCTACTTCGCGAACGCAAAGGTATATTCCCTAGCCCCAGATTCTCATTTGGACCTACATGAACACATACATAAGGGCGCAAATGCGATACCCGGACCATACAAAGGCTCGCAAACGCGATGCTACTGGTACAAATGCGATGAAGGAAATGGCCAACTCCCCTGATAAACTATGTCACTACGTGCCAATCTTCGCAATCGTGAAGAAGCTTTGAAACACCAGCAAACAACAACTACCAGTAGTGAAATCATGAAGGAAAATGATCTGAAAACAATCTAAAACAAACCCGATCCCTTCGGGGCCCCATCCGAACATATCAACAAGTCTCAAAACATATAACAGATTAGTCGAGGCCTCAAATCATATCAAACAATGCCAAAAACACGAATCACACCTCAATTCAAAATCATTGAACTTTGAAACTTCAAACTTCAACAATCGATGCCGAAACCTATCAAATCACGTCTAATTGACCTCAAATTTTTCACACAAGTCACATTTGACATTACGGAACTATTCCAACTTCCAAAATCAAAATCCGACCTTGATATCAAAAAGTCCACTTCCGGTCAAACTTTCCAAAATTCCATCTCTCGCCATTTAAAGCCAACTTCTACTATGGACATCCAAATCATAATCTAGACACACTCCTAAGTCCAAAATACCCAGCTGTGCTAACACAACCTTTAGAAATCCAATCTGAGGTCATATTAAGTCAAACTTAGTCAAATCTTTCAAATTTGAAGCTTCTAGGTGAGAACTATTCTTCTAAATCAATTTCGAATAACCTGAAAACTAAAACAGACGACTCACATAAGTCATAATACATAATATATAGCTACTCATGCCCTCAAACAACCGAGCGAAGTGCAATTTCTCAAAATGGCCGGTCGGGTCGTTACATCCTCCTCCACTTAGATATACGCTCATCCTCAAACGCGTCAAGAGTTATTCCAAAAGCCATCAAATTGCTGTATAACCTTATCATACACATACCGCGGGGTGACCCCACGTCGCCCTATCCTTTATAGGTTTGATAACACAACATGACTGGAATTTCTTAATCCAACATAGTCCATAATCCTTAGAATCCAACTTTCACATCCAAAATTTTCTGTAAGATTAGAATTTTGCATCTACACATTGTATAAGTCTGAACAAACTGTATCAAGCCATAACCGTAACCCAAGATTTAATCACATAATATAACTCAAAACTCAAGTATTCGTTGCACTAATATCTAACCACAATAGTTGCTCAAAACAAACCAATGCCGGTAGTGAACCTCTTATCATATAAAGCCTTTGCCTAACACCTTCACATACTACCAATGATGAAAGAAACGCGTACAAAAACATAACTATTTGTCAGATCAACAAGTCATAGATCTCTCCTTTGACAAGGACTACAACAAATTTCTAATCCGACATTCGATATTATTCTTCCAACCATGTTGTAATAATTCCAATAGTATTCATTCCAGGTCCAATGACCCTATTTCATCAAACACAATCACTTTAATAACATGACACATCAATACAACCTAACGCCACAACTTATGCAATCCGTGCACCAAATAGCAACACTCCAAATGCAATCAATCCTGAATAAAATACCTCAAACAAGAGGACTGTCCCGCCAACTTAACAAGTACCATCACAACACCATGCCAAGAGACGATCACACATTGTAGAACCAATACACACAAATCTAACACAAAGGATCATACGTCAATATAACTCTGCTACATTGTGTGACCCCATCCAAATGATGGACCATATTATATACCTCGGTCGCCTTGCTCAAAATCAATACCACGCGAAATTTGATATCAGGTACCCAAAGTGCATTACCATAACCACTGAGAGCAAATAACACAATACCACAATTCGAAAAGAACATAGCATAATGCAATCAATAGTGCAATACCCAAATACTCGTCCACTCAAATTTTGATATAAAGCTCAAATAGAACTGCACCGTATGTTCATCTCGTAGCATAGATAAGTAACATACAGATCATTTCAGAATACGAATAAGCTCAACATCAACTGAATGGAACATCCCTCAACAATAACAGTTAGAAGTCAGCATTTCTAACTTGATTCAGAACACACATCCTTATTGGGTCTACCAACGGACCCCCATATTCACTATAGCCATCCACAAATAGATAAATAACCCTCTAAAGATCAATAATGACCCAACCATAACACATACCATCCTCTGACTAGCTTCGGCCACAACTTCACAGTCCATAACCATGGAATAATCTACTCATGAGAACTCCCAGTCTCCAAATCCATAAAATGCCCGAATCACCATATCTGATCTCCAACTCCTCCTCCTGAATATCTAATACATCTGTCATACACGATCATACCACAAGGAATACTTCTAAAATTCTTCGTGCCAAGTATAAAAATTTGAAAATCAGCAGTTATTAAGCAAGAGATTGCTGCAATACCGATGAAGTATTTACAAACCAAAACTCATTGTCTCTACTGAAATGTATACTCTCGTCAAGACGTACGAAATAGTAATGCCATTTACCAAGTCAACTCAAACCATCCATACTGCCTAAAAAAATATGACCTTCCTTTCAAAACTGAACTGTGACTTTGCATATGCCAATCTCTATCCTACACAGTCCACTGCACATACCATGCCATCCTATGATAAATACGATAACTTCATAATCCACTCCGACTCACCAGCAACTACACACTCAATCATCCAAGAACCTTCTATTTGATCTCATCTAGGAGAAAATTGCTATACGTCACATACTCCTCACGTTAGTAGGAAATATACATCTCTAACTGTGGTGGAAATCCTCAAGATCTCTCCGAAACCCATTTGCACTTAACGACACTGCCAGGATTGAATTCCTCTAACTCAACCAAACTATGAAAGCTATCAAAATCTGAGTATCGCCACAAACACCTGAAGAAACTCACTACATCATAAGAACCAAAATACCCAAACACATCTGTTTCCATGATGATCTAACCAGCTCAAGCTGCTCTAATTCTTCGAGTTCTATTCGAAATGCCTTCAAATTGATACTTTCCCTTGCTAGAACACTACTAACCTTAACCAATTCTTTCCCCACAAACTTTAGCATAGTACCACTTCGCCCCAAGGCTCATAAGTCACTGGATTCCTTCTTAAGTATCCCAAAAGTGCCATGGCCAAAGTGCCTACGCTGAAGAAACTTCCTACCAATCTAAGGCCATTACCTTCACCTTCCTGATACTGATATGTACAATCTATAATGATATAGAAATGCCACAAGTCTTGAATTACCATCCAGTGTAAATAATAGCTTCTAGTCGAGTACACATCCTGAAGACTCCCAATTGTTATCTATAATCTTGAATCCATTAGAATCATTCTCAGGAGTCTTCCACTCTACTCAGACCTCAATAAGACCGCAAAAAATGACCGACTGACCTATGCCCAGTTACACCCCAACACCCTAAGAAGTAATTTAGAATTCTAAACAACCGATCAAATTTCTACTCCATGAACACTACATCCTTCATGAGTAACCCCTCAATCATTCCATAATTTCCCATATACCCATTGAATGTGGTACAACCCGTATCCAAAAATTTCCTTGCTTGAGTCATCCTCGATCTCAATCTGTGTAAGCCACAATTCATTCGCCAGTATCCCTTAAATAGAAATCAATACATCACATAATCGTGCAATCAATTTTTCAATTGCAGACTCTCGTACTTGGTTCAAATCCATAGAAAAAACATGCAATAGCTCACAATGCCCACACTATACTACTGTCATAATACCATAGTGATCTTCAACTAATTCCTCCATAAGCTGATGCAACACAAACCATCTAATATCTTAAATCATCTGCGAATCTCACATTCACCCTTGTAACAATCAAGACCACTCTCACATGCGGTCTAAACTCAGAGTGCAACACGTATAATTCACTAGTAGAAGAGGACCCATTACAAATCAACATATGGATCACTCAAACCTTAGGATTCTGAAACTAATTGCATATTTGGGCTCGTGGGTGAATGGGTAATCGCATTTTGGTTAGAACTTGGGGTTTTGACCAAGCGGGCCCGGGATCAATTTTTGACTTTTTGGAAAATGATAGAAAACCTATAATTAAGCATTAGAGTTGAATTCTTTAGCATTTATTGATGTTGTTAAATCAATTTAGGTTAGATACATGTAAAATGGAGGCGATTCCTAAAGGGAAAGAAGTGCTTGAAGCCTGAGTTTGGCCATGGAATTTGAGGTAAATGTTTGGTCTAACGTTAGCTTGAGGAAATATAAGTTATAGTCTTATGTTCTATGTTTTAATTTTTGAGTACGACGTATATGTATGGTGACCAGTATCTATACATTAGTGTTAAGAATGCCCGTGAGTCTTATACTATGGTTGTTGTGACTCCGTTGTGTATTTTCTATGCTAAATATGATGATTATCAATGTTGAACAAGGCTTATAAAAGTATTCTTTGTAAATGAACATTATTGATCATTGGCTCAAGTTGTGATTTATGTTGTGAAGTGATTATGGAAACGAGATGAGATATATTGTTGATTCCCTTGTCGGGATATTATTGTTTATGATATTGGTTCTTTTGCAGGGATGTTACTGCTTATGCTATTGTTTCCCTTGCCAGGATATTATTATTGTACTATTATTCCTTTGCCGAGATTCTATTGGGATTTTATTGATTTCCTTACCCGAATTTCTTTGTAGTTATTGCTTTGATGAGGAAGAGTGTAAAGTACAAAGGGTGATATCGTCTGTGATATTTGCTAACATGCACGAAGGGTGATGTTGCGACGATATTGTAAATGTAAAAATGGGAAGGGTGAAGTCGTGCCATGATATGAGTGATAATGCATGAAGGATAAAGTCGTTCCATGATTATGTGAGGTAAAAGCACAAAGGGTGATGCCTTGCCGAATCTATTGATTCTTATGGTGAGAACGAGAGTAAAAACACGAAGGTTGATTCCATGCTGTTGTTATTGTTTCCCTAATTCTTGTTGATGTGAAATTGTGGTGTTCTTTATGTTTCTGTACTAAAGCTCTATTGGTACTTGATATTCCCCCGCAGTATGTTCCCTTTTCCATCTTTAACTACTAGTTTCTGTTTTTATTATTTGATGTATATGACTTAACTACACAGGTTTATTTGGTAGTCTTTTCCTAGCCTTGTCACTACTTTGTCAAGGTTATGATGGACACTTAATAGCAGATGGGGTCGGTTGTGCTGATACTACAATCTAGACTGTGTGCAGATCCCTGTCTTGTAACATTTGGACAATAGAGAGATTGCTGCCTTCAGAATAGCATAGACCCGAGGCCGTCCTAGAGACGTCCGCATGGATTAGAGTCCCCTTTTATCCTACTTTCTTTCCGTTCATACTTATTTCAGAGGCAGACATGTATTTTTTTGTTCAGACCATACTTATTGTATTCCCAGATAGTCTGTGAGATTGACATACCAGTTCTTAGTGGATTATTTATATGGAATTATATTTGTATTAATTTAAATTATTAGAATTCGTCTTCCGTACTTTATTTATTTTTATTCCATTTTTGATTATATGTTAATTTGTAATTGCTGAAAGGTTAAGGAAAAAGGGTAATAAAAATATATAACACTCAGCTTGCCTAGCTTTCATGAATAGGTGCAATTACGACTCTTAAGGGTGGGAAATCCAGGTCGTGACATAATTTAGTCGTAGAGGCACAATTATTGTGGGGTCTTTACGGTGAGCTGCGTCCTATATTATGATCTGTAGAATTCAGAGTCTCCATCAGTGTATTTACATTCTCCTGTCTAACTTGTATTCTAGACAGACGTTTTTTATTACATATCCCAAATGATGCCCATGCACTTGTGATACCATATTCTGGTTATTCCTACTAAATATTTAGTACGGTCGTTCATGAAATTATTATTATTTTATCATGTAATTGATATGTTATAATATTCAATTAAAAGGAATTATGATTCTGAAAACAAGAAAAATGAGAAATTAAGTTGATCAATCATCGTCTGCTTGCTTGACGGTGGAAATAGGTGCCATCACGACCTATAATTAATTTTGGGTCATGACAACTTTGTATGAGTATGTTAGGTTCACTTAGGTTTTATGAGTCGAGCAATACTAGTAGAGTCTTGTTGATTGGTACAGATCTGTATGTACTTATCTTTGAAAGGCTACAGGGCTGTTATGAGAAATTCCCATCTTGATTCCTCGTCGTATGATTTGATTCCTTTGAGGCTTATGCCTTTATTTCCTTCCTACTCACTCTTATGTAACGTGGAGCGCTTGTTGTTAACTGGGTATCGAGGACTTGTTGTGATACTGTAGACGTGGTATATGATCTTCTTATTTGTTTATTCGACCATGCTATTATCAACATCTTGCATAAGGATGTTCTATTGTTTCAGCTCACTATCTGTATTTTCTAGGTTTTTGAGGCTATGCATAGATTTCTCTCATTTTTATGCATTGTTAATGGGCGGGTGCTTGACTATGTGTCGAGGCATTTAATTGCAGCAGAGGAACGGAGTCAGACTATGGATGTTCAGGCTTTGGTCGATGGAGTAACGAGAATTAATATTTTAAGCATGGTGGAATTGTCATTTGTAATGTGGTGTCGTCGTCCTTGTTTGAACACATTAAGGTTCACCAGTGTTATGGTCTTCATTGATTTGCTTTCACGGATGGTTGTTGTGAAATGGTGCTTGAGAAATGGTTGTCAAAGATGGCGGTGTGTTGTGGTTTCGAATCCAATTGGTGTTTCTAATGTTGATGGCTCTAGAAAGATGTTCTTCGAGGAGGTTTAGAGCTGCAACAACTTATTAGTTCATGTGCTATAGAGATGGATTTTGACTTGAGGTGGCAATTCGACAATAAAGGAAAAGGAAGGGCATAGTGGGAGGTGCCTCATGGTAGTTGAATTAGTAGGAGGTCAAGTATGAAAAGCAGAGGTCGAGAAGTTGCTTGAAGGAGATGGTTTAACCGAAGTGGGAGTGGTAGAGTAGCATATGGATTCTATTGTAAGATAGCCACATCCCATGAGAAAAGAATAGAGCAAATTGGGAATTATGGTGGAAAGTGATAGGTCAACAGATTTTATTTGCGATGAAGGCTATCGCACCGAAGAAATAGTTTGCTTGAAATGAAGAGGGGTGTGAAAGACTCTTACAAGTGGATGAGCATGGGCTTAGAAGGGCATACTGATTTCAGTTGATATTAATGGGGAATGAAAAAACTCTTACAACTGGTGGATGAGCATGGGCTCTAGAGGGTTTACTAATTTTCTAGTTGTTGTACCCAATGTGGTATTGTTGGAAGATGTCGGTACAGATATTTCACATATGGGATATCTCTTATGAGCAGGTCAACAGTTGTAATTTATGATAAAGCTTCTATGAGGAGTTGTACTTACTTCCCAGTGGTAGGTTGAATATTCAATTGTGGCTGATATTCTGGATATTAATGAAGATTTTAATACGAGATTTTGAGAAATTTGGCCATTGATAGTACGTGAACATGGTAAATTGAGAAGGGGGAATCTTGTGGGCTCTACATTTGTGTGGTTGTAGCTTAAAGCTAAGTGGGGGAGCCCACCGTCTATGATTGGATCACGTGTTTATCTTTTTGTGCAGATTCTGATTATAGGTGCATTAGTGGATCAATTATGATTGAAGAAATAAAAAAATTGGAGTAATTCAAGCAAAGGACTTAAAAAGTGTATGGTATATTTTTCCATTTCTGTTTATGAGCAGGTTTTAGGAAAACTCCGCATTTATGCTTCTTGTGGATGTGATATTCAAGGAAAATAATTCAGTCGGTTGCTTCTTTGAGAGGGTCTTCATGTGCTAGCAGAGTGTAGGACTTTGGTTATATTCGGGATCAGGTCAGGGTGAGTGACTTTCACCAATAGTCCTAGTGGGTTTAAGAATTTAAGTGCAGTGCCTAAGGACTTCGAGTCTGATGTGTGGTTAAGAATCAAGTTTTTGCAGTGTATTATGAAAGGGACTTTGGAGTATTCTTTCCTCCAGTGAAATGGCTTGGTGTGTAAATGAATTCTGGAAGAGTTTTGGCAGTTTAGATCACGACTTGAGGTTTTATTTTCTACGGTTTGGCAATTCAGTTATGTGTTTCATTAGTTCTTCTAAAATGAGCTAAGTGAAAGGTTTGTAGCCGATTAAGCATTTATTTTTCTAGTAGTTCGGGGCTTGTGATTAATTTTTGTACTCTCGTGTCAGTGTTGATAAGAATGTCACGAGCTCGGATGAGCAGGAAAGAATTCGGATAACCAGGGTAAGCTGGCTTTTTCATTAGTGTCACTTGAGAACGGTGTCCTATGTAAGAGGCTTTGTTTACTGATTTGCTAATTTTTGATTTGTTTTACAGCATTAGCATGGCTGGTGGTATGGATGTGCACACTTTTCTACCTAATGGGGAAGGTCATGTGAGTGTATCCCAGTGGAAATATTTATAAGTGTGAAATGTTAGTAACTTTACTGTTAAGGATTAAAATCAAGTATGGAGATTTTGGTACTGTCGCTAATATGAGAGCTTATGCCTGAAGGGAGCTTTATTCATTTTATTATGGACTGTGTATGTTTTTTCGGGATTGTAAGGTTGCTCGTGTGTTTCATGAATAGGGCCACGGTGGATCCTTGAAAGGGTGTTGGCGTAGTATGGTATGATGAGAATCAGTTTGAGGTCCGTTGGTAGGACTAATGTGAAGGTGTGCTCTACATCAGGTCGAATGTGTTCATTCATCATAGAATTGCTTACAAAGGAGTCTTCGGGCATTGGATGTTATTCCTATTGTCAACTATTCCATGTAATACTCTATTCTGCCATATGGGTTGTGAGACAAATTGATTATGCCCATATGTGGTATGGTCCTGTGTAGTTTGTGGTGTTATATAAGTAGGATCGCTCTCGAGATGCAGGTCATTTATCGTACCTAAATTGTGACGGGGTTCTGTAATATGTGGCACTACCTGTCTCCCTGGGGTTGTATTTTTGCGCTTGGCACGCTTGTGGTCAATATTCAGGTATTTCATAAGTAATCATTATGGCTTGATGGGTACCTCTTTAATTATTATTATGTGTAGATTTCGTGGGCCGCCGCCACATGTATGTTATTTGGATTGGATTGTGTGCTCCAACAGTATTATGTTTGGATCGGGTTACACGCTGCAACAATATCATGCTTGGATTGGGTTGCACGCTGCAATTGTAACATGTGTGGATCAGTTTACACGCCGCAACAATGAGATTTGAGTACGGTTCTCTATATCTATTCTCATGTATTTTGTTTCTCATTCTCTGGGAAGGGTTTATAGTGTCTATTCGACCATTTTATTCGTTATGCGTGCTGAGTTATTCTTTCCGGAGTTTGTTCTTCCTTGTGTGTTGTATTCAAGTTGTAGCTTATTGGCGCATTGATTGCATCATATGAGATTTAGACGGTGTTTGGGGTGGCTTATTGACCGAGAAACTTGTACTGGCTGAGACGATATTTATTGGACCTAAGATCAGTGCGATCCAATTTATGCAGGCTATATTAAAGAGAAAATGTCATTATTCAATTCAGAAGAGATGGGTTATGGTATCAGTAAAATTAACTCCACTTGGACAAATGCTTTACGTTTAGAAATTCTGAAAATGTCCTTACTTTCTCAAACTTCCATTTCGATTTGATCAAAAGATCAAGACAAACATAAAGAGATAATATCTCGGAGCCTCGCGGATGAATCAATAGTCCAACTCATAAAAAATACTTAAAAGATAAGAAATATATTTAGTTATACTTCAATTTGTTGTTCACGACCTATAGAATTATTTCATCCTAATGTTCATCAAGTAAAAAGGTCAAGAACACAATAAGGAGATATGTAAAACATACAACAGGATTCTAACATGTCAAGAAAGAAGAATCCTTGCGCAATAGCACATGGCTAACTAAGTTGTCAAAATTCATATAAGACGATCCATCTGGAGAAGAGATAGTTTTTTCTGTCAACCTCTTCCACTTCAATGCATTTTCTTTCAACTCTATACCTTTTTCTCCAATCATCAGCTCTTTAACAAGTTCTTCTATCACTTCCCTCTTCACATGGCTATCAATTTCCATTCCTACACCCAAGCAATTACAAATAAACCAACAATTTGTTTGTTGATCTGCAAAGAAAGGCCAACACAACATTGGCACACCAAATGATATACTTTCAAAAGTCGAATTCCATCCACAGTGTGTTAAAAATCCTCCTACTGATGGGTGACATAAAACATGTTCTTGAGGGCACCAACCACATAATAAACCTCTTTCCTTAATCTCCGCGAGCAATTCAGGTGGCAAAATGAGAGAATCACCCTTGACAATATCCGATCTAATAATCCACAAGAAATTCAATTTGGAATTAGCAAGTCCCCATGCAAATTCAACCAGCTGTTTGGGAGACAATACAGTAATACTTCCAAAATTCACATATACGACTGAATTTGGTTTTTTAGTGTTGAGCCATTCGAGACAGTGAGTATCTTCTTTCCACAGATTTGAACCAATTGATTTCAAATCTTCGTCTTGAGTTTGATTATTCAAGGAAGTGTGAAAGGGTCCAAGAGTATAAACCGTTGGGAACAAGGTCAAAATTGGCTTCAGAACATCAGTTTCTAACGCATCGAAAGTGTTCAAAATGAGTGCTGAAGCTTTGGGAATTTTGTCCAAGATTTCTTCCATTATAAATTTGATTACCATATAGCTAGGTTCGTCGACTGTGGATCTGATGAAGCTTGGCAGATTTTTAAGACGGATGCCCTCCATGCCAGGTATCCAATCTATAATGGTGTCTAAATGGCCGTTGGTCAAGTAACTATGATCTGAAAAACACTACAGTTATCTTACAGATATTTATTGCGGGATAGCTAAACAAAAGTTTCTTTTAAAAAATTACTGGAAAAGACTATTACACTAACGTAATAGTAAGTACAAAAAGTTCAAATGCTGTGAGTCACTGCCATTGAATTCTACTCTTATTAAGTTCGACTTTTCCGCACAACATTGAAAATATGATACTAGAGTCGTAAACGAAAGGAAGATATCCGTATGGGTTCTCCAAATTGTTGAACAAATTAAAACGGGTAAAAAAAAAGAAGAGAAGTTCTACAAGGGATGATATGAAGTACTAACATTCCAGAGTATCTAGCTTTTATGGGCTGCTCAGAAGAAAAATATTTTATCCTATTAAATAGGGGTACTAGATCTGGTTCGTTGGGACCCAAACTAATGTTGTCGGGTTTCTAATTTGTAAACCAAATCAAACCAACAAAGTCAGATTCTTCATTCTCGACTTTTCTCGAATTTTTAGGTTTTTTTCATGTTTTCAAGTCTGACTTGGATTACCAGTTTAATTTAGTGCTTAACAGTTTTCTTTGTACACTTCTACTATTAGATATCTAAAAGAAAACTAGTACTCCTTCCGTTTCAATTTATATGAACATATTTGACTAGGCACAATGTTTAACAAAAAAAATGAAGACTTTTGGAATTTGTGGTACTAAACAAATCCAGATAGGGCCTAGAGTATTTGTGTGGTTATAAAATCTTCTCATATAGTTATAAGTTTAAATTAAATTGTTATCAAATTTAGAAATGGTTCATTCTTTTTAGAACCGACCAAAAAGGAAATAAGTTTACATAAAGTAAAGGGTACTATTTTTAAAAAATGAAACCAGGTAAAGCATTCTAATTTTTCTATCGTACCTTTCACTGGACAATAACCTTCTTCCACAAGTTTAGGATATTGTAGGAAAGCCCACAAGGCACAACCACTAGCAGTCCAAAAGGCAACATTAGGAATACCCAATTCCTCAGAAACTTCATGGGTGAAGCTCATACCAGCATCAGAAACTATGCAAGTAACAGGAGGAAAATTCAAGGAATTATTTAGTCTCGTGACAAGTTCTCTAAAAGGGGCCAAACACAACTTCGTACATGACTCACACAAAGATGGAACATCTTGTGTCGCGTCATCGTTAGAGGGTGGGAGTCCATCAGGGATGGACTCGAAACGAAAGGAAGGTAGGCCAGAGAGGGCATTGGGACCCCGGGATTTGAGCAATCGCCGGTGGTTGAAGTCAGTGTTGACGAATGTGATATGAAAGCCTCGTATATGGAGGAGTTTGGCTAATTTAAGCATAGGATTGATATGGCCTTGTGCTGGAAATGGAATGCATACTGCATGAGGCTTGGACATGGGTTGCTCTGTCTGGTTGAGAGTGCCCATTTTTCAACAAAATGTGGATAATAGGATGGGTTTATTGGGGCTTGTGGGCTTCAAGCAAACTTGTTCATTTATATAGACCTGCCAATACACTTGGTTGCGTATTAAAAAACTACACCGTCATGTTACGCTGTACAGTAATTGTTAACTGCAGAAGATTGTTCAAAGGCAGTTTTGGCATGTGACTTGAAATAGATCATAATGTAAACCTCATAGATCACGGTTTAAATTTCTCTATAGAAAAAGATATTACGTGATTTATTTCCATCTACTTAGCTTGTTGGGTAGAGTTAACTTTACTTATTTTAGTGGAAGATAACAAGTATTTGGCGTAATAGTTGAGATACATATAAGTGGGTACGTATACCACCATTAAAAAAAGATACATGTCACATGCCATGAAGAAAATTTTTATTAAACAGTAATCAATTTTTCCAGACTCCACAGTAGAGGTGACAAGCAGACGAGTCTGGTTCATATATGGGACGGATAGACAACGGATAAATTTCGTATCCACCCATATTTCGTACGGATAAAAAATGAGTTAGCCGACGGATAATATAGATAGTCATATTATCAATGGCTCATTAAATATGAATCATTTTTGGGATAATTTATAGTCTCCCAAACTTGAGGAACCCCAGTTTAAGACATTACAAATATAAAAGTTAAACTCATTAGTTATTTATGGTTATTCATTTTCTAACTGGATAATAAGATTTTTATCCATATTCAGCCCGTTTTTAAAAACTTCATAATCCAACCCATTTTTTCAATGAATAATATAGATGAATAACTATTTTATTTTATTCATTTTATCACAACTAGTCGGGAGCATAAAATTAACTTTTTCTTTTACATTTTTAATAATAATTAATAAAAAAAGAGTTATTGTGTAATCATTTGAGTGCATAGCTGGTGATTTTATTTTTAAGTCGTGATTGTGCAGAAAAGAGTCAACTTCGTACAATTATTTTTATGTCATATTCACTTTGGCGTCAGCATCTTTTTTTTTTCTTTTTTCTTTTTCTGATTCATCATCATTTGTTTTAGCAAACAAATTAAACAGCTACTATGTATTACATGAATAAAAAAGACGTTGCCTAAAAATAATTGAAGTTGATGCTGGGAAAGGTGGAAGTTGGTGTATTGGGTCCTTTCATTTCGCTACACATACAAATGAACATGCCATGCAGCACTGCAGGTATAAATATTAATCTTAAAAAGATGTAATGAAAAATGACAGAAAATTACATTAATTTTAGTCGACATAAATGGAATTATTTAAGAATAATAAATCTTATTTAGAAAAACAAAACAAATCCAGCGAGGGAGATCTCATTTGTCCTGAAGATTCCCTTAAAACCATTTTAACAAAATGTAGAAAGAAATCAAAGGGGATTTATAAGGCCATGTCATTGTCTTATGAAGACTATTCCAAGCATATCCCAAATACGAAATATGAAGTAATAGATAATCCACCACGCAAACAAATTGATAGATATAGGATATGGTTTCTGCTTAATATAGATTAAGTAATTGAAAGATAACAGCAACACTCTTTTTAGCTTGAGGCCATGATTACACAGTACTATTTTTGTTGGGGGTTAATTGGTAATGTTCTCCTCGTTCAATGAATATCAATAATTTCATTTGAACATCTGGTGTTGGACTAATTGGCGGAAATTAAGAAGAATCTGAAATCCTCAGCATTTCAATCAGAGCGTATAATCATAGATTACTAGTTTATATGTGCGTGCATCATACGTCAATAAGTTAGAAAGCGTTTTTCAAAAAATTCATAAATATTATATGAAAATTTGTATTTGAGTTAGAAAATAAAAATATATATATTTATTAAAAAGATGAATATTATCTCATATAACTAACTAAATAGAGGAAAGTTTCATATAGAAATCCTTAATTGTCCGTTAATATGTTCAATTTAGAATTTGCTTCGGTTTTATAATTTTAGTACTTAATTTCATAAATTAGTATGCTTTCTTTTTAGTTTTAAAAAGAATACAGAATCCTTATAAATTTAAGATGGAATAAATTTAAAAAGTATGTTTTGGCATATCAGTTTAGAAGAAGCTTGCTTGAAAATCGCACATTATCAACACCAATAAAATCAACGGCGGATTCAGGATTTGAGGCTTGTGGGTTTTAATATGCAATAATAATTGGGTTAACAGATAGATATTTATAAATATATAGTGAATGTATTAGTATAAATATATGATCTACGCAAAAATTACAGGGTTCCTGGAAACTCATATGCTATGCTCCACGTCCGCCCCTGAATAAAATATGAGTCAAATGGGTATTTCTTATCCGAGAAACTTATTAACCATCACAATTTAAGATTTTTTTGGGCAAAATATAATAACTCTCTATCATGAGTTTATAAAGATAAGTATTGTCACACCTCCTTTTTTACATTACACCCCGCGAAGGGCGTAGAAGGGAGTTTTTTCAATTTAAGAGACATTATTCGAAATGGGATTATTTATTTATTTTTTCAGAGTCGCCACTTGGGATAGCCTTGTTTCTGGTGTTTCAAGTCACCGGTTTATTTAAATCCCTAATCGAGAAAATATCGACTTTTCCTTTGAAGTCTGCAAACTAGAAATTCTAGATAATGAATTCTGTTAATCTGGGGGAAAGTATTAGGCACCCCTGGATTCCGCGGTTCTAGCACAATCGGTCAACTATTACAATTGGCCTATTACGTAATTTCAAATACATGCTTCACATCTATGGTGCAATTTTAAATTATTAACCGCTTTTAGTTTTCTTTTAGAGAAGATTGCAACGTTGTTAAAACGCGTCTTGAACCATGTTACATTAATGTACCCATAGCTCGCAACACATTTTATCTAACGTTGACATATGGATTTGGGTCACATACATGCGTACCCGAATTTAAGAAGGTACAATTATTAAAGAACACGCCTAAATCAACTAACGTGTTGATAACTTTGCGGAAGACCATGAAAACTCGCTAAATGACAAATCCCGAGTTCTAAGTATTTTAATCAAAGCAATTAAAGAGAGCCATGTAATTTGTGATTTTGGTTGGCGCGACGTACCTCGATTTCATTTTTACAGAATGTTAGCCTAAATTTGATGAGCCACTGGACTAATGTGTTATCTAAGATAGCCTTCCTAAAATTATTCTAAGGGTCATATTAATTGACTAAAGCTACATACATTTATTGAACCACAGGTGTTTAATTTCCAGATTTGGGTTTGTCATAAAACAAAGAAGCAATAGAAGATTATTTTATTGAAAAAAACCTTTGAGTTAACAACTTATTAGTCTACTATACTCGAAGTTCGGCCATTGCATTAGTTCTTCTTAAAAACCAGCCTTTAATTTGAATCACATGAAACAGAAGTGCGATTACAAGCAGTCATGAAAAAGCATTTAATAAACTTCATATTTGCATCTCATAAACTATAGTTTTCTGCTTGTAACTTACAACCATTGAGTTTCATATCCCATAAATGTAATAAATCTAATTGCATGAAATATCAACAGCTTGCAACTACACAGAATCTTATTTTAAGAATAAACTATTGCCTTTTAGATCGAATGAACTCTAACTCATCAAATGAAATTGGCGAGTTAGAGATTAAAACAGGCTTTAGCACATACTAAAGCTATACTTCACTAGCTGACTTAAATAAGATTCCAAATGTACAGTCCTTTAAAGTTCGAATAGGCTAATAACTCTACCAGTTTCCAACATAGATGAAGGAGTAGCAGGATTCTCAACATGCTGTCACTACATTAACATGAATAGGATAGGCTAAACATTATTATGCTAAACTACTAAAACTTAAAACTTTTGAACAAGATTTATCATTGAAGGTATAATGGAAAACAATCATCCTTTCATAGAAAACTTGAGACAATCAACAACTTGTATGTTTGCATATCATTTCCTTATAGAGTCAAGGAATACCTGAAAATTTGACAAAAGAAAATGAACACTAGTGAGATAGTATGCAAAATCAACAATAATCAGCTGACCACAAGCTCAAACCCAGTTTACAATGGAAAGCTATGAGATCAACTTGAGAACTTTACGCAACAGTAGTGCTTAACCAATTGACCAAGAAAACCATTCAAAAAATTTAGTACCACTTCATGCCCCAGAATCACATACCATTTTAGAAATCAGCAACTCCAAAAGCAGAGAAAATATTTAATGGAACAGTAGTTTTACTAGTGTATTTCAGCTAGTTTTTGGAGTTTCAAAATTCCTTCTTTTTTTAAAGTCTCTCTTTAAAAAAACCTCCCCGTTTTTGAAAGGCAAGGTTAGAATGCATTTATAGGCAAGCAAAGTAGGGCAAACTCCAGAATTAGTTTTTACCCCTCACCCCTTTTGAATTTTTGTTTTAACTAAGTTACCCCTAGATTCCTGACTTGCTACCCAAGTAATATTAGTAAGAATCAGAAATTGCAACTCATACCTCAACCTAGAAGCTTCTAGGGGCTTCTTATTTCATTACCAAAAGATTTACCTAACTTAATCTACCCAAAATACCCCTTTTATCTACCCTGGATTACTCTTTAATTTTAGACTAACAATATAATCCAATAAGTTTAAACAACTGAGAGTCCAAACGGATCAGATTATGAAACTTCTGAAAATGCAGAAAAATCAAAATAGAAAACAAATTGGTACATGAATCAAGCATACAACAATAATCTCAACCACTAGACTTATCATGATTAAGCTAACATTAATTAAGCCAGTTTAGAACCTAAATTAACCAACAACTTGATTATCATGCATAAAATCTAAATCAAACTCAGGAACTGAACATGAAAGCCAAATCACCAAAAGACCTACTACAACTCAAATTAATCTTAACTAAACTCAGGAATTAAAAGAGATGGAATTCGAACCAACAACAAGACTCAAACAAATCGACTAAAATCATGAATTTCAGCTTGAACAAAGAAAACCAAAAACTAATTAAACTCGTGAAATCCAAACTAATAGAAAATACTAATATAATTTAATTAAACCGAACTAAACCTAATCTAAACCCTGGAATTAAGCACAAACAACCAAATCGACAGAAACGAGATGGGGAAGAAGAAAATTGAAAAGAAGATAAGACAGAACACTTAGCTTGAGTGCAATATATATGCACTACCTTGAGGATTCCAGAAAACCATAGATTTGGGTTTTGATCAGTTGGAAACGCTCAAGTGAGGTTGAGTGCGGATCTGAGATAAGAGGGTTAATGAGATGTGACTTTAGATGATTTGGTGGTAGTAGGGTTTTGGCCGGGGCTTTGATTCAATATTTAGGAAGATCCCGGGGTGTTTGAACTAGGTGTTGTGTAGCTTTGGGACGAGGGAGAGACGGGGATTCAGGGGTGTGAATTTGGTAGCGGTTGGGTAGTAGCGCCTCCGAACACGGCGGAGGCGACCGCTATGGTTTCAAAGATTCGAGTAGTTTGGGTGGGATTTGAAGGATGGTGATTGCAGATTTGGATAGAGGAAAGGGAGGAGAATCAACAGTGTATATTTGGGGCCGATTGGAGCTTCGAGCGGCGGTGCACGATGGTGCACGGCGAAATTATGGTGGCTCTAGGGTTTGCTGGGGTAGAGTGAGAGACTGGGTTTTGGAGGTGGGTGAGTCGTTCGGACATATATATATATATATATATATATATATATATATATATATATATATATATATATATATATATATTATAAAACTTACCTCAATTCTCAGTCGTTGGATTGAATCAACCTCGAGGCTGAGATTGATTTAATCAAAACAGCATCGTTTTGGTATTGTAGGGACTGGACTGGGTTAAGGGTATTGATCGATTTGGGATGGGTGCATTTGGACTGGTTTTTTAATAGAAATTGACTCAAACTGGGTCTTTTATTGAAGACCAATTTTAATTTCTTTTTTTTAATAATTCCAGATTTCTTTTCCTTCTTCTCTTTTTTTATATTTATTTTCAAAATTAACTAAAAATCTAAATTAAATTATAAATCTTAAATTAATCTATAAAAAGGCTATTAATCTTACATAATCTTTATCACAAATAATTAAAACAAAACAAAGAAAAATCACCTAAAATCAAAGCTAAAACTAAAAGTGCAAATTAAAATATTTTTTTATTTTTTTTATTTTATAAAATGACAAACTGCTACATAATTCTTAAAATGTCAAATTAGCTTCTAAATGCACATGCAATACATTTTTGTATTTTGCACTAATTAAAATGCACAAACAAAATGCAAACAACTAACGGAAAATGCCACAAAAATTCCACAAAATTTCAAAATAAATAAAAGAAATTATTTTTGTTTGACTTTATGGGAGTAATTCTTATAGGGAAAAAATCACATGCTCACAGCTGTCCCTCTTTGCTTGGAAACACGAAGAGTTTTCGTGCAAAGATACTGCCACGAATGTTTCTTCTTTCTTCTTGCCTTTTGTTACTCCTCCAGACCCGCCTTGAATGGCTTGGGAGGTTTCTCTGATAGCAGATTGGCTTAGAATTCTACCTGTTTTTAATCCATTTTCCATCATTTCCCCAATTTTGATAGCTTCCGCGAATGGTTTACCCATAGCTGACATCATATTCTGGAAGTAGTCGCCCTTCTAAACCCGGAGGAACACCGTGACCATTTTGACCTAATCCATCGTGGTATTTAATCTAGATGCATGCTCACGCTATTTGATTGTGTACTCCTGAAAGCTCTCTGAGGGCTTATTTTTCAAGTTGGCCAATGAGTTTCTGTTTGGAGCAATGTCTATATTGTACTGGAATTGTCTGACAAAGTCTCTAACAAGGTCATCCCAAATGTGCCACCGAGATATGTATTGATCCATGTGCCACTCGAAGGAAATACCAACCAGACTTTCCCTAAAATAGGCCATTAGTAGTTCTTCTTTTCCTCCGACCCCTCGCAACTGATTGCAGTAATTCTTGAGATGAGCAATAGGATCACCGTGTCCCTCGTACTTCTAAAACATTAGAGTCTTAAATCGTAGGGGAAAGTGCATATGGGGGAAAATGCACAGATCAGCATACGACGCACTCTTCTGCTCATTCAAACCTTGGATGTTCTTGAGGCTTTGCTCTCCTCATCTTTCTTGCGATATATTCCCGCTCACGAGTTTTGGGAGTCCTTTTTTATCCCGGAGTGAACTCAAATTGAGGTGGCTGAGGGTAGGTATAAGTGGGGAATTGATGAGGCTTCATTTGGAGGATAGTTGTTTGGAATGTAAAGGCTAAAGGATCAAAAGAGGGCTTAGGCAGTACAGGTTGTGTTGTGGTCAAGCATGGGCAGAGGTGAAGATGTTTGGGGCCACACTGGGTATGACAAACGAGGGGCGAACCTCTGAGGATGTTCCAAAAAAATGGGTTGAAATGGTTGGGTGTCCTAGTGGGATATTGGGATGACTGATTGGGATAGTGGAAGTTCCACCCATTCTAAGGAAAAGCTCGGAAAATCCGGGAATTGCATTGGGCGGCTCCTTTCTGTTTGATCAACCGTCCTATATTTCCATCATGCGAAGACGCAATAACCTATTTTCCTTGGCGGTTGCTGACTATGAAGCCAGGATGCCCGAGATTGGGCTCTCGTCCGTGATAGGAATTGCTGGCAAATAATTTCTAAAGACATTTCAATGCTATCCTTTGATCTCGTGAAGTATGGATGTGATGTCAGACTACCACAAATAACCAACCACCTTTCCATAAAAACCATGGATTTGATGGGATAGCAGGAAACAGTTAGTTTGTGACAAATAATAGATAGGTAATTGCACGATGGGGTGTGATGCACCTATGTAGTTAAAATGGGTTTCTATATGTTCTACAACAATTGCATGCTTCGTCCCGGCTTTTCTTTATTCTTTCCTATTTTCTCTCTTTTTGATTTTATTATCTCTTTTCTTGCTTTTTCTTTCCTCTATACCTTTCTCTTTTTTCCATTTTCTTTATTGGTCTTATTTACAAGATTATGACCGGATCCGATGAGGATTGCCTACGTATCATGACGCCGCGTGAATTAGATCATGCGTAGTTCGAGAAGAATAAATGCGAAAAGTAAAGGAACAATTTTTGAGAATTTTCATTTTTCATTAATAAAACTTCTATTACAAAAGATATTAACTACTCTTTTTCTTGGGAATAAAACTAAAGACTCAAAATAAAAATATCGGCTCAATGATTGAAAACTTAGGCACGCATTAATGCTTCAACTGCAGGGGCCCGCAGGGTATCATTTAGCCATGCCGCGGGCTTATGCACGAGAACCCCTTGCAATTGCTCCAAATTACTCATGACTTGACGTAAAAAACTCATCACTACGGCAAAGAAGGTGGCATGATTCATGTTTTCACACGCTTGGCATTTCATGGTAATGTAGTCAACGATGGTTCTGATCCTTTCTTTAATTCTGCCTTTTTCCTGGAGTAGTCGCCATATCTGCCGAGCTTCTAACACTTGGGAGTCATGAAAGTGTTGATCTTGCATTTGCTGTATTTCTTCCTCCATTTGAGCTATCAGATTATAGTAGTGCTCCCTATCAGCCTTGAAATATTTAGCTCGTTTGGTTGCCTCATCTTCAAGAGTGGTTACCTTTCTTCTTAGGCTGATAATGGTCCCTTCATAATTTCCCTTTATTTATTGCAGAAATTGTGCCCATTCTTTTGCTCTATTTGTCCATCGTGCCTGGATGTTTTATAGGCTATCTTCATGCTTTTCCAGGTTTCCTTTACATTCAAGGACTTTTTCTTTTAGTACACTTATAAGTCTCTCATCAGCCCGACTTCTTTCCGGGCTATTGGCAATTGCTTTCATCTTTCGGATCTGAGCTTTAAGGGCCTCATTTTCTGGGGTCAGAACACCGTTTTCAGATTTAACTACCATGACTTACCTTTGTAATTCGCTTATTTTGGCCTTATATTCATTCTCTTTAGTCAACCAGTCTCATTGCGGTTGTGCCTCAACACTGAATTGTTGGACATGTGGTCTGTTTACGGGCCTTTCAGGAATTTGATATTTCTTACTAAACCATTCAACATATTTGGGGTCAACTTCTCCTCTAGCTCGATTTCACGCTATGGTCTTAGGTTCAAGAAACCTACATTCGTTCCACATTTGGCGAATTTTTCCTTCTGGGAATGCAGCTTTTGGACCCAGCTCAATGGTATATTTACTCAGATCTTCGTCATTATGGACCGTTTGAAATCTTCCTAGTTGACACAACACCCTGTATGGAGCATATGGTTGGATGCTCCAAATGCCCATTAAGAGGATATAAGATACTTCAGTTGACCTGTACATTGCTTTAGTGACGGGAAGCCATCCAAATGCCCACTCAGTTTAATCGGCGGTCAAGGATATCAAATGTTCAAGCCAAGCTTTAGTACCCATAGGGAATTCAATACCTGCTACCCAGCTTTCAAACTCTTCAATGCAGTTTAGACTGGTCAAACCGTAGTTCATGTATCCAACCCGGTGGTAGAGCTGTTCATGCATCCGTAATTGAAGTAGTAAATTGCAACCCTGGAAGAATTTCCCTCCTTTGTGACAAATAGTCAAAGCTCGTAGATTTCAGACACGATCAGAAGGACCATAGTGCTGTTGGGTTTCTTGATTGCAACATCAATCAATCCTACAAGGCCTATCTCTATATTCTCATATTTTCAAGGACAGAACACAACACCCATAAAGGCTACTATGAAAGCTAAACTCCGCCTTGCCGCCCACTTGTCTTTATTTCCGACATTGACTAGCCCAGCATTTGGCTCTTCAAAACCTCAGGAGTTGCCATATCGATGATATAAAAATTGGAGTGTGCAATATTCTTCGGATAGATTTCTGTCCTGAACATCGCGACTAATGCTTAGAAAATCCAGAACCTGTAGGGGGGATACCGGTCTGGGTGACAGCGGATATCGACTTCTAAAATTCTCATTGAGGCTCGTATAACCAGCTACCTCCTCCATTGTAGGTGTGAGCTCAAAATCATAGAAACGAAATACGTTGCAAGTTGGGTCCCAGAATGGTATCAAGGTTTCATTTATGCCCGACTTTGCCTTGATGTTTAATAGTCCGACAAGGCCTCCAAGAACATTCACCACTGTTTCTTTACTGCCCTTTGTTAGATCATTCCACCATATGTGAAGCTTCATGGGGATCTTATTAAGGACTGAGAAGGGTTCAATTTCATTCGTGCTCATCCTCCACATTTATTAAGGTGGTTTAATGACTTATATATATATATATATATACATATATATATATATATATATATATATATATATATATATATATATATATATATATATATATATATATATATATATATATATATATATATATTAAAAAATTTCTTTTCTTTTTCTCATTTTCCTTTTTCAAAAACAAAACCTTGGCTTTTCCCGATACGACCTTTTAGCACTTCCAGGAAAAGATTTAAAGGTTGTGCTCGCTAGCCGTTGGGAATGAACCAAGGTGGTTGTTCTTGCAAAACAGTCTTCCGACGCCCTTTTGTTGACATTCAGCTTATTTTGAACAAGAATGGTATCACCCTAATTATTTGTGACTAAGAAAATTTTTTACTGTTTTTTGCTATCTTTGCAAGAATGGAAGTTGAACCCGATGGGGGTTGCCTACGTATCCCACATCCGGTGAAAATAAAACTGGCGTAGTTCGGGCAGATTTGCTAAACCAATTGTTTTTTGAAAAACTTTCTTTTTCTTTGATTTTTCTAAAAAATTTGACAGAGTTTCGGTATCATTTGGGTATTTGTTTTTCACAAAAGGTCACTAAATCACTCAACCCTATTCTCTTTTTTTTTCAAAATTCTCCCATTATTTACAAGATGGTAAACATGCATATCCGAAGCAAATAAAGGCACAGGCAGCAAGTAGGATGCATCAAGATGGACCTTTCATTTCAGGTCACCTGTCCAAGACGGACCCATTCACTATGTTGAGACCTCTAAGTCTAATGCACATGATGCAAACAAATGTTCCTACTAGGGATCCGATTTGAGGATGAGTTATTCTAGGTTCAAAACCTGGAAATATGTTCTAGACTGTGTACCAAGCCGACAACTCATGTCGAGGAGGGGGTTACATACCGAGAACCAAAAGGCCATCCGGCTTAGTAACTTGTCTCAGCCTCTTTCTTATTTCAGGGTATGACACTAACAGAATAGGGAGTCTCGACCAGCGAGCACATTCCCAAAGATGAGAAGAGGAGGGTTTCGTAGCAGTTTTATATACAATTCACAGAATATCAAAGCGGTAAAAACATTTAGCACATTATGCTCAAACATGTAGGTAAATGAGATAAAGCCAATCAGAACAACTATTCTAAGCTCGAATTCTTGAACCCTGAACCACAGATTCTGGGTTTTATCCCCAATGGAGTCATCAGAGCTATCACACCTCCTTTTTTGCACTACACCCCGCGAAGGGCACTAAAGGGAGTTTTTCTGATTTATTCGAAATGGGATTATTTATTTATATTTTCAGAGTCGCCACTTGGGATAGGATTGTTTCTGGTGTCCCAAGTCACTAGTTTATTTTAAATCCCAACTCGAGGAAATATCCACTTTCCCTTTGACGCCAACAAACCAGAAATTCTAGATAAGGAATTGTGTTAACTCGGGGGAAGGTATTAGGCACCCCCGGATTCCGTGGTTCTAGCACGATCGCTCAAACTATTGCAATTGGCCTCTTACCTAATTTCAAATACATGCTTCACACCAATAGTGAAATTTTCAATTATTAACTACTTTTAGATTTTTTTAGAGAAGATTGCAACGTTGTTAAAATGCGTGTTGAAACACGTCATATAAATGCACCCAAAGCTCGCAACACATTTTACCTAACGTTTAGATTTAGATTTAGGTCACATAAATGCGCACCCGAATTTAAGAAGGTACAATTATTGTATAACAGACTAAAGCAACTAACGTGTTGATAACATTGCGGAAGGCCATGAAAACTCGCTAAATGGCACGTCCCGAGTTCTAAGTATTTTAATGAAAGTAATTAAAGAGAGCCATGAAATTTTTTATTTTGTTTGGCGCGGCGCTCCTCGATTTCTTTTTAAAGGATGTTAGCCTAAATTTGATGAGGCATTGAACTAATGTGTTACCTAAGATATCCCTCCTAAAATTATTCTAAGGGTTCTATTAATTGACTAAAGCCATATACATTTATTGAACCGCAAGTGTTTAATTTACAGATTTAGGTTTTCCATAAAACAAAGAAGCAACAGAAGATTATTTAATTAAAAAAAACCTTTGAGCTAACAACTTATTAGTCTACTATACTCGAAGTCCGGCCATTAAACTAGTTCTTCTAAACAAACAACCTTTAATTTGAATCACATGAAATAGAAGTACGATTACAAGCAGTCATGAAAACGCATTTAATAGACTTCATGTTTGCATCTCATAAACTATAAGTTTCTGCTTGTAACTTATAACCACTGAGTTTCATATCCCTTAAATGTTATGAATCCAATTGCATGAAATATCAATAGCTTGGAACTACACAGAATCTTATTTTAAGAATAAAGTATTGTCTTCTAGATCGAATGAACTCTAACTCATCAAATTAAATTGGAGGGTTAGAGATCAAAACAGGCTTAAGCACATACTGAAGCTAAACTTCACTAGCTGACTTAATAAGAGTCCAAATGTACAGTCCTTTAAAGTTCGAATAGGGTAATAACTCTACCAGTTTCCAACATAGATGAAAGAGTAGCAGGATTCTCAACATGCTATCACTACATTAACAGGAGTAGGATAGGCTAAACATTATTATGCTAAACTAATAAAACTCACAACTTTTGAACAAGATTTTTCATTGAAGGTATAATGGAAAACAGTCGTCCTTTCATAGAAAACTTCAGACAATCAACAACTTGTATGTTTGCATATCATTTCCTTATAGAGTCAAGGAGTACCTGGAAATTTGACAAAAGGAAATGACCAGTAGTGAGACAGTATGCAAAATCAGCAGTAATCCGCTAACCGCAAACTCAAACCCATATTTACAATGGAAAGCTATGAGATCAACTTTTGAGAACTTCACGGAACAATGGTTCTTAACCAATTGACCCAGAAAACCTTTCCAAAAATTCAGTACCACTTCATACCCAAGAATAACATACTATATCAAAAATCAGCAACTCAAAAAGCAGAGAAAAATATTCAATGGAACAGTAGTTTTACTAGAGTTTTTAGCTATTTTTTTGGAGTTTAAGAATTCCTTCTTTCTTCAAGTCTCTCTTCAAAAAACAAACCTCCCCCTTTTTGAAAGAAAATGTTAGAATTTCTTTATAGGCAAACAAAGTAGGGCAAACTCCAAAATTAATTTTTGCCCCTTACCCCTATTGAATTTTTGTTTTAACTAAGTTATCCCTAGATTCCTGATTTGCTACCCAAGTAATATTAGCAAGAATCACAAATTGCAATTCAAACCCCAACCTAGAAGCTTCTAAGGGCTTCTTATTTCAATACCAAAAGATTTTCCCTAACTTAATCTACCCAAAATACCCCTTTTAACTACCCTAAATTACTGTTTAATTTTAGACTAACAATAAAATCCAACAAGTTTAAACAACTATGAGTCCAAACAGAACAGATTATAAAACTTCTAAAAATGCAGAAAAATCAAAATGGAAAACAAATTGGTACATGAATCAAGCATACAACAATAATCTCAACCACAAGCCTTATCATGATTAAGCTAACATTAATTAAGACAATTTAGAGCCTATATTAACCAACAACTTGATTATCATGCATAAAATCTAATTCAAACTCAGGAATTGAATATGAAATCCAAATCACCAAAAGACCTACTACAATTCAACTTAATCTTAACTAAACTCAGGAATTAAAAGAGACGGAATTCAAACCAATAGCAAGCCTCAACAACTCGACTAAAATCATGAAATTCAGCTTCAACAAAGAAGACTAATAACTAATTAAACTCATGAAGTTCAAACCAACAGAATAAAATTACTTTGACATGAAAGCCAAACTAACAGAAACGACTAATACAATTTAATTAAACCGAACTAAACCTAATCTTAACCCTGGAATTAAGCACGAATAACCAAATCGATAGAAATAAGATGAGGAAGAAGGAAAAAAAGAAGGTAAGACAGAACACTTAGCTTGAGTGCAATCTTCATGCACTACCTTTAAGATTCCAAAAACCCTAAATTTGGTTTTAAGCTGTTGGAAACGCTCAAGTGAAGTTGAGTGCGGATCTGAGATAAGAGGGTTAAGGAGGTGTGATTTTGGATGATTTGTTGGTGGTAGGGTTTTGGCGGGGGCTTTGATTAATATTCTAGAAGATCCAGGGGTGTTTGAAGAAGGTGGAGTGTAGCTTTGGACGAGGGAGAGACGGGGGTTCAGGGATGTGAATTGGGGAGCGGTTGGGTGGCTGCAACATTGGACACGACGGAGGTGGCCGCTATGGTTTCAAAGATTCGAGCAGTTTAGGTGGGATTTGAAGGATGGTGATTGCAGATTTGGGTAGAGGAGAGGAAAGAGAATCAATGGTGTAAATTTGGGACTAATTGGAGCTTTGCTGCCGACGGAGGTTATTTCTGGGCGGCGATGCACAATGGTGGACGGCGAATTAGGGAGGCTCTTGGGTTTGCTGGGGTAGAGTTAGAGAGAGGGTTTGGGGGGTGGGGGGATCATCTGGACATATATATATATATATATATATATATATATATATATATATATATATTAAACTTCTGTCAGTTCTCAGCCGTTGGATTAAATCAACCTCGACGGCTGATATTGATTTAATCAAAACAACGTTGTTTTGGTATTGGAGGGGGTGGGGTGGGGGAGGGGACTGGACCGGGTTAAGGGTATTGGATTTGTCTTGTATGGGTGCATTTGCGCTGGTTTTTAATAGAAATTGGCCCAAACTTGGTTTTTTATTAAAAACCAATTTAAATTTCTTTTTTTTAATAATTTCATATTTCTTTTCCTTCTTCTCTTTTTTTTTTCAAAATTAACTAAATATTTAAATTAAAATATAAATTCCAAATTAACCTATTTAATTACTAATTAATCCTACATAATCGTTATCACAAATAATTAAAATAAAACAAAAAAAATCACCTAAAATCAAAGTTAAAATTAAAAGTGCAAATTAAACTTTTTTATTTTTTCTTTTTTTTTAATTAAATGACTAATTGCTAATTAATTCTTGAAAATGTCAATTCAACTTCTAAATGCACATGCAATAATTTTTGTATTTTTCACTAATCAAAATGCACAAACAAAATGTAAACAATTAACGGAAAATGTCACATAAATTCCACCAAAATTGCAAAATAAATAAAAGAAATAATTTTTGTTTGAATTTGTGGGAGTAATTCATATAGGATAAAAATACAACTATTGTCATCTAATAAGTATAACAAAGCGTACTTGAAGAAGAAAAAAACTGGAAGGGTTGAAAGAGACGTTTAAAGTGAAATAAAACAAAATCGTTGATTTTCTATCTTAATAATTTTCTTAAATATAGATAAATTCATAGTAAGTTTGATTTAATAAAATTTAAATAGAATACTTCACTGTATATTTTATTAGGAAAATTATACTATCAACATATTTTTATTGTGTCTTTATATCACTATCATATTGAGTTAAGTTCTATGTACTGGTGTAGAAAATTTACAAAATCATGTCATTTATAATTACATGTAATGTCTTTATAAATATAGTAATAATATTTAAAATAGTACCTAATAACTATCACATGTTACAATTTAGTGATATTATAAATAATACAAATATGATACAACTTAAATATATATCACGATCACCAATATATTAAATCTGTTGCGATAAAGGGCATCGCTTGATATTACTTTGTTAAGCAAAGGTAGAATAGTCTATTTATATCAAGTTAGTTAGTAGAGTTAGTGTATGGTTAGTGGTTAATGGAGACGGTTATACAGTAAATGTAAATATGCAATAGTGTACAGTGAAATGAAAACACACTAAAATTGTTCACTCTCCATCGTTCTCTTCACCTCTACATGTATTCTCTCTTCATCTCCTTATTCCTTCTAAGCTCCTAACCATAATTTAAGCATGGTATCAGAGCAGGATTAGAAATCCGTGAATCGATTTAAGCTGTTGATTGAAGCTGGAACAGAGTAAGAGTAATTGGATCCAGAATTCTGAAGAAATCAATTCCTCGAAATTCAAGCAATTGAAATAGAGAAGCCATGGAAAATACAGCTACAGATACGCCTGTAAATCCGGAAGTAATTGGAGTTGAAGCTACAGGAACAAGTAGATCTGGTCCTGGCACTCAAGCTTGCAGTGAATTTGGAGTTGATTTGTCGCATAATCATCCTCTGTATCTCGGACCTTCAGATACAAGCGGAGCACAACTCATTTCCTTTCAGCTAACAGGTACAGCCAATTACACTCTGTGGAATCGCTCAATGAGAATAGCCTTACGGGGGAGGAATAAGCTAGGGCTTGTAGAAGGAACATGGAAAAAGGAGAAATTTCATGAAAATTTATGGGAGAAATGGGAAAGATGCAATGCAATAGTACTTTCCTGGCTCATGAATGTTGTAACTCCACAACTGATTGGAGGAGTGGTATATGCATCTGATGCACACGCAGTGTGGGAAGATCTTCATGAGAAATTCAACAAAGTTTATGGTTCTTGATCCTTCAACCTACATATGGAGATTGCAACAATGTGTCAAAGTAATTCCTCTATTTCTGAGTAATCCTCAAAGTTAAAAGACCATTGGGATAAGTTTGAAGCCCTAATTACGGCTCCATGTGACTTTGAGAAGTCTAGGGATTATGTGAATCATATGAAAAGGCAGAAATTGTATAAATTTCTGATGGGGTTAAATGAGTCTTACTTCCAAGCTAGGAGTCAAATTATTATGATGTATCCCTTACCCTCAGTTAACAAGGCATATTCCATGATTATGAGTGATGAAAACCAAAAATCCATAGATGCTACAGTAGTGACTTTGAGCTTACAGTCGAATGCTATGTCTGAGAACTATGAATCAACTGCACTACTTACCACAAGATCTGGTGGCTTTCAACCAAATTTTCAGCCCAATAACCTTCAGTCTAACAACTTTCAACAGACTGGGAACTACCAAAAATCAAGGAGAAACAACAATGAATTTTGTGACTACTGTAACAGAAAAGGTCATATCAAAGAAAATTGTTGGAAGCTTATTGGTTATCCACAAGGTTCTAAATTCAAGGAGAAAGGGGGAGCATCAGCATATAATGCAGTTGCAAGTTAACCAAACCACAACCAATTTATGTAGCCTCAGATTTCTCCACATATTCAAATCCAGTCAATGGAGACTCAACCATAGATAATGATGCAGAAGAAACCCTCAAACACCAGCAACAATTTCCATCAACCCATAGCTTGCTCCTTCACAAAGGAACAATATGAACAAATATTGCACATGCTAAACAAAAGTTCAGAGACATCTGTCTCAGCAAACATGACCAGTGCAACAGGTATCAGTAATGTATTCTTAGTAGATACTGTCAATAAACCTTTCCAGGCATGGATAATTGATACATGGGCTACTAATCATATGGCCTCTAACCTTAGAGCATTATCCAGTGTTGAAGAAGTCAAATCTAATAGTCCTAGAAAAGTACACTTACCTAATGGAAATGTAGCCTTAGTTATACATATTGGTACCTGTCCAATCTCAGCAAGGAGCATAATTAGGAATGTCCTTTATCTTCCATAGTTCAAATACAATCTACTCTCAGTGTCAAATCTAACCAAGGACTTGTAGTGCTGCATTGCCTTTTATCCTGAGAAGGCCTTGGCAGTCAATAAATCTGAAGGTGTTGACTCAAAATTGAAGAATAAAGGAGAAGATAACATCAACCTGTGGCATAGAATACTAGGACATGTTCCTCCTATGATTCTAAAGTAGCTATTCACAATAAAATATGGCAATTGTTTCAATGTAGTGAAGAATTATCATATGTGTCCCTTAGATAAACATACTAGACTTCCATCCCCCAGTAGCAATATAAAAAGCACTCTGTGTTTGAATTTTTGCATGTTGATATATGGGGGCCCTATAGAGTATCAACATTTGATGGAAATAGATACTTTCTAACACTGGTGGATGATTTTGCCAGAATGACCTGGTTATTTCTTTTGAAATCTAAAACAGATGCATGTGTTGTGTTGAAGTATTTTCTACTCTATGTGAAGACTCAGTTCAGCAGAAGAGTCAAAGTAGTCAGAACTGAAAATGACACCAAATTCACTAACTCAATCTTTGCAAATCTTTTCAAGAAGTGTGGCATAATCCATCAAACATCATGTGTCTATACCCCTCAACAAAATGGAGTAGCTGAGAGGAAGCATAGGCACATTCTAGAAGTTGCCAGAGCTATGAGAGTCCAAGCTCATATTCCTCTCAAGTATTGGGGTCACTGAGTGATGAATGCTGCGTACATCATAAATAGGATGCCTACTCCAGTTCTAAGCGGATCAACTCCCTTTGAGAAGCTGTACAACAAAAGGCCTTCACTGCAGCATATAAGAGTTCTGGGGTGTTTGTGCTATGCAAAGAATGTGCAAGAAAAGGACAAGTTTATGAGCAGGGAAATATCAGCAGTGCTGATGGGCTATTCTGGGACACAAAAGGGATACATTATCTTAGATCTAATTAACAGTACCTTTTTTGTTAACAGGGATGTTATTTTCAGGGAAGATATCTTTCCTTTTCGACACTCTAAGTCAATGTATTCTCCTATTTTTGTTCCATATTCAGAATCAACCTATATTCATTTCACTACACCAAAGACTATGTCACCAATGTCTCAAACGTATACTGATACTCATTCCCTTACTGATGATATGCACACTACAGACATCATTGAGGAGAGTCAAAGGGAGATTCAACAAGAAGCAAGTTCAGAGCAAACTCAGCAAGTTGTTTTGTCATACAATAGGCAATCTCAAGATCAAAATCCTCATACAAATATTGCAGAAGATCAGTCCATTGGGGCACCTCCTGCAACAGAAGTGAGGAGATCTTCCAGAGAGAATTGTCCACCTATATGGATGAAGGATTTTGTATCTCTAAATGACCATTCCTCAGCATCATATTCCATAACAAATCATGTGTCATATGGTAGACTGTCCCCAAGGTACCAATCATATCTAGCTACTTTCTCTACCATAGTTGAACCTGCTACATTTGCTGAAGCTTGTCAAGATCCCAGATGGGTGAAAGCTATGAATCTAAGGTTGAAGCATTGGAGAGAAATCATACATGGGATATTGTATCACTTCCAAAGGGTAAAACTCCTATTGGTTGTAAATGGGTCTATAAAGTAAAGTATAAAGCATCAGGTGAGATAGAAAGGTTCAAGGCAAGACTAGTTGCCAAAGGCTACAACCAAAAGGAAGGAATTAATTACCAGGAAACTTTTTCCCCAGTAGTGAAGATGGTCACAGTCATAACTATTCTATCCTTAGCTGCAACTCACAATTGGCATATTCACAAGATGGATGTGTACAATGCCTTCTTCTAGGGAGATCTTCTTGATGAAATTTACATGCAATTGCGTCCAGGATTCAAGATCCAGGGGGAGTCACAACTAGTATGCAGGCTCATTAAATCCTTTTAAGGCCTTAAGCAGGCTCCCAGGCAGTGGAATGAGAAGCTTACTGAAGCTTTATGTGCATTTGGCTTTGTTCAGAGTCAGCAAGATCATTCTCTATTTGTAAAAAGAAGCACAGCAGGCATACCATTAGTACTGGTTTATGTAGATGATATGTTGATCACTGGATCACAACTGAAGTTAATTGAAGATACAAGGTAGCATTACAGAAGGCTTTCAAGATGAAATACCTAGCGGAATTGAACTATTTCCTTGGTATAGAATTTGCAAGATCTGAGAAAGGCATCCTTATGCATCAAAGAAAATATGCACTGGAGCTTATCTCAGAACTTTGACTCAGTGCAGCCAAACGTGTAGCAACACCTCTGGAAATAAATCAAGCTAACTACCAAAGAGTTTGATGATCACATTGGAACAACAAGTAGTGAATCAGATGAGTTGTTACCAGATCCAGGAGTGTATCAGAGGTTGATAGGGAAGCTACTCTATCTAATTATGACAAGGCCTGATTTAGCATTCAGTGTTCAAACACTGAGTCAATTTATGCAGCATCCTAAGAACTCTCATATGGAGGCTGCTACAAGGATTGTGAGGTATGTTAAAAATCACCCAGGACAGGGACTTCTATTGTCGAGTAACAACAAAGGAGTTTTGAGAGCTTATTGTGATGCAGACTAGGCTACTTGTAAGAACTCCAGAAAATATGTAACAGGATACTTGATCAAGCTAGGAGATTCCTTGGTTTCATGGAAATCAAATAAGCAAACGACTGTCTCCAGAAGTTCTGCAGAAGCTGAGTACAGAAGCCTAGCAGCTACTATTGCAGAACTAATATGGTTAATTGGACTGATCAAAGAGATTGGAATTAAAGTAGAGCTGCCTGTAAACATCTACTGTGATAATAAGGAAGCAATACAAATTGCTACTAAAGAACGAAGCACATAGACATAGACTGTTATTTTATAAGGGAGAAAATACTACAAGGACTAGTCAGAACAGAATACATCAGTACAAAAGAACAACAGGCAGATTTACTAACAAAAGGGTTGACCAAAGTGCAACATGAATACTTGAGTTCCAAGCTTGGTGTTTGATGTGTTTAGACCACCTAACTTGAGGGGGAGTGTTGAGAAGAAGGGCATCACTTGAAATTACTTTCTTAAACAAGGGTAGAATAGTCTATTTATATCAAGTTAGTTAGTGGAGTTAGTGGATGGTTAGATGTTAATGGAGACGGTTATACAGTAAATATATATATGCAATAGTGTACAGTGAAATGAAAATACACTGAAATTGTCCACTCTCCATCGTTTTCTTCACCTCTGCATGTATTCTCTCTTCGTCTCTTTCTTCCTAAGCTCCTATCCATAATTTTAGCAAAATCCTTATAGATGAACCTTTCTAATTTAAGTATAATTATTAATTTATGCATGATTAGGAAGTGGATACTCAAATTTAACTGCATTGATGGCATAAAACTAACAGATAACTAGCATGTGATAGATTTCATATTTATTGGTTACAATGATATTAGGTTTTAACTAATGAATTTATTTATAATCTAATTATAAAATGTTTAAAAAAATAAAGGGAATTCCAGATTTTACCAAATTCAATCGTGTATATGTTCTTGCTAAACATGTTGCCGCGGGATTCATCTTTAACAACGTGAAAAGGTACTAAAATTCACTATCGATTTACACTTTGTTCCGCGACACATAAGAAACACGGGCGTGTGACTTTGTTGAGGGGCGTATGGGCATGTCTTTTTGAGACTCCTTTGCAAGCATTCTCATACATTCACACTACAATAGCATATTTTATAGATAAGTTTTCGTATTACAACATCAACAACGGATTTAAAAAAGCTTTAAATAATAAATTGTTGAGAATGAAGAAAACATATAAAGGGTTAATATATCCATCATCCCCGATGCAAAGTCTGTGTCACAATGCATGCATATATGTTGGTCACATCACATATACGTCATCTTCGTCACATAATAAATATCATAATTAAACAGAAATTTCTCCAAAATCTAAATTTAGACAAGTTGCTTATTTTATCCGGACTAATCTTTGACCTCGAATCGCGTAAAACCCCAATAAAGCTCTCCAACCACGCAAATCTAAGCCCAATATCATCCAAGGAAATCAACAATAACATAGAAAGCGATCCCAATAATATCATGCTACTTATTCTATTCCTACAGTGAGGAAGATATCAATGGAACAGAAGGCAACAACTCAAGAAATTTGTTTGGCCGTTCATGACTAATTGCTTTGAGTTTTGCAATATTTCTTTCCATTTGGTTTCTATGTATATTCTTCTATATTATCAAGCTAACATGTGTGACAAGCAAGAATATGTTATTTGTACTCAGTCCAAATAAATCATGTTCTTGTCCGTCTCTATTTAGTTTTTCGTTGATTTCTCTGTTGAGATATAGGCTATGATGATACACTAATTCTGAGTCTAATAATTGGTCATTTCCTTAATTGTGGCTAATTCTGTAATTCCTTTATTCTTTTGTATTCTTTTGTAAAATAGGCTATATGTGCAAATAGGTTGTATTTGTAAATAGGCTAGTTTTGTAATAAGTATATTTGATATATACTCTCACTTAATGCTTGACCCTTCAGAGGGGTCATTTTGGCTTATGACCGAGTCTTCTTCGAGACTCTTCTATTCTCTCCTCCTTCTCTCTACTTTCTCTCTCTAAATTTTCTCCGATTCTCTGCATGTTTTCATGGTATCAAAGCCGGTACAATGATCCGGTGATGTTATCGTGTGAATCAATAGTTCATCTGAACTATTTTTTAACAAAATTTGGGATTTTTCTGAGATCGAAAAGATCGATGATGGTTTCAACCATGTTAGGGTTCTTCGGTCCATTTATCTTCACGATCTACGTTTGTTCCTTCTGTATTGAACGGTTCAATCGTTTATTGTGAGTTTTTCGGAGATTTTGCGATGAGTTTCAACCTCTAGGGTTTTCTGGTGGTCAAATCGAGTGTTTGATTACCATCCGGTGGTTTGATACTTACTTTGCTGAAGTTCTGGTCATCATCGGTGGTGTTGCGACATCTTTATCAACGCTTGTGGTAAAGTTTTGACGGTTACACTACCTAGGGTTTTGCCTATTGTTAAAGGCTGATCTTCCGGTTGCGAATAAGGACGGTAACCTCGTTCTTATTCTCTGGTTGTGATTCCTTGTTTGTATATGTGACTGTCTATTTGTGAATAGATCATTTAACTTGAGAATATTGACTGTGTAGACTGTGAATATTGTTTGGTGATATTTTTTTTCAAAAGATTTGATTCATTTGTTGAGCATGGCTGCTAACATGAATGCTGGTAGTTCTGGTGCTAACTCCGGTCCTATTGACCCTTCCAATCCATTATTTGTGCATTCTTCTGATGTTCCTGGTGCATGTTTAGTCCCCACTCCTTTCTCAGGAAGTGGTTATGGAGGATGGAAGCGTAAAATGACTATGGCTTTATCTGCTAAAAATAAAATCTGTTTCATTGATGGTTCCTTTTCAAGACCTAGTAATAATGTGAGTTTGCAAAGGTTGTGGGATAGATGTAACATGCTTGTTATGTCATGGTTAACCTCTTCTGTGTCATCTCAAATAGCTGACAGTGTTCAATACTCTGACACTGCACGAAGCATGTGGTCTCAACTTGAGAAGAGATATGGTACTCCTAACAAAACCAAAATTTTTGAACTAAAGCGAGAACTCTCCCAAACTTCCCAGGGTTCCCTTGATGTAGCCTCATACTTTAATAAACTCAAGAGTTTGTGGGATGAATTGGGGACAATGGTCCCAAACCATGGGCAGAAGTGCTCTTGTGCTGCTAAGAATGGTATCATTGAGGAAGATGATGAGAACAAGATTTATCAGTTCCTTATGGGACTAAATGAGACATATTTGGGTGTAAGAAGCAATTTGTTAATGATGCAACACTTTCCTTCCCTTGACAGTGTTTATAATATTGTGTTGAATGATGAAAAGCAAAGACAGGTCAAGTCCATTTCCCATATGAGCCCAGACTCAATGTCTTTTAATGCTCACACTGATAGGCCCCCTGCTGGGTCCAACCAAGGGAAATTGTCTGGTTTTAATTTCAGACCTAAAGTCAATTTTGAGCAAAACAGAGGAAACTTATTTTGCAGATATTGCAAGAAGTCTGGACACTTAATTGATAAGTGTTTCAAACTCCATGGTTTTCCTCAAAGCAATTCTTACATCAAGGGAAGGAAATCTGCTGCTCATCTTTCCACTAGTACTGATTGTGTATCTGTTGATTCAAGAATTTCAGGTGTGTCTGCTCCTCTAGGGGATCCTATTGCCAGTCAACCTGTGATACCAGGGTTGAGCAGACAACAGTGTGATCAGATTGTGAGCTTGATTCAACAAACACTTTCAACCAGTGATCAAACTTCTTCTTCCATGAGTTCTGCTAATTTTGCTGGTACTTTAATGTCTGAGAGTCTTGTTTCTGATTCCAAGTTATGCATGCTTACACACATAAATTCTGCTACCTGGATCATTGATTCAGGAGCTTCCAATCACATGACTTATGATAAAAATCTATTGTTTGACATTATACCCCTAACTGTACCTTACCTTGTTTCACTTCCTAATGGATATAAAGTCAAAGTTACTTGTACAGGATCATTTGCATTGACTCCTTACCTCACTCTTCATAATGTACTTCTAGTTCCTTCTTTCAAAGATAATTTGATCTCTGTTCATAAGTTGATGAAACAATTGAATTGTTTAGTCTTGTTTACACCAACCTCATGCCTTCTTTACCTGTTACAGGACCTTTCTCTGAAGAGGCTTCTGGATCTTGGTAAAGAGGAGGCTGGCTTGTACAAGTACTCTTGGTCACCCTCTTCCTCTTCTGCCTCTTCCAAGCCTTCTTCTCTTGAGCATAGTGACTCAGGTGTTTGTAATGATGATATTGTTTCTGATAACAAACATTCTAGCTCAGTTATTCAATCTTCTAGTTGTAATAATGCTGTTCCTGATGATATGAACTATATTTGGCATTTGAGATTAGCACATACATCTTTTGCTAATATGAAACATGTTTCTAATTTGCCTTTTTCTATTGCTGCTAAACAACCTTTTCCTTACTCAATTTGCCCTATGGCTAAACAAACCAGATTGCCCTTTCCTGACAGTAGCATTAGCACTACCAAACCATTCCAACTTATTCATGTGGATACTTGGGGTCCTTACCATACCCCTACATCCCTTGGTAGCAAGTATTTCCTCACCATAGTTGATGACTTTTCTAGAGCTACCTGGACACATCTAATGGGTTCTAAAAGTAATGCATTCCCTCTACTACAATCCTTCATTTCCTATGTTCAAACTCAATTTAATTCCCTGGTCAAGGTTGTCAGAAGTGATAATGCCCTGGAACTGGGTTCCAGTGCTGAAGGGATTTCCTATTTTAGTAAACTTGGGATTGTGCATCAAACAACTTGCCCCCATTCTCCTCAACAGAATGGGGTTGTTGAGAGAAAGCACAGGTCTTTACTTGAAACTTGTAGAGCACTTCTCTTTCAGTCTGGTTTGCCTATTTCTTTTTGGGGTGATTGTCTGTTAACTGCAACATACATCATTAATAGACTACCATCCAGGGTGCTTCATTACAAATCTCCTCATGAATTATTACATGGCTCTCCCCCTTCCTATTCTCATCTGAGAGTTTTTGGCTGTTTGGCTTATGCTGCTGTGCCTATCCCTCATAGGGATAAGCTGAAATCCAGAGCTCATTCCTGTGTTTTCCTTGGTTATCCCTTTGGTAAGAAAGGTTATAAACTTTATGACTTGAATTCCAAGAAATGCTTTATTTCTAGAGATGTTGTTTTTCATGAAACTCACTTTCCATTCAAGTCTCCTCCTCCCTCTTCTCCTTCTCCTCCACCTGTTCCATTTTCTGATGACATTCTCCCTCAACCTTTCACCCTACCATCTTCCCATGAATCTTCTCCTTCTTCTTCTCCTCACCCTTCTCCTGATTCTCCAGTGTCTATTCCTTCTCCTATTTTCAGTCATGACATCTCCCCTCCTACATTGATTGTCTCCCAGCCTGTTTCTTTGCCCAGAAAGTCCACCAGATCACATCTCCCTCCTTCTTACCTCAAAGACTATGTTTGTCAACTTCCAGCCTTTTCTGGCTCCTCTTCCTCTCACTTGGAATCTGAACCTATGTTTTACTCTCAAGCTGCCTCTGTACCAGCTTGGCAGGATGCTATGAGGAAGGAATTTGATGCATTGGATGCTAACCACACTTGGGACATTGTGCATCTTCCTCCAGGTAAGAAACCTATTGGCTGTAAGTGGGTTTACAAGATCAAATATAAATCTGATGGTTCTATTGAAAGATACCAAGCAAGGTTGGTTATTAGGGGTGACACACAGGTTGAAGGTGTGGACTTTACAGACACTTTTTCTCCTGTTGTAAAGATGACTTCAGTCAAGTGTCTCATTGCAGTGGCTGTTAAAAATCACTGGCCATTGTTCCAACTGGATGTTAACAATGCCTTTCTTCATGGTGATTTGGATGAGGAAGTGTATATGAAACTTCCTCCAGGTTTGGTGGTGTCTGATCCTTCTTCTACTTCTTCTTCTACTGCTTCTTCTTCTTCTTCTTCTCTTCCTCTGGTCTGTAAACTAAAGAAGTCTTTGTATGGGCTCAGGCAGGCCTCCAGGCAGTGGTATGCTAAGCTGTCCTCTGCCCTTCATTCTAGAGGTTACAGGCATTCTTTGAATGATTATTCACTGTTCTTGAAAGGTAATCCTGATTCCCTTGTTGTGGTGGCTGTGTATGTGGATGATATAATTGTTACTGGGGTTGACTGTGATGAGATTGCACGCTTAAAAGCCTTCTTGGATGATACTTTCAAGATAAAGGATTTAGGGTCATTGCATTATTTCTTGGGTCTTGAGGTTAAACAAATCCCTGGTGGGATTCATCTGAATCAGCATAAATATGTTCATGATTTGTTGCATCATTTCGACTGTGTATCTGTTTCCCCTGTTGTATCCCCTCTGGACATTTCTTTAAAATTACATGCTGATTCTGGTGATCTTTTACCCGCTCCTGATCAGTTCAGGAGTCTTGTTGGCAAATTATTGTTTTTAACCCATACTAGACCTGATATATGCTTTGCCGTGCAACATCTGAGTCAGTATCTCAAATCCCCAAGGGTTCCCCATATGTCTGCTGCTTTACATGTTTTGAGGTATCTTAAGGGCACTTCCTCTTTGGGTCTATTTTACTCTGATGCTGCTGACTTCTCTTTGTCTGGGTACTCTGATAGTGATTGGGCAGCTTGTCCTGACACTCGCCGCTCTGTTACTGGTTTTTGTGTATTGTTGGGTGACAGCCTGGTAAGTTGGAAGTCGAAGAAACAACCTGTTGTCTCTCTTTCTTCAGCTGAAGCTGAGTATAGGGCTTTAAGCAAAGTTACTGCTGAACTCACTTGGTTATCTCGTTTGCTTGCTGATCTTGGGGTATCTGTTTCATCTCCTATTTCTGTGTTTTGTGATAGTCAAGCTGCTGTACACATTGCTAATAATCCAGTTTTCCATGAGCGTACTAAGCATATTGAGGTGGATTGTCATTACGTTCGTACTTTGATACGCAATGGTTTTCTAACACTTTCCCATGTTTCCACTTCTCAACAGTTGGCTGATCCGTTGACGAAAGCATTATCCGGGACTGCTCTTTCTCCTATTTTGTCCAAGTTAAAGGTGGTTTCCCCCCCTTCAACTTGAGGGGGGGTGTTGAGATATAGGCTATGATGATACACTAATTCTGAGCCTAATAATTGGTCATTTCCTTAATTGTGGCTAATTCTGTAATTCCTTTATTCTTTTGTATTCTTTTGTAAAATAGGCTATATGTGCAAATAGGTTGTATTTGTAAATAGGCTAGTTTTGTAATAAGTATATTTGATATATACTCTCACTTAACGCTTGACCCTTCAGAGGGGTCATTTTGGCTTATGACCGAGTCTTCTTCGAGACTCTTCTATTCTCTCCTCCTTCTCTCTACTTTCTCTCTCTAAATTTTCTCCGATTCTCTGCATGTTTTCATTCTCGCGTAATAAAAGTTTTCTATTAACCGTTTATGAAAGAAGATATTAGCCCAGAATTTAGACATTGGAATATGCGGGAGCTAAAAAGGTAAATATTGTCATGTGAAATTAATAGTTGTACTTCGTGATTTTAGGAAAAGAGATGAGTTTTGGGCTGCAAGGTTTGGAGGAAAGAATACGATAGATATGGGAAACAAATGTCAGAAGTGTCAACAGTTCGTACTATTTACCAGAAAACACAAAATATGCAAAATGCCTTAAGAGGAAAAGGCATTAGAGGAAGAAAAAAAGGGGTTGACATCTCAAGTTTATATCCCCAGTTTACTTTAGAAACGTTTTCTCTTCTTAAAATAATTCTCTTCAAATTAATGATTTTAATTCAATTTTACTATATACGGTCAAAATCAAGGAGTATGATTTTGAAGGTTTGTATCGGGCTATAGGCCCGAGTCCGACAGATTCAAAGTGGGTTGGCCAAGGGACACCTACCTCGGGGAAGCTGATCGAGTGTCTAGCATGAACCACATTGAGGGCAACATTATCTCGAAGTCAATCTAGAAAGAGTGGGAATTTCTCAAGGACACATGGACCTAGGCATTAATTATACGATAAGGATTGTACAAAATGGTACAGACCCGTACTAGGCCGTTATACACATGTACCGATAGAATTCTTTACCTTTATAAGCAAGGTACTATACTGGGGTTTTCTCCTCCCATATAAAGGGGACCCCAATCATTTTGTAAAATATCAGATCATTCATTGCAATAAAACATTCTTATTCTTGTTGTTTAACATGCTCTCCAACTATTCTTCAGTTTTATTGCCTTTACTTGATTTTTCATGCTTTATTACTCTTAGCTGACCTCGAAGTCCCTTGAATAAGTCGAACTCGAGGTCTCTACTATTCCAACAACATTGACTTGGTTATTTATTTCTTCTTACTTAAGCTCAATATTACTTGTCTAAACACTAGTATTAGAATATATCACATATCTTTAAAACTACAAAATATGTTTAATTATTAAACCTATTTTTTGTGATAAACAGTTTGACGCCTGCCTGGGACTAAAGATAATAGTGATTATTTAAGTGCTAGTTTTATGATAACACACGTTATTCTTCATACTTGTTCTTGCCAAAGTTTCTTTATTTTCAGGCTTAACCATATCTAGCACAAAAAATGCACATGCTCACGATAGTAGGGGACCACCTGTAAACCCTGGGGGAGTGCCAAATCTAGAGCCAGTTGATATAAGCTCCCACAACGCTTTAAACATGGACACAGGTGCAGACCCTGTAAGAAATTCACACAAGGAAGCCTAGGCCAGAAGCCAAGAAGCACGAGGACTAGAAGAAGGAGGAGTCAACCTCCAAGTAATATTCAAGATGTTGCAAGCTCAGAAAGTCGCAATCACTTAACTTCAAAGTTAGAATAAGACTCCTAACATTGTTGAGCAAGTAAACATGCACCACGAGCCGGCGCTTGAAAGGCCCAATGAAATCAGCTCGTGAACTTACCCCACAGTCACGAAAATGTACGAGGAACTGACTAAAAGAATCGAGTCAAGAGAAAAAAAGATAGAAGACAATGATAAAAGGCGAAAACTTATAATTCCCGGGTAGACCATATACCCGGAGCACCTCCATTCTGAAGGACCTTAATGCAAAAGAAATTCACACCAAAACCTTTCCCCTTGAGTGCGGCTCTGACGCCCATTCCCAATAAGTTTTGCACGACCGATATACCGAAGTACAATGGAAAAACTGACCCTAATAAACACATTACTCCCTACACTTGTGGAATTAAAGGAAATGACTTGAATGATGACGAAATCGAATCAATACTATTAAAAGAGTTTTGAGAAATACTGTCAAAAAGAGCTATGATTTGGTATCACAACTTAGCTCCGAACTCTATTTATTTATTTGCTATGTTTGTAGATGCATTCTTGAAGGTACATGTCGGGGCCATGAATGTGGCCACGAGAAAATCGAACGTCTTCAATGAAAAGGATGGAATTACCCCTAGTTTCCAATGACTGGGAAGTTCAGAGCTTCATGCAAGGTTTGAATGAGAGAAGTTCAATAGCATCTCGATAGTTGAAGAAGAAATTGATCCAATATTAGGGTCGAGGATAACTAGTTGGGAGCACCCTTGGGCTTAGTTCACCCAAACAGGTATGTTGCCAAGCCCCAGAGGGACACATGCCGTGGATCAAGATTCAACAAGGAGATATATCAACCGTATGTTGAACAAAGAATAAACATTTCAAGGTGGAATACACCTCAGAATGATCGAAGAATGGATCGAGGCCAAAGCTCCTGGGGACTCATGAGCAAAATCGGGCCTGACAGGTGCTTTGGACCAGTAGAGGCTCCCAAATTATTAGAATACAATGTCAGCTTTGACGCCTCAAGTATGGTCTCAGCCCTTTACAAAATTAAGGATACTAGATGGCCCAAGCCCATACAGATGTATCCTTCTCAGAGAAACCACAACGTAATGTGTAAGTACCATGGTACTCACATGCATAAGACTGAGAATTGCAGACAACTCAGAGAGGAGGTAGCTCGACTATTCAACAAGGAGAACTTTCATAAATTTCTCAGTGACTCGGCCAAAAACAATTTCCGAGAAAGAGTGCAAACAGGAAGACTAAATCCAAAGAACCTCAACACATCATTCACATGATCATCGGTGGAGTCGACGTCCCGCAAGGACCTACATTGAAACGTACTAAAATATATGTCACAAAAGAATAGTGAACTCAGAGCTATATGCCCAAGGACACTTTATCATTCAGCGACAAGGAAGCAAAAGACATATCACATCTTCACAACGATGCCCTGGTAATTTCTATCCTTTTGAAAAAAATTTAGGTTAACCATTTTTTGGTGATCCAAGTAGCTCGGTGAACATAATTAGATCGAGGTTCCTGGAACAACTCGGCCTATAAGATCAAATTGTACCTGCATCTCATGTGATGAATGGATTCAATATAGCAAGTGAAATAAATAGGGGAGAAATTATCTTGCATGTAAACATAGTCGGGACAAAACAAGGCATCAGGTTCCATGTCATCGAGGATGACATGGTACAACGCACTCCTTGGGAGACCGTGGATACATAATATGCGGGTAGTTCCTTCGACTCTCAATCAGATGATAAAGTTCCCGATAGAGAAAAGAGTGAAAATAGTTATAGTGAAAAAAATATTGCAAGAGATGGTCGCAATCGAGGAAATGGTATCGATACCGGAACCCCTAATCTCAGAAACATTGACCTCTAAAGGAAAGTGGGTGGCTAAGTAGTAGTAACAGCTTCGAGCATCAATAGATGAAGAACAATAGGTGACCGAAGGCGAAAAAAGGAATTCCCCAGAGCCTCAAACCCTCGTTGTCCCCGGAAGGCCTGATGCTACCAAGCCAATTTTTAAAAATAAAGGTACACCTGAGGACGAGGTTAGTCCTCGCTCTCACAAAAAAAACTCATTTATTTTCTTGTCGATGATATAGATGGCATTGCTTCGATATGATAGGGAGTCTACTCAAGGGATAAACAGGTAAAATAATTAAAACTTATATTGATGTTATGATTGGTTAAGTCCCTTTGCACAGAGTACCACTTTAATTCATTTGTAGGAAATAGTCAACATTTTGGGCAATACGACACGAAGCTCATTCCGAAAAAGCATTCTCTCGGAGTTCGAGTGACTATGACTAAGCTTCTCAGCCTTCGTGGCGTTAAATCAGGGAGCTGAAATCATCCTCGACCAGGTCAAGTTCCTCGAAGATATTATGGTCATGGAAGAAAGACCCCGGAGTCATTAATAAAGGAACTTACAAGCTCAGCACAATGGAAGTTCTCAAAGGCTCGTGCTCTTGAGAACACCCCCTCCTACACGAAGGTCGTAGGTTATAGAGCATGTCTTATAGTGTTTTTTCATTAGCTCGGATTTTGTCTCAAATGGGTTTTACCAGCAAAGTTTTTAATGAGGCAACAACTATATGCTACCTAAGGAATGACCAACAAGTATTCAAGGCTTCTTTTCAATAAAACCTTAATAGGACAATCATACTTGGAGGTTTCATTTTTGAGAAAAAAATCTCACGCTTAAATGGGCCTCACTAGAAAAACTTTGTAATGGCCAAAAGGTCAAACGATCCATGATCATATAGAATAGTCGAGCCCCGACATCAAAACATGTACGCATTGTTGAATACTTGATGAAACCTTCAGGATATATAAAAATTCGAATTATTAAAGACATCAAAGAGGCACCCCTTTGAAACAAAGGCAAAGGCCAATATTCTCAGGGTGTAACTTCTAGAACAAGATCTGAAAGTCAAAAAACACATACTAAGGCATAATTAAACTTTCACCACGTCTTTTATGCCAAAATGAGGAAAAAATTATATAGCGATACTAAGAGGCCGAATCGGCCCAATTTAAAGGGCCTAAGGGTCAAGATATAAGAGCCTAAGGGCCAATCTTAAAAGAGCCTAAGGGCCGATGTATAAGAACCCAAGGGCCAACTTCGAAAAGATTGAGAGCCAGAAACTTATAACTTGAGACTCTGATCCAAATTCAAGGATTCACAATATCCCAGGATTACTTCATATCCATTTAAAAACTTAGCTCCAAGATTATTACATCTATTGGCAAAAATCGGCAAAAACCAATTATCGGACTGGTCATTCAAATAAAGTCTTCCATAAATAAAGATAATTTTAAATTTAGCCCAAACCAAATACAAGAGAAAAATTCCCCTTGTATTTCTAAAATAGGATTACAAGGAATATTTATACAAAGAAGGTAAATAAGAAAGCAAAATGGAGTAACCTAAAACTACTTTGGGATCACATCCTTAGCAGAGCATCTTCACGGGTTGCTTCTCGAGGAGTCTCATCTTCGGCGGCTTCATCCCCGTCTCTTTCACCGTCAAATGCACTTGCTAAATCATCCTCTTCAGAAAGTAGAGCAGCCGCCTCTTCATACAAAACCTTTTCCGCTTCAATATCGGCTGAAAGATCGAAGCTGCGAGCATGTATCTCCTCGAGAATCATCCTACGAGATTGTCACATAGCATGGTCCAGGCTACTTGCTAACTTAGACTCATTTGTAGAAGAAATCTCCCTTGTCGGGGCATTAGCAGTTCCTGCATCATCTCGATAAGAGGCCATAATGGCCGCATCATCAGATTTGGCCTTGGCCACCTCAGCAGCAGATCGGGTTTTTAGCTCTTCGATTTCAAGGCCCTGAGGTAGGCTCTCCTCCTGTGCACCTCGAAACTAGCATTTGATCAAAGCTAACTGCTCTTTTAGAGTGTCCTCAGAAAGTAGATTGTCCATACCCCTCCTCAACCTCAGGGCATTGCTTTTTTTTATCATAAGTTCCTCCCGAAGCTGCGCCTCCACTTCAGCTTTCTGACGGAACTGCGAAATTTAAGCTTGGCCTCACACCGGGCAAGATCGACTTGGGACTTGGAAAATTCCCTCTTTTGAAGCACCACAACCTTTACGAAAAAGAAGGAAAGTCAGATCTGTAACAATTACAACAAAGGCGCAATAAATAAAAGACTTGCTCATTCAAAGAGTCTATGTACCTCATTAAAAATGGAAAAAGCACTGGGGTAGGGGCCATCATCAAGCCCTTCGAGACATTCTCGAAAGATGTTGTTCCCTTCATGGTTTAGTCCCACTCTAGAGGATATCTTATTCACTGGCGCCCGTATCAGCCCTTCGGAAAAAATGGGGCCAGGGGGAGAATCATCTACGTTGATCACCTTAAGCGATTCGCTCGAGCCATTTTCTTTTATCTGAAGGGGCTCGGGTTTAGGATGTTCGGCCTCGCCCTCATATTAATCTCCTAAATGAGGTGCCTTCTTTTTGGATGATGGTCCGAGGACCCTCTTTGGACTTCCTTTGGAGATTTCTTAAGCTCCGTTGTGGGTCTTATCAGTCGTCGCTGGTTTGGTGGGCTTCGAAGTATCAAAATTTTTTCTTTTATGCTTTATCAATAACCAATCATCATTTTCTTCTTCCTCCAGTTCCCCAAGGCGTTGGTCCATTTTCGGGTATAAGGCTTTTGTATCGGCCTTATGTTATTGAGCCACGCTTTTATTTGGATTCCAAGGATTTTCATATGTCTCCCTTCTTCTTTTCTTTCTTCGGGAGGTTTCAAAGCCTCCACTTCGCCAGCTGGGGCAGTCCTTAATGCAACAATGTCCCCATGACCTGCATAAAATCAATATTAGTGTCCCATAGCTAAAACACTGAAAAACAAATGAAGAACTCACCATGGCTTTTTGCCACCCATCGACCCTTGGCAAAATCTCCCCAGCAATGCTCCGAGTAAGGGGAGGCGGGGGCAAGCTTTTGGACCCAGCCTTCAAGGCCTGGAATCCTACCGGGAAACCAAGAAACAGCTAAACCACAGCTAAAAAATTAGGTCAAAGGAAAATACAAAGTCGAAAAAAGAGAAGGAAACAAGGTATACTCACGATTCATGTTCCACTCCTCGGGGAACGACATCCAATCAGCGGGAATGAGATCAGATGTTTGGACTCGGACAAGCCTGCTCATCCACCCACGATTTTTTCCTCGTCGATACTAGCCAACAGAGGTTTTATGGATCAGCGTTCTAACTTTATCAAGCGTCCCTCTCCCCCTCCCCCCTAGATAAAGTCCAAGACTATACTATCTGATCAAATGATCGAGGGTGAAGGACATTCCCTGAATTTTGTTTGAAAAGAACCTGAGTAAGTAAACGATTCACCAGAAGGAATGGTAGATCTGGCCGAGCATCACTTGGAACCGTTGGTAAAAGTCGAGGATAACCGGCTCTACAGGACCTTAGGTCGGAATTGTAGGGCCCAGTGTAAATGGATAAGTATATACACTCACTCGACTACTAAGACCAAGGACTAGCCCAATTTGAGCAAATTCTCATTCGGGGACTATTTATAAAGACTCATGTCTATCTTTATTTCGAGTCCGAGCAAACGCTCACTCAACTATTAAGCCTAAGGGCTACCTGAGTTCAAGCAAGTTCTCACTCCGAGACTATCTATAAAGCCTTAGGGCTATCTTCATTTCAAGCTTAAGCAAATTTTCACTCAATTACTAATCTCAAGGGATACACGAGTTTGAGCAAATTCTCACTCGGGGACTATTTATAAAGCCTAAGGGTTATCTCTATTTTGAAGTTTGAGCAAATGCTCACCTGATTACTAAGACCAAAGGCTACCTAAGTTCAAGAAAATTCTCACCCGAGGACTATCAATGAATCCTAAAAATGTTAGCTTTATTTCAAAAGTCGAGACCTTGCTCTCAGTCAACTCGGACTCAGAAGTCCCGGTGACCTTATCACGCTTAAGATCAATTCAAGCTTAGTCTGAGGGTTAGCGAAGAACTTTAAGAAGTATTATATCAGTCAATTAAAAAACTAAGGGTATATTAGGTTCCGGGTCCAGTATTCGGACTAATCATTCGAGTTATACACTTGGATTTTTCACAAACGAAGGCATAATGGAATTCAACACGAATAGAAGACAAAATGAAAAAATTCTTATATTAATAAAAGATGTTTCCAAAGCCCACGAGGGGCCTCTACACAAAAATAAAGAAGCAAAAACAATAGCCAAGGACCTAATCTACTATCAGGGTATATCCGCAAGAGAGACATCATTGAGAACCTTTTCCTCGGGGACTCTATTTCGATCTTTAGAAAAGATTGTGGCATGGTGAAAAACTTAATGAAGTATGGGTCTTGTCAGCACTACTATTGTGAATCCACTTGTTGAGACATTGTACAAATGTGTGATGCAAAAGTTAGTACATAATAGTTTCACCTCACTCCATGAAAAGCAAATGGAATGAAACGCCACTCTACGTTGAAGTTAAGAGAGATGAGCAGCGATGTAAAGTTTGCATATCTTCTGATACAGGGAAGAATATGGTGCCCTTCCTCATTGATTTGAGCAAATAACAACAACAAATCAGTATAATCCCAGTCAGTGGGGAAAAACTTTGAAAAAGAGCTATTGCATAACTGATAATGTTGTTGTCGTATGACCTTGTAGTCATAGGTTTGAACCATAAAAATATGTGATTTGAAGAGGAAATAGAGAAGAGAAAGAGCTAAAAGTTGTTGAAGAAATAATAAGTGTAGTTTTTGTTCAAGTAATCCTTATTTATAGAACAATGATGACGAAATTGACGCCGCACTCAATATTTTTGGGGAAACAGATCAGCGTGCATTCAATGCTTCTGTGGGAATAAACTGACAAGATGTTTCAACCACTTCGAACACCTACATTACGACCATGAAGTCATCGCAAGAGGTCCGCGAAAATCAAAGTCAAAGTCGTTTCATATCATTCTATTCTAAGAAATATGGAGACTATTTGCATACAGTCAAAATCGAGAAGTATGATTTTGAAGGTTTAAATCGAGCTATAGGGAGGAGTCCGAGAGACTCGAAGTGGGTATCATATCCGGCTATGGGACACCTACCTCGGGGAAGCTGATCGAGTGTCTGGCACAAACAACATCGAGGGAAGCATTATCTCGAAGTCAATCTTAAAAGAGCGGGAATTTCTCAAGGACACGTGGACCTGGACATTAGTTATAGGATAAGGGTTGTGCGAAATAGTGCAGATCCACACTAGGCCGCTATACACATGTACCAATAGAATTCTTTGCCTTTATGAGCAAGGTACATTATTGGGGTTTTCTCCTCCTATATAAAAGGGACCCCAATCATTTTTTTAAAGATCTATTCATTCATTGCAATAGAACATTCTTATTCTTCTTGTTTAACGTTCTCTCCAACTATTCTTCAGTTTTATTGCCTTTACTTGGTTGTTTATATTTTATTTACTCTTAGCAGACCTCGAGGTCCCTAGATAAGTCGAGCTCGGCCCTCTATTGTTCCAACAACACTGACTTGATTCTTTATTTCTTCTTACTTAACCTTAATATTACTTGTTTAAACATTAGTATTAGAATATATTTCGTATCTTAAAAACCACAAAATATCGTTAATCGTTAAACTCATCTTTTGAGGTAAACATTTACCTATGTTAATTTACGTGAGTTGTGTCACATTAAATGCGAAATATTTTCTATATATTCATTTTGTCAAAAATTTTAATAGAATGTCTACCGAATCTCGAAAAGCCCGTGTGCTCAACTATTTTGTCCTTATTTAGCTTTGGTGAAAAGAAAAGATACATTAACTAGGAAGAAATAAACACAAAAGAAAATGATAAAAATGTTGAAGGAAAAAAGAAGATGAAACTCTGTTTTTCAAAATGTCAAATTTCAAAAGTTAATAGGCATTTATTTCGAAACGGATGGAGTGGTTTTTAAATTATGAAAGGAGGATCAAAATACCAATGTGCAAACAATTTTTGATTCTACATCGCAAAATGTGCATTGGGATTCAAGTACCACAATTAACAAATTAAATTTTCATTTCCTTTTGTTTAGTAATAACTAAACAAAATAATCATTATCTAAATTTATTAAAGGTTTTTATTGACGCACGACTAATTCACCTGTGAAGAAATATATAAAGGGTTACTACGTTCATCATCCATGCCTCAAAGTCTGTATCACGCGCACACAGAAAAAAAAAAGGATAAATGTTTCAGATTATAGTATGACCGTACCAGTAATGTTATATCTAATATCCAACAGTAAATATTTTGCGCAACTGAGTTCCGTCAAAATGGAGTCCTTTCTAAGTGGTAACACACATGACAACATGTCTGTCCTGCTATGCTACCTAAAAACAAAAACAGAAAATAATTGCATGGGCTGAAAAGCCTTTATATCTATAATGGGTTTCAATGTATGACATCATATACGCATAAAATTCGAACTACTTACTACTTCAACCTTGCTCCTACTGCCTCCAGCTTCGTTGATTTTTCCATCCAATTCACTCTTGCCATTGTCAAAACAGATAAACTACACATCGGTTATCCCTGGTTGAGCCACTTTGAGATGCTGGCCCTAGTTCTTTCACGAGCAAATGATCGAGCACCCTGGAGTTGCTCTTCTGAAGCAAACGGACTAAAGAGTAAAATTTCATCCACCCGATTAAGTATCTCAAATCTAAGGCTTACAGGACATCCAAATTGAAACAATATGCTAATTCTAACAGATCACAACACCCAATGAAACACACACACACACACAAAACAAACAAAAAAAGAAGATTTGCACGATCTACTCTTCAACAAGCGATACAAGTTCCAATGACATACCTTATCAATGGTTGTATCCGAATTATCAGATTTGTTTGGACGTCCAAGAAGCTTGGTTCTATCCTAATTACGGATTCGTTTGGACCTCTAATAAGCTTGGTTTCATCCGAAATATTCACATTTTGGAACTGGGTCACAGTTATATAGTCCGCGAATATGATACAACCGTTGACAGGCATGTCCATCACCTCGTCAAGTTAATGTCTTTTAAATATTTCAACAGCTTTAAGCTAGCTTGATCTCAATTCAAATGGAATCGTCAAACACCCTTTTAATTAACTTGGTATATACTTCCATGGATATAGAGTGAAACATTGACTCATTGACTTCAAGTCTTTCTAATCCTACCCGTATTTTACAAGCTGAGAAATTAATGCCATTGCCTCCCAGGACATGCAAGGGTTCACTACAATATAAATTAAAGCTCTACCTTGTACAAGTCAATCAATAACCAAAACAAACAACTGAAATCCTTTAGCCATGAGATGGTACCCACAATATTTTCTTTACTTCAGTTTTTCACTCTCTTATATTTGTTGGCAGTTTCTTTTGCTTCTATGAGGAAGCAACTGCTCTCCTCAAATGGAAAGCGACTTTCAAAAGCCAGAATAATTCCTTATTTCCTTCATGCACACTAAGTGCCAAGAATTCTTCTAGCATTGGAGGGGTAAGTCTGATGCATGCAAGGATTGGTACGGAATTCTGTGTTGATGGCAGGGTAAACACGATTACAAACGAAAAAGGATAAAAATGCCCCTAATCGTATTAGAAATGATTTACAACTAATTTTCATTAACTTTTTTGTCTAATATTACCCCTAACATTTTATTTTGGATTAAAACATACCCCTAAAACTAACGGAACCAGCCTAAGTAATATTTGGAACTTTATAATAGCCACGTGACATTTTCTAAGCTTGCCATGTGTATACTTATATTAATTTAAAATCCACTTATTTATTAAATAATACCCAACTAGAATAGGTTTTGACCCAGTAACCCATTTAATATTGCTAGCACTGGAAGAATGACCAACACCAACACAATAAAAATCAATTAAACGCAGTCTTGGTCACTAAAAAGAATAACACTTTGGTATCACAAGATTTTTCTCAAAAAATTCCAAAACCTGTAAATTTAGGTAGAGACGTTTATGAAGAAGGTGAGGAAGATATTACTCTAAATCAACTCCGGGCAGCAATAGCGAGGAAAGACGATTTGTCGCCATTGCATAGCGGAAAAAAATAGAAAAACTAAAACAAGGGATAGAAGATGGGATGGCAGGCTAAACAGTTACGATGGAAAAGCAACACAAGACGTTGCCCTTAGGAAAACACCAATGAGCAAAGCAAAAGGCAAGTGTAGCTACCACTTCCGCAAGGTCAAATAAATCCAAAAAGAAATGATAAAGTTTGAAAATTATTTGAAGAAAGCGGAAGAAGAAGCAAAAGAGCTACAAATTGGAGAATGCACAAGTTTCAACAAAGAAGACAATGACTCAATTTGTAACATTGTATTGTTTTACTATTTTATAAGTATTATCATCTGTAATATCATCACATGCTATAAACTCTGTGATGATCACTGAGCATTTACTCTTAACAAGTTCTTTCTTTTTGTATGCTTGCTAGTGAGGTTATTTTATGCCTCGATAGGATTCGGGTAGCCCGTTTGTGTTATATGGGTAACAATACCGGTGCTATTGTACCCCTTATTTGTATTTTTTCTATTTGTTGTATTTTTGTTTTTCTTTTCTGTTATTAATATAAAACCAACCTTAGGCACTTGCCCAGTGGATTAAATAAAAATTTAAAATAAACAAAAACATAGGACACACCGTTCCTCCCTCGTTAGAAGAGTTCTGTAACTCCTTTTTTTGTTCTTCATGTCATGTAAATTTTCTTCTACCTAATATGAGATCCGGTCCATATTGTGTGACTAAAATATTAGGAATTAAATTTAAAAATCATCTCAAAGATAATGTTGAGTTGTCCCACATCGGAGGGATTTGAGGTCCTTGGTCTCCTTATATGGCTTGGGCAATCCTCACCTCATAAGCTAGCTTTTGGGGTTGAGTTAGGCCCAAAGTCCATTCTTATCAGGTATCATAGCCAGGCCCATCCCAATTATTGTTACCGATGTTGGGCCCCCATTTATGTTATCCACGCTCCAGAGATCTGAGCGTGAGGGGGAGTGTTGAGTTGTCCCACATCGGAGGGATTTGAGGTCCTTGGTCTCCTTACACGGCTTGGACAATCCTCGCCTCATAAGCTAGCTTTTGGGGTTGAGTCTGGCCCAAAGTTCATTCTTATCGGATAAGGAAAGAAATTAAGGATTTTTCTTTACATGATACATCTAATGTTAGAGACCTTAATTTAACTCTGAGTATGCCTTATTTGTTGATTTTTCATCCTCTGCAGTTTTGAGTTTGTTCTCATCAATTCACAAATATTATTTCTGATTGTCAGATTGCTCAAATATAAGACAACGAGCTTTGGTTATTGGTCTCAGAGATTGGTCAAGGGATTACATTTTTTTATGTTGTTCCATTGGTGATGTATATTGTTCCTAAGATCTTGCTTTCCATGTGTGAGCATATTATTTTTACCCGGTCGAAACAAATTCTTGTAGGACTTATAAAGTTTAGGCTTTATCTTTAAAAATATAAAGATTTTAATTTTTGGTATTTAATTGCATGCACATGTCCATTACTGCGTGTTTTAAGATTGGTATATATAATTTTTTTTTCCGGCATCTGAAATTATTTTTGTTTAATTTTGACTTAGTTAGTTTATTAGTGATTTGTGGTTTTTAAATAAAGTTAGTAATTAAATCAAATTAAAAGAAAAAGGCAAAAAATATATTTGTATATATATATATATATACAGCCAATCAGGCTGGCTACTATCGCCGCCGGAAATCGCCTCACGGATACGGCCGGCAACCATACCTTCCCAAATTAACACCACTCAACCGTCATGACCTCCCCTACCCCGTCCTATGGTTGGCTTCCATCGAACAGGCCCCCTATGTCTCGAATCTTCAAAAACAGGGTCGTTGGAACCACCATCTCCGGTGACCCTGTTCCAAATCCTTCCACTTTTACACCATAGAGCCACCAGGACACCCCCTTCCCCTTCCTGTATCCCACTCCCTTCAAATCCCCCTCCATCATCTCGAATATTCTCTGAAAGGTTGCCGGAAACCCTATCTCCGACGACCCTTTTCCAAAGCTCCCCAAATTTACACCCCTAAAACACCTCAATCCCCTTGTTCTAACCGTGTAAGTCACTCCTCTCAAATCTTCCTAAGACTCTTCGAATTTCAAATCAAGACTTAACCCTAAAACATAAAACACACTAGAAATGGTTCAATTGACACCTAGGAAGCACTTGTTCCTTCGAATACCCAACCATACCACACTTGAGCCATATGAATCCTCAACCATTGAGTAAATCCCAATCTGAGACCATACTAAGGTCTCAAGACTTTGAAAGCCCTCCTGAACCATTAAAAAATCCATTAGCATCGTCCTAGGATGTTAAAAACCATGTGGAAAGGGTCAAGAGCCTGCTTAAAATGGTCTGTACGGACAAGAATAAAAAAGCTAAGTTTTCCTGTATATTTCATTTTTAGCTCATTAAATGCCTGACTTCTTGAAAGACTGAATAGGTTCAGTAGTTACATGTTTAATAGTTTGAATTTCTTCTATTTTATTTTTTTCTTTTGGTTGTTTGTCTTGTTTATCCACAAGTTCATCTGAAAAAGGGTTTCAATGTTCATATGCTTTGTTTGACACTAGTCTGGAAGTCCTGCTAATATCAGCTCCTTGATCATGAAAGCTAGTTAATTCTTCTGTAATGTAATTTCTAGGGCTTAATTGACATCTATCTTCTGATTCTATGATTTCTGGTTCGCCCCTAGGTATTTGATTGCCATAATGACTTTGGTTTTTTAGAATTGATATTGGTTTAAGTTGATTTGGGGGGTCGAGAACTTTAGTTGTTCATTGGTAGCCTTTACTTGCTTCCTAAGATGATTCCTGAACTAAATTGTTGTGTGTTTCTCGTTGTTAAGTACTTCTGAAGCATTTTGATTGAGGCATTTCTGAAAACTAAGCGTTGATAAATGTATTCTTTCTTATGGTCCTTTATTTTGATAATCTTGGATAATGTTTGTTTGTGGAAGTCTGTATTAAGGCATCTCTGTTAAGCTTGTTAATTTTGGCTGATTGAACTTTCATGAGCATATTAGTCTATGGTTGAAATGTGACCCAAGTTTGATTGACCATGGTCAATTGTGACTAAACTAGGGTCAAGGAATTGACTAAGGTCAAATTCCATAGGTGGGGGTAATTAGAAAAGAAAGTGAGGGTATAAGAGGGATTTGAACATGTAAAAAATCTGATAGAAAGCCCTTTGAACCCTCTACCAAGGACTAAAACATAATTCTTGCCTCAAACTTGAGGCACAAGCCAGGAATTGGAGGACTACTTAGGCAAAATGCAATTTGAGAAAAGGACTAAAAAGAAAACAAGGCAAAATCTGATGCCCTAAAAGCTTACTATAACATGAACCATCTAAGAATTGTAAAAGGGGATCCAAAACCTTTCCCTTTAATACTATATCTGAAATACTTATTCCACATCTAAAAATTCTATTAGTTCTGTTTTGAATCATTTTCTGAAGACTGAATTCTCTAAAAACTCTGTTGAAGTTCTGGGTGCACTGTGTATTTGGTTGTTGATTTCTTAGCTGGTCTCTTCTAGTTACTCATAGGCTTGTTTCTTCTGCTGCATTACAGGTACACTCAAAGCTCATGTGTATATGAAGTTCAAAGTAAAATATATTCTCAAATGTGAAGACCCTCACATGTTATTTATATTTTCGGATCATACCCCCATTCTCCCCTACTTAGTTTGAATATAGGAATATTAATAAGATGATCATCATTTTATAGTTCAATATTAGACTGATCCATTTTGTAATAGTTGAACATTTGGGACTGTTTCAATATGTAATAACTTGAACGTTGACTGAGTTTTCTCTTTTATATGTACAATTAATAGTCAGTCGCAGTTTTAGTCTGGCTGGTTCAAGTGCTGATCCTATGCACTTAGAGCTACCGGTTTAGAAAGTAGTATTTTTATTAATCATGTGAAGATTAGAATGCTATGAAGCATTTCAGTTCATTTAAATCTCAGAATGTTTAGTAATAGTTTGTTTTCAGACTTGTTCCATGTAGTGTAACCTGAAGCACAATTGAATTTTGAAAATTAGAATCATACACTCTGAGTGATGAGTATATGAATCATCAGATTCAAATCTAATGGTAGAAATTAATATAAAAAATGGTTGTTAGTATTTCCTTCGTGAATGGGTAGAGATTTGATTTTATATATAATTTCCAACTAAATTGGTTATTAACAATTGAGCTCTTTCGTTCAAATCAGTACTGGGCTCATTCGAGAGGCCCAGTAAGCACCAAGAAGTTATAATATTACGTGCTTCTGAATTGGAAGAATCAAAGGTCCGGGCCAGTCATGAACCAGGCTCAACGGTCATTAGTACAGTGTGTCTTGGGTTGGCCCAGATTTGAATCCATGCACACGATTAGCCATGAATGAGGCTAAGTGCAAGAATTACTTTTCCAAAAATACACAATCTATTCAAATTGTTTAGTGTATTTAAGCACTCGCAAGAGTAGAAAATTTAGCATGGATTAGGATGTCCTTATCAAAATAAAGTGAGCCGCGTTCATTCAAGCAATTACTATGCAATGGATCCTTAATTCATTAAAACGCATTGAAAAATAGGAAGTGCCATTTGGCAAATTTCACGACCTTCCCCACAAATTTCAAAGACGTAGTTGCTGTAGGCGCGTGTGTTTAATAAAATACTTTCCTAAAATTCGGGTGCGCATTTATGTGACCCAAATCCTATTCTCAGTGGAATTATTACATGTCTAAAATTGCAGGTGTATTTATGTGACACGATTCGCGACATGTTTTAATAACATTGCAAATTTCCCTAAAATAGATGTTAAAAACGGTTAATAATCTAAAATTTCGAGTTAACAGGTATAGCAAATTATGTTTCAGCACTTATACTGAGTTTAAGCAATCGTGCTAGAACCACGGGATCCGAGGGTTCCTAACACCTTCCCTCGGGTCCCTAACACCTTTTCTCGGGTCAACAGAATTCCTCACTTAATAGTTTCTGGTTCACAGACTCCAATTGCGTAGTCGAACTTTTCTCGATTTGGGATTTTAAATAAATCGGTAACTTGGGACACCAAAAAGCCAAACCTATCCGAATTTGAGACTCTTGAAACAAATAGTTAATCCCATCTTGAATAATGTCACTTTAATTGGAAAAACTCCTATACATGTGTCACCTTTCGGGGTAACCTCGTGTAAGCGGAAAAAAGGAGGTGTGACAGCTCTGGCGACTCTGCTGGGAAGTAGGAACCCAGAATCTCTGGTTTAGGGTTCAAGAATTTGATCTTACAATAACTGCTATATTTGGCTTCTTCTGATATGCTTACCTGTTCTGTGCTAAATGTCGCATGTTTTATCGCTTTGATATTATCTGAAATGTATATATAAATTTTTACGAAAGCCCTTCCCTTCTTACCTCTGGGGATGTGCTTACTGGTTGAGACTCCCTATTTTGTTAGTGTCCTACTCTGAATTGAGAAAGAGGACGGAAAAGTTACAAAGCCAGACGATCTCACGGGTCCCCGGTACGTAGCTCCCTCCTCGACTCGAGTTGTCCACTCGGGTACATAGTCTAGACACTGTACCGAGATTTTTGACTTAGTATAACAAAACTTCATGACGGATCCCTAGTAGTAACATTTTTTTGCATCATGCATTTTGACTTAGGGGACTCAACATAGGGGTTGGGTCCGCCTAGGACAGGTGCCCTAAAATAAAAGACCATCCTGATGCATTTTTACGTGCTACCTGCGTATTTATTTGCCTCGGATTCACATGTTGACCGGCATATAAACAAAGAGAATAAATTGAGAGAAATAAGCAGTGCTAGGGGGCTCAGTCGCTTTTAAAAACCAATGCTCAAATAGCACCGAAATGCTGCCAGTTTTTTTTCGAAAAAAAAATCAAAGTACAAAAAGCACAAAAACAAATAAGGCACCAAAATTTGGAATTTTCAATAATGTCTGCGGATTTTGATAAATTATTTTGACCGGGTCCAACCCCTCTTTCTAAAATCAAGAAATGCCTCGGTTTATTTTCCTACTTCAAAACGAGTCGAATGGTGCCATCATTGCGATAATAGCTGAATGACGTTACATAGGACACCGGAAGGCTGATCTTACGCAAATGGATGCCTCTGAATTTTATTCGGGCCGGTAAGCAAGCACAGCCTGAAAAACCTTCTAGAAGAAGTGTTGAGAGGCCGTATTCGTAAAACCGATCCCTGTTTTGAAACAAATTTCATAAAGTGTCCATTTTACTGTTTCGAGTATACTAATACGCCCTAATAAATGTGCAGAATGAGCACGATAATTCACAAAATTCCTTTGGAGCTGCGCTTGTGGTGGGATGACCTCGCAGAAGCCGGATAGAAAAAGGTCAACGCGCATCTGGGAGGCCTCACTAGTTTGCTGAAAATCAACCCTTGGGGTGACATCATAAAGGCTTTAATCACCTTCTGGGACCCGGCCCATAATGTCTTCCACTTCTCAGATTTTGAGTTAACCCCAACTTTGGAGGAAATGACCGGACATATCGGGACCCATGCAATTCACTGAGACATCAATATTTGATAGCACCCAGAGCCCTCGCTGTGCACAAATTTCTGGATGTTTTGAAAATTAGTAGAAAGATTCATTTCCTGACCTGTCGGCTGGATTTTGTACCCTTCATTTTATATACCAAAGGTATGGCCATATCGGATGATTCAACAACCCTGAAAACCTCATCTGTAGCAAGGGCAATCGGATCAAATGGGAGGAGCATCGATGCTTCGCATTTATGGTGTCCTCTTTGGGTCTTTTAGTATTCCCACGAAAGGACGAAAACATCGATATACGGGTTGCGGGAGTCGTTAGTACACTGATGTCACATGAAAAGAGCACTCTTGCTCTGATGATCATGTCTGATATCTTCCGAGCCCTTAGCATTTGTAAAGCATGAGGGGGTTTCTTTGAAGGCTGTAACTTGCTATTACAATTCTGGATGATTGAGCATCTATGTCCCAGGACTCGGTTCATGAATCATGGGATGCCAACAAAAAGTTGTATAGAAGAAGTTGACAATAGGGTGAATGGGTTTAAATTACCAGAGGGTATCGCAGAGTTGGTGTCACACCTCTGGTCTATTTCTGCAAATCAAATACAATGAACTTAGAAGCATTCAGACTTATGCCCCGCATCGGGTCTTGAGACAAATCGAAAAATGCCAGATAGTGCCAAAAAAAGAAGATCTCATCATCCGGGTAGTCGAAATTGGGCCTGGTAGTTAGTTCCTCGAAGCCATGGTTCGCAAAATCTGGAATGAATGCCAATAATTAACCGCTAACACTTGCGTACAAGAACCTACAAGAGGTGAAGTGTCTCCAGGGTACCTTGCTTGGTATAAGAGAGAAACTGAGCATGAAAGACCATCCAAAAATCCCCACCTCCAAGAGTTTGTCGGGACATCACAAGTGCAATGGGATTGGTTAGCGAAAGACCATGAATACCGTGCTACCATAGGAAGGCTGGAAAAGAATATTCAAGAATTGCAATTCGAAAACAGCCTACAAACTGCTACTAGCGAGGGAGAAAAGAAGGTATTCGTTAAAGAAAACGAGGCCCTGAGAGCCCAAATTCAGAAAATGAGAACAGCCGCAGAAAATCCTCCTAGAAGTACAAAGGATGAAGAACTCATAGAGAACCTGCGCCGAAAAGTAACCGAATACGGTTTTGACCTAAACAAGGCAGATGCGAAATTCTATAGTGCTCGAAAGCAATTAATTAAATGTGATGAAGAAAGGGCCCACATATCGGAGCAGTTAAAAGAAGGGAGTGGCTATGAAAGCGCTGGTCTAAAACAGAGGGTTATCATAGCTGAAAGCAAAATGGCTAAGCAGGCCAAGGATTTCAAAGCCGAGAGGGGGCATTGCTATGCAGTAATAGTGGGGTTGGAAAGAGATTTGCGGCAGATTTAAAAGCTAAATGAGGCAGCTGAGCGGACATTAGAAGCACGGTCCGAACAAATAGGGCATCTGCTACAAGAAAAAGGGATTATCTGGGAGAAGGTGCTGCCAATTGAAGACTATATCACCACTAAATGCAATCACTGTGAAGACATGACAAAATCCATATTTTTTCTCGCCGCTATGACCTTTGTCCGACAAGTAATGGAAGATCTCCATTATCTCCAAGGAAGTCTGGCGCACAAACCCGCATCAAGGCCGAATGATGCCTCGCAAGCTCCAAAAGCATTTAAAGTGTTAATGTACTCATAGATTTATATTTTTTCTGAAAAAAAGGAATATGTCTGTTATCTTTTCGAGTCTGTAAGGGTATTAAGTCCTAGTCTGGTAGGTACTTTTGTTCTATTAGCTATTGTAATTAGAATTGAGATCTTTATCAAAATCAAAAATCCCAAAAAAATGTTTTACTGTGTACTTCACCGTTTATTTCCATGAACTACGCTCGGTCTTATTCATGCAAAGTCATGATATGTAGGCAATCTCTGTAGGATTCGACCGTATTCTTTAAAAAGCTAAAAATATACATAAAAAGAGAGAGAGGAATAAAAGGCCAGAAGCAAAGGGAAATTGGAATAAGTGCTGGGATGACACACGCGACAATGGCAAGCATATAACCTATTATCTGCATAGGTGCATCATGCTCAACGTGTTATTTCCTGTATTGTCATCTACCTCGAACTAACTATGTTTCCTAGCATTACAGTTCAGGTGTTTAGAATAGTGGTTGGTTTTGCGGTAAACTGGCTTCACACCGATACTTCTCTCGTTCAAAGGGGAATACAGAGATGTCAACTGAAATGGCTCTACCCACCGTCACTATTCTAGAAGACAGTCCAATCACGGGAGTACCGACCTCTGAATTGGCAGCGGCCGATGAGAACAGGATCCTGCGGCTCCGGGTTATGGAAATGTGGGACGCATGGAACAATGTAAAGGAACCTCTCAACGCCATCCTTGGATTTCCCGAGCTATTTCTACTGTCATGGGGTACCTCTACTATTACTATCAGTCACTCGAGCATTCTCCTTGGGCAGCCCACTATTTCAACCAATTTTGTTAGGGCGCCCTCTGAAATCCACCCTCCAATGTTTGCATCCGGGCCAGTTCCCAAAATCTTTACAGCCCCTCCGTGTGCAGCTACAATACGTCCTGCACTACCAAGGCCTATGTTTGACCCCGCAGTCTTTACCTTCCAAACTCCAAATTACCAAAATTAGCCTTCCCCGTTCCTTACATATAGCTACCCTCAGACAACATATGAAATTACCCCTATGCCGGACATAACTTCCAAAGCACCCGAGAAGGATGAGATCACAAGGAGAATGAGGAGTCTAGAGCAAAGCCTAAAGAATTTGCAAGGACTTAGAGGACAAAAAAGTGTAGCTTATTCAGACTTGTGCATGTTCCCCCATGTCCATCTTCCGTTGGGGTATAAAGTGCCAAAATTTGAGAAATACGATGGCCATGGCGACCCTATCGCCCATCTGAAGAGGTATTGTAATTAATTACGTGGAGCCGGCGGAAATGAAGAGCACCTGATGGCATATTTTGGGAAAAGTTTAGTGGGCCTTGCATCCGAATGGTATATAGATCAAGACATCACCTGGTGGCACATATGGGATGACCTTGCCCTGGGACTTTGTGAAACAATTCCAGTACAATGTCGATATCATCCCGGATAGGAATTCCATAGCCAACCTGAAGACGAAACCTGCTGAATGCTGCAGGGAGTACGCTATTAAATGGCGAGAGCAGGCATCGAGGTGAAGCCTCCTATGGATGAAACCGAAATGGTCACTGTCTTTCAGCAAGCACATGAAGTAGACTATTTTCAGAACATGATGTCCGCAATGGGCAAACCATTTGCAGAAGAAATAAAGATTAGGGAGAAGGTGGAGAACGGCCTCAAAACAGGGTGGATTCTAAGTCAATCTTCCATAAGAGCCACCTCCCACGCCATACAAGGAGGGGCGGGAGGAATCCTAAGGGACAAGAAAAAAGAGGAAGCATCCATAGCAGCCTCCGGAATGAGGAAGCAGCACACTCACAGGTATGCATTCTCTGAAAGAGCGCCTCAACATTACTATCCTCACAGAGACATGCACTATGTCCCTCAACCCTACGCAATTATGAATGCTCAACTATTTTCCTGACCTCAACAGCAGAATAACATAAATCAAGCTATGTGGAATCAAATCCCTCATAATCATTACAAACCCCACCATCAGCAAAACAACTATCGTCCCTGAGAGCCACCCCGGAGACATAAATTCACCCCAATTGGAGAATCCTATGCCAACCTGTTTCCAAACGTAGTCCACCTGGGTCTCCTCCAGCCTGTACCCCCAAACAGACAGAATCCTGAATCACTATCTTATCAAAGCATGGTGCGATGTACTTACCACTCAAGGTCAGAGGGCCACGATACTGAAAAGTTTTGGAAATTAAAGCGAGCGGTAGAGGACTTGATTGATCAAAAGAAGATAGTTCTAAGAGATGATGAAGTCCCAAATGTAACTTACAACCCGTTACCGGCTCACAACAACGGGCTGGTCATCAGAATGATCTGTGATGACAAGGAATTTGATCTCGCTCTGAAAGCTATCATAGCCATCGCCGAGGCCGATAGAAAGCCAAACGTTGCCCCAAAGAAGGTGGATAAAAAGAAAACAAATGAATCCAAATGCTCTGAAGAAGAGAAGAAGGGTGAGGTCAAAGCTGAGACAACCCCCGCCAAAGAAACAATACTCTATATTCCTCGGGGAAGCAAAGAAAAGCGCCCCACTTTAAGCCCTCCCAAAAGGTTTGAGATGAACAAAGCCCTGAACATACCCAACAAGGCCAATGTGGTAGGGGGATCAATTAAGCCACCGATGCTGAATGAGCACGTGGTTATTGGTCGCGTGCCATAAAAGACCATGACCAATCCTTCAGCTATCCCTTGGAATTATCAGGAAACCATTGTTACACACAAGGGTAAAGAAGTCCTTGGAGAAGCCCAAAAGAGAGGTCCCACAAAGAAATACTTAAATATGGAAGAGGTGACTGCTGCCACCAAATGGTTATTCCCGCTATAGAAGCCAAAGAGTGCTGAGGAAGCAGAAGCCTTTTTCTAGAAAATGAAAACGCCGGAGTACAAAGTGGTAGATCAACTCCGAAAATCTAATGAGCAAGTTTCTTTATTGGCGCTCCTGATGAAATCTCCCGAGCATCAACAGGTGTTGGCCAAGACATTAAACAAAGCTTATATGACAGCGGAGACCTCTGTAGAATAGTTAGAGAAAATTGCGGAGAGATTCTTCGCTATCAATCAAATATCATTCAGTAAGAATGACTTACCCCCGGAGGGAGCTGCTCATAACAAGGCTTTGCTTCTCACTGTCAAATGTGAGGGATATCATATCAAGAGAGTGATGGTTGACGGAGGTTCCGAAGTAGACATCTTTCTACTATCTACCTTGCAGAGAATGGAGATCGGGACAGGGAGGATCCGTCCTAAAAACATCTATGTTCGAGCCTTCTATGGAATAAAAAGGGATACAATAAGTGAAATTAATTTGGTGCTCACTATTGGTCCAGTCGACTTCGAAGTAACTTTCTAGGTGCTGGACATGGACACCTCCTACAACTACCTCCTGGGAAGGCCGTGGATTCATGCAGCAGGGGCAGTGCCTTCAACCCTACACCAAATGCTGAAATTTGAGTGTGAAAATCAGGAGATCGTAGTTCATGGGGAGGACGAGCAATCAATTTGACGGGACCCCTGTGTTCCCTCTAGAAGCCAAGGAAGGCAGTGAGCACATAGTTTATCAAGCTTTTGAAGTCGTAGTGGCTGATCAGCATGAAGGGGCAAGCCGCTTCCTCGGCCTTTTCTGTCAAATGCTTCAACTATGGTAGCAAAGGAAATGATGCGCCAAGGCTTCAAGCCAAGCAAGGGACTGGGAAGCTCCCTACAAGGTCTAACCGATCCAGTCACCTTACCTGCCACAGAAAAGTTCTTTGGACTGGGATTTCATCCAACCTCAGAAGATATCACCTGGGATAATCACAGAAAATGCCAAGGATGGGCCTTACCCCGACCCCTGCCTCACTTGTACAAAACCTTTATAAAACCAAAGTACAGTGAAGAGGAGGAAGAAGAAACCTTCACACAAGAAGATATTGATGAAATTTGCGGTGCTATGAGAGAGTTGCTCTATGATGTAAACATGGTCCAACCGGGAGAAGGGTCGAGCGCCGCTGAAATGTTGTATATGGGGCCAGATGCTAAACTTCAAAATTGGATGGCCAAGCCCTTTTTGGTCAGGTGGGAGACCCGGTAGTCTCGCCTTGCTACCTCTTCCTACATCACGAGCTATTTTAGGGTGTAGCTCGGTTTTTTGTTTTCCTTTTTAGCACTATAAATCACAAATTGTAAACCCTGTTTATCTTTCAAGTTCAAAGAAATAAAATCAATATTGTAATTTCTGTGCCTTTCTCTGATTTTTGTCTTTCTTTATTTTTCATCTTTTCTTTCAGTCCTGATAAAGCGGCTTTAAATAAAACGACATGCTCGAGGACTTCTTGGCACAACCCAAACCCACTGCCTGTCCGTGAAATAATGAACCGGGAACCGGAATACAATGAAGAAGAGGCTATTAGAGAAATCACTCAAGAATTGGACACTATGAGAACAAACCTAAGCCTAACCTAAATGATACTGAACCGGTTAACCTGGCGATCTCGATGAAATCAAAGAAACTAAAATAAGCATCCACATAAATAAAGAGATACGAGATTCATTGATTTAACTCATGTTGGAATTTAAAGAAATATTTGCGTAGTCCTATGATGACATGCCTGGTCTGAGTATGGATTTGGTGGTTCATAAATTGCCTATATACCCTGAATTCCCTTCAGTACAACAAAAGCAAAGAAAGTTCAAGCCTGATGTCAGTGATAAAATCAAAGAGCAATTTACAAAACAGCTTGAAGCAGGGGTAATCCGGGTAGTGCGATACACCACATTGCTGGCTAATGTGGTCTCAATGCCAAAGAAGGACGGGAAAACCCGGGTGTGTGTGGATTATAGATATTTGAACAAGGCGAGTCCCAAGGATAATTTCCCTCTACCCAACATCCATATCCTTGTCGATAATTGTGCCAAGCATGAGACTCAATCCTTTGTAGACTGCTACCCAGGGTATCACCAAGTGCTGATGGATGAGGAAAACTCGGAGAAAACCGCTTTCACCATACCTTGGGGAACATATTGTTATAGAGTTATGCCTTTTGGATTGAAAAACGCTGGGGCAACCTACATGAGGGCTATGACCACCATCTTCCACGACATGATGCATAAAGAAATAGAGGTGTACGTGGATGACGTGATTACCAAATCTAAAACTCAGAGCGATCATGTAAAGGATTTGAGGAAATTCTTCGAAAGGCTCCGCAAATATAATTTGAAATTAAATCCAGCATTTAAATGCGCATTTGTAGTTCCTTCGGGAAAACTTTTGGGGTTCATCTTCAGTCGGAGAGGCATTGAATTAGATCCAACCAAGATCAAATCCATTCAAGAAGTGCCCCCACCAAGGACCAAAAAGGATATGATGAGTCTATTGAGGTGACTAAATTAAATTAGCCGGTTCATCGCCCAATCAACTTCAACATGTGAGCCTATATTCAAACTGCTAAAGAAGGATGCGGCAATTAAGTGGACGGTCGAGTGTTAGGAAGCTTGTGATAAAATACAACAATACTTGTCCAATTCACCAGTTTTAGTCCCACCAGAACCAGGAAGGCCATTGTTTCTCTATCTGACGGTCTTGGAAGGCTCTTTCGGTTGTATTCTCGGGCAGAATGATGCTAAGGTAAAGAAAGAGCAGGACATTTATTATCTAAGCAAAACGTTTACCGGCTACGAGGCCAAGTACACATTGTTAGAGAGAACATGTTGCACCTTGACATGGGTAGCTCAAAAGCTAAGGCACTATCTGCAAGCTCATACCACGTACCTCATAACAAGGCTGGATTCGCTAAGGTACATATTTCAAAAACCAATGCCCACATGGCGACTGGCCAAATGGCAGATCTTGCTTACCGAGTTTGACATTGTTTATGTCACTCGTACGACGATGAAAGATCAGGCACTAGCAGATCATCTGGAAGAAAACCTCAAAATTAATGGAAGTCCCAAGCTCAGAATATCCTATTTTGTTTCAAGATTGAAGACTGAGCCAACGACTGCAATTAACAAGTATCAAGATTCAGGTCGAAGTCTGTCACAAAAGGTAGCAGAGACTCAAAATCAAGCTGCAAGAGAATCATAGATAGGAATCTTGTAACTTGTAGTTGAGAGGTTCAGCTAGTTTAGATTTTTATTTTCTTTCGGTGTAATAAGGAGTTTAATGAGCAGAAACAACAGCAACAACGGCCAATCACAGTCTCTCGGCAGTCCCAGCTACCAAAACTTCCAGAACTACACTGACTTGATTACTTTATTGCCTAGGATATGTAGGCAACCTTTGAAGCAAGGTTCGGTCAGAAATGTTTCTAAATGCTTCACATGGTGTATTCAATCGGACGGGAATTGCTGATATTTACTCACTTATCTTTGCACGAAAACCTTCGTGTTCCCGCGCAAAGAGGGGCAGCTATGAGCATACGATTTTACCCAGTCGAAACAAGCTCATACAGGAGTTTTAAAGTTTAGGCTTTTTCTTTAAAAATATTAGGGTTTAATTGCATGCGCATGTCAATTAATGCCTGTTTTAATACAGATTACGATTTAGTAAATTTGTTTGCAAATTAATATATATATATATATATATATATATATATATATATATATATATATATATATATATATATATATATATATATATCCGATATTTTGAAATTATTTCTGTTTTATTTTGACTTAGTTTAGTTTTATTTGTGATTTGTGGGTTTTAAATAAAGTTAGTAATTAAATTAAATTAAAAGAAAAAGGCAAAAAATATATGTGTGTATATATATACAGCCACTCAGGATGGCCACAATTGGGCCAGAAACCTGCCTTCTCCCTTTCAAACATAGCCCAAATAACTAGTGCCCCAGTCCAGACCCAACAAACCAAACGACACCGTTTCAAATAGATAGGAATCATCACAGCCGTCAATCCCATCTCATCCAACGTCTACAGAACTTCAACCACTTTTGTATACATATGGCCAAACACCTCTAATACGCATACACGACCAAACACTTCCCTCCTCGTACCATTCTTCTACAACCTAACACCTCCATTGACTGCCCCACGACCACCACTTGACCACCTGCCTACAACCCTACTGCCACCGTCGTAAATTTTCCTCACGGCGGCAGCGGGCAATCAAACCTTTCCAAATTAACACCACTCAACCGTCATGACCTCCCCTACCCCGTCCTATGGTTGGCTTCCATCGAACATGCCCCCTATGTCTCGAATCTTCAAAAACAAGGCCGTCAAAACCATCATCTCCGGCGACCGTGTTCCAAACCCTTCCACCTTAACACCATAGAGCCACCAGGACCCCATTCCCCGTCCTCTATACCACTCCCTTCAAATCCCCCTCTATCATCTCGAATATTCTCTGAAAGGTTGCCGGAAACCCTATCTCCGGCGACCATGTTCCAAAGCTCCCCAAATTACACCCCTAAAGCACCTCAATCCACTTGTTTTAACCGTGTAAGTCACTTCTCTCAAATATTCCTTAAACTCTTGGAATTTCAAATCAAAACTTAACCCTAAAACACAAAACACACTAGAAATGGTTCAATTTACTCCGAGGCAGCCCTTGTTCATTCCTATACCCAACCATACCACACATGAGTCCCAAGAATACTCAACCATTGAGTAAATCTCAATCTGAGACCACACTGAGGTCTCAGGACTTTGAAAGCCCTCCTGAACCTTCAAAAAATCCATTAGCATCATCCTAGGAGTGTTCGAAACCCTATGGAAAGGGTCAAGAGCCATCTTGAAATGTTCTGAACGGACAAGAATAGAAAAGCTAAGCTTTCCTTTATATTTTCATTTTTTTAGCTGATTAAATGCTTGATTTCTTTTAATGACTGATTAGGTTCAGTAGTGACATGTTTAATAGTTTGAATTTCTTTTATTTGATCTTTGTCTTTTGGTTGTTTGTCTTTTTTATCCACAAGTTCATCTGAAAAAGAGTTTCAATGTTCATATGCTTTGTTTGGCACTAGTCTGGAAGTCTTTTCGTCTCTTGAATAATTTCCTGCTAATATCAGCTCCTTGATCTTGAAAGCTAGTTAATTCTTCTGTAATGTGATTTCTAGGGCTTAATTGACATCTATCTTCTGATTCTATGATTTCTAGTTCGCCCCTAAGTATTTGGCTGCCATAATGACTTTGGTTTTTCAGAATTGATGTTTGTTTAAGTTGATTTGGGGGGTCGGGACCTTTAGTTTTACATTGGTAGCCTTTACTTTCTTCCTAAGGTGATTCCTGAACTAAATTGATGTGTGTTTCTTGTTGTTAAGTATTTCTGAAGTATTTTGATTGAGGCATTTCTTAAAATTTGAGTGTTGATAAATATATTCTTTCTTATGGTCCTTTGTTTTGGTAATCCTGTATAATGTTTGTTTGTTGAAGTCTATATTGAGGCATCTTGGTTAAGCTTTGTTAATTTTGGCTGATTGAACTTTCATGAGCATATTAGTCTAAGGTTGAAATGTGACCCAAGTTTGATTGACCACAGTCAATTGTGACTAAACTAGGGTCAAGGAATTTACTAAAGTCAAATTTCAGGGGGTGGGGGTAATTAGAAAAGAAAGTGAGGGTATAAGAGGGATTTGAACATGTAAAAAATCTGATAGAAAGCCGTTAGAACCTTCTAGCAAGGACTAAAATATAATTCTTGCCTCAAAGTTGTGGCACAAGCCAGGAATTAGAGGACTACTTAGGCAAAATGCAATTTGAGTTAAGGACTAAAAAGAAAATAAGGCAAAATCTGATACCCTAAAAGCTTTACTATAAAATGAACCATCTAAGAATTGTAAAAGGGGATCTGAAACCTTTCCCTTTAATATTAGATCTGAAATACTTATTTCACATATAAAAATATTCTTAGTGTTGTTCTGAATCATTTTCTGAAGACTGAATTCTCTAAAAACTCTGTTGAAGTTCTGGGTGCACTATGTATTTGGCTGTTGATTTCTTAATTAGTCTCTTCTAGTTACTCATAGGCTTGTTTCTTCTGCTGCATTACAGGTGCACTCAAAGCTCATGTGTATATGAAGTTCAAAGTAAAATATATTATCAAATGTGAAGACGCTCACCTGTCATTTATATTTTCGGATCATACCCCCGTTCTCCCCTACTTAGTTTGAATATAGGAATATTAACAAGAAGATCATCATGTTATAGTTCAATATTAGACTGATCCATTTTGTAATAATTGAACATTTGGGACTGTTTCAATATGTAATAACTTGAACGTTGACTGAGTTTTCTCTTTTATATGTACAATTAATAGTCAGTCGCAATTTTAGTCTGGCTGATTCAAGTGCTGATCCTATGCACTTAGAGCTACCGGATTTAGGAAGTAGTATTTTTAATAATCATGTGAAGTTAGGTCTGACTTTCTAGTTATAACCTTAATGGCTCCAGTGTGTGCTTTTACAAAAAATCTACAAGCATAACAAACAAATCAATATAATTAGGTGGTTAATTATGGTATCATATCATGGCACCCTTTGATAGAGTTTCTTCGAACTTCTTCAGCAACACATATTCAATATTGTCATATTCAATTTCATTTCCCTTAATGGCGCACGTATGTGAAGCGACATGCTTGTTTGGATATATCATCCCATTATACTTCGAAATCTCATGCATACAGGGCTTCTTTGGGATTGGCTTCATAGCTGCACTTGGGGGGGAAGGTTTTTGGTCAAACCTTACGGAATCTCCTTTCAATATGGGTGGTTCCCTCGATTTGGTCGACCCTGGAATTATAAGTTTCCACTTTCTTATCGCTTTCCTCGATCTTCTTTTCCCTAGTCTCGATTCTCTTTGTCAGTTCCTCGAGCATCTTTATGATAGCATGATTAGTCTCTGGTTCTACCTATTCGGTCTTTTTGGCAATGATTTGGCTCTATGAACAACTTCTTGTGATCGCTTGAGCTCGATCCTACTCGGTGCATGGTTCTGATTTTGGATTTATGCTATTATAGCATGTTGGTCAGAAAAATTTCGAATATCATTCAAAGGCTAATTTCGCCTACTTCACTGAGTCTGTGTGTTTTGGTCGGTTGTTCGAGCATCTCCGCAAATGATATTTCAATATCAATGCCCAATTTTCCATTAATGGTGATATGGGAGCTGACATCGATAGGGTCCATGGCCGGAGCTTCATCGAGGTTGATTAGAGGTACTATGTTTCCTGGGGTAGCTATGTTTTCGTTCTCGCATGAAGACCATATCCATTGTATGTTTATGTGGACGTTACTTGATATTTTGACGTGTTGCTCATGTAATCAAAGACACTTCAAATAACATGCATAAAATAGTGTATGTTACAAAAATTGTACCAGGCAGTCACTATTATCCATAGCCCTGCGGTGGGCGTTGCAATTACAAGAGAGGTGTGAACTATTTATTTTTAAACTTAATTTCTATTAGTTGACTAGTTTTAGAAATAGTTAACTAGATGTAATAAGTTGACAGCACTAACAACAGAATATAAGATGTTGAAATTAAATGTAGGAATTAAAGACACCAGAATTTTTATATTGGTTCTGATTCAATGTGAACCCTAGTCCAATCCCTTTGGGTTGCAATGGAGTTCTTTTCAACGAATGAGTTTCTTCGAGTACAACGAGGATGGTGTGATCTATATCGATAGCTCAGTTCCTATATTACTCATTTCTTTTGATACAATGCCCCGCCAGTGTTATTGTCTCTTTCTTCTCTAATTTGTTACACAACAGGTCTTAGTAGATCTACAATGTTAGTTTGCAGTAGAACAAAAAGAGGGTGTTTCATTCGATCAAAGTATATGTGCTAAGGTGTGATTACAAGTTTAAATACTTTGAGAGAGACTTCAATTCATGAAATATTTGCCAACCCAAGTGTTACATCTTGCGTTTTTGTAAGTTAAAATTTCATTTTCAGTTAACCGACGTAGACTCGGGGATGAGGTCATCTCGACGCTAACATACTTACGCTATTTATAACAAGTTATAAATAAGTGTTATGAAGGATAAAGGGGTACACGGATTAAAAGAAAATGAGTTTCACTGAAAGTGGCCAATTTAGAATAAAATACGGGTTGAGTGATAATAGCCGATAATTATGAACTAGTACCATACAAGGTACCATAAGACCATGGTAGTATAATACATAAAGTATATATGGAGTATTTTTAAAAAAAAATAATACTTCCTCTGTTCTAGTTTACGTGAACCTATTTCCTTTTTGGTCCATTCCAAAAAGAATGATCCCTTTCTAAATTTGGTAATAATTTAGCTTAAAATTATAATTCTACCCTTAATGAGAAGCTTTTATAACCACACAAATACTCTAGGCCCCTTTTTGACTTGTTTAGGACTACAAATTCCAAAAGTCTTCACTTTTTCTTAAACTTCGTGCCTAGTCAAACAGGTTCACATAAATTTGAACGGAGGAAGTAAATAGAATAATTCAAAAAACAAGTATGTTAAGACCCTCCCACTCTTTCTTTTGGCATGGTCTAAATTATACTAAAGAAACGGACAAATATACAGTTTTCATAAATTACTCTGTTCATGGGTCTTAAAATAATACACAGTTGAAAAAGTTTATTCGAAAGGAATATTGAGATTTATGTATTTTTCATGCATTTCACTCATTTATACATGTGCATTGACCCATGATTAGATAGTTTTATAGACCCATATACATGTATATTATATTTATATAGGATATGAGAGAAAGGCTACGGTGTTATATACACACCACCACAGTAGCTGAAATATGACTCGGACGGCGTTATATATGCATATACATGTACGTATATGTATACGGTATTTGGGAAGAGGTTATAGAGTTATATATGCACCATCACTTGATCAACTTGTATATGTTGATGATGTGCCCACAGTGGCCGAGACGATATGATGAGATGCCACACCCATACCTATGCATGACATGATATTTATATGCTTGCGCATGACGTTATAAATGTATTAAAATTTGTAAAGTTATTCAAATTTAAAGATGTGTTTCTATATTCCAAGTTTCATCTATGCCTTTTACGTACAAATTTTTGTGTCATACAAAGTGAGTATATTTGTCGTACTGAAGCCCTATTTCACGGGGCTTGTGTTTCATGCTTGCATGTGCAAGTAGGTAAGTTAGTGGTCCCCCTTCTTAGGATCCCTGATCAGCGAGAGTTTGCATGCTCTATTTGATCCGGAGCTTCTTTTGATGTTGATACGATACATTTGTATATATATATGTATATGAGTTTCCAACGTTGTTTTAGGTGGTTTATGGATAGGAACAAGTTTGGATGAGGTATTAGGATGGGTTGGTACTTTTGTTTGATGTCCTGGAAACCTCGGGGTGATTTTGGCTGGCTAACGGGAAATTTTGAGACTTAGGAGTTGCAGAAAAACCCTTCAGCAGTTGCAGGTCCAATTCCTTCTTCCCGTTCGCGACCTTCCTCTCACGTTCGTGTAGTTCTGACCTTATTCTTCTGCGTGTTTGCATCCTCCTCCACGCATTTGCGTAGAGTAATTCTGGAGGAGGACCAGTTTTCTGATCGAGTTCGCGTTCAGTCCTTCGAGTTTCGCGTTCAATCCTTCGCGTTCGCGAAGTTTCACGTCTTCCTGAATCACGATCGTGTCTAAGGCATCGCGTTCGCATAGCTTTATTTGACTCTCGGGCTGATGCCCATTTTCACTCATCGTGTTCGCATTACCCTGGTCGCGTTCAGAAAGCTTCACTAGTCTAGGCCTTCACGTTCGCAGAATCCTCATCGCGTTCACAAAGGGCATTTTTTACCGCCTTCCTTTTTCCTCGCGAACGCGTGACTTCCTCCGCATTTGTGATGCTTTGAACACCTACATAGATATAAACATATCAAAATTTGAGGGTTAGCCATTTTTATCAAACACAAGCTTGGGAGCTCGGATTTGGGAGAATGTTTGAGGGATTTTCGAGGGCAACTACTGGTTAATGATTCTCTACTCTATTATTCTTAAAACCCACTAATCTAATCACACATTCCTCCTAAATTCTAGATTTTTAAACGAAAAATGGGTAAAACTTCCTAGACCAAACTATTGAGTTTTATGTGGGTGTTTGACCTCCAATATAAGAGATTTTTATATGGTTATACTCGTGACAGTACGACGGTTCTGAAAATGTGAAAATTTTCCGATTCTAAGACTTTGACCTGAGGGGCATTTTGGTTATTTTACCTTATTTCGCGCCTTAGCTTTGAATTAAATAGTAGAATCAGTTGCTTGAGATGTTATTTATGAAATGTAATTGAATTGAATAGATTTTTGCCATTTGGAGTCGGATACTCATGACAAAAGTGTGATTTCTAGTTGATTTTGGAGTTGATTCGAGGTAAGTGGCTTGTCTAACCTTGTGTGGTGGACTTTTCCCCTTAGGATGTGATATTTGGTAATTGAATGCCTTGTACGTGAGATGATTAGCGTGTACTTGAGCTAATTGTTGAAAAATTCAGTTTTACTTGATGTATTTAAGTTGAGTTTCTTGTTTATCCGTGGACTCTAATTGCAAATTTAGCCTGTATTAATTTGGAAAAAAAGCATGTTTAGTTGACCTACTTGTTTATTTGTTTAAACTGTCTTGTTTGTATTTTGTGGAGCATGTAAGGTTAGAATTTACTCATACTTGCTATGAGTTTAGCATTTATTCTGATATTCTTGAGCTGTTATTGTGTGTTTTAAATTGGGACTACGGGACAACATCAATGGAGATCCCCCTCTATGTGCTATGACCTGATCTGAGAGTGCGGGATACCAAGAGATCCTTGACACATGTAATTATATATATTGAGGATGCCAAGAGATTCTCGGGATACCAAGAGATCCCTGGCATTTATATTTAGGATACCAAGAGATTCCTGGCACTTATATTGAGGATACCAATAGATCCTCGGGATACTAAGAGATCTCCGGCTACTGTTATTTCTTGTTGCGGAGCGGTATTTCCTTGTGTTCTGCCTTTATATTTTTATTTTTCTATTATTGTACTCTTGTTATCTGTATAGACTCTTGATGTAAATTTTCAATTATACTATTATCTTACTCTATCATTACTATTATTATTTTACCTCAGTAGGTCCCTAACCTTCCTCGTCACTACCGACCGAGGTTAGGCTTATCAATTACTGAGTACTAATGTGGTGTACTCATGCCTCTTTTGCGCATGTTTTTCATGTGCAGATCTAGGTACCTCCACCCAGGTGCTTAGTCTTGTGACAGGGAGAGCTACGGAGACTTGGAGATACATAAGGGCACTTACGTAGACCGAAGAGTCTCCTTCTTTACTCTATCTTGTAGTGTTTATCCTTCTATCATACTTTTGTTGTAGACATTTCTGGAGATTAGAGCACTTACTTTATTCTTCTAGCTTGTGTTCACGTGAGTTTCATGGTTTCGGGGTGATATTATAGACTTCTGCATTATTGAGTTGTATGTGCCGAGTGGCATTTTACATTCTGCATTTCTTTTTTGATGCTTTTGGTAAAACGGAGGCGTAATTAATGAGTAAGAAACAAATATGGAAAATTTTGCACACAAAATTAAATAATAGCGCATAGGTCCTAATTTTAACTGTTAACGCAGATAACGCCAAGTAATTTTATTAGTAAATAAAATCTATATTCTAACAAGGGCTTGGTAAAAATATCCGCTAATTGATTAGTTGTTCCAACAAAAGATATTTCTATATCTCTCTTAAGAACACGATTTCTAATAAAGTGTTTCTTGATATTTGTATGCTTTGCCTTAGAGTGATGTACAAGACTTTAGAGACATATAGCACTAGAATTGTCATAGAAAATTTGTATAGGCTTAAAAGAAAGTTCATAGTCACCAAGTTGACGGGACATCCACAATAATTGTGCATAGCATTGTCCAATAGTGATGTATTCAGCTTCATAGTAGATAATGCAACTGATGCTTGTCTTTTTACTGTTCCAGGATATCAAAGCTTTTCCAAGTGATTGACATATACCACTTGTGCTATTTCTATCATCATTATCATATACAAGATCAGCATCTGAAAAACCTTCTAATTTAAAAAAGTTAGAGCAAGGATACCATAGTCCATGAGAGACAGTTCCAATAAGATATCATATAATTCTCTTTACTGTAGTCAATGTGATTCTTTAGGAGCTGACTGAAACCTGGCACATTTACAGACACTAAACATAATAGTTGGTCGAGTGGTAGTTAGATAAAGAAATGAGCCAATCATTCCACAATACTTAGTTTCATCAATAGGGATTCTTTGTTCAACTTTGCCGAGACTCGTTGAAGAACTCATTAGTGTGCCAATGGCTTTAGCATTTCTCATGCAAAATCTTTTAATTAGTTCCTTTGTGTATTTGGTCTGACATATAAACGTTCCTTCTTCAGATAGTTGGATTTGAAGTTTAAGGAAAAATAGTATCTCTCCCGTCATGCTCCTTTCGAATTCACTTTGCATGAGATTTGAAAATTTCTTGCACATAAGAGGGTTAGCACTACCAAATATAATATCATCAACATAAATCTGAATAATGAGATTACCTTCTAATGATCTTTTAATGAATAGAGTAGTGTCTAATTTACCTCTTGTAAAACCATGATCAGTATGAAATGAACTAAGTCTATGATACCATGCTCGTGGAGCTTCCTTTAGCCCATACAGTGCTTTGGTTAGCTTACATACATGGTAAACTTTGAATCTAAAAACCTAAGAGGTTTCTTCACGTACACTTCTTCCTCGATAAATCCATTTAAGAAGGAACTTTTGACGTCCATTTGAAACAGCCTGAATCCCTTCAACGATGCATATGCCAGAAAGGTTCGTATAGACGTGAATCGAGCTATTAGAGCAAAAGATTCGTCATAATCGACTCCTTCCTGTTGTGAATATACTTGAGCAACTAATCTAGTTTTGCTCCTTACAACCTTTCTATCCTCATTTAATTTATTTCTAGAAACTCACTTTCTTCCAATTACATAAACATTTTTAGGTCTGGGTATTAGTTTCCACACTTGATTTTTGCCAAATTGATCTAACTCTTCATGCATTTCTTGTATCCAAGTTAAGTCTTTTAGAGTTTCCTCTATCTTCTTTGGATCAACCTGAGATATTAATGTTATGTTTGCTTTCTTTTTTAGAGCTCCCCTAGTTTTCATTCCTTCATTTGGGTCCCCTATGATAAACTGTTGAGAATATTAAGCTTCACTTCTCCATTCATTTGGATAAACTATATAAGTAGTTGACTCTTTCTGATGATCGGGTATATTGTTACCGATTTCATTAGTTGACTCTATCATAGCATTAGATTTATCAATCGACTTTTGACATTTGCTTGTCTGCTTAATTTCTTGAGCTTGATCTTCATCACTTGCACTAATTACTTTCTCAGCCGAGGGGTTATTCTCATCAAATATAACATGTACAAATTCTTCCACACATAATGTTGTTTATTATAGACTCTAAGCAATCTACAATTTAATGAGTAGCCCATAAAAATACCTTCATCATTTCTTGGATCAAATTTTTTCAAGGTTGACCTTGCCATTATTGTGAATAAAATATTTATTTCCGAAGGGATGAAAGTAACTGATATTAGGATGTTTACCTTTCCATAGTTCATAAGGAGTCTTCTTCCAAATGGGCATTATGATTCATTGGTTAAGAATATGACTCGATGTACTTACACCTTCTGCTCAGAAATGATTTAGTAGTGAATTATGTAGTAACATGGTTCTTGCCATATCTTGGAGGGTTCTGTTTTTCCTTTCAACAACTCATTTTTTTTTGAGGTGATCGTCTTGCAGAGAAGTTATGAGTATATCCATGATCATTATAGAAGTCTTCAAATGCACTGCTATCAAATTATCCTCCATGATCACTCTAGATTGTTGCAATCAAATATCCCTTTTGGCTTTCAACTTTCTTACAGAAGGTTAATGATATAAGAATATCACTTAAGTGAAACATGAGTAATCATCAACAATAACAAAAGCATATTTTTTCCTCCTATACTTGTATTTCTAGTAGGCACAAATAAATCCACGTGAATCAATTATAAATGTATACCAGTAACCAACTCATGCATGGACAATTTTTCTATCAAGTGCACACTTGCATGACCAAATTTCCTATGCTATAATCATGGATCATCATACATGGATGTTGAACAAATGTGACCATCTATATTTTCAGAAACATCAATAATAAAAATATTTCCATACCTTTTACCTGGGAGGATAATTTTACCTGTCTCATCTTCAATAGCACAGCCTGCTTTCTTAAAATTTACCTCATATCCTGAGTTACATAGCTGACTTATACTCAGGATATTGTAGCAAAGTCCATTGATAAGATAAACTTCAGTAATATCGAGGTTGTTATTGAAAGAATGTTTCTGGTACTGATTATCTTTCCTTTTGAGTCATCTCCAAACTTAGCACTTCCTCCATCAATTTTTGTAACTTCTTTGAACACTTTTTTAGTACCTGTTATGCGAATGGGACACGCATTGTCTAAATACCATTTTTCTTTGCGGCTTCTCCTGTGGTGTTCCTGCAAAACATAGTGATTACTTTATTTTAGGTACCCAAGCTTGCTTGGGTCCTGGAGAGTTAGTATTACTAAGTTCAGAATTGTTTTTAGGTTTCTAACTCTATCCTGAAATATTTTCTTCACAAAAGCGACAAATAGAATATTTATGTCTATTTTAATTGCAGTAGTTACATGTAACTCCTAACCCATTTTTAGTTCTTTCATTAGTGTTAGTACTAGTGGACTCTGTTCCAACTTATCCTTCGCTAGTGACTTATAAGTTGCTGGTTTGACCTAACAGAACTATGACTGGTAGATTTGAGTATGCCATTGAGTTGCATTTGCAATTCCTCAAACTCTTCTAGAAGTACATCTTTATAAATTTCACATACTCCATGTTTGAGTTTCCAGTATTTTACTTCTTTATTGAGTCTATTAAGCTCATTCGTCATTTTTTAAGACTCTTTCAAAGTTAAATTAAGAGTATCCTGCAGTTCATTGCATCTTTCACAGTTATAAGATCTTACTTCGATTGTTTCACCTCGTGCCATGAAACAGTTCTTATTGTTGTATTTCCATTCGTCATCTGAAGTGTCCTCGTCTGTCCAACATCCTGAAGATTTGTTCATCTCATTTTCCAAAATCGTCATGAAGAAGATTTGCTATCTCTTCGTGTATCTTCATCATTCCAACTTCCAAATGATGTGTTCTTGTTAAAGCCTCTGGAAATTTTCCTTTTTAGATCTGGTCACTCGGCTTGAATGTGTCCAAATCTTCCACACTCATAGCATTTCTATCATCCTTGTCACGTTCGTTCTGTTGCATGGATCGCCTAGGTATAATCTTTCCTTTCCTTGTATTCCTCAATCTTCTCATTAAACCGTCCATATTTCTTGACATCATAGCAATTTCTTCTTGAAGAGCTTCAGGATAATCATCGATATCATTTTCAGCTATTTCATTTGTGGTCTTGAATGCGACTGTTTTCTTTTTTTCTTCTTGATTTGTTTTCTTAAGATGTGTCTTTTCAAAGGCTATGAGTTCTTCCCGTAGTTCATCATAAGATAACTTATTTAGATCCCGAGATTCAAGTGTGACTACTTTGGTCTGCCAAGTAGTTGGTAGGCTTTTGAGAATCTTTCTAATTTGATCACCACTTGTATATGGTTTGTCGAAGGCTTTTAGATCGCTAATTATTTATTGAATATGAAAAATAACTCTTCAATAGACTATCCTTGTTTCATTTGGAAGAGTTCGTAATCATGAACAAACATGTTGATATATGTTTCCTTTACCTTGGTGGTTCCTCCGTATGTAACCTCAAGTTTGTCCCACATCTCTTTGGATGTGTCACAGCTAGAGATTTTATCATACTCTTCACCACTTATAGAATTATAAAGCAGATTTCTCGCCTTATTATTGAGTTGTACCACTGCCATTTTTTGTTTGTATATGAATCTATATCTTCAGGATCAATAAGTGGCTGAGCGGCAGTTGGCGGAGAATAGTTCCCGTTTTTATGACTCTCCAAACTTTAACGTCATATGCCTATGCATATATCTCCATATGCATTTTTTAGTGGAAGAAATATTGTCTATTGAAGTATGGTCGTCTTACTTGCGAAGTTCCTTCCTGGAAGAGTGCTCCTACGATAACTTGATTTGCTATGATCTATTCTCACGAGCTGTTAAGCAAAAGAAAAATGTGAGCCTTGCTCTGATACCAATTGAAAGTACAAGAGAGGATAAATTGTTTATTTTTAAAATTAATTGTTATTAGTTGAATAGTTTTTCAATTAGTCGACTAGATATAATAAGTTAACAACATAAGATGATGGGGAATTAAAGACACCAAAATTTTTATGCCAGTTCGGATTCAATGTGAATCCTAGTCCAGTCTCCTTAGGTTGCAAGAGAGTTCTTTTCAGCGAATGACTTTCTTTGAGTACAAGGAGAATGGTATGATCTACACCGATAGCTCAATTCCTATATCACTTGTCTCTTTTGATACAATGTCTCACCAGTGTTGTTCTCTCTTTCTTCTCTAACTTGTTACATAGCAGGTCTTAGTATAAGCTATAATGTTTGTTTGTAGTAGAACAAAGAGAGGGTATTTGGTTCAATCAAAGTGTATGTGTTGATGTGTGATTAATAGTTAAAATACTTTGAGAGAGTCTTGAATTCTGTATATTTGTCAACCCAAGAGATTTGATCCTTGGAAAGAGATTGATTCTTTCCAAGAATAAAGCTATTCTACAACGACTCTTTTGAACGAGAGACTGTAAAGATGTTCCCTTGTGTGTGAGCCCGGAATCTTGTTCCTCCCATATTTAGATGCTTGATTGAATATTCGGCAGGATCTTCAATATAATTGATTTATTTGATTCCTTTAGTTTAGCTTTGATAATATTATGCTATCTTCGATCTTGTTCGAGTTCGATCCCGATCATTACTGGTCTTGATTTCGACAGGTACCTCGAGTCTCAAACTCGGTATCATATCCTTGTGTCTCGGTATGACATGCTAAGGGGCCGATCTTTGACCCATTCCCTGAGTCGACTATTTAACACAATAAAACCAACCCGATTTTGATAGTGTAGACAATAAATTTCCGTCGAGAAAATAAATTCAAAACCGAAAATATTTCAATCATCATAGTATCTGTTTTGAATATTTGAGTGTACAATCTCTATGATTCCTCTGATTCTACTTTTCTAGTATAAATTCAAGGCATTTGAGCTTGATCTTGAATCAATATTTGCTTTCACGAACGATGATCTTGTTCTTGAGCTTGAACTTGATTTGTTCTTAGTTCTTGAGCTTGTACTTGATTTGTTGAACTTGAACTTGATTTCTTGAAGCTTGAAACTTGTAGAGAAATTTGCAGTGTTTGATCCACGAGTTCTCTCTTGCTTCTTGTTATATCTTCTGGTCCCCTTTTCTTAGTTATGAAGACCCATATTTATAGTTGTGAAAGGAAAGAGTTGTGATAAGAACAAATTCATTTCGACCAATCAAAATGAAATATGACATGGTCGCATTTGATTGGCCAGAACATGTCACATGCACACGTGGCGCGATTTCATTGGCCTTTTAGTGTGACTTGGCATGCCTTGTCATTTTGACACGTGGCATGATCCTATTGGCTCTTTCACTTGATTTGGTGTTCCACGTCATATTACACCAAACTGGGCCTCTAGGAAGATATCATCTTGGACTTAATGAAGTGGGCTCATAACTTTAGCCCAATTAAATGGGCTAGCCCAATGGATTAAGACTTATTTATTTAATTTATATACATTGAACTTATATAATTAGTTCAATTATATTAATCCATAAAATTTATTTGGACCAATGTATCTTAAATTTTAAAATATAATCTAAATTATTTTATGAATTTAATTTTAATAAAAATTTACATGCTTACAAATACCCCTACTTTAAGACTGGTCGAAGTATAAATTTTTAGGACCAGACTTGAAGTACTTGTTGAAGACCGTTCGTATTTTTCCTGAAAGGGCTTTGTCAGTGTCTCTTCTTATAATTAGAACACCTTAGTTGCATTCTATTGGATCAAAGTAGTGACAGATCCCATTTACCATAAGTAATCCTTTAACTAACTCTCTCTTTTACTTAAGCACCAAAATTAAAAAAGAATTTTAAATGCCAAGCAATCTCAGTTAAATTGATGCTGTAAGACTTCAAAATTGACTTCTTGACGAAGCACATAGCTGATCTACTACACGTGGCAATATCTAAAACATATAAATTCATCCTAATTTGTTAATTGTGTTGATTCGTATCACCACAATTGTTTTAATTCAAATAGTACTCTGAAGCACATTTGTTTTTTCTTCTCCGACTACAATTGTTAATTTGAGTAGGAGTCAAATTGCAGTAGCCTAGTTTATGTTGGAGAATAACCGTGACATCCTCCTTTAATACTGATCCCACATCGGAACTTAGTTCTCAATAGCCTACTCAAATCATCTATATAAGGTTGCACTTTCTTCAACTCACGATCATGAATTTCCAGTGCCTTACACATTTATGAAGTATCACCGAAGGTAATTTCCTTTTTTTTCTTCTCTTCTTTTGTCATTTTTTTTAGTTCAAGCGAGATCCATGCATGAAGAAGGCGGTCTTAGGGTGTGATGGGATGTGTACTCATTCCTGTTCAATTCTTGGAGAGATTACTCTCAAAATGGCCCGATTCTTGGAGAGATCACTCTCAAAATGACCCGATTTTTGGAGAGATTACTCTCAAAACGGCCCGATTCTTGAAGAGATTTCTCTCAAAATGTCCCGATTCTTGGAGAGATTACTCTCAAAACGACCCGATTCTCTGAGAGATTACGCTCAAAATATCCCGATTGTCGGAGAGATTACTCTCAAAATGGCCCAATTCTCGGAGAGATTACTCTTAAAATGGCTCGATTTTTGGAGAGATTACTCTCAAAACGGCCCGATTCTTGAAGAGATTACTCTCAAAATGTCCCGATTCTTGGAGAGATTACTCTCAAAACGGCCCGATTCTCAGAGAGATTACTCTCAGCTCGATTCTTAGAGAGATTACTCTCAAAATGCCCCGATTCTTGGAGAGATTACGCTCAGAATGACCCGATTCTTGGAGAGATTACTCTCAAAATGGCTCGATTCTCCGAGAGATTTCATCCATTTAGACTTTTGTACCCATTCTAATATTCTTGATTTGGACTTTGATAACCCCTCTTTTCTTTCTCTTTTTTTTTAGCACGAAGAGATGGCGAATTTCAGGGACTATACATCACCTTCCTTAAAATTTAGGTATCTCATCATCATTGAGACTGAAGGCGGCATAGAACAAACCAAGCTTTTGGTTCTCACAAGCCGGTCGATATGCAGCCTCATGGCCTCCTCTAAGGAACTCTCTTCATGTAGAGAACTGGACCTTGGAGCACAAATCAACTTCTAATCCGTTATCCAAGATGTGGTCTCTTCAAACTCCAATCCATCACCATGTAAATATTGCTAGCACCCTTCCAAACTTAGAAAGTCGCATAATTCAAGGCAAAGTACGTTGGGGAAACACAACAACAATCGAGGGGGAGTGTCGTCATATCCCAGGATATTGGGAATGGGCTGAAGATGTGCTTGGTGGAAGCCAACTAACTCTGAGTACAACAAAGATTTACGATGTTGTCTATGCCTCACTTTTCACTTATGATCGAAACTCGAATATTTTGCAAGCATTTTGTGAGGCTTGGTGCCCTAAGTGGAACACACTTCTTACATCATTTAAGGAGCTATTTATATCTCTTTGGAACTTACATATCCTTGGGGGTTTACCCATTGCGGGTTCTCCATACAAAGAAGTGGTACCCGAGACAAGAGAACTCATCAGTTTGAATGAAAAACAAGTCAGATTTATTCCTCGATCTTGTGAGTATTTATTTTTTGCCATTTATTATATTAAGGAAGGTACGGGTGCTACCCAAAGGGTCTCCTTCAGCAAGTGGACAAGTTTTTGGTATAAAAAACATTAATATATAGACCTATCACGTTGCAAAAGGAAAAGAAATCCGCACGCCTAAAGTCAACACATAATCCTAACGGAGTTATTCTCGAGACGACGAGATGGTCGACTGATCAAGAAACTATATTCTCTAAGCTTAGGGTGAGGTCTGACAAGAAAGATGAAACATATGTAGCTGCATTCTTATCAATTTGGTTGTGTGCCTTTGTGTTCCCTGAGGTAGAAAACTTTATTCGTCCTTAGACTTTTAAGATGGCAAGCATGATGGCACGCGGGTGACAGATTAGCCTTGCACTCCTAATTTTGGCGAGTATTTATCATGGTTTGAATATGATTTCGCGTTCTGCCCAACTTTGATCAGGTCAAAGTTTCTTTTCCCATTCATTATGTTTACGGCAGGCTTGCGCATTACTTCAAAACCCACTATCCACTTGCTAAGGGTCCGTCTATCCCTTTGATGGTGGTATACTCAGGAAAGGGGGCTGCAAGGTACTTTGACAAGAAAGATGGAAGAAAACACATCCGCAATGGGGAGGATATAATTTGGGCACCAACAATGTTGACCAATTCCCGTCGTTATTATTATGTGGATAACGACACCCCTCAAGAGTTGGAATCAAAGTACTTCATGAGCTTACATTTTAATTACCTCCATTTGAGGTATAGTAATTCATTCATCATCAAGTCGTATTATCCGCATCGGTTTGGTCGTCAATTAGATTTTACCAGACCGTCCCAGGCTTTTTAGAGAATGATATCTGTAACTCTTCTCTAGATGAAGGAACCATATTTTAGAGGATTTGCACACTGTATTGATCTATGTCACGTGCGGTTTTTCCTCCAGCGGGAGATCCTATAGAGAAGCCTTTCTTCACTAATTATATTTCTTGGTGGGAGAAAGCGCATGGGAAATTTCTCGAGAATAACATACAAGCTTTGGTAGACGATGTTGGGCTAAGTCTACAGCCCCTTTAGGAGGTGAAGATCAAGTTGTTGGAAATGCGCTCTCAAAAGTTAAAAAAAAATATTAACTCCAATCACAAAAGTAGTTACGCAACCTAAAAAAGAAAGCTTAAATCCTTGAATGCATCTTTGAAAGAAGTGGTGTGCACTTCAATAGCTATAGAGAAACACCCTCTAGTTCTTCCATTTAACACGTGTGTTCCTCAAGACACAAGCTAGAGTACCAATGAAGATCAAAATTGGAAAAGGAAACGGCCTAACCCAGTAGAGATCATAGAGGTTCAAAGTGTTGATAGTCCCTCAAGAACGCATACAGCTTGTAACAAAAAGGTAAAATACAATCACCTCGCTCATTCCCTCCCCCCCCCCCTTTTTAGGCATAGCTTCACGTATAAATTACTTACTTATTTTTACTTTTCTAAATGCAATTAAACACCATTGGGCATCCGATGGTATCCCCATGCGACAAGCCGCAAGTGAGTGATGAATCTATTGGAGGGCCTATGTGTAAAGTGAAGTCATCATCTCTTCCTCATGACGAATCCCTAAAAAGACAAACTCCAAATAAGATATCTCGCATTTCACCAATGACATGTACAGAGGTATCTATATTTGAAGGAAAAAGCATTATTTTCAATTGCAAGAAGGAATTCATTTTGGGACTTTGGGAGGATATTCGCCACAAGTTTTGTATCTTGAAGTAGGAACGTCAAAATCATGAACCATTTGATCTACTGGAAACTTAACTTCCAAATATATAACATATCCAAAATACAAGATTTAATTCCTTACAGATACATTCAAATAGTATGTCGAAGTCATTACTAAATCCTAACACACCGACAATTTCAGATTCTCGTGACTTCGCCAAATATTTTGCATCTTGATATGGAAGCCTTGAGATCGGAAGATGTCTTACTTGCCATAAATCGAAATTTAAGAACCATATTCTCACAAATATCTTAGGGTTCAAATCTCACTGAATTTGAAACGTTGTACCAAGCAATCATTTCCTAATTCGTGTTTCCTTTTGACGCCTCGCTTCTCTTCCCTTTTTTTTTGGAAGAGGACGGACTTGAAGACCAACAAACTTGAAGGTTTAGCGAACTTGAAGACATAGAGAATCCTTGAATTTCAATGCAAATATTGACATCCTTCTAAAATCGGCCCATTAAAGATATCAATTTACCAAGGAGGGTTACCTCCTTTAAATCAAATGAGATCAAAGTTCAACAGGAGGATGACATTTCAGATTGATCTTGTGTTCCTTAATACTTCATTCGAACAATAATTGGGGCAATATGTATCTTTTTAACTTATGCGACTGAACTTAGAATGAAACTATAAGCTGCCTACATACCCCGGGTGAAGAGGATCAAGTCATACCGTAGTTAAAATTGAGTGATTCTTTTATTTTTTATTTTTTATTTTTACGTGCTAACTTTTACCTAGGCCGCCTCTTTCGAGATTTTTGACCTAGGGGACTTCTTTTTTTAACGTCCTAACTTTTGCCTAGGCCACCTCTTTCGAGGTTTTCAAACTAGCAGACTCTTTTTTTTGGTCCGTACACTGTATATACTCTTGCGGGCCAAGAGTGTAGCAACATGCAATTTTGGCTCGTGCATCAAGGAGCTTCATGACTTCAAGGATAATACTTCTTCAAAAACTTACCATTTATAGGGACAATTCTCATACCATCTGCATCAACCAGCTTGTAAGCCCCACTTGAGTAGGCTTCTTGCACGATATATGGCCCATCCCACTTTGAAGTGAACTTCCCTACAGGTTTATGGTAAGTAATAATAGGTCTTCGTACGGCAAAGACTTGATCTCCTACTTGAAAGGATCGTGGGCGAACTCTTTTATTGAAAGCGCGAGATAATAGAGCTTGATAACATTCAGGACTCTGTTGAGCTTCCAATCTTTTTTCGTCAAGAGCTTCCACTCTGCTAACCGAAGTCGAGCATTTTCTTCATCAGTGATCCCTTCTTGAATAGCCAGTCGTAACAAAGGTATTTTACGCTCAAGTGGCAAGATGGCTTCGACCCTATAAACGAGTTAATAATGAGTCGCCTATGTTGGCGTGCGGTGAGTCGTCCTATATTCCCACAGAGAATTTTCCATACGGTCATTCCAATATCGTTTGGATTTGGAGACAACTTTCTTTAAAAAGTTGCATAGAGTATTATTGAATCCTCAGCTAGACCATTCGCGACAGCATTGTACATCAAAGAGTTACGTTGCTTGAATCCAAAGAGCTTTCAAATCTTGTTCATCAACCTATTTTCGAACGGCTTGCCATTATCCGTTATTATGTAACAGGGAATGCCAAAGTGATGGATGATGTTCACTTGGATGAAACTTGCTACAATTTCCTTCTTTACCTCCTTAAGAGCAACAGCTTTAGCCCATTTTGAGAAGTAGTCAGTTGCAACCAAGATATATAGGTGGCCACCAGAGGACTTTGGCAGTGGTCCAACAACATCCAATCCTCAAGTGTCAAATGGCCAGGATGCAACAGTCGAGCGCAACACTTCAGGAGGTTGATGAATCTAATTCGCATGGAATTGACAAGCCTTGCATCTTCGAGCGTAGTCCAAGCAATCTTTTACCATCATTGGCCAATAATATCTCATCCTTTTTATATAGAAATGGAGCTTTGGTCCAGACTGGTGTGACCCACATACCCCAAAATGTGCCTCTTGCAAAGCTTGGAGAGCTTCTTCTTCCCCTAGGCATCGCAAGAGTACTCCCTCGAACGACCTTCTGTATAGAGTATCCTTGTAGTAAAGGAAGCGAGGCGCACAACGACGGATTTCAGTCCTTCTCCTTGGATTTTCTAGAAGTATCCCATAGCATAAGTAGTCGATAATACGTTAGCGCCATTCTCCTTTCTCAACGTCAGAAACAGCAACAAGATGGTTGAGTTTGTTTTCTTCACCTTCAGCCTCATTTGGCGGCGGTACTACCCATTTTTGGCAAATAGTAACTTGCGCTTGATCAGGCAGGGTTAAAGATGAATCTAGGGCAGCTAAAGCATCAGCCTTCTTATTTTCTTCCCTTGGCACATGGTGAATAGTCGCATCAACGAGGCATTCCATCAATGTTTTTGCATAATCATGATATGGGCTTAGTTCAGGATTCTTAACCTCGTAACTATCGAAAAGCTGATTGACCACTAACTGGGAGTCACCAAAGACTTGCAATTGCAACTGCTTGATATCAACGGCCATTTCAAGCCCAAGTATTAATGGTTGATATTCATAAACATTATTGGAACAGAGTTGTGTCAAGGTGAAGGAGTAGGGCAAGACTTCACATTAGGGAGAGACAAATACTATGCCAGCACCAGCTCCCCGGCGATGCGCGGCACCATCAAAGTACATCTTCCATGGAGGTTTAACTTCGACAACCAGTTCATCCTCATCAGGAAGTTTATCAGTAAGCTCCCAATCATCAGCTATCGGATGATCTGCCAGGAAATCTGCCAATGCTTGTCCTTTTACAGCCTTTTGAAGGATATACAAAATCTCAAATTGTTGAAATTAGAGGTACCATCTCGCTAGTCGATCACTAAGAACAGGTTTTGAAATCACGAACTTGATGGGATTTGCATTAGAAACAATACAGACAACATGATCTTGAAAGTAGTGCTTCAACTTTTCAATTGAGAAGACTAGCTCCAGGTAGAACTTCTCAATTGGCGAATAATTCAACTCGTTTGATGTCATCATACTGCTCAAGTAGTAAAGAAAGTTTTCTTTCCCCTCACTATTTTCTTGGGCCAACAGTGCTCCAACAAACCTTTCTTCTTCTGAAATGTATAGTATCAACGGCTTTCCAGGTATAGGGGCTGCTAAAACTGGAGGCTTAATCAAGTAGAATTTAATGCTTTCAAAGGTTTTACTGCATGCTTGGTCCCATCTGAAAGGGACACCTTTCTTCATAAGGTGGCTGAATGGTTGACACCTCCCACCTAGGTGAGATGAACCTCCTAAGGTACGCTCGCTTTCCCTAAGACTTTTCAATTCATGGATATCTCGAGGCTCAGGCATTTTCAAAATGGCATCCACTTTGGCTTGATCGATTTCGATCCCTCGATGTCGGACAATGAAACCAAGGAACTTTCCGGAAGTAACTCCAAAGGCACATTTCAATGGATTCATCCTGAGTTGGTATCTCCAGAGCAATTCAAATACCATCCTCAAGTCTTTCATGTGGTCTCCCTTCTCTCTTGATTTCACCACCAAGTCGTCAACATAGCATTCGACATTCTTGTGGAGACGATCGTCGAAAATATTTTGCATAGCCCTTTGGTATATAGCACCCAAAAGTCATAATCTTGTAGCAATAAATACCCTTGGGAGTGCGGAACGCAATAAGCTCTTCGTCTTTTGGTGCCATGCAAATTTGATTACAGCCCGACGAACCGTCCATGAAAGACATTGCCTCGTAATCAGTTGTGGCATCGATCATCAACTCTGGAATAGGAAGCTTGAATTCATCTTTGGGACATGCATTAGTGAGGTCCCTGAAGTCAACGCATACTCAAGTCTTGCCATTCTTCTTCCTTATAGGGACAATACTTGAAACCCATGTTGGGTATTTAACTTCCCGAATAAATCCATCTTCAACGAGTTTGTTAACTTTAACTTCAATCAGTGGAACCAAGTCCGGCCTGAAGTGCCTTTGAGCTTGTTTAGCAGGGCGAGCACCATTTTTGATTGCAAGGTGATGGACTGCTACTTTCGGGTCCAAGCCAGGCATCTCTTTGCAACTCCAAGCGAAAACATACTTGAATTCTTTGAGTAACTCAATATAAGCACTCTCCTCATCAGCTTAAATTAAAGCACTTAGGTAGGTGGATCTTGGTTCTTCATCGGTGTCAAGGTTGACTTCTTTTAAGGCATCAACTATTGTCTTCACTCCTTCTCAAAGTTCGGGCGAAGCATCTTTCGCATCTTCAACTTCTTGAGGTCACTGTCATTGAAGGATATGTGATAACACGGTGAAACATGCTCCAATTCTGATTATCTTCTATTGAAGATGGAATGCCATTCTCGACTTGTACAGTAACATGATACAAAGAACCCACACTTTCTTCGTCTTTATCATGTTCCTTAGTATAGACTATAGCATATGGCTTTACCTTCAGTACCTCGTTACATGAAACCACAAGTTTTGTCTGTCGCCTCATTCTAGAAGGAACCAAACTTTGGAAATCCTTGGAGATCTCCTGGATTTTAGGTGAGGCGAGCGTTATTATACTTTGAAATTTTCTCCGGAATTTGTTCCCCTTGTTTAGTGGACCTAATCTTTCAAACACGGAGTCCCACACGGGTAATTTTCCAAGTCTATCAAAGACAGAAGGCCTGTTAGAAGCGGCATATTCGTCTTCTACATTGATATAATTGCTACTCGCCCTTCTCATTGAGATGAGCACCAGCAACGGTTCCTTGTATCTCAAACCTTCACGTGGTTGTCTCGTTGCATCTTCTTATGGGAGTTTCCTTATCTTTGACGGATGATTGGGATTGTATCCATCTTTTTCAAATATCTTGTAAGCGTTAGGGTCAAAACCTTCATCTGTTCTCTTTGTAGGGAGTACCACATTCCGCAAACTATTTTGGGCTACAAACCCTACAAGAGGTTTTGAGGACGACTTTACTGCCTCATTCATTTGACCGGGAGACTTAACTCCTTTAGTATGCTAGCTTGGCAATTAGATGGTTCACCTTCATCTTTCTTCCTTTTAGGGACATACTGGAGCGCTGGACTTACTTTCTTGCCATAAGGTGTAATATTCCCTCAATAAGATTTATTCACGTTGGGTTGTACATTCTAACTAACAACTTTGGCTTCCCCAGTAATCGCCTCTTCTATTTTAGATTAGGGCTCTTTATTCTTTCTTTTCATATCATCATCATCTTTCAGCTCCTTCATAATGCGGTTCTTCAAGTAGAACTTCGCATCGGCTTGTCTGACTCGGCCTCGAGGGATGGCTCATCATCGAAAATTATCGTCTTCGCGACTTCACTTTCATAGTATATTAAACATTTATGGTAGGTAGATGGAGCTACTTTATTCTCATGTATCCAAGGCCTTCCAAGCAAAACATTGTATGAAGTTTTCGCATCGATCACATGCAGCCATGCACTTGATTGCATGTCTTCAATAGTATTTGCAGCCTGATCGCGCTTATGGCTCTTTTCCCCCCTTGGTTGAATCCTTGGATCATCACACAACTTTCTGAGAGTTCGTTCATGGTAATACCAAGTTCTTTCATAGTATGGATTGGCAAAATGTTCACTAAGGATCCTCTATCAACCAAAATCCGGTTTACCCTTTCATCGCGCATATAGCCAACCAGGTACAATGGGAAGTTATGAGGAATGTTACCTAGCAAAAGATCATCATTTGTGAACATGACCTTCCCCACACAAGCATTAACTTCTTGATGAGTGGGCTCGATGGGCTTTTCCAAAGATGGTGATAACGGTAGGTCATCACTATTTTCTTCTCCTTTGTCAACAAGGAAACAAGAGGCGTAAATTCCCTCATGGGAAGTCTTCGTGCGGAACCAACTTGGCAAAAACTCCTCCAAGGTCACTGGATTTTGTGGCTTTGAGGGTGGTGCATCTCCACTTTTGCTTTCTTCAAATGCCTAATTGGATTCTTTTTTATTGGTCTTTTTACCATATCTTCCTTATTGGTTGTTCCATTGATTCTTTTCATGGGCTCCTTTTGTGGCGCCTACGACGAGTCACCAACATCCAACCTTCATCATCATCAGGTTGGTTGACTTCAGCTTTGTTGCTCTCCAGCAATTCTTTATCTTTGTTTTCTTCAAAAACACATAATTTATTCGGACTGAATGAGCCAAAGGTGATAGAGACTTGGTTTGCACTTGCTTTCTAATCTTCAAGAACAATCTTCTTTTCCTGAGCCAAGTCCATGACTTTATCCTTGAAGACAAAGCACTTCTCCAGAGGGTGGCTTATAAGTTGGTGATAATTGCAGTAATTTGGGTTAGTTGTTTTCCCAGCTTCATTTGGTCGTTTTATCTCCGGAAGCTCAATAAGATTTAGCTCGAGGAGCTCTTCGAAAATAGTTGGCACATCAGAATCCAGGAATGGGTACTATTTTTCCAATATTTCTTTTAGAGTCAACTTTCCACTTGGCTTGTCTTGAAAAGAAGTGGATTTCATACTCTGCTTCTTGCTCACCTTCGTCGTGAACTTCATATGTGATGTATTGATATTCATAGCTTCTTTGCTTTCAGACTTGGGTACGAACTTGCCCCACTTCCTAACTTTTTGCTTGCCATTCTCTTTGTGAGGTTCATAGATGGGCAGCCTTTCATTTCCAGCGGAGGCCATGCTCAATTCCATGTCATGGGCATGAGTTGGAAGTTCCTCAAATGTGCTAGGCTTGATATCTTGCAAGATGTAGCGCAATCCCCAATACATGCCTTGGATGCACATCTCTATGCCTGAAGCTTCACTAAGCCTGTCTTTGCAGTTGAGGCTTGCATTCCTGCAACGATTGATAAAGTTGATAACTGGTTCCTCCTTTTTTGACGAGTATTTGTGAGCTCTATCATACTCACAGTGTGCCCCATGCAATAAAAGAGATTGAGGAACTCTTGTTCTAGTTGATCCCAACTATCGATAAATCCAGCCTCGAGGTCCGTCTACCAATCAAAAGCATTTACTTTTAATGAGCGGACAAATTGATTGACGAGGTAGTCTCCATAAGTCCCAGCATTGTTGCATGTCTCAACAAAGTGCGCCACATAATGCTTTGTGTTACCTTTACCATCAAACTGTAGAAACTTTGGAGGTTGATAGCCAGCAGGCATCTTCAACATATCGACCCTCCCATTGTACGGCTTTGCATATGTAAGGGAGGACTTAGCAGCAACTTCATATTTGTTCTTGATGGTTCCTTCAATGAACTCCTTCAATTGGTCGATTGAAATCATCCCTTCATATGAGACAGAGATAGCCTTAGTGGATGTTGCTTGTCTCAGGGGAGAGTCGCTCTCTAGAACTTCTGGGAGCTTGCCGGGTGCATGGCTAGATTCTTCCTCCATCAAGATTCCCACCCAGTCTATTAGCTTGTCAATTCTAGTCTCTTGATTTTGCATGCATTTATTCAAGCCAGCGAATGCTTTCGTCAAATTTGCCAACTGCTCCTCCATGGATGAAGTGTTTGACACCAGGGCTTGCATGATTGTCGTGGATGACGGAGAGTAGCATATATTTTCACATAGATTAATCCTTGATTGGCTCACGATATGTGGTGTAAGTGGGGAGGATACAACACTTGAAGCATCACCATCTTCTTTCATATCAGAGTGCTTGGATCCGGAGATGTCAAGCAGAGCCAGTGTTCTCCTGATTTTTTCAGCAACATCGCTTCCTCCTTTAGATGCATTTGAGGATGAAGATCAAAAAACAAGGGTTGATGCGGACGACACTTGGGGTGCTTGTTGTCCTAAAAAGCTTGCTTTGCTCCTCGTAACTGGGTCGATACTTCCAAAAGTGATATCGAGGATGCTTTCCACATCAACGTAGAACCTGGAATTAGCAGCCTTGGTGGAAGTTGAACCGGAGTTGATTTTCTTTGGAGCCATTTCAATGTTCTTGAACTTTGGTAATTGAAAAGTTGAGATGAGAGGTAGAGATTGTCCCACTGGGTGTCATGACCCATTTTATAAACAAGTCGAGACCGGCACCCGATCCTTAAACATGACCGAGCAACCATCGTTGCTTATCAAATCTATTATAACTCCAAACTTTATATGCAAAAAGGCAATGCTCTAACCAAATACTTTTGTTTAATTTACACATTTAAATAAATCAACTCCAAAAATTTATTCATAGTAACCAATGAAATAATGCTAAGTTATTATCAAAAATATCTTAATCTTAACCCCACGACTATGTGTATGAAGCCTGTACTGCTAAACGGACGTACCGTTCAGGACATGAGATTTCCTGACCAGTTCTCTAAATAAATAAAGAAATAGCTAGATAAAAATGACTCTATGGAATACTCCATGAACAAAAGCAAAGCTCACCAATAGCACTGGAAGGGAAGGAAGTCCTAACTTGTAGCCTGCTCACCTGCAAATTCGGTTCCTGCGTTGTACCGCAGACCAACGTAGGTTCCCCAAAAGAGAATGCCAGTACCATCCTTTGTACTCAGTGAATCTCAACGACAGGGGGAGAAACTTTAATAACTTATACATTACGAGCAAAAATTCTAAATGCATGTAAAACATAAAGCTTATAAGAATAAATCATAAAATAATTGCATAATAGCAATTTATGAATATTCTAAAAAAATTCTTTTATATATTCTTTTAAATAAAATACTTCACTTTATACTTTGGGAGTTCCAACTATCCTGACTTAATTCTGTCTCAGTCACCGTGTGATCGGTACGGGTTCGATCCCAACCTGATCGAACAGGCCCAATCCACAAGCGGTTACTCGCTTCAGGGTTCTCAGCGCTCATGTATCATACCTTAGCATGGCTATTTAAATTCTCAGAAATGATACCCTTGGCTCGTGTGCTCCCTACTTTGGCACAAGTAGTTTCAGGAAATCAACGCTTTGTCAGGACCCTCGGCCTGGACGATGACCCCTTCTCAGAATAAAGGATACTCCCAACAAGAAAAAAAAATCTTTTCTTTCTAAAGCTTCTTCTTGTGACTTTTCAAGTCTAAATCTTTTCTTTATATAACATCATGTACATGCTCATATTGGTGTCCTTGAATGTATAGCATGGCATAAGAATGAAATAAACATATATAAAATATTTCTAAAGATTCTTTCTTGTTCATATATTTTCAACATGAAAATAGCATATAAGAATACACAAAAATCTGAAAACTTAGCACATATATCATAATAGATCATCTAAACTTTTGCTAGAACAATTATAAGTTAATGGGTACTCACTCGCTCTAATTAAATAAATATAAACTCTTTTAAGCAATTAATCAAACATCTTGTATGCGTGCTTTTGTGAGTTAAACCACTTTAGTAAAGGGTTATATCAGCTCACCTCAAAACTTCTCGAGCCAATACATAGGCCACAGTCCAATTGACACCAGTCAAATAATCGATTTTACAACAACCAATGCATTTTAATCAATTTTAAAGTACTACGCTTAAATATGAAATTTATTGTTGATATAGAGTAAGAAGGAAATTAACTATCCAATCTTACCTATTACCATCGTAGTATAATTATCAATACGGAATTTTTTATATGTCTAAGTTCAAGGATAAAGAACCCTAAAATTTTCGAGTAATTTCAGGTTGCCTCTGCTTCGAGCCTAGCGTCTGTGTTTCTGTGTGTTCTCCGCCTCTTTTTTTTTCTTGTTTTGTTTGTTCGAAATAGGCTTCTGCTCTTTTGCCTATGTGAATGAGAAGTACGTCATTCTCATTACAAGGCTTTAAGCCTTTTGCTTTATTATTTTATTTGTTTTCCCCCTCTTTTTGTTTTTTTTTACTTAACTAGTAATTAATGATATCCACTTCTAATAATCAATAATATTAAAATTATTAATATTTTTTAGTTGTATATTCAATTATTTAAGTGTGTGTGTGTATATATATATCCACACCCTATATGCAAGAATAATAATAATAATAATAATAATAATAATTTAGTTCTATAATTAGTGTTTCTTGAACTTTTACAAATTTGACGAGCGTTACAATCTTCCCTCCTTAAAAACATTCGTCATCGAATGTTTCTAGGGCCTTATTCTTAAGCTAACAATCATAACTTGGGTCCTCGAACCTCTTAAGTTTTCTTACAACTATTCACTTTTTACAAGGGACTAAAAATATTGGTTAACTCCCTAAATTTTCAAAAATCTCGGCAGAGTTTTCCTTGTAATTTGGATTATCCAGAAAAATATACCTATCACAAATACGACAACTACACCAACAACAACCAAATATACTATAACAGGCCGTTCATAGGCACCATACACAACTCATAAATTAAGTACTCACACTCCAACAATGAGGTACCACAATAACTAACAAGAATCTAAAGCACAACAACTTTAGAATAAGTAATCACTTTAATGAACTAAATATACTACGGCATAAACTAAATTACTACGACAACTAAGTATAATCTAGGAAAGACAGAAACGCTTGTTAACTTATATTTAATAAATGAAATATAAATGTCAAACCAAACTTAGATTCACATACATTTTTCCTCAAATAAATATGGGTATTTCTTTCTCGTATCTTCCTCGACTTCCCACGTAGCCTCTTTTGAATCATGGTTACTCCACAAAACTTTTACCGATGCTAAATATTTTGTTCTCAACTTCCTTACTTGCCTTTCGAGAATTTCTATAGGTACCTCTTCATAAGTCAAACATTCTTTAATTTCTATCATATCGGCACGTATTATATGCAACTCATCATGAGTGTATTTTCTAAGCATAGACACATGAAAGACAAGATGAACAGAGGACAAATCAACGGGTAGCGCTAGCTTATAAGCCACGTTTCCTTTCTTTTCTAGAATTTTATAAGGTCCGATAAATCTAGGACTAAGTTTCCCTTTCTTACCAAACCTCATAACTCCTTTCATTGGTGAAACTTTCAAAAATACCGTATCACCAACCATGAACTCTAACTCACGATGCCTCTTGTCAGAATAAGACTTTTGACGACTCTGAGCCGCTTTAAGTCTTTCTCTAATTAGCTTAACTTTCTCCAAAGCCTCGCAAACAAACTCTGAACCGATCAACGGCACCTCTGCTGATTCAAACCAACCCACCGGGGACCTACATCTCCGCCCATACAATCCTTCATAAGGAGCCATACCAATGGTGGCCTGATAGCTGTTATTGTAAGAAAATTCTATAAGTGGCAAGTGATCATCCCAATTACCTCCAAAATCTATAATACACGCACGAAACATATCCTCAAGAGTTTGAATGGTCCTTTCTGCCTGGCCATCGGTCTGTGGATGAAAAGTGGTGCTTAAATTGACCTCGGTACCTAATCTTTTCTGGAATGCCTGCCAAAAATACGCTGTGAACTGAGGGTCCCTGTCAGATATGATTGAAACTGGAGTACCATGCAATCGGATTATTTCTTTGATGCACAACTGCGCATATTACTTTGCAGAGTCTGTCGTCTTTAATGGTAGAAAATGTGCGGACTTTTTCAATCGGTCTACAATAACCCAAATTGAATCATGTTTATGGTATGTGTGAGGTACAGCTACTACGAAATCCATATTAATCATCTCCCACTTCCACTGTGTATCTCTATGTATTGAGCTAGGACAACATGCCTCTAATGCTCGGCTTTCACTTGCTGGCAATTTAAACATTTAGCCATATGATCTACTACTTGTTTCTTCATGCCTTTCAACCAATACAACTCCTTCAAATCTACATACATATTGGTAGCACCTGGGTGGATAGAGTACCTTGAACTGTGAGCTTCCACCATTATGGCTTCCTTAGACCATCTACATCAGGCACACATAACCGATCATTCGACTTCAAAACTCTATCATTTCCTAGAGTAAAAGCAGTGATTTCTTTGCTTCTGACTCCTTCTTTTAATTTCACTAAGTACGGATCTTCGTCCTGCTTAGCCTTAACATGTGCAACAAGGGAGGATTGCGCTAAGGCATAAGAAATTATATCTCCTTCTTCGGTCTCATCCAATCTAATTCCATCATTTGCTAGTTTTTGAATTTCTCGACCCAAAGATCACCTTTGTACTGCAAGATGGGCCAAGACACCCATTAACTTCCTACTAAGTGCATCTGCTACCATATTAGCTTTGCCGGGTGATAAAGGATATTGATGTCATAATCATTCAATAGCTCGAGCCACCTTCTCTGTCTCAAATTTAGCTCTTTTTGCTTGAATACTGGAAGCGTTTGTGGTCTGTAGACACATCAGAATGCTCGCCATAAAGGTAGTGTCTCCATATTTTTAATGCAAGCACCACTGCTACAAGCTCCAAGTCATGTATGGGGTAGTTCTTTTCATGATTCTTTAACTGCCTGGAAGCATAAGCAATAACTTTTCTATTTTGCATAAGAACACAACTAGGGCCCACCCTGGAGGCATCACAATAAATTGTGTACCCACCCGAACTTGTCGGCAAGGTTAACACATGTGTAGTGGTCAACCTCTTCTTTAATTCCTCAAAACTCTGCTCACAAGCGTCTGACCATTGGAACTTAACTGCTTTCTGAGTCAACTTAGTTAATGGAGCTTCAAGTGAGGAAAACCCATCCATAAACCTTCTATAGTAGCCAGCAAACCCCAAGAAATTCCTTATTTCGGTTGGCGTTGTCGGCCTAGGCCAGTTCTTGACTGCTTCTATCTTCTGAGGGTCTACTTTTATTCCTTCACTAGATACCACGTAGCCTAAGAATGCAGTGACTGCAACCAGAACTCACATTTTGAAAACTTGGCATAAAGCTCATTTTCCTTCAAGATCTGCAAGGCTATTTTGAGGTGTTCTGCATGATCTTCCTTGCTCTTAGAGTACATCAAAATATCATCTATAAACACAGTAATAAAGGTATCCAGGAATGTCTTGAAAACTCTGTTCATGAGGTCTATGAATGCAACTGGAGCATTTGTCAACCCGAAGGACATCAGTAGAAATTCATAGTGCCCATAGTGAGTTCTAAAGGCTAGTTTAGATATATCCTCTTTTCTGATTCCCAACTGATGGTATCCCGACCTCAAGTCTATTTTTGAAAAGTACTTTGCACCCTGAAGTTGATCAAATAAATCATGAATTCTTGGCAGCGGGTATTTGTTCTTAATGGTAACTTTTATTCAATTACCGATAGTCGACACACATTCCGAGAGCCCCATCTTTCTTCTTGACAAACAGGACCGGGGCACCCCACGTTGAAACATTCGACCTGATGAAGCCCTTGTCAAGAAGGTCTTTTCCAATATATTCTCTTCGTCTCTATTATAATTGACCCTATGCAGAAAATTTGTTTGGTTTACTTCAACCAATAAGTAGAAATCGTACTCAAACATAATTCAATAATATTTCTGTGAAGGCTTATAATCAGCACCCGCAAAACTTTGCACAAACAATCCATAGGATTCGTCATTAACTTTTTTTTACGCGGAGCTTATTTTTCTTTATAGATGGTTATTGACTACTAATTAATGTTATGCTTACATAAAGAAATTTTCTATAAATGGTTGTTTATATTATACTAAAATCAAAATTTTCTCATTAATTTGAGATATTATTTCCTTTTATATTAAAAAAATAATGACAACAACAATTAGTATTATGTTATCTTAATTCCAAGCTAGTTGGTATTCACTATATGAGTTCTTACTATCTCCGTACAGATCCATCCCATTTTAAAATTTAAACAAAGAAAAAGTACGTTTGACGATATCTTAAGATGATTTGCATGAATTGTAAATGTGTTACGTCAATTAATACATTTAAGTTGAGACCATCTTCACTGTCTACGTTCTTATAACTAACTGGTTCTTGTATAGCAATTGACAAATGAGGAAATTTGTTTTATTATTAAATAATAATGAGAAAAATAATGAGAAAAAATATTTACATGGTTCTTGTATAGCAATTGACAAACGAGGAAATTTGTTTTATTATTAAATAATAATAATAATAATAATAATAATAATAATAATAATAATAATAATAATAATAATAATAATAATAATAATAATAATAATAATAATGAGAAAAATTATGAGAAAAAATCTTTACTTGGGGTGAGAGAGGCTCGAACTCTCGACCTCAGGATCACTCAGAAGCTATGAGACCTACGCGCTAGCCAACTGCGCCACCACCCCGAATTTATAATAATTTGAAGTTTTACGTTATTGTATACTATAATCTTCAGAGGACAAATTTTCAATCGCGGAGTGACTACAAATAAGAGAAGTCGAAATGCTAAATCCTTTGATATTTCAATAAAGTAAATTGAAAGAACTTAATACTCGAAGCACATTCAAAATAATTTTAATGCATGCTCTAGCATGTAAAGTAATTAAAATGAACTACGGTGAATGTGTAGTTAGATCTAATTTATCAAATATCCAAATAGTAGGTCCCCTAAAACAAATTTGAGATTTAACTATCGACTTCAAATTACAATAGCGAGTTCAATTTCTAGTGTTATGTTAAATTTTCCACCAAAAGAGGAATTTACTTCCCTTGTTAATCATGAGTAGATGTCATTTTTCTTAAAATTTCCTTTAACTGGTCTAATTTATATCACCACCTCCAACTAACACTTAGCCATTATATTTAACATTAACACCCAAGAATGTTGTTATTATTATTATTATTATTATTATTATTATTATTATTATTATTATTATTATTATTATTGTTGTTGTTGTTGTTGTTGTGTTGTTGTTGTTAGAATTTAATATACTTTTCATTTATGAAACGTTGATTTTTTTTCCATAGGATAATCGTTTTTATTGAATATATTTTTCTATGAAAATGACCAACCCATCCCGTATCTTATAGTAATTGAAATTTATATCTTTGTATTAAAAGGAGAGTAGTATGTATTGCGGTTAAGCCAAGTGGCAAACTAAAATGAAGCCACTTGGCAATTTTAAGACAATATCTATAATTACAAAGTATAAATGGAACTATAATTAATGGAAGTATTTTTATGAATCTTATACATAATTTAGATAGATTTTAAATAAATTTATTCTATTATCTATATTTATATTTACATGTATATTATACAATATCTACTATATTTAGATTATATAATGATCTACTCAGATTTATTCTAAAGTAGCTAGAAATATGGAGGTAAAAAGTTAATTTAAAAATTACAGTAGAAAAAAATAAAAAATTATAGAAAGACGTAAACAGTAATAACATAGGACTATCTATACTTTGGAGTCAGTTACAATATAAAATAAAATAAAATTTACTTAAGATATTAAAGATTTATTGACTTTAAAAATTAAAAAGATCCAAGCAACAATATAAGATCTTACATAAAATATACAAATTATATACAATGTAAAAAATTTAAATAATTAGTAAAACATATTTAAATAACAAGAATAATAAATTCATATTAATATTGAAAAATCGGGCAAATAGATATTTTATACATAAATAAATATTTCTTATATGATTAAATAAATTTAACTTAAGAAGAATAAATCTTAACCAATTGGACAAAATTTAAAAATATTGACAAAATCTAATAAGAATTAAGACAAAACAAATTTGATCAAATTAACTTAAATGTATAAATCAACTAATATTGACTTCTATCTTTATTGTAAATAGATTCTAAAAAAATTTAAAAATAAGAAATTTTATTTTAGAACTACTAACCACATGATACCTTTTCTTCCATTTCATGTGTATATATTTTTTAGAAATATTATGTAGAAATAAATGATAGCAGAACCATTATTGTAAATATTTGAGATAAAATTTTGTTTATAAGGAAATATGATAAGAAAATTGAGCCACATGACAATATAATAATATTAAGTATTGAATAATACAATAAAAATCTAATAAGAATTAAGGCAAAACAAATTTGATCAAATTTAACTTAAAGGTATGGATTAACTAATATTGACTTCTATTTTTATTGTAAATAGATTTCATAACTTTCTTAAAATAAGAATTTCTATTTTAGAATTACAAACCACATGATCCCTTTTCTTCCATTTCATATATATTTTCTTTTTAGAAATATTATGTAAAAATAAATGATAGTGAAATCAATTTTGTAAACATCCGAGATAAGTTTTAATTTATAAATAAATATAATGAGAAACTGAGCCATGACAATATAATAATATTAATTATTGAATAATGTAATAGGAAAATTTGAGGAACAAATAGAGAAAAAATCAAAAATTTCATCATACAAAAAAAAGGATAAAACTTATTTAAATTTGAGATGATAACATTTTGCTTAAGTATAATAAGAAATAGTATATATGTGTCGACGAGGACTATCCTGAGTGCTCTCGGCGCAAGATAAGCAAGGAGAGCTAACTTGCGCCTTCAGCCATAGCTAGACGACGACGAAAGCCACCAGCGACAAATGTGATACTAGAGAAGGATAGTATAGAGACGCCTGCTGTTGACAAGCCTGCTCGCTGGTTAACAGGGATGGGTTCGGCGCCTACAATTTTCACAACCCTAGCAGGAATGAAAATTCTTGAATGCAAATAACGTCGGAAAATGGAGTACAACAGCAATTACATCTAGTTACGTTTGGAAGATTTTTACCACTGAAATTCCAACCTATTAGTGAGGGAATCGACGAATGCGAGGGTGAAATTCTAGGGACAGACAATGCTGATACACAACAAGTACATCGACGACTCCAATTTTCTGCACAAGCAAAGTAAGATTAGATTTGTCAGACTTCTGGAGATTCTAAGGCAGTAAAAGGTAAAAGGGACACCATGCAACAGAATCGAAGCCCTCAAAAAGGGAAACCGTTATGCTATGTACCACCTGCTATGCGTGATGGCAAATTTGTGGTACAATTGAATACGAGGATACAAAGGAACAAGAGACATACTGGAGTAGTGCATTGATTGGGTTTGTGCTTGGAGAAGACCCGTACGAGCGAGCAATGGACAACTACATCACAAATGTTTGGGATTTTGTTCCAAAACCTCAAGTTCTGCATCATGAGGCTATATATTCAGATTTGATAATAGTGAAGACAGAGATCTTGTTCTTCAGGCAGGTCCCTACACTTTCCATAAAAAGCTATTTGTGTTACAACAGTGGAGAATGGACTTCAAGTATGAACCAGGCAGTGTGAGTGTAATTCCTCTGTGGATTACCTTCCCTGGCTTGCCATTGGGGTTTTTGTCCACCAAAGCCCTTAGTAAATTAGCTAGTGTGGTTGGGAAGCCTATGTACAATGACAGAATCACTGCTGAATTGGAGAAGATATCATATGAAAGAGTACTGGTGGAAAGAGACATATCTCAACTCTTGCCAGATATTTTTGAGTTATATACTAAGAGGGGAGTTATCACTTAGCAGATTGAGTATGAATGGAGGCCGAAATACTGCAGTGACTGTGTAAGATTTGGCCATAACAGTGATGATTGCTGGTATAAAAAGAAGCAGGGAAGTGAAGAAGTAACACAGAACCATCTCAAGGTAGCAGTGGAAAAGAAGCAAGTGCAAAGTGAGAACTGGAAATGGATATAAAAAACCAAGCAGAATAGTGAGGTGGTTAAAACTGCTAGGATAGTGGAGGAAAACAAGCAAACTGACATTGCTGGAAGCAGGGTGATAGATAAGGCGTTGGCAAAAGGGAAAAATGTACAACATTATGTTGGATCCTTAGAGAACATGACCAACAGTTTCTCTTTGCTACAGATAGGTGATGACCCAGGGGGCGCTGGCCCATCCAGCTTCACCACAAAATGATTTTCAGCACATGGAATATTATGGGCCTTAAAAAGGCCCATAAATAGAAGGAGCTGAAACTATTTCTGAGAAAGCATAAAGTAGACTGTATGGGATGCATAGAAACTAGAATGAAGGAAGCAAAGGTACAAAGGATTATCACAAAACTGGGAAATGACTGGAGATATAGTGGGAATTATAATGAGCATCCAAATGGGAGAATCTGGCTAATGTGGAATTTAAATGTTGAGATGCAGATATTGAAGACTGATGAACAGTTTATACATTGTGAGGTTAAAGAAAGAAGTACAAATTTCATAACACTGATAACAATAGTGTATGCAAATAATGAGATGAACAAGAGACAGGAACTATGGGCCAAACTATTGACCTTAGGGGCAACTATTCAGGATAGCTGGCTACTTAGTGGAGATTTCAACAATGTTCTCCACACTAATGATAGGATAGGTGCTCCAGTTATACAACAGGAGATTCAAGGTTTTTAAGACACACTCATTGCTCTTCAACTCACTCAGTTGAAGAGCTTGGGATGTTTTTATACATGGTGCAATAAACAAAAACCAGAGACAAGAGTCTATAGCAGAATTGATTGGGCTTTTGGAAATGCAAAATGGATGTAGGAGTACAGTCATATTGAAGCTGGTATGTTGACCCCGGGAGTATCAGACCATTCCCCTATCCTTTTACTGTGCAATGCTGAGGAACAAAGAAGGAACATTCATCCTAAGCTATTCAAACTGTATACATCTGTGATGGATCATGCTGATTTCCCTAGCATTGTGGAAAATGTATGGAATCAAAGCCAGCATGGAGGGAAAATGCATAGAGTATGGAATAAATTAAAGGCCCTAAAAGTGGGGTTAAAGGAATTGAATATCTATATGGCAAAGTATAGGATACACCTCAGTGAGGCAAGGCAGAAACTGGAAGCTATACAGAATCAGCTACAGATCAATTATATGAACCAAGGTCTGATTGATCAAGAAAGGATGGTGCTTATGGAAGTAGAGAAATGGAGTAGCATAGAGGAGCAAATCTTACACCAAAAATCTAGAGCACACTGGATTTCTTGTGGAGATTCAAACACTAAATATTTTCATGCTCAACTGAAGGTGAGGACAAAATTTAATACTATAAACTCTATATATACTGAAGAGGGAGTAAAATTGTCTGATCCCAGGATGGTGGAAGAAGAGTTTATTACTTGCTTCAGCTTACTGGGGGAAAACAATAACATCTGCCAATGTCCAAACACTGCAGTTATCCATCGGGGTCATTGTCTCAACTTGCAACAGAAAGATGATCTAGTAAATCCAGTCACAAGTGAGGAATACTAATGGCAATATAGGATATGCCTCATGATAAGGTACCAGGTGTGGATGGCTTCCCAATTGAATTTTTTATAACGCATTGGCATGTAGTGAGGGAAGACATCTGTGAATGGAATTCTTTCTCACTGGGAAGTTGCATAAGGGAGTTAGCAGCACCGCACTAACACTAATTCCTAAAGTGCAAAATCCAAGCAAAGTGAAGGATTATAGACCTATTGCCTGTTGTAAAACTCTGTACAAAATCATCACTAAGATCCTTACAGCTAGGCTGAAGCAGTTATTGACTATCTGGTTAGAAGATCACAGTCAGCATTCATTGAGTATCATAGCATCACAGATAACATTCTATTTACACAAGAACTGTTCAAAGGCTACTCCAGGAAGGACATTTCACCTAAATGTGTTCTTAAAGTAGATTTAAAGAAAGCTTATGACACAGTTGAGTGGTGCTTCCTAGAAAGACTGATGCAGGACATAGGCTTTCCTTATAAATTCATTGGGTGGGTAATGGAGTGCATATCCTCTGTCACCTACTCTCTCAACATCAATGATGGACTCACTGCTCCATTTAAAGGAAGAAGAGGCATAAGGCAAGGTGACCCTATGCCTCCATACCTCTTTGTTCTATCCATGGACTATCTACAAAGAGAATTTATGCAAATGATGATGAGGAAAGAGTTCAAATTCCATCCTAGATGTAAGAAGCTGGGTATAGCACATGTTTGCTTTGCGGATGATATACTTATGTTCTGTAAAGCAGATATTCAGTCTGTAATCCTACTGAAGCAGGCTTTCCAGAACTTCTCCAAAGCTTCTGGACTTCAAGCAAATGCGGACAAAAGTGCTGTGTACATAGCATGTGTAACAAAGTGGCAGAAGGAGGAGATCTACAGGCATTGGGTTTCCCTGAAGGCAAGCTTCCATTTAAATATTTGGGGATGCCTATGGATTCAAAGAAACTGACCATTGCTCAATGTTGGCCACTAGTTGAGAAAATCACACAGAAAATAAGATGCTGGTCATCAAGGCTGCTCTCCTATGCTGGTCGACTTCAGCTGATCAAATCAGTTCTGTTTGTTGTACAAGCCTATTGGTCCCAAATATTTCCACTGCCTAATAAAGGTTCTGAGGATGACTAAAGCAATATGCAGATCCTTGCTTTGGACAGGTTCAGCTACAGTGTCAAGGAAAGCTCTGGTTGCCTGGGAAACACTCTGTATGCCATACAGTGCAGGGGGATTAAATGTGCTGAACCTGATCAAGTGGAACAAGGCTGTTGTTGCAAAGCACCTATGGGCACTGGCCAGGAAGAAGATAGTCTGTGGATAAAATGGGTGCATACTTTCTATATTAAAAATTATTGTATTGATGACATGCCGGTGCCTAGATCTGCTGCTTGGGCAATAAGGAAAATCTTTGAGTCGAGGGAGTTGATAAATGGCATTGCAACTCTTCACGGTAATCTGGATAGTCGACTTCTTCGGCTTCAAAGGGCTGATTCATTCAGCATCAAGAAGTTATACAGACTCTAACACCCTCAATACCTTAAAGTCCAATGGAAGACCGTCATACTGAAGGCTCAATTACACCCCAGGTACAAATTTATTTTGTGGCTGGCTCTACATAAGAGATTGGCAACTGTGGACAGACTCCAGGAACTCAATATCCTAATTCCACAGGAATGTACTTTCTATGGAATGTCTCGTGAGAATTTTGATCATCTGTATTTTGACTGCTTGAAGACTAAAGCACTTTAGGAGGAATGTGACTGGGTCAGTAAGCTGGCAAGGAGTAGAACTGGTGTAGCAGAAATCACTGCTGTCTATTTGGGATCCTGGTGACAGTGATATGGAGAGAGCGCAATAAAATGAGATACCAAGGAGGGAATATGCTGAGTGATAATGTCTGTAAGGAAATAGCAGTCCATCTCCACCCAAGAGGAGCTTCAATTCATAAATGGAAGGCTGCTTTACTAAGCTTAAACCGTTAACCCTAGGCTGCTCTTGGACAGAATTGTCACATTTACTATCAAATAGTAATATTGCAAATCTTATTAGATTGATAATAGGTGTAGTGACTGTATAGCATGTGAGTATAGATGGTCATCATCTATGTTTGTACGTGTAAAAGTTTTTGACGGAATGAAATAGAACATCTGTTTATTAAAAAAAAATAGTATATATGTGCATAAAGCCACATAACTCAAATCTATAGATAAAATAATAATAAATAATATAAATAAATTAGAGATCATGTAAAGATATTTATACAAAGAATTACTTTAGAAAATAAAACAATGAAAGTATACAAACTCAAAAATATTATTAATAAATTTAAATAAGTTAAAAATTGCAAACAATAGTTTAAAAATAAAATAAATATTTAATTTAATATTAAAAATATCTATCTATCTATATTATTTTAATAAAAATGCAGTGGATAAGAAATTAAATAGTGTAAAGTTAACAAAAATAATGAAAATGTGATAATATTACATATTAGATGATATTATAGCAGAAATAAGAAAAATAATTAAAATTTTAAAAATTATATTAAAAGTAAAAAAGAAAAAACTATTTAAACTTGAGATTAAAAAGTTCTTAAAACTATGATCAGAACACTTAAAATATGGATTACCAAAATTGAAGTCTTGATAGATAAAGAAAAACAAAAAAGTTTGATACCAAATTAAATATTTAAACATATTAAATAAATATGTCATGTAGGTAATTTTATTAATAAACATTAAAAGATAAATTTTCATCTTGAAACTAAAAGAGAAAGAAAATTTAATTGAACATAATATAAAAATAATTATAAGAAAATTCAAATAGGTTTGAAACATTATAAAGGAACTTATGTATTAAGTTATAGACTAATTCAAAGAAATGTTTTAAAATAAGACGTGATATTATTTTGAGTTTGGGTCAAATATTTGTGTAAAGATTAATTAAACTTTTTTAGTAAGGAAGAGAATGTATAAAGAGGAAAATAGAGATAGTGCAATGATACTTATATTGTAAATTTATTTAAAAACATATAAATTAAATTATTAAATAATAGTAAAAAATGTTATTGATCGATATGAATAATGAAAGAGTTCTGAGTAAGAGGATGATAGTATAAATACATTAAATTTTAAGAATAAAAGTTTATATTTATTGATGATTATTAATAGGGTGATAAGCAATACATTAAGTTAATTATAAGATAACAAATGTTCACATTACAGTATAATAATATTAAGTAATAAATATTGTAATAACTATAAGCAAAGAGCAAAAGAAGAGAAAAATTATGTCTAAAAATATAGAAGGATAAGACTTATTTGAATTTGAGATGAAAAATAAAGTGATAGAAAGAATTTTTCCAAAATAATATTATTTAATATACTCAAACAAGACATATCACAATATTATATGTTAAATATTCTTTAATATTGACCGTAAAATAAAATACAAGTGCCAACATCAAGGAATTGGGTTATTACAGTATAAAAGGTTTAATTTTAAGATTATTTGCACATAATTCAAATCTAAATTAAAATTTAATATGATTTATACCGCGCATCATGCGGGAATTAAAACTAGTATAAATTAACATAAAAATGAATGACTCATATGCCGGGGCAAGGAGGCCCTAATTGCATCGACATGATATGTTGAGTCTTTTAATTGGCCCACGTTCAAAAGTTATTGTGCATCAATGGAAACTTCAACTTTAATAAAGACTGTACATTTACAGCGAAAATGCTTTTGATGTCTCCTAAAGCTCAAGGCAAGAAGCCAGTAAGGTGAATAAACATGGATAAATGTGTCCCGTAGAAAAAAAGGATTATTTTCATTGACCTTTTGCAGATAAATTTAGTTCATTGGACTAACGATGATATAATTTAAATATCGGTCTCAAGAAAAGATCAGTGTATTGTGATTTTTTATGTACTCTATCCGTCCAAGCTTACTGGTGCGCTATATTAAAAATAGATGCCCGCTTTACTTGTCCAGTTTGAAAAACCAATGGATAGTTTACCATTTTATATTGATAGGTGTGACTGTAAAACTGACGAATTGAGTGGTCTTTAAATGTAATAAAATGTGTCTAGTACGTTTATTTGCCCATCATATCGTCAAGTAGCTTATAACGACGTTTTCCGTCAGATATACCAAATCATAATTAGTTTGAATATATAACTTGCTTTCTTATCTAAAATCTCCACTAGTATAGCTGAAAATTGGAATAACATATATATATATATGCACGCGCGCGTGCGTGCGCGTGCGTGAGTTGTCTATATATATATATATGTATGTGCGTGCGTGCCTGCGTGCCTGCGTGAGTGAGACAACTCAGTAGTGTTATTAGATTGTCGTCCTAAAATAAACATTAATTTTTTGGTTTTAGTTTATAGGTTGGAAGTTCATTAGGTCAATGTGATGGTGGTGGATGCATGGATGTTTTCTTGCTAGCCTGGAATGCATTAATCATTCACGATCAATGAGATCAAACATTAAGTTTCTTCCCTATGCTCAATGCACTTTTTAGTTTGTATTTAATTTCCATGCCCTTTTAGTTTTAGAGAATCCTTTCTAAGAAAAGGTCCTAGTCGCCACATATTATCATCAAAGGTGGAGCTAAGGGGTAGGAAGGAGGAGGTTCAGCCAACCCTCTTTGCTTGAATTCTCTTGGCTTATTTGTCTTCCTATTTTCTTTACTTTTTCAGTTCTGTTGATGAAAAATTTTGTCTCTGCCACGGATTATCATAAGAAAATTTATTGTGAATTAAGGAAGAAGAAGATAGAGAGTACGGACATGATAAAAGAAGATGAACTGATTTCATTAGAAGTTTATTTTCTGAATACGTGATGGCCCCCTTTATACTTAGTTGATACTAAGCACTAAACTAACAACTAATAGATCTGTAACTACTTTTAATTAACTTATTTGATAATTACTAATCTGCCCTTATATCATTTAACACCCCCCTCAAGTTAGATTGTGTAAAAATATCAAAAACACTTAACTTAGAACTCAAATGTGCATGTTGAACTTTACAAATTCCGTTTGTGAGCAAATTTGTAGGTTGATCATTGGTAGGCATATACTTTGTGCACACCATCCTTGTTGAATTGTTATTTCTTATGAAGTGACAATCGACTTCTATATACTTGGTTCTCTTGTGATAAACTGGGTTGGCAGCTATTTGAACGGCTGCTTTTCTATTAGTGAAATGTCTACTGGTAGTTTAACTTCTGCATCAATTTCTTTCAGCATCCCGATAGCCATGTCAATTCTACCACTGTTGCAGCTAAGCTTCTGTATTTTGCTTCTACATTGCTTCTGTAGAACTTCTTGATATAGTAGTTTTCTTTTTGGTCTTTCAAGATACTAAAGCATTGACCAATTTGATCAAAAATCTGTAACAAATCTCTTAGTAACTGGGCAAGTTGGCCAGTCTGCATCACAATATGTTGTGACAGTGTTGATATGTTGACTTGATAGCAATATACCTTATCCTGGATTGTTCTTCACATATTTTACTATCCTTAAGGCAGCTTTCATATGTGATTTCTTCGGTTGCTGAAGGAATTGACTTAGAGTTTGAACTCCATAATCTATATCTGATCTAGTAACAATAATATATAAGAGTTTACCTATTAACCTTTGATAAGCTGTCTGATCAACTGTAGAGTCTTCAACTGATTTGTCATCCTTTGAATTTTGCTTATCATACTGTTTAGTTGTGAGCTCAACATTAGTATCAACTGGTGTAATCGATGATTAACTGCAGTTAATCTAATTTCTACTAAAAGTTCTAAAGTATATTTTCTCTTATGCACAACAATGCCTTTGTTGGATCTAGAAAACTCCTGCCCCAAAATATACCTTAACTCTCCCAAATCCTTCATCTTGAAGATGTTTTGTAGGAAGTCTTAGTGTCTTGCCTCAGCTTTAAATTGTTTCTTATAACTAATATATCATCAACATAGATCATCACCAAAATTATACCTTCATTTGTCTTTCTTATATATAAAGAATGATCAAATTGGCTTTGTTTGAACTATAATTTCATAAGAGCTTCAGATAGTTTTAATTTCCAATGCCTTGGGGTTTGTTTTAGCCCATACTAGAATTTAGTAAGTCTGCATATTTGTTTCCCCTTGACTTCTAAATCCTTGAGGTAAATCTATGTAGATCTCATCAAGTTGATTACCTTGTAAAAAAGCATTGTATACATCAATTGGGTGTATATTCCATAGCTTTATTGTTGCCGGTGTCAGTATGGTTCTAACAGTTATCATTTTCACCATTGGTAAAAAGGTTTCTTGATAATAAATTCTCTCTTGTTGGCTATATTCTTTGGCCACAAGTCTAGCCTTAAACATCTCTATCTCTCTTTATGCCTTGCACTTATATTTATATATTCACTTGCATCCTATAAGTTTCTTTCCCTCAACTAATGACCAATATTCAAGCACTATTATCTTCTAGTGCTTTTACATTCTTATTCCATAGCTTGTATCCATCTTGGATCATTACTTGCTTTAGCATATATAGTTGGCTCAGTAGTTGACAAGAATGTAGTAGTAAAAGCTTGATAGTTAGGAGATAAATGATCATGTCTTATGTATTTATTTATGGCATAAGGTATCTCTTGATGAATATTCAAGTACACAAATTCCTTCAACCATACATGTGGTTGTTTGTCTCTGTTGGACTTCCTAACTGTAGGTTGTTCAGACTTTTCTTGATTTATGGTATAAGCTCTAATAAGTACACTTTGATTGTTTTATTTTACTTGTGTCTCCCCCTCAATCATACTGTGATTTTGGAAATCATGAACTGCTGAAGATTATAAGCTTTTTCTGTAGTATCAACTGCTATAGATTGATTACATGTATTGGCATTACTAAAGTTTGTATTATCTCTGTGTTAGTTTGTTGATCCGAGATTGTCTCAAAGAGGATTTCTGAATTGTCCATATATGACCCTACAGTTGGTGTAATGTCTACAAACATAGGTGTTTTGAGGAGGAAGTTTTTATTCTAAATAAAAAGATATTTTCTTTGAATATAATATTTTTTTTTTATAAAGAAGGACCTATTATCTAGATCATATAATACATGTTAGGATTTATGCCCGTCACTAGAGGGGGGGGGTGAATAGTGTGGCACGAGAATATTGATAAATATTGCGGAATTAAAATTGCAGGAATAAAGTAAATGCGGAAATTAAAAGATTAAGGAAAGAACACACTGAATTTATCCTGGTTCACCACAACTTGTAGTTAGTCCAGTCCCCGAGAGACTTTCTCGAGATTCCACTAACTCCGTTAAGTTTACGGGTGCCTAACAAACCGTTACACTTGCTCGTAGATGTACACTCTACAAGACTTCAACTTGCTCGAGGATACCGCACCTCAAGACTTCACCTTGCTCGTGGATACCGCACCACAAGACTTCACACACTAATATTGAGGGTACTTAGCAAACCCGACAATCAATGAGAAGATATAGTCTTCTCAAACACCTTTCTCTTTTACAACAAAAACTTTCTCAAAAGAGTAGATAAAGAGATACAATATTAGCTCTATGAACAACTCAAAGTTGTCTCTCAAATGGCTCAACAAAAGCTCTATAATGATGCACAAATGATATCAATATGTATATGAATAATGAGAGGTGTTGCGTGTTTCAATTCAGCTCAAAAGAGATCTATTTATTGGTGGTAGAAGTAGTATTTCCGTTGCTTAATTGACAATCAATTATGCTGATTTTATGCCAAGATAATCGATTATCAGATTTGGATAATCGATTATCAGCTTACCGTTACAAAATCGGAAGCTGATTTTATGCAGGATAATCGATTATTGTGATATGCATAATCGATTATGTTGTTACAGTGTTCAAAAACTGGCAACGGACACAAGATAATCGATTATGCAATTCTGATTATCGATTATCCTACTCTGCGGACATTTCCAACAAATGGAATTTCCCAGAATAATCGATTATCACTTTGCATAATCGATTATTCTATTATGCTGTCCATAATTGACAACTTACTTCAAAAACCAAAAATGAAAACGTTAATAACATTTTGTTTGAAGTATTTAAAATATGTTTATGATAAATAAGATTTGATAAAATATGTTTATGATAAATATGATTTGATAAAATAATTTTATGCATATTTATGATGACCTAAGTTGAGCCAAAAGACGAGATAACTTAAGCGTTGCTCTTACATTGGTTCTACCTAACGACCTACGCCTTGGGTCTTCGGTCTTTAACATTTGTGCTCGTCTTTGGCTTGTCTATGCAATTCCGTCATCAATATGCTTCTCGGCATTCAATCTTGATTGTTTGCTAAGCATCTTCATTGTTTGTCATACAATAACATTGTTTAACAAGTTGACTTCATTGTTTGTCATTCATCAAAACCTATACCTGAAAATCATGCGAGTACAACCAAAGCGCACATATCATGGATAGAATGATTTTCTACAATTTCTCCCTTTTTGATAATGACAACGTTAATAACATTTTGTTTGAAGTATTTAAAATATGTTTATGACAAATATGATTTGATAAAATATGTTTATGATAAATATGATTTGATAAAATAATTTTATGCATATTTATGATGACCTATGTTGAGCCAAAAGACGAGATAACTTAAGCGTTGCTCTTACATTGGTTCTACCTAACAACCTACGCCTTGGGTCTTCGGTCTTGAACATTTGAGCTCGTCTTTGGCTTGTCTATGCAATTCCGTCATCAATATGCTTCTCGGCATTCAATCTTGATTGTTTGCTAATGCATCTTCATTGTTTGTCATACAATAACATTGTTTAACAAGTTGACTTCATTGTTTGTCATTCATCAAAACCTATACCTGAAAATCATGCTAGTACAACCAAAGCGCATATATCATGGATAGAATGATTTTCTACAATTTCCCCCTTTTTGATAATGACAAACAACAGGAGATATGCATATCGGATTCCCCCTAAATTCATGCTATATCTCAACATACAATTCATGCAAACTATTCCCCTTAATGATAATTCCCCCTCAAATAAGGCATACAATAATGTAGATTCATTCCCCCTTATTTGATGCATATCGCCTAATTTCTTCCCCCTTTTGGCATTAGCAAAAAGAAGAGTATACAAAGGCTACTTTCCCCTTTCGACACTTCCCCCTTTTGGGTATATCAATTGTTAGTGTCAAGAATAAAATAGGAAATACAATGAGGAATATACATTGACGATATTTAAAAAATCATACCAACATGAAATAATACCAAATGTTAGTAAAAACATAACAACCATAATAACGGTGATTTTTCACAAATCATATATCAACTGGTAATTTTTAACACACCAATAGTTGTATTAAAAAAACATGAATCATTTATTTTTCAGAATATACCAACTGTTAATTAAATTAAAAATAATATTCATCAAAACATGAATCAATCATTAATATTGATACCAATTGTTATTCAAAATAAAAGCTATCAAAACATGAATCAACAAAAATAAGTAATACCAATTGTTAACAAAGATATATTAATCGTTAACACATATCAACAATTATGTTTTTATCAAAAATATGATAACTAACCGAAATTCCCCCTCGATGCAATAAGGTTTCGTGCTTGGTGCATCTACTACGATATTGTAGTCTTCAAGCACACCTGCAAACGTACCTAAAAATAGGTTTTCGGTATCCAGGCACTTTTGGGTCCTTGGGGGTTAGGCAAATAATAATCATAGCCAAAAGATAATTCTCTATGTTTTGCAAAACATACGGGTGCTATGTGTCCTACCCGGTTGCAATAATGACATATAACATTCTGGTTGTGCATATGTCTTGGTTGAGCCAAAAACGTTCTAGGTGATCTAAAGTCGTTATTCCTAGACGTATTGCGATTCCTAGAGTTATTTCTAGGTGGTCTAAAATGATTCATTTTAGACTCATTACCAAAATTCCTAGAGTTGTTTCTAGGTGGTCTAAAATGATTAATTCTAGACTCATTAGTGAAGTTCCTAGAATTATTTCTAGGTGGTCTAACTTTATTTCTATCATCCTTTCTAATATTCTTCTTAATTTCTTCAATTGTTTTAGGATCATCAATACTACGTTTTTCTAGTGTGTTCCTAAGATCTATGTTCTCTATTTTCAAAGACTTACAAGAAGAACAATTTGAACTTTGATCAATTGAAGAGGCTTCATTCATCTCCTTAATTTTATTTCTAAGATCAATATTGTCATTTTCCAAAAAATGATTTTTCTCTTCTAAAACTTTAATTTTAGCCTTGGCCTCTTTGGAGATTTTTGAAGTCTTTTTCAATTCACCATATAAGTCATGAAAAGCTTCTTGTAATTCTTCAAAAGAATAAGAGTTAGAATTACTTACCTCTTCTTCCTCGTTGGCCATGAGGCATAATGCGGTAGTTTCATCGCCTGAGCTGTCCGAATCCCATGTCACGCACCTTTGGTGTTTCTTCTTTTTCTTGTCCTTGGGTTTTGAATAATGTGACTCGGTGTGGCCAAGTTTTCCACACTTATGGCATGAAGGACTTGGTTCTTCCTTCTTTATTTCCTTTTTCATACACTTATAAAACTTTTCGATCAAGGCATTGGAAATATTATCATCATCGCTATCCGAATCACTTACCTCTTCTCTTTTAGAGGATGAGGCTTTGAAGGCAATATTCGAACTTTTACTTCTAAGATAGGGGTTAAGAATTGTGCTTTCATAAGTTTCGAGGTTACCTCTTAGTCCATCAATTGTGACATCCGTGATTCCTATCGACTCTTGGATGGCATTGGCTTTGGAACGCCATTCGGGAGTGAGACTCCGTAGGATTTTTCGAACAAGATCTTTGTTCGTGTACACTTTCCCGAGAGCATGAAGATCGTTGACGATTTTTGAGAATCATTCGAACATAATACCGATGGGTTCTTTCTCCCTCATTTTAAAGAGTTCATACTCATGTGTTAGAAAATCAACTTTAGATTCTCGGACTTGAGACGTACCTTCATAAGTGATCTCGAGTTTATCCCACATCTCCTTGGCGGTTGTGCAGCAAGAAATCTTCCGATAGTCATCCGGATTCACCGCACAATATAATAAGTTGACGGCCTTTGCGTTATTTTCAACTTTCTTGACGTCCTCGGCATCATATTCATCTTCTCCTTTGGAACTGTGGTTTCCCCAACTTTCTTTGTTGGCATTTGTTCACCGTTCTTGATGATTTGCCATAAGCGAAAGTTATTTGATTGGATGAAGATTCTCATCCGCTCTTTCCAATATGTGTAATTTGTTCCGTCAAATAGTGGAGGCCTATAGGTGGAGTGTCCTTCGCTCATCATTCCTGCGTTCAATATTCTCAACAAAAAATAAATAAATATATATATATATATATATATATATCGTTCTCTCAACCGGTTAAGGCTTTCAGAGAGTTAGGCTCTAATACCAATTGTTAGGATTTATGCCCGTCACTAGAGGGGGGTGAATAGTGCGGCACGAGAATATTGATAAATATTGCGGAATTAAAATTGCAGGACTAAAGTAAATGCGGAAATTAAAAGATTAAGTAAAGAACACACCAAATTTATCCTGGTTTACCACAACTTGTGGTTAGTCCAGTCCCCGAGAGACTCTCTCGAGATTCCACTAACTCCGTTAAGCTTACGGGTGCCTAACAAACCGTTACACTTGCTCGTAGATGTACACTCTACAAGACTTCAACTTGCTCGAGGATACCGCACCTCAAGACTTCACCTTGCTCGTGGATACCGCACCATAAGACTTCACACACTAAGATTGAGGGTACTTAGCAAACCCGACAATCAATGAGAAGATATAGTCTTCTAAAACACCTTTCTCTTTTACAACAAGAACTCTCTCAAAAGAGTAGATAAAGAGATACAATATTAGCTATATGAACAACTCAAAGTTGTCTCTCAAATGGCTCAACAAAAGCTCTATAATGATGCATAAATGATATCAATATGTATATGAATAATGAGAGGTGTTGTGTGTTTCAATTCAGCTCAAAAGACCTCTATTTATAGGTGGTAGAAGTAGTATGTCCGTTGCTTTATTGGCAATCAATTATGCTGATTTTATGCCAAGATAATCGATTATCAGATTTAGATAATCGATTATCATCTTACCGTTACAAAATCGGAAGCTGATTTTATGCAGGATAATCGATTATTGTGATATGCATAATCGATTATGTTGTTACAGTGTTCAAAAACTGGCAACGGACACAAGATAATCGATTATGCAATTCTGATAATCGATTATCCTACTCTGCGGACATTTCCAATAAATGGAATTTCCCAGAATAATCGATTATCACTTTGCATAATCGATTATTCTATTATGTTGTCCATAATTGACAACTTACTTCAAAAAACCAAAAATGAAAACGTTAATAACATTTTGTTTGAAGTATTTAAAATATGTTTATGATAAATATGATTTGATAAAATATGTAATAGATATGATTTGATAAAATAATTTTATGCATATTTATGATGACCTATGTTGAGCCAAAAGACGAGATAACTTAAGCGTTGCTCTTACATTAGTTCTACCTAACGACCTACGCCTTGGGTCTTCGGTCTTGAACATTTGAGCTCGACTTTGGCTTGTATATGCAATTCCGTCATCAATATGCTTCTCGGCATTCAATCTTGATTGTTTTCTAATTCATCTTCATTGTTTGTCATACAATAACATTGTTTAACAAGTTGACTTCATTGTTTGTCATTCATCAAAATTTATACCTGAAAATCATGCTAGTACAACCAAAGCGCCCATATCATGGATAGAATAATTTTTTACAATACATACCCTTTGTGAACCTCTAAATATTCCATATGCACATATACTTTTAATCTAGACATTAGGTTGTCATGTTCCTGAATTACTTTTGCAAAACATAGACAACTAGCACCCTTAAGTGACTTAGAGATGGTTTTCTGTTATGTAGTCTTTTATAAGGAGATGTATTTGCAATTACTGAACCTGGAACCCTGTTAATTATATAAACTCCGGTAAGAAGACAGTGACCCCAGAATCTGATAGGCATATGAGCTTGCAGTCTTCTAGCTATTATTACTTCTGACATATATCTGTGATTTCTTTTAGCTACCCTATTTTGTTGAGGGATGTAAGCACGAGTTCTTTGATGTATCATCCCAAGGTTCTTGAATAATTGTTTACAAAGAGAACTTACAAACTATGTTCCATTGTATGTTCTAATAATATTGATGATCTTATTAAATTTAGTCTTGACAAAGCTGAAGAAATGTTGTAAACACTGACGTGCATCTGATTTCTATTTGAGTAGAAACACTCATGTCATTCTACTATAATCATCTAGAATTGTTAAAAAGTACTTATTGCCATAAAACATAGATACTCTATAAGGACCCCATAGAGCTACATGAATCATATTAAAACAACATACACTTCTGATATCACCAGAAACTATAATCTAGTTTGATTAGCACAGAACAAATTGTACACTTGTATTCTGAAAACTAATAGGTAGTATTTTATTAAGCACTAAAACATACACATGTCCGAATCTTTGATGTCATAGCTCTACACTAGTCTGATTTACTTCACTTGTAGTCAATCCCTTTGCAACATACACAACATTCTGATTATTCCTTGCCAGTTGGGATATTAGTATGTGCAATTATCTTTCTTCTTTAGCAATCTCCCTCTTCTTCCCAATGAGAGATACTAGAAAATACAAAAGCTATAGAAGAATGTTACCGTACACTGCAGTCCTTTAGTCAAATAAGATTATACTTAAACTGAGGAACATGAAATACATTAGTTATAGTGCTTTGGGTAATAGAACTTTCTTAGGATTGACTGTCTGAACTATTGTAGACTTATTCAGAAGGTTAGTATCAGACATCATATGATTGATTGCATCGGTGTCTATAATCCATTCCTGTGAACCATTTAAAATTAATACTGTTGTATCAATACATGTTAATATTAGCATCGGAATCTTCATTGTTGGTGATTGTTTTGACTCATATTTTGTTCAACAGCTGAACAATCTAATCATATTGGTCTTTTATGAATATATAGCTTCATAGTTGACTTGCAACATGTTGCAGTCCTTGATTATAGGATACTTAATTTTCACAAGCAAACTAGTTTATGACATTAGTATTCTGACCATTTGTAAATCAGGTGCTGCATGATTTTGATTTTAATTGTTATCATTCTAAGTCGGAATATTAGAATTGTGAGCAACATTATACCTTTTTTTCTTCTGTATGAAATGTTGAGGATACCCCTCAAGTTTATAACAGTTTTCTTTTGTATGGCCTTTTAATTTACAGTATTTACATTGAACATTAAAGTTCTTCTTGAACCTTCAATTTTTCCTCCTCCACCAATTCTGGTATATATAGCAACTTCAAAGTTGCCTACATGATTAGCTCTAAGAATTCCTAAATTGGCTGTTATAGACTTTTTACTTTTATAAATACTATCAAAGTGTAGGCCTGCTTCACAGTAGGTAGAGGTGTCTTCATTAGTATTTGACTTCTTGGTTGTGAATATGAATCATTTAACCCCATTAAAATTGGTATAGCCTCAACTTCTGATAGTTAACAAAAACTCTTGGTTTGGGACAATAAAATCTAGGTGAGGGGACTAAAGCTTCAAATTTCTCCCAAATATCTTTAAGCTTTGAAAAGTAAATTGAGACAGATGCAAAGCTTTTAGTTAAAGTGGTTATTTCTTTATGCAAATTAAAGATTCTTGAGATATCAACTTTATTAAATCTCCTACCTAAGTCTTCCCAAATTGTTTGTGCACTAGAGGCATACATAATTCCTCCAAGAAGACCTTTGGCCACTGAGTTCAAAAGCTAAGATAGAACAATGGCATTTACTATTTCCTAGTGATTTTTCGGAGAATCTGGGAATATCTTTACCGCATGTACCATCAATCATACTTAACTGCTCTTACCCAAAAAAGCTACCCTCATAGACTTTTCGAATAGAGTAATTTTCAATACATGTTAGTTGAAATGAGATGGTTTGAATTCCGCTAACGTCAACAGGTGAGAGGAACATCGGATGATTGTACTCGGAGATTTGGAGTTTCTTCAATTGTCCCCATTTTCATTTTTTCTTGTTTCTTTCTTAAGAATTGAACACCCATCTATGAGTGATGGAGAAAAACAAAATTTTTCCAAGAGAATTTTAGAGAATAATGATTGCGAAAGAAAATATCAGATCAAGAGCTTTAATTTCTTGAGCAAAGCTCTGATACTATGCTGTGAATTGACGAAGAATAATATAGAAAGCACAAATATGATGAAATATTTTTCATTAGAAGTCTATTTTCTGTGATGGCCGCTTTTATACTTAGTCAATACTAATCACACTACTAGAAATTCGGTAAAAATCGACCAGGTCGAGTGATTAATTTTGGTTGGTCAAAAAAGGCTAAAAAAGATCAATTCAAATATTTTAATAAAAAATCTTTAGGCTTTTCTTTGGCGCAAAAATGTAGGAAGCTATTTTTAAGTCACGCCAAATTTATTTTTCAAGAAATCGACCAACTTTCATCGATTTTCAATTAATATTAAATTAAATTAATATTAAAAGAGCCAACCAAAGTCGGTGGATTAATTCGGCTGGTCATTTAGAAAAAATCAATCGAATTCAGTCGGTAATTTTATTTTTTAATAAAACTGACCAACTTTGATCGATTATTTTCGTGTGAAAAGACAATTAAAGAGTATAAATGAAATAAAAACCAGTCTTAAAACAAAATGCATCAATGATTCAGTGGTATAATAGATCCTACCACAGTACAAACCCTGGTTCGCTTCCTAGATGGTACATTTTTTAAGTATATAATTAAAATACCGTGCAACTTTGGTCGGAAAAAACCAACCAACTTTGGTCGGTATGCCCTTCCGACCATCAAAATACCGACCAGACATTAATGGTCGCGTTATTTTGGGCGGTTATTGTCCATTAACGACTAAGTATGGTTGGTTTTTTGGACGATTTTTCCCGAGCTTTTAATAGTGCCACTAAACTACAACTAACATATCTGTAACCGCTTTTAACTAACTTATTTGGTAATTACTAATCTGCCATTATATAGTATAACAAAATTAATAAAACATATTTTAAATAATCCATCTCTCTAATTTCCAGGACCAAAGACTCATGATTAAGCTTGAATTTTCCATGAATTAACATTATATTAGTAATAACTAAGTGAGGGTTTTTTTCCAGTTTTTTTTCAGACGCATGAGATAAAATTGATGATTTTGAATTCCTGAGCTGGATTGATTGACTTTAAGGTTCTTGTATTGGGTGAGGAGTAATATGGCATTGGGTCAATTGTTTATCGATTCATGATGTGGGGTGAAATTAAAAAAATATTCAGATTTATTTGTGGCAATTGACAAATAGCTATAGTTTTAAAAGTAATCGAAATTTGGTAACTTTTTAGGTAAAGATAAATTTTAATAGAAATATTGTTTAAAATTCGAAAAATACTCTAGCCTAATATATTGGAGTTCCAGCATAATATAATGGTCTAGCATAATATTCTAGAAGTTCATACACATGTGCTCCAATCTCCAGTATATTATGCTGGAACTTTCCATATTGCAGCAAATAGTGAATATTTTTCAATGACTTTACAAATGCTGGTTATTTTTTAATTATCAATCCAATTGGCTAGTCCATGTTATTTTCACCATGATATGGTATTCGGAATTTTGAAATGTATATGGTGCTTGCTAATGGTATACAAATTATGAATATATCAAAGATATTAAAGCTTTTTTTTGTTGAATGGCTTTGCTTATATTTCTTTAGTTTACCCCTACTCTTTATATAATAGCATGATGATCTGTTCATTATATGAGAATACCGACAATATTCTTCAATTTGTTAATGAAATATTATTTTGTAGTGAATGTCTATAATTTTTAAAGAAGTTACTCCCACTACTCTTCTCTATTAAGTAGATAACTCTCACTACTTTTCACCATTATAGTTGTACCTCCCACACCTCCATAACCTCTCTATATTCTTTCCCCATGATCTCAATAGTTAATACCATGTTTAAGATATCCCTTTGTATACATCAATGTTATCTTATAAATAGATGGTTTGGACATCACATTGTATAAACTTGAACACTTGATGAAATAACAAAGTTATCTCTTCTTCTCTTATTCTACTTATCTTCTTGTTTTATATTGTTACTTTGAGATAAGTTTTGTAACACATTATCAGCACGAATCTCTAGCCAATTAAGATATCTATTTAATTCTGGTATTATTTCCTTCCTAAAAGATTAGAAGATAACCAAGTTCACGGTTGAACCACAAAATGTTGACTACTTAGAATCAGTTATGTTGCTATTGAGAGCTAGAGTATTTTATGTCAATCAATTTGCTTCAATGGTCCATGGAGTATTTTTATTTCATTCTTCGTATAAATTCTAATTTTAATATTTGGGATTTAAGATTAGATATTGTTCATATTACACAAAAAAACTTTTTATTACAGGAAAATGAGTGAAACAGTCAAGTGGCAAACAATGGTTCATAGTCATACATAAAATACATCTATCTTGATGTTTTATTATTACTTATAGTGCTAAATTATTTTATGAAATAATAAAACATTTGTGATTTATCATATATCTTGGAGGATTTATTATGTAGTAGCTCTTTAAGTTGAATGTCTTACATTATAAAATATCCTTGAACTATAATAGAGTTACATGATATATATGGTTGGGAAGGTGATGTAATATTTTTTAATATTTGAAGGCAAGTCCCAATACATGCACTCTATCTTATTATGACATTAATTGAGTGTAAGATGGTGGATTCAAGTCCCAACGCACCACAAGGGTGCGACATCGGGTTCGAGTCCCAGTGCACCGTGATTATAAGAGTTGGGTTTGAGTCTCAACTTATTATGGTCTAATGCCATTATATAGGTAAGACATTGGGTTTAAGTCCCAATGCACCGTATTGATGATATAATGATGACTAAAGAAACAAAGTACTTTTCATGAAAAAGCATGAAGTTTGTCCCACTCGATTTGCTCCATTCTTGAAGTGAATATGATAGGGTGGATAATAACTCTAATGAAGACAAGTGGTTGACCAATTGATCAAATAATAATAGTCATTATTATGGTAACTATAACAATGAGAACAGTAAGGGTTCTCAAAATATTCCTCCAAAATGTGAAAGTGATGTTTGCCATCAAAATTGGTATGAAAAAAATACAAAGCACGTCACGATAATTATATTCTATTCTTTGAAGAGAATATGACTTGTGATGAGAATTGAGAATGCATATTCATTCCCGAAGGTGAATGTAACCATATGTAATAAAAACTATGCATATGAATGTGCTTACGTATGGTTGGATAAATATCACAACTCATTTCTAGTGGAGGTTTGAGAGAAATAAAGATAATGAATATTACAATATGGTTACATGAATATGTCATTGATCGCGTACACGTGGTATGCCAAAAGTATTTTACCATACCTTATAAAGAGTTATTAATGGCAAAAGTAAAGCAAGAAATGAGTCTTGTCTATAATGTTTTTGATTGTGACAATGATAAGATAATTTTTCTAAGGAAAAAAAAATCACCACTTAGATGGTGGTATAAAAGATCTTGTAGTACAAAATTATTAAGAGCTCCAAAAGAGCGAATTTATTATTATCCGAATAAATAAAATTATTCATGGCATTGGTGGTAATAAGTCTCAAAAAGGAACTTTTTGAGTTTCAAATATATTAGCTAAAGTGGTCGACATATTGCGACTATAAATGAAAGGAAGATTGAATATCTTCATATTACTATAATCATATCGGGTAAATATGAAAGGTTACCCAATTTTTCTTCTATTCATACTACATAAATATAAGCATGGTGATGGAATGACATGTTATAGTAAACTATATATTTACTGAAATAAATATTATTTGGCATGACCGTTTGGCCATCCTGATTCAATTATGATGCAAAAAATAATTGAGAATTCACATTGGCATATATTGAAGAATTCGGCGATTCTTCAAGAATTCTCATGTATAACTTGTTCTCATGATAAATTTGATTAATATATCAGCTAGAGCTGGGATTGTATTCCCTAATATATATATATATATATATATGGGCCTAGTCACCTGCCATGTGGATCTTTTACTATTATATGATTTTAATACATATATCTATTCTATATACCACAATGCACAAAAATTGGTCCCCGAAAAAAGGTTATGGATATGTGTTGGTGATTCCAACATTTGGGGGAGAAAATGAGCAGCTGAAAAAAGTAATATATGGAATGAATTATTATGAGTACACTTAGATCTTCGTACAAGAAAATATGAACTTGAAGTTTAAGTAATAATTCATTTGCAAAATTATGCCAGGCGCATTTGCTGACCCAAAGCTAAATGTCATATTTCAACTGCTAATGTCACAAATACAATAACACCCATGATGGATAGATTTTCTTGCACACATGAAGCATAATAGATAAATCGGTTCCAAAGATAAAACTCCTTGAAGAAGGAGGGAGCAAATGTTCAAGATGGTCATAATAAGGAGGCAAGTGATTTATAAGAGTACCATGACATAACATTTTATAAGACCTCATGGGAGAGGCTCAGGTACCTGAAAATAATAAGATCTCGATAAGTTATGTCATAACTCTTAAAGAAGTTACTCCCACTACTCTTCTCCATTTAGTAGATAACTCTCACTACTTTTCACCATTATAGTTGTAACTCCCACACTTCCATAACCTCCTCATGATCTTTTCCCATAATTTCAATAGTTAATACCGTGTTTATGATATCCCTTTGTATACCTCAATGTCATCCTATAAATAGAGGGTTTGGACATCACGTTGTATTAACTTGAACACTTGATGAAATAAGAAAGTTATCTCTTCTTTTCTTATTCTACTTATGTTCTTGTTTTATATTGTCACTTTGAACTAAGTTTTGTAACACAATCATAATACTTTTGTAATTTTTAAGTTCTTTTTTGTTTAAATTTGGTTTTCAAGTTGTTTGGTAGGCATAATCCATTAAAAAGTAAATTTACAATTTATTGAATTAAATTAGAAATTAAAAATCTTAATATGCAGCCTCAGTATATTTATCTATTTACATAATATTAATGTTTTAAATGATCATATCTTATTGACTATAATATTAATTAATTAGCAGACATTAGCGTCTAACCAATTTTTGTGAACCACCTTGTTGATTGATTATTAAGTAGGTAATAGTTTATATGCATGTCTCTGATACATAATTTATTATTTTTGAAAATATTACTAAACATAAATTACTTACAAAAATATTTCTCAAATGATTCAATAAAACTCAAGTTGCTACTCTATTTCCAAAAGCACTTTTGATAAGTACTTATAAAAATAAACTGATATTCACAATATAGCCAAATATGCTCCAAATGTTTTTGTCAAGTAGTTGCTTATAATTAAGAGACTCTTTTTTTCTCAACTATTATATACATTAGTAGCAGTATTAGCGCAATGCGTGGTCAGTATTAAAAAATATTAATTAAAATATATTATGATCAGACTTGTTTTATCCTATTAGATTGCGTCGCTTTAATAAAATTCCATTGTCATCTTATTTGTCAATACGATATATCTCTATTAAATCAAAGGTACTTATATTATTAGTGAATAACTTTTTTATTTTATTTATTTTTTATTATATTAACCAATATTTAATATTTTCTTTCTTTTTGTCATATATGAGAAGATTTATAATTTATTACCGTTGAAAGATTGTTTTACTTTAAATTTTATTCAATTGTTCTTAATAATATTATTTAAATTTTAATAAAAAATCTCTATTAAACTAACGAGACTTATATAGGGAACGCATTAAATAACTTTTTTGTTATGTGTTTTTCTTTATTATATCATCTAATATTTAATATTATTACATTGCTAATAGAAGTTTTATTAGCATATTACTTTATTAAATATTTTTCTTTGAAAGTTTTTTTATGTCGTTTTTTTTGTTTTATTTATTTTAAAATAATTCTAAAGCTCCAACTTGAAACTAATCCCCAATCTGAATAGGTAATTTATTATTATTTTTAATTATTTTTATTTTAATACTCTAACTTGAAACTACATCCCGATTTGAATGGGTAGTTTTTCTTCTCTTTATTTCATTTTTTATATATAATCTTTTTTTGCTTTTTTATTTTAACATAATTGATAAACTCCAACTTGAAACTACTCCCATCCAATTTGAATGGGTAGTTATTATTATTATTATTTTTTGAATAAACAGATTTTTTATTTCATTCCGTCAAAAAAGTATATGTACAAACATAGATGCTGATCATATATTCTCATATGCTACACAATCACTACACTATTATCACTCTAAAAACAAAATCACTATTTGATAATATGTGTGACAAAACTATCTCAAGAGAAGTATATCTCAATAAAAGTCTAGGGGAAATGGTTTAAACTTTGTAGGACAGCCCTCAATTTTTGAATTGAAGCCCCTCTTGAGTGGAGATGGACTACAATTTCCTTACAAACAGTATCGCTCATCAACTTATCTCCCTGGAATCTCATTTTATTCCGCTCCCTCCATATCACTGTCACCAGGATCCCAAAGAGACAACAGTGATTTCTGCTAATCCAGTTCTACTTTTTGCCAGCTTACTAACCCAGTCACATTCCTCCTTCCAGTCTGCAATGGATCGCTTATAGCCCAACCAGCTAAGGAGTCGATTCCAGATTTCTTTGGTCTTCAAGCAATCAAAAAACATATGCTCAAAGGTTTCACAATGCAAACCACAGAAAATACAGTCATCTGGAACCAGAATATTAACACCTGAAGTCTGTCCACAGTTGCAAGTCTCCTGTGCAGAGCCAACCATAGTATAAATTTGTATATGGGATGCAGTTGAGGCTGCAATATGATGGTCTTCCATTGGAATTTGCTGTACTGAGGGTGTAGTTGTCTGTATAGCTTCTTGTTGCTAAAAGACTCACCCTGCTGAAACTGCAACAATCTGTTGTCCAGATTACCATTGAGAGTTGCAATGCCTTTTATCAACTCTCTCGACTCAAATATTTTCCTTATTGCCCAAGCAGCAGATCCAGGCACTGGCATGTCTTCAACACAGCAGTTTTTAATATACAAGGTATGCACCCATTTTATCCACAGGGTATCCTTCTTCTTAGTCAGTGCCCATAGATGCTTAACAACAGCGACCTTGTTCCATTTAGACAGGTCCAATACATTCAGTCCCCCTGCACTCTATAGCATACAGAGAGTATCCCAGGCAATCAGAGCTCTCCTTGAAACTGTGGCTGAACCTGTCCAAAGATATGATCTGCAGATTGCTTCTGTCATTCTCAAAAAATTTGGGACCAGTAAGCTTGAATACCAAACAAAACTGATTTAAGCAGTTGAAGTCGACAGCATAGGAGAGTAACCTTGACGACCAGCAGCTTATTTTTTGTGTGATTTTCTCCACCAGTGGCCAACATTGAGCAATGGACAACTTCTTTGAATCCAAAGGCACCCCCAAATATTTGAATGGGAGCCTGCCTTCAGGATATCCTAACACCTGTAAAATTTCCTGCTTCTGCCAGTTTGTTACCCCTGCTAAGTACACTGCACTTTTATCAATGTTTGTTTGAAGTCCAAAAACCTTAGAGAATTTCTGGAGAGTCTGTTTCAATAAGCTGACAGACGGAACATCTGCCTTACAGAACATAAGAAGATCATCTGCGAAGCAAACATGTGCTACACCCAACTTCTTGCATCTAGGATGGAATTTGAACTCTTTACTCATCATCATTTGCATAAATTCTCTTTGTAGATACTCCATGGCCAGAACAAAGAGGTATGGAGACATCGGATCGCCTTGCCGTAAGCCTCTTTTTCCTTTAAATGGTGCAGTGAGACCACCATTGATGTTGAGAGAGTAGGTAACAGAGGATATGCACTCCATAACCCACCCAATAAAATTATGAGGGAAGCCCAAATCCTGCAGCAGTCTTTCAAGGAAAACCCATTCAACTGAGTCGTAAGCCTTCTTTAAATCCACCTTAAGCACACATATAGGAGAGATGCCCTTTCTGGAATAGCCTTTGAACAGTTCTTGTGTGAATAAGATGTTATCAATATTACTACGACCCTCAATGAATGCTGACTGTGATCTACCCAACAGGTGGTCAAGTAGTTATTATTTTATATATATATATATATATATATATATATATATATATATATATATATATATATATATGTGTGTGTGTGTGTGTGTGTGTGTGTGTGTGTGTGTTGGTTTTTATTTTATTTTATTATTTTTTTTAAAATTCAAAAATAATAATCAATAACTTTTGTTCTATATATTTCTTTATTATATTAGTCATTGTTTAGTATTCGCTTTCTTTTTGTAATATATGAGAAGATATATACGTAGACAATTAATTTACGTCGAGAAAATAAAATCAAGACTGAAAAATATCGCAACAATCATAGTATTTTATTTCGAATATTTGAGTGTTACAATATCTACGGATCCTCTGATTCTTCTTTCCAATGGTAAATAAATTCAAGGGACTTGGAGCATGATCTTGAATCTATATTTGTTGCCACGAACGATGATCTTGTTCTTGAGCTTGAGCTTGATTGTGTATATTTGAACTTGATTTGGTCTTCGTTCTTGAGCTTGAAATTGTTTGTTCTTTGTTCTTGAGCTTGAACTTGAACTTGATTGCTTGAAGTTTGAAACATGTGGAGAAATTTGCAACATTTGATCCACGAGCTCTTTCTTGCTTCTTGTTATAACTTCTGGTCCCCTTTTCTGAGTTATGAAGACCCCTATTTATAGTTGTGGGAGGGAAGAGTTGTAATAAGAACAAACTCTTTCCGACCAATCAAAATGAAGTATGACATGGTCGCATTTGATTGGCCAGAATATGTCATTTGTACACGTGGCGCGATTTCATTGGCTTTTTAGTGTGACTTGGCATGCCTTGTCATTTTGACACGTGGCATGATCCTATGGGCTCTTCCACTTGACTTGGTGTGCCACGTCATGTGACACCAAACTGGGCCTCTAGGAAGATATCATCTTGGGCTTAATGAAGTGGGCTCATCACTTTAGCCCAATTAAATGGGTTAGCCCAATGGATTAAGACTTATTTATTTAATCCATATATATTGAACTTATATAAGTAGTTCAATTATATTAGTCCATAATATTTATTTAGACTAATATATCCTGAATTTAACATATAATTCAAATTCTTTTATGAATCTAAAATTTAATGCCTACAATACAATTTATTACTGATGAAATATATTTTTTCTTTAAATTTTATTTTGTTGTTCTCAATAATATTATTTAAATTTTAATGAATAAAATCTTTGTTAAATATACATGGAGCATATTGAATAAGTTTTTTGTTATGTATTCTTCTCTATTATAAATATTATTATATTTTTAATAGAAATATTTATTAGTGTATTACTTTATTTAATATTTTTCTCTGAAAGTTTTTTAATTTCTTTATTTTTTTTATTTAAAAATAATTTCTAAAACTCCTTGAAACTACTCCCAAATTTAAATTGGTAATTCATTATTTCTTTAATTTTATTTTTATTTTAAAATTATCTTAAAAATCCAACTTGAAACTATTTCCCGATTTGAATGCGTCTCTTTTTTCATTTTTTGTAGCTATTTTTTTGGCTTTTATTTAAAAAATAATTTTAAAAATCTAACTTGAAACTACTCCCACTCAATCTGAATAGACAATTATTTTTTTATATTTTTTATTGTTTTTATATTTAATTATAAGATATCTATATTTATTAATCCAAATAAAGTAACGAATTAATATATGTATGTATGTATGTATATATATATATATATATGATATTGTTTTTATTTGTTTTCTATCTTTGATTTTTATATATATTTAAATTCAAAAATAATAATCAATAACTAATTATAAACTAAATAACTAATTATACCATGTGATATTTTTTATGTTGCCACTTGACTTAAGGAAAGAGCTTTTTCCTTTTCTTTTAATAATATATATATATATATATATATATATATATATATATATATATATATATATATATATATATATATATATATATATATATATTTATATATATATATATATATATATATATTATCGAACAAATAGCTTAATAGTAAGTGAATTCTAATAAAGTTGCTTATAGAGGGACCTAATATCTATCTCCCAAGTGATGAGTGAGAGGTGGTAAAGAAAAAACGGTTTTAGAGAGAGAAACTCTGGCGACAGGCAAGCAAGGCGCTGCCCGCCGCCGGCAACCGTCCGACCCAAATCACCCCTAATAAGCGCTTCAACACTGTAAATATGGCAAGAGTAATCACACCAGAGAGTGGAATCCCACAACAGCTAACCCCTATACCCTTTATGCACTGGTTCCCTGGAATGGGGAGTGCCCGCACTGTCATGCAGGCACTGCCGGAGAGGAGAATGAGGGTACAGGTGGAGCGACGATGGCTAGGAAACTCACTTACTCCACTGAAGCTCAGAAAACCAAAATGGCGGAGAAACCGACAATGGCGGAAGTGTTCAAAGGCAACCGAACTCATAAAGCAGGGGATGCAATTGCAGTACTACCCGCCGCTGATGAAGGAAGGTGTCAAAATTGCTAAACTGAACCCGAAGGAGATAGAGAGCCAAAATCAGAAATGGAGGTATGCCCTAATTGGTTATGTTCTGGGAGGCAATCCTTCTTTTAAGGAGATGTTGAAGTATGTCTATGGCGTTTGGAATGAGGTTACAACGCCTACTCTGTTGCTACACGATGATGGGTATTTCATCTTCAAATTCGAGTCTATGGAGGAGAAGAACTTCATCATGCAACAAGGACCATACACCTTCAATGGCAGACCTATGATTCTGAAGGAATGGGACCCTAACTTTCAGATTAAAAATGAGTCGATGAGAATTTTCCCAATTTGGGTCAATTTTCTTGGACTACCGATTCAATGTTGGGCTGAGGAGAACCTAGCAGAATAGCAAGCTTATTAGGTAAGCCCCTATGCATTGACAGGCTAACTGCTGAGTGTAAGAGAATATCCTATGCGAGGGTTCTTGTAGAAGTGGACATCACTCAACCTCTGCCTGAGGATATCCACATAGAGATTCCAGATGGGAAAGCATGGATTCAGAGTGTAGAGTATGAATAGAAACCAACATTCTGCCTGTAATGCAACTCATTTGGACACAAGAATGGTGATTGTCAGCAGGAGAAACAATAGAATGTAGACATCCAGAGACGGAGAAGAAGGAAAAAGAAGGTAACACGAGCACAATGGCAACCAAAAACTGCTTCTGAGGTGATAGTTGAAGGGCAACAGAATGATAAACCAACTTAGAAGCCTCCCGAGAAGCCTGAGAATAACAAAGGCAAGAAAGTTGCAGCTGTTCAAGGCCCTAAAGACAAAAATCAAACCAAATTGACCAACTATGCTGAGGTAACCAGGAGGAATACATTTGCAGTACTCACCATAGTTGAACCCCCTGATGAAAGCCAACAGCAGGGAGAATGCAGCCTAGAGCCAGTTGATCCAGGAGGTACCACGTCCACTGTTTCTCTATGATAATTGTATCCTGGAACATTAGAGGACTAAATAAGTCCTTCAAGCAAAGAGAGTTAGTCAAATTTCTGAAGACTAATAGAGTTGATATGATAGCCTGCCTAGAGACTAGAGTGAAACAGCAGAATGCAAAGGCAATTTACAAGAAACTAGGAGATGACTGGACTGTAGGGAATAACTATATACATGCTCCTAATGGCAAAATATGGATATTGTGGAAAGAGGTAAATGTCCAAGTGACAATACTGGAGAGCACTGATCAAACAATTCACTGTCAAGTAAAGGACAGACACTCAACATTTAGTAGCTATGTCACCTTTGTATATGGTCTGCACACCGACCAACAAAGAGCAACACTATGGAAGAGATTGAGAGCTGTACATCAAACTGAGCCATGGCTCATAGTAGGGGACTTCAACAGTCCTCTGGGGGTTGAGGACAGAATCAATGGTCAGCCAGTGCACCCATCTGAGATTGCTGACTTCTAGGGAAGTATTGATGACATAGGAGTAGGGCAGCTTACCAAAAGGGGCAGTTCATTTTCATGGAGTAATAAAAGGGATGCTGCTGACAGAATATATAGCCATATTGACTGGGGTTTTGGCAATGCCCAGTGGTTCAACCTGTACACAGGAGTGGAAGCAGTCTATAAGTTGCCTGGGATTTCAGATCATACCCCAATATTGATAGATACTGACGTTGTCAAAGTTAGAGTTCAAAGACCATATATGCTGCTGCTAACAGTTATGCAACAAACGGACTACAAGGAAATAGTTCAGAGAGTATGGGGTCAACAAATTCAAGGACACACTAAGTACTCTATTTGGAGCAAACTGAGGAGAATTGAACAAGAGACCAGAACTATTCATCAGGAACATTCATCTGTGGACACAAAGCTGCAACAATTGAGGGAAGGTCTGAGAATAGCCCAAAGCAAACTGAATGAAGACTATTTCAATGAAACAGTGATCATAGAAGAGAAGAACATATTACTGAACATTGAAAAATGGGAAGGTATCCAAGAACAAATACTGAGGCAGAAGTCAAGGGCATACTGGATACAGTTGGGCGACAGCAACACAAAATACTTCCATGCGTATATGAAATCCAGACAAGCCAGGAACAGGGTGAGTAGCATACTTAATGACAACCAGATGAGGATCACAGACCCACAGCAGATCCAAGAAGAATTTACTCAATTTTTTCAACATCTCCTGGGCACAGCAGCAGACCAGCTCCCTGGAATAGATATCAATGTGGCTAGGGATGGGCCATGTCTATCACTGAACCAACAACAACAACTCCTAGCTCCAGTAACAAAGGAAGAAATTAGTCAGATAGTTCACAATCTCCCTAATATTAAGGCTCCTAGGATAGATGGATACCATGCAGAATTCTTCAATAGTTTTGGTCTATTGTGGGTGAAGAGGTTATAGATGCAGTGCAACAGTTTTTTCTAAATGGGAAGTTGCTGAAAGAAGTTAACTGTACCACTATTACATTGATCCCGAAAGTGAAGAATCCCAATAATGTTAAGGAGTTCAGGCCAATTGCTTGCTGCTCAACACTATACAAGGTCATTGCAAAAATTCTTACAAATAGGTTGAAAATAGTGGTGGACTATCTGGTTGGGCAGGCACAGTCATCCTTCATTGAGGGGAGGAACATTCTGGACAATGTCATCATGGCCCATGAATTGATTAGAGCTTATTCTCAGAAGGCTGTCTTCCCCAGATGCATAATCAAAGTGGATATCAGGAAAGCCTATGATTCTGCCAAATGGGAATTTCTGAGAGCAGTACTGCTGGAGTTTGGTGTACCTTACAGAATGGTCAACTTAATCATGGAATGTGTTTCTACAGCAAGTTTCTCTCTGCTGGTTAATGGTGGCCTTACCAGCAAGTTCTCAGCAAGGAATGGGCTAAGACAGGGAGACCCAATGTCCCCCCTATCTATTTGTCTTAGTCATGGAATACCTCAATAGAACACTGAAGCAGCTGAACAAGAATCCAGACTTCAACTACCATCCCAAATGCTCCAAATTGCAACTAACTCATATTTGTTTTGCAGATGACCTCCTGATGTGTTGTAGAGGAGATGAAACCTCCCTGAGACTTTTACTGAAAGAATTTGACAACTTCTCACATATGTCTGGGTTGCAAGACAATCTGGAGAAAAGCTCCCTGTACATAGCTGGGGTATCACAAGAAACCAAAAACAGTCTACTGGCAGAATTTCGGCTTACAGAAGGACAACTCCCATTCAAATATCTGGGAGTTCCCTTGTCAACTAGGAAAATCACAATTGCACAATGCTTACCCTTGGTGGACAAGATAGTAGACAAGGTCAGATGCTGGTCCTCCAAGACACTGTCCTGTGCTGGAAGACTTCAATTGATCAAGAGTGTCCTCTTTGAGATGCAAACATACTGGGAACATGTCTTCCTAATTCCAAAGAAAGTCAGCAAGCTGGTGGAAGGTATATGCAGGAATTACTTATGGACAGGGAAGCATGAAGCAAGTCACATGGCACCCATAGCTTGGGATACAGTCTGCAAGCCAGTGGCAGCAGGTGCCTAAATGTTATATGCTTTGAAAAGTGGAACAGAGCAACATTGTCAAAGCTACTATGGGCACTAATGCAGAAAAAGGACAAACTATGGATCAAATGGATCCATTGCCATTATATAAAAAGGAAAGAGGTGATCAACATGGAAGCACCAAAACATGCAAGCTGGTAGGTAAGGAAAATATTTGGAGCTAGGGACTGGTGGGCACATGACTGGGCAGCAATGCAATCTTGCTGCCATAAGGGGAAATATAGTATCAAAAGTGCATACAGGTACTCCATCCCACAGTTCACCAAAGTACACTGGAAAATGTTGATGATGGTGCCAGGTATTCTGCCGAAACAGAAATTTATATATGGAATTGCATCGACGCTTGGCAACAGTAGACAGACTAGAAAAATGGGGTATACACACGGAACATGCATGCTCGTTATGTGACTGTGGCAACACAGAGACACATGATCACCTTTTCTTTGAGTGTCCTTACTCACAATCACTGTGGCAAGGACTACAAAGGTGGCTGAACTTCACTAGAATGTTACACAACTGGTAGTATGAAGTCCAATGGCTATCTGATAGAGTAAATAGTAGAAACCCAAGGAAATCCATCATAGGAGTGGTATTCACCGCAGTTGTATATAATATCTGGATGGAACGGAATGAAAGACGATTCAGACAATCGAGCATGGATGCTAAGATTAGAGCAAGACTGATTGCACAGCAAGTGCACATCGCTAGAAGGAAGATGAACAAATGGCAGCATACTCTACAATACTTAAATTGTTACCCGATTTGTAATCCTTGATTATAGTCACAATTTTGTAGATTAGAAGTTAGTTCAACAGCCCTCGGGTTGTATAATGGAGAGCTAAGTTTTTGAGAGGCGTCCTATAGTCCCAAAGAACACGCGATGTACAGTTACATTAGTTGAAATACAGATTTTTCATTTTGACCAAAAAAAAAGTTGCTTATAGAGCATTTTGTAGACAACTCATTAGTATAATCTATACAGTAGAAGTTTTAGAACATTTTTGTTACAGGGAGTAGGTAGTTAATAGATTAATTGGGTAACCCAATTGTTCATAAGGGGATTGAAAATATAAAAACGCTAATAAAAAGAAGCCAAGGAAATTTAATTGATATTTAACATTGTATGTAGTTTCCGGCAAAGGGAAACCCCTTACGTCCCCATAGCTCCGCCCGTGGTTCTGAGAATACCAGTTTTAGAACCATGGGACGTAGTATAAGTCATTTTCTAAAGAATCTCTCATTCCATTTAAGCTGAAGTTATAACAAGTTATTTCAGTCAACAATATTATTCATTAAATTATTATTAGGAGCAAGTGTTTAGAGTTGAAGACACGATCATTACTCGAGCCTTCAATATTATTTGCTAAATGTAGTCCAGCCTACATAAACGACAGAAATATAATTAACTACCACATCTATAGCAATTAATTTATGTTTGGTAGATGGAATAAATAACTGGTGGAATCCTTATTGGCTCGTGAGGATTACTAAAAGCAGTTGAAACACATTAACTAAGATCAAGGAAATTAGTCAGGTTTTTAAGGCCAAAGATCCTGGGATTTTGTGAGAAACAAAGTAGTAGTAGTAATATAAATATACAGGCTTTACTTTAGCTTTAGTACCAACTAGATCTGAAAGCTGCTTTTTGCAATACTGCTTCGCATGATATATTTGCTTTTACCGCAATCATTACGAAAATACTAAATCTTATAAAAAATACTTAATATGACTAAATTATCCCTAATTAAACATTTAGTGTCATGAGTAAAAAAAACTTTTTAAAAATATGTACGTATGAATTATTTTGTAAAATAAATTGAATTTTTTCTTGATTATATAATTGAACAATTATTTTGACCAAAATAAAAAAGAAAATTAAATATTTATTGTAAACCGAAGGGAGTATAAAGAAAAATAAGAGAAACTATATATTATTATAAATACACTTCTATTTAAGGTGAATGTCTTTAATTAGAGAGATTCTAGAGTTCTATTCTTGGTAGCTAAATCATCCTCCTCCCTATAAATAGAGGTGTCCTCTACCATTGTAAATAACTCCTAACATTCTCTAAGTATCAATAAGAAGAACTCTCTCTACTCTTCTTTCTATTTGCTCTTGTTCTTGAGTTATTGTTCTTGTCTTTTACATTATTTCATAACACGTTATCAGCACGAGACTCTACCGTCTCAAGAACCATTCTCGAGAAATCTAAGGTATTTCCCTCTTCCTAATTTAATTTTCGATTATGTCTGGCATTACGAAAAGAAAGTTCGTTGCCCTTGAAATTTCGGGCAAGAACTATATGACATGGGTGTTGGATGCTGAAATCCACTTAGATGCTATGGGTCTCGGAGACACCATCAAAGATAGAGAAAAAGCATCCACCCAAGAATGTGCGAAGGCCTTGATTTTCTTGCGCCATCACCTTGATGAAGGTTTGAAGATTGAATATCTCACCGTCAAGGATCCACTCATCTTGTGGAACGGCTTAAAGGAGAGATATGACAACCTGAAGTTGGTCACTCTGCCACAAGCACGATATGATTGGGCTCATCTGAGGCTCCAGGACTTTAAGTCCGTTTCTGAATATAATTCTGCAATGTTCAGAATTACTTCTAAATTGAAGCTATGCGGGGATAATATCTCCGATTATGATATGCTTGAGAAAACGTTTACAACGTTTCATGCCTCCAATATAGTACTGCAACAACAGTACAGAGAGAAAGGCTTTACAAAGTACTCTGAACTGATTTCTCTTCTACTAGTGGCTGAGCGAAATAATGACCTGCTCATGAGAAATCACGAAAATCGACCCACTGGGTCTACACCACTGCCTGAAGCAGATAAGGTGCACTCTCATTATGCCAAACATGAAAAGGGCCATGGTCATGGTCGTAAACGGGGTCATAGCCAGGGACGTAGACAAGGAAGAAATTCCAATGTCCGTCACCCGCCGAAGAGAGATAACCGCCGAAAGCAGAAACGGGGTCATGAAGATCCTAAGGCAAATGGTTCAGAAACTATATGTTATCGTTGCGGTGGGAAAGGGCACTGGTCAAAGACTTGCCGTATACCAAGACACTTGGTTGACCTTTATCAAGCATCTCGAAAGAGAAAAGGCCCTGAAACAAATTTTGTCCATGACGACGATGAGGACATCACCCACCTGGATGTGGCAGACTTCTTTGAGCAACCCGAGGGGAAAATAGACCACCTAATCGGTGATGGGTCCGTGATGAAAGAAGATGGAGTTATTTGATTTTATTCTACTTATTTGTATTAGTTAGTGAATAAACTAATAGTCATTAGTATTAGCTCGTATTAGTTAGTTCATAAAGCAATGTAAGCAGTAGTTCTTTAGAATATCTTCAATATGTTCAAATATCAATAATATTTTTATTTTTCAGTAGGGGTAATCGACTAGCCTGAAAAACTAGTCGATTATCAACTATTTTCGCACTAAAGCTGAAAAACAATTGATCAACAATCGATTGTCTTTGACTAACAATCGATTGTCATTAAGACAGTGTAATCTGGAATTTTTCAAAATAGCCAACAATCGATTGTCTATGCATAACAATCGATTGTCTTGAAACAGTGTGTTCTGGAATTTTTCAAAATAGCCAACAATCGATTGTCTATGCATAACAATCGATTGTCTTGAAACAGTGTGTTCTGGAATTTTTCAAAATAGCCAACAATCGATTGTCTATGCATAACAATCGATTGTCTTAAAACAGTGTGCTCTGGAATTTTTCAAAATAGCCAACAATCGATTGTCTATGCATAACAATCGATTGTCTTAAGACAGTATGATCTGAAGTTTTTCAAAATAGCAAATAATCGATTGTGTGTGTTTAACAATCGATTGTCAATGTTCAACAATCGATTGTTTGTGTTTAACAATCGATTGTTTGAAGAAAACGTTTAAACTGAAATTTTCAAACTGCAAAGTAATCAATTATGGATAACATATCTGATTTTGTTAGTCAACTGTTAGCAGCAGATTTTGAAAATATTATGTGACACAAAAGAATTGAACTTGTTTATTCTTATGTTCGTGTATCTCTTTTGTATGTCAAACTATGGGATAGCAAATATGGATATCTCACAAAGCGAACTTGGATCAACGTCCAACTGTAAAAGTATTTGCCTAGTTGATTCATGTACTACACATACAATACTCAAAGAAAGGAAATATTTCTCTCAACTAAATATGTGTAAGGCAAACGTTACTACAATATCTGGAAGTAGTAAATTGATTGAAGGCTCCGGAAGAGCAATTGTAACTCTGCCCAAAGGCACGACGTTAATCATAGAGAATGCAATGTTCTCCTCCAAGTCTAAGAGAAACTTGTTGAGTTTTAAAGATGTACGCCGGAATGGCTATCATATTGAGACAATGGATGAAGATAATCTTGAATATCTCGTTATCACAAAGAATGTCTCCGGCCAAAAGAGGGTTATTGAGAAATTCCCGTCTTTAACTTGTGGCCTGTATTGGACAAGAATTAGTGCAATTGAGGCACATTCAACAGTAAATCAAAGGCTTACTGATTCCAATACCTTTGTACTTTGGCATGATCGATTGGGACACCCAGGATCGGTCATGATGAGACGGATTATAGAAAACTCATATGGGCATCCGTTAAAGAATTTCAAAATTCTTTCGAATAATGAATATCCTTGCACTTCGTGTTATCAAGGCAAGTTGATTATCAGGCCATCACCAACAAAGGTTGGGACTGAGTCACCCACGTTTCTGGAACGTATACAAGGGGACATTTGTGGACCTATTCACGCACCTAGTGGGTCGTTTAGGTATTTCATGGTCTTGATAGACGCATCCTGTAGATGGTCTCATGTGTGCCTGTTGTCATCACGCAACCTTGCGTTTGCGAAATTAATGGCACAAATAATTCGACTACGAGCTCAATTTCCAGATAATCGAATCAAGTCCATTAGACTGGATAATGCTGCTGAGTTTACATCCCAAGCATTTAATAATTATTGCTTATCAATCGAGATAAAAGTTGAACATTCTGTAGCTCATGTTCACACTCAAAACGGTCTTGTAGAATCGTTAATTAAACGCCTGTAGTTGATTGCAAGGCCATTACTTATGAGAACGAGGCTGCCCACTTTGGTATGGGGTCATGCCATCTTACATGCAGCAATGCTAATTCGTCTCAGACCGACGAATTACCACAAGTATTCCCCGTTGCAATTGGTTTTGGGTCATGAACCCAATATATCCCATTTAAGAATTTTTGGATGCGCAGTATATGTGCCTATTGCACCGCCATCCCGCACCAAAATGGGTCCGCAAAGAAGGTTAGGAATATATGTTGGGTTTGAATCGCCCTCCATCATTCGCTACCTCGAAACATTGACAGGCGACTTGTTTACTGCACGATTTGCAGACTGTCGATTCGATGAGACACTTTTCCCAAAATTAGGGGGAGAAGTTGGTGAAACCAAACGGGAAATTTTGTGGAAAAATGCATCATTATCTCATCTTGATACACATACCTCTATTTGTGAAAGAGAGGTACAAAAGATTATCCATTTGCAAAGAATAGCAAATCAAATGCTTGACGCATTTACGGACTTGAAGAGGATAACAAAATCCCACATTCCCGCGGAAAATGTTCCAATCCGTATTGATGTCCCTGTTGGACAATCATCTAGTGTCATAACCAATGAGTCGAATGCACGCCTGAAGCGTGGCAGACCATTAGGTTCCAAAGATCGAAATCCTAGAAAGAGGAAAAAGAACGATCGAGATGACACTACGAAAGAATCTCATGAGGAAATTCATGATTTAACAAATCCTGAGATTCATGAAGAATCCATTGAGCCCGAGACTCTGGAAAATACGGAACTATCCCTAAATCCAATTAATATTGAGGCAAATATTAATCGAGTGGATATTGTGGTGGATAATGCCTTTGCTTATAATGTAGCATCTAGCATTATGCAAGAATGTGAGGATCTCGAACCTCAATCTGTTGAAGAATGTCGAAAAAGACATGATTGGCCAAAGTGGCAAGAAGCAATTCAATCAGAATTGAATTCGCTGGCAAAACGTGAAGTTTTTGGCCCTATAGTTGAAACACCTAATGGTGTTAAGCCTGTCGGCTATAAATGGGTCTTTGTACGCAAAAGAAATGAGAAAAACGAGGTACAAAGATATAAGGCATGCCTTGTTGCACAAGGTTTTTCTCAAAGGCCTGGTGTCGATTATGAAGAGACATATTTGCCTGTAATGGATGCGATAACCTTTCGTTATCTCATAAGTTTTGCTGTCCATGAAAAGCTTGACATGCACTTAATGGATGTAGTTACTGCCTATCTTTATGGCTCACTTGATAATGAGATATACATGAAAATTCCCGATGGACTCAAGGTGCCGAACGCGCACAACTCAAAATCTCGGGAAATGTTCTCAATTAAATTGCAAAGATCCTTGTATGGTCTAAAGCAATCTGGACGAATGTGGTATAATCGTCTTAGTGAGTACTTGTTAAAAGAAGGCTATATAAATGACGCCATTTGCCCGTGTGTTTTTATAAAGAAAACAACATCGGAATTAGTTGTACTTGCCGTATATGTTGATGACATAAACCTTATTGGAACCCCTATAGAACTCCAAAAGGCAATTGATTATCTAAAGGATGAATTCGAGATGAAAGATCTCGGAAAGCTAAACTATGTCTTGGTTTGCAAATTGAATATTTGGCAAACGGAATTTTTGTTCATCAATCTACCTATACAGAAAAGGTATTGAAACGGTTTTACACGGATGAAGCATATCCTTTAAGTACACCGATGGTTGCTCGATCACTTGATGTGAACAAAGATCCATTCCGACCACAAAAAAGGAATGAAGAGCTACTTGGTCCTGAAGTACCATATCTTAGCGCTATTGGCGCACTAATGTATCTTGCAAATACTACAAGACCTGACATATCCTTTTCAGTTAATGTCTTAGCAAGATTTAGCTCAGCTCCTACGAGGAGACATTGGAATGGGATCAAACACATATTGCGGTACCTAAAGGGAACTACCGATATGGGCTTATTTTATGGCAAGAATTGCAGCCCGGATCTTGTTGGTTATGCTGATGCTGGATATTTGTCCGACCCACACAAGGCTCGATCTCAAACGGGTTATGTGTTTACCTGTGGAGAAACCACCATATCTTGGCGATCGACTAAGCAATCAATTGTGGATACTTAATCTAATCATGCCGAGAAAATTGCTATTCATGAAGCAAGTCGGGAGTGTGTGTGGTTAAGGTCGATAATACATCATATCCAAGACAAATGTGGTTTGAAGTGTGATAAACTACCCACAACTTTGTATGAAGACAATGCAGCATGTATAGCTCAATTGAAGGGAGGATTCATAAAAGGAGATAGAACGAAGCATATTTCACCAAAGTTATTCTTCACACATGATCTTCAAAAGAATGGTGATATCAATGTTCAACAGATTCGTTCAAGCGACAATATGGCTGATTTGTTCACAAAATCTCTACCAAAGTCAACCTTAAAGAAGCTAGTTCACAAGATCGGGATGCGAAGACTTAAGGACATAAATTGATGTTCTTATCAGGGGGAGTTAATGCGTGTTGCACTCTTTTTCCCTTACAAGGTTTTGTCCCACCGGGTTTTCCTTGCAAGGTTTTTAACGAGGCAACCAATAGGCGCATATTCAAACATGTGTACTCTTTTTCCTTACTTTAATTTTTACCATTGGGTTTTGTTTTAAGGTTTTAACGAGGCACATCATTGAATAGACATTCAAGGGGGAGTGTTATAAATACACTTCTATTTAAGGTGAATGTCTTTAATTAGAGAGATTCTAGAGTTCTATTCTTGGTAGCTAAATCATCCTCCTCTCTATAAATAGAGGTGCCCTCTACCATTGTAAATAACTCCTAACATTCTCTAAGTATCAATAAGAAGAACTCTCTCTACTCTTCTCTCTATTTGCTCTTGTTCTTGAGTTATTGTTCTTGTCTTTTACATTATTTCATAACATATATACATTTGTTTCTTTTGAGGTGGAGATTAATAATTGAAAATGAAATATCACTCCCGGCCATAAGTGGATCTCGTTGAGGAATAATAATATCTAGAAAATTTACTTTATTTGCTCAAAACAACTCAACCATGGGGCTCTATATATGGGCTATGCCTACACATTTTTATTTGCAGCCTTTACATGGTGGGGTTCCTTCGTTTTGTGGGTATCTTCCATCAAAGTCTCTCACTACTAGTTTTACTTTCTTAATTTTGTAATTAAAATTAGGATTTAACTTCTAAACGTTAATGCAATCAGCCTTTACTGATTGCATTTTTAATAATTATGCTCACATTAATTATAATTACTTACTTGAAAAGTACACATATTGTGTAAAAAATCATTTAAACTGTCAATGAATATACATAAATCTTTCAAAATTCAATCGGACTCTACACTTTTATATATGTACCCCTTTAATCTCACCAACGGTAAACAAAGTAAAGATCATCAACCTCTATAAAGTAATCTATTGTGAAAAATGTGGAGGGCAAGATTTATTTCAAAATTTACATTCTTTTAGAGGCGTAAGTATTTGTGCAAAAGGAAAAAGAAAAAAGAGAAAAAATTCCCTTTAAGAAGTGACAAACATTGATTGCAGGTACAATTAAGGTCGACGCCCTTCTTTAGCTATCGAGTAAAATAAGAAAAAGGAAAAAAAAAGATTAACGTTACAATGAAAGGATCAATAATTAATTTACCATGAATTAACTTGAAGATGATGATTGCCCAAGCCATATAAGGAGACCAAGGACCTCAAATTCCTCCGATTTGGGATAACTCAACACCCCCTCACGCCTAGATCTCTGGAGCGTGGACAACATAAATGGGGGGCCCAACATCGGTAACAATAATTGGGATGAGCATGACTCTGATACCATGAAAAGAATGGACCTTGGACCTAACTCAATCCCAAAAGCTACCTTATGAGGTGAGGATTGCCCAAGCCATATAAGGAGACCAAGGATCTCAAATCTCTCCGATGTGGGACAACTCAACATATATTTCCGGTTGCAAATTGACATCAAAGAAATTTAGATCAATAAAAATGTAGTAGTAATTTATTTCACCTAATTTATAACTGGAAACCGTCTGGAGTTGGATCATGAGTGTCGAGTGAGATAAGCGTATTCAAGGAAATTGAGAACATACATGAAATGTTATCATGACTTCGTGACAGGATACATATATGTATGTCGTCTTTCCTTTTATTAACTGACTGAACTTGCTTTTGCTTGTTATAACAAAGGCTTATGTCTAATATGTATAATTAAAGAAAGAATATATCTTAATTAGTTAATTTATTCACGATGGACGCTTGAGAATACATGCAAAAGCTTTTCCAAGGTTTGAGTTTGAAGTATCTAATAAGACCACTTTATTAATCCATACAGCTATTTTAAGTAGATGTCAATGTATTCCACAATTTTATGAAATCTTGTGTAGTAAATGTATATAAATCTTTTATACAACAATAATATACCTAATGGAGAATCTTTTATATACATCACATACATGGGCGAAGCTATATGTCCGAAAGGGTAATCAGTTGATCACTCTTCGTCGGAAATAACACTCAGTATATAAGTAAAATATTACTTTTCCTATTTTAATTTATGTAAACTTGTTTGATTGAGCATATAGTTTAAGGAAAAATGAAGATTTTTGAAATTTGTAGTCTTAAACAACTCAAAACGAATTCCATAGTATTTATGTAGTTATAAAAGCTTCTCACTAAGGGTAAAAATGAGAATTCAAGTTATATTATTTTCAAATTTAAAATGGAATCATTCTTTTTAAAACGGATAAAAAAAAAGTTCATATAAATTGAAATAAAACGTGTATAATAAATATAAAATATTTTTTATCTTAAAATTTTTATTTTTTTTTGAATTTAAATGCACTTAAAAAAATTTCTAACTTCGCCGATAACATACAAGTTACATTGACGTGTAATGATTTGTAAGTAAACTGTCAATAACAAATATGATACACATATTAACTACGCAACTCGTTTAGGTGAATAGTTTATGGAAGGAAAAAGGGGGGTAAAAGGAGAGAAAGGTAGATGAAATCCAGCTCATAGGGACAGGACCCCACGTGCCAGTTCACGGACTCGTGCACTTCTCATAAACTATGGAGGAGAAGAGGACCCTTTAGCTGTCTCCTCGTCTCTAACGCTGGCAACAACCCCTGATTATGACTTCTTCCCCTTTCCGTTTTTGTTCGACCACCCCCTTTCTTACTTTCTTTCTCTCTTATTTTCTGTTGATGATTCTTCAGTATTTAAATGTCCTAAGTTTATAGCTGAGAAATTTAATTTTCAAATATATACTTATTGTTCTGTGGAACTTATAAACTTGTTGATCCAGACTTCTTCTACTATTAATCCCCAACCATCACCCATAAATTCCATTAAATAAGCCGAATTATATGAAATTTAGTTGTTTTTGTTAGGATCAAAATAATTATGTGTAATGTAAAAACTAGCAATATAAACTTTGAACAACGATAAATCAGACAACTAAAGAAAAATTTATCAAAAAAGACATAATTATTTAACATGATCTGACCTACATCCGCGGACGAAGATGAACAATCCATTATACAAGAGTACAAAAAATAAAAAAAAACTATATGGATCAAATTTGATCATACTAGAACCTGCATAAAGAGGAACAGAAATATGTCTCTTGGGTCGAAGTCGTATCCATACAATGCTATAACAACACGCACCTCGATCACGGGCGAAATCGTATTTTCTGAATACTTGAACGGTAAATTGAATATTATGGCGTTTTAGAGGGTCAATCAGTAATACAGTCAAATAACTTAGGTATTATAGTTATTAATCATTGTGTTAAGAATACCTAATCTATAAATTAAGTGAGAAGAAAAAGAAAAAGGGGGGCATACACAAACACAATGAGAAAGACATATTCAAACGAATGAAGATCTCCATCATTCTCCCCAGCCAAGGAAGAAGAAGCAAGGGAGTTTAGATCCTTAACATTCATCATTAGTTGTACTAGATCCAAGTGTACGAGGGACGGTATTTTCAGAATATGCATTCTTTTTTATCATTTAATACTATTAAAATCACTATCCTTCCTTACATAAAGAAGAGCTTTTATACGTACTAAGAGAGTTGAACCGGACATACTTCGGAGAAGCGGCAGAAGTCTACTGCCAGGAGGGAAGGGGAAGCGTGTATCCAATGATAAATGAATATGCGTAAAATGCGCAGTAGCCCGAGCGATATATATGCACTATGTCACAATCTGCCGGAACTAGATAAACATGATCGGGGATCCCCCATTTGGATTTCAACGTTGTGGATGCTGCAACATCCATCTTATAAAGAACAGGTTTCGCCTCATCCCCAGCAGGGCTATTGAAGTAAGTCCTTGCATTCCCTACGTGGGGAACCACCTAATCCTTTATTGAAAAATTCTCTTCCTCCACTAGACTCACTTCCTCTTCAAGTAGGGGTATATTATTTTTCGAAATCAGAGCACCAATGACTTTATCACGGTTAGAGGATGCACTAGCCATTCCTTCTTTGATTTCGAAATTCGGGAATGATAAGGGAAATGCAAAAAATTGAAGGAGAAGAAGAAAAGTTGCAAAGGTCTCTTTTGAACGATTCGGAAGCACAACATTCAAATGTAGGATTCTCTCCTATTTATAGAGATATAAATACCCTGAGCAGGTAAACCAAATACTGCCATTTTGAGAACGGTCAGGACACAAGAAATGACAGAATACACAGAAAACGTGCGCCATAATGACGCATGATGAGTTTTAATGACATTCTGAACTGATGTGACGGCCTGAGACAACTCTCGAAATATTATGTCGCTACCTCGCCACGAGGTACCTGCCTTTCGCATAAAGTGCTTACATATCTCACATCTTACGAATTCGACAGAGTTCGTCCATCGAGCTCACCACTAGATGACCCCAATAGACGGAGGGACTAACTGTATGGGTCAAAATATGACCAGACGAGAACCCGCCTAAAGCGGAACGGCAAAAGGTAACTTGGTCCGAAGTCGTATTCATACAATGCTATAAAGACACGCACCTTGACAATGGCGAAGTCGTATTTTGAGAATGCTTGAACGATGAATATATATTATGACATTTCAGAGGGTCAACCTGTAATATAGTCAAATAACTTAATACTATGGTCAATGACCGTTGGATAAAGGAGAATACCTAGTATATAAACTAAATGAAAAGAAAAAAGAGGGAGGGAGGAGGGGGGAGGGGGGAGGGGGGAGGGGGGACACAGACACACTGAGAGAGACATATATTTACAGACGAATGGAGATCTTCATCTTTCTCCCCAGTTAAGGAAGAAGAACAAGGGAGTTTAGATCCTTAAAATTCATCATTAGTTGCACTAGATCTAAATGTATGTGGAACAACCTTGTTCCATAACGGTGACCCTTTTATTTATGCATTCTTTGTTATCATTTAATACTATAAAAATCATCGTCCTTTCCTTACATAATGGGGATCAATCATTGGTATAGTTGAATCTTATGTTCAGTTATGTTTGCTTATTCTTATCTTCTATCATAGATCCACGGTAAATTATCTTTGGTTAGGATTTTCCTAATAGTTTCTTATTTAATTAGTTCAATAAAAGAATTCTTTTTGGTCAAATAAAAACAACTTTACAAAGAGGCAAACACAAGTAGCAGGGTAATACTGCCCTGAAATCCTTCCCTTAAACAACAGTACTCTCAAACCCCCATATGACTGTATTGTGGATGCTAATGAATAAGATCCTCAATTTATTGAAGTTCAAACCTTTTCTTACAAGAGAAAAGACTAGCCAAATATGAGAGATTTATAATTTTCTTCTACAAGAAGAAAAACTCAATTATAATAATTATATTATATTTTTCTTTAAAAAAATAGGAAACCAAATATAATAAGAAAATAAAATAAACATCTAATGGTATTAAAGCAGCTTACTCTTTTGTATATATTGGTTATCTCAAACAAAGTTCATTTACTTAATTTTCCACATTGGAAATGTATGTCATTCTACAATTTTCTTATTTTAATTTTGAAGAGATAATCGAGAAAGTAAATTGCAAGGACAGAGGTACTTATGTATTGTAGGATTATAATACATGTAAAATGAAATGTTTTTCAAATACGAAGAAGAACAAGATATGAAGCACTAAATTGACAAAAGCCTGATTCCAAGGCAGAGGCAGCTAGCGGATGAATTTTTCAAAGTCATCTACTCGTATTTGATGAAAACAGACCACTGCGTGCAGTCATATATATTGGAGAGAGAGAGGGGGAATGTGGAGAACATTATGGTCTTCCACTAACATAGTATTTAAAAAAAACAAGATTAGCCTGGAAAATTAACTTTTTCTAAACGGGGTTTGACTGAAACTTTTGACTGTTTAATCATTATAGTAACGGTTTAGTTATAGTTGTCTTTTTGCAGTTGAGTCCAGAGACTTTCGGTATCATCGCCAGCCGCTCATTTGGTAAAGAGTATAAATGAGAAAGAATGAGTTCTTTTCATCCTTTTCCTTTCTGGAATCCGAATGATCTGATCGGTCTATAAAATAATATTATTATAATAAAAGAGCCAGGCTACTACTAGGTCAATGGGATCTTAACTGTTCTATCACCATGTATTTTCTTGGCTGTTAGGACAGTTGGCCATGTAACATCTTATGAATATTGAAATCGTTAAGAGAACATGGGGAGTGATGTGTTGGAATATTATTCTCTATTCCTTTTGGTAATAGTCTATTTTAATCATGTATAGAACCAATCACCCTGAATTGGCCATGAAAGCATCGAACCATTGTCAAAAAGACAGCTACGGTTTCTATATATAATTATGTACTACAAAGTTTAAAAAAAATGTAAAGGTACCAATATACTGTTATTTGCGATGTGTATTACATTGTCTTCCGTTTACCTAATAGTCCATGAAAGAATATGTCTCTCCTGCTAATACTTTTTCACGGTGAAAAATTTAATCCACTTTAATAGGTACGATAAATACCATGTAATAAGGTTATATTTGAGCTTTTTTAAAATATTCAAAGGCTGCTTTGTTTATTACAGAGGGTACATAGACCATTGTGATAGTGCATTAGGGGTAAATTTAGAATTTGTTGAATACTTTGGTTAGAGCCGAGATAGAATATATTTGAGAAGAATAATAAGGGTGGAGACTTTCATGAATCGCTAGGTTAATGGCCTACAAATGTAAGACAAATATTTCAAGGGTAAATAAGAACCTTTTGCTGCACAATGACTTGCGTATTAATATCTAAAACGAAAAGAATTATTATTAAAAAACAAAAACAAATCGGGAAGAGAAAAAGGCAAAATGGCTCAAAATAACATGTTATAAACCAAAATCTCGGTGCGTAAATGGTGGGAAGGTGGACCATTGAGTGTGAAGGCCTTAGTTTGGTTGGTGCACAATAAAAACCAGATGTGGGTAGTCGTTAGAGTTTAACCAAATGAGGGAATACGATTCTCCCAACTGGTCTTGCAACTAGTACAACGTCATAAATAATGATACTAAAAGTTTTATACAATCCTAAAAATTGTACGTGGACCCCCACTATCATCAAAATTCACAAACATATACTACAAAAACAACTAAAATAATACTACTATTCCTATATATTCAACAAAATCTTGATTATAAAATGGAATAAGAACAATAATTACATAATACAATAATGTAAAAAGAAATGAAAGGAATGATAAGTTGGAAAGAGTTAAGACAGAGGCAAAATTATGCAAAAGAAAACAGAAAGAAGAGAACGCAAAGACAACTAGAGATGAGAAAGAACACAGAAGACTATTGATAGGAAGGGGAGGGTATTTTAATGCTGAGACAGAGAGGATAGAGTCAAGTGCTTCTAGTCTCGCAGCTGTCATTCGTTACCCAAAGCCATTACACCCACCCCACCCCTTTTAGGAGTGGAGCTATAACGTTCGATACGTGCGCGGAGGGATTCAATAACTTTTATTAGATTTTATATTTGTATTAAAAATTTCATTAATAACGCATAAATATTTAATAATAAATTTAATAAAACGAATTATGTTAATAATATATTTAAAACCCATAAATTTTAAATTGTGGCTATGCATCGCCTCTCTCCACTCTACCTTAAGAGTTTGCAGCTGTCGAATCCCTCTCTCCTCTTATAACATTTTTATTTGTCAAAAATATTAGCCAAAACAATAGCTATAAACATCACTAAGCTATATTTGTTCCTACCCTTTTATTTCTTTCTCCATGATCCTTTTCTGCTGCAAGAGAGAGAGAAAGAGAGAGAAAAAGCTAGCAAAGGCAAAAAGATTATACAAGAGAAAGAAGAAGGTGGTACATGAGTAATGCCATTGCTAACAACACAACGCCCTAGCCATTGGATATTATGAATAATATTCAGGGTTAATTCTTTGCTTAAGGGACAAGTCAAACAACAACCTTACATTTTTATGCAGTTGAAGTTTTAGATATATGCAATGGCTTATCAGCATTATCGATCACCCTTTGGGGATACAACTTACACAAAAGTCTTTGTTGGTGGGTTGGCTTGGGAAACACCAACTGATATAATGCGACGTTATTTCGAGCAATTTGGAGAGATTTTTGAAGCTGTTATCATCGCTGACAAGAACACTGGCAAATCTAAAGGCTATGGTTTCGTAAGTTCTATTATTGTTTCTCACATTATGTCATTTAATTTGCTGATCAAAATAATGTATATATGATTTTGCGTGGACGGAAACAGGTTACTTATCGTGATCCAGAATCAGCAAGAAGAGCATGTGAGAATCCAAACCCAGTGATTGATGGGAGAAGAGCAAACTGTAACATTGCTTCTCTTGGACGCCCTCGTCCTTCACCACCTCGAGGTACTCAACTTTTCTGGTTCGTTGTTTATTTGACTAGTCAAACTTTATTTCTCGATAAAAGAACCACCACATTTTAATCATAATATATTTTAGATGAAATAATAAATTATAACCTTAAAATGTCTTAATTATGATAGGTAGGGGACAAGGAGGGAATCCTTATCAAGGAGGAGGAATACCACAAGGACCAACATCATCATCTTATAGTGGAGTGGCAGCAGCAGCACCACCATTTCCACTACCTCCACCACCTGCAACTCCTATGATATATTCACCATATGGGTAAGTTAATTAATTCACTCACTCTTTTTTTTTTGGCTATTCAATTTATGTATTTGATGTTTTTTTTTTGTTAGTCTATGCTAGTAAATGAAAACAATATAATGGTCCATCATCTGATCATATACTGCAGAATGAAAAAGATGGATGATAAAAATGGCAGGCATTGCCAGTGGTATTACAACTGAGAAAACCTCTCATTGATGTTGTCGTATGCCTTTATATAATCATACAAATGGAAATAAATATTTATATATCATCTAGTAATTTTATTCAATGCAGGTTGGTATAGGCAGATCAATAATAAATAAATTGGTGAATGGTGACTGTTATGCACTGAGTTGTCAGTTGCAGACAACGTGTAATGCTTATTTTTTCTGTCCTTAATATTGGATTTTGGCTCGTTTATGCTTGAACATATAATTTATTCTTCCGGTTCAATTCAAAAGGGCCTCAAATAGTTTGAAAGATAACTACTACTAGTATGATTTATGCGATAGTGCACTTTGGATACTATTTTTTATCAAGAAATTTCAACTTACTTCTGTCCTTTTCTTGTTTTTGAAAATGAGGGATGAAAATAATGCTGACTTGAGCCATTTTGACTTTAAATTTACTTACTTTCGACTTGCATGAATTTGATAACCAAATAGATATTTTTCTTATTGTATTGTTTATCGATACCTTTCCTTCACCTATTTCAAAATTTTCTTGCATTTTTTATTGCTTGTAAAACAGATACGAAGAGTTCTTTGTGAAAAACTCACTTTTTTGGGTGATAATTGAATTTAGTGATCCGACCATCTTTGCATGCCCACGAACTAGTTGCCGGGGCTTCGATATTCTCACAAATAATTGACAGTGGTTTTGTTTACTTTTCGATAATTTTCTGTCGATCTCTCTCTCTTTTTCTGTGACAGAAAAAAGGCTGAACAACGACACTAGCTTGGTCTTTTTATTTTTCTTGTACTTTAGAACAAGGCGTGATTGTTATAGATATCATAAAGTTCAGTACTGTAGCACGAGTAGAAGAAAGTAGGCAGCAATATATGAAAATCTGACATGCACATTATATTGCATTCTTTCAACCCGCTCCTCAGCATTCCAAATTGCTTCCTTTTTCAACCATCACTTTGGTTGGCTGATCTTTCTCTTGTGTCTTTTCTATTAACTTTTTATTCTCCTTTCACAAACATAATTTTTGCTATACCTCTACGTTAGTCATCTGTAAAACATAACCTAAGTCTTCAAGAAATGCGACAACAATATAATATATCCATGTGTGGCTAACTAAAAATTAAAACATGACAAATAAGGTACGTTTACATTTATGTGCACGTACATACAACATTTGTTACGCCCTTGTTTTGGTTGTACAAGGGGTGCTTGTCGCTCCATTGTTTGTCTAACTTACTTTTTATAACACGTTGAGAGTACGTTCTTAATTTATAGTAAGAGTCCTACTGTTTCTAAGGTACCTTTTACGTGAAAGCTGCTTGCACTAGTTCCATATTAGTTTCAAAGTACTACTATTATGGATCTTAATCACATTAATCAATTGTAATGAGTTTGTAGCTTTATATTGCAACTAGTTAAGCAAAGAGGCCATTTTCAATTTTACTGTTCTAATTGTTAAAATTAGATTCGCTTGTCTAGGCAATTACAACATTCAAGTCTCGGGAAACTCAAGGGTTCCTAGTTGACAAATTGATGAACTAGAAATTTTGAAATATACTAAATATATTAATTTTGAATACTCCTCTAGAACGGTATGAACACTGAGGGAATAAGATTCTGGTACATAGGGACGGATGCACTATTACCGAAGCGGTATCATGGGCACCGCTTCGTCTAATTTTTTACTAAATATATGTATTAATATTGCAAAAAAATATATAAGTGGAAAAAATGTCACCACTTCACATAAATTGTCTCTTGGTGTGTTGGTTATGTGCTTGATTTTGCTCTAAAAGGTTAGAGTTTGAACCTCAACTAGCACATTTTTTTGCAAATATTTCAAAGAGTCTGTATGATTAAAAATTATGATGAAGTAGAATTGAATCCATGATCTTTTCTTATTTGAAATTCAACAAAATAGATAGACTACGATTTTTTTGTCTAGAAGTATGATAAATTGAAGTTAGAATTTTTGTACGTCTATAAATTATGATACCGCTTACTAAAATTCCTGTGTACGCCCTGTGGTACATTTGGTATGCCGAACATTTTTTGGGACATATGTCATTTTCTGAAAAATATTTTTCTAGAAATGTTTTTTGGTCTTTAGTTGGCGTGTAAAAATGTGTTTTCAAGAAATAAATATATTCCATTTATTAGAGTATTTGTCTAAATTTAACCACAGTTTGACTTGAAATGCTCTTTTCATGTGATTTCTCCTTAAGAAGTGGTTACATTATTTATATGCCTCTAACCAAGAAGATTATTTCTTAATGTTACCCTTTGCTTTGAAAATATTTTGCAGTTATGCGACTTATCCTCCTGATTATTATCACCAAGTCAGTACCATTACTCTTTGCTTAGTCTTTCAATATTTTGAATTTTCTTTCTTTTACATTCAAACTAATAATGAAAAACAGTTAAATGTATGATAATGACATGAGGGAAATTATAATGAACAGGGGATGTACAACCAACAGTACCAGCAAGCACAGTATTATCAGCAAATGTATGGAAGTTCATCGTCTCCATATTATTACGGATATTCTATGCAGGGATCAAGGGGAACATTTTCTGCTGCTCACCCACAACGTTTTCAAGGCGGACCTGCAGCTTCTTATCTTTATTATCCTACTACTCCCTTGCCCGTCGATCCTGCTGCTGCTGCTTCTTTCTCCTCTTTCACTCCCCCTCCTCCTCCTTTACTCCAACACCCTCCTCCTCCTGCCACTACTAGGCTTCAATTTCCTTCTCCTACTACTGGTAAGTCTCTTTACGATATTTGTTTATGTATGTTAATCTTGTATAGAAAGAGCTTAATGCATCGCGCTATCTGTTCATAGTATAAATATTAGTCACTTTTAGGCTATCAATGTATTTAACATGTAGCAGGCAACCTACCTTAGCTCGAGGTTACTATACTTAGGGACGGTTACCTATAGTTTTCTTTTGGATGACCTCATAATGCATAAGTGTTGGAAGTTAAAACTCTCTAGCGTCACATTTAAATGTCCGAAACAACATATTATGTAACTTGATTAATTAAAACTACATAAATAGGTTCTCATAAGGTGAATCAGAAAGAAGATATTAAACGATATATACTACGGTTACTGTAAGATAATAATAAGTGTATAAATTTTATGCAACATATGGAAAGGTATAATAGTAATTTAAGGTAGCTAGAGGGTATAAAGCGGGCCACGTGGGGAACTCTAAGCATGTGACATGAGCTGTCTGTGGAAGGCAGTGATCAATCAATGGGTCAAATGAGAATCATATGCCAGGGAGGCATTTCTGAGTGTAAAATAACAGTAACTGCATGTGAGACTAGATAAAATGCATGGTTCTAAATGGGCAGTGAATCAAGTGGCAAAATTTATATGAATTCCCACTATCCCTTAGAAAAAAAATTGTGCTATTTTAGGTACAACATGGTAAGTAGTGATCTATTGTTCGTTCAGTGCATGTCCTCATCTGGGAGATTCAATGGGGACCTTTTATTTCTTTCTTTCATGAAGTGGTGGACAAGATTGATCATTTAATTTGGAAAGATTTTTTTGCAGTTTTTTCTTTTCTTTTCGTGAATTACTAACATGTGATATGTGCGTAGTAAGACTAGAACATATTTAAGAACTCTTAGTTGCACTATGAAGGCAAGTTCTTGGAGGGAAGGATGCCGAAGGTCTATTTGGAAACAACCTCTCTATCCAAGGGTAGGGGTAAGGTCTGCGTACATACTATCTTCCCCAGACCCCACTAAATGGGATTATACTGTGTTGTTGTTGTTGTTAGTTGCACTATGGAGATATTGAACATATATGATTTAAATTGTACTAATAATTAGGCTGCAACTCCAATTATTGGGTCACAAAAATTGTCAGTAACATGTTTAAAAAGTTCTCATGGACCTACACCTCCTATTGACTGTATATGTTGCAGCTCTTAGGAACTTAGGATTGAGTTACGCATCTCTTAGGTAACTGAATGTATTGCTGAATATTTGTTATCCTACATAAATTGGAGGTAGGATAAGCAATTCCAACTCAAACAGGGCTGTGTATATTTAGGGTTAAACCAAATAAAAAATTGGGTTATTGGTTTGATGGTCCGGGTTATTGTTTATTAGTTGTGTGACATGTTAGTGCTCTATGACCATTGAGATATGGGACTCAGATTTTGGTAACAGTGATTAATTACGTTATAGTAACTGATACATACAACTTAAATTCTTCGCTGATTAATATATTGATATTTTTTGTACCATCGTAAACTGGCAGAATCACAGAATCCACAGCAGACATCAGGAGAAACAATAGAAGCTGGGACTGTGACAACTGAGAGTCCAAACACATAAAAAGAGAGTACACGCTCATCATCAAAGCATATTATCAGTCATGCATGGTGAAAATAAAAAAACTATTGTACAATCTTTAACTAAAAATTAACGATGTTTCGTCATCAACCCCAATGACTTTATTCAAAAACTCTATCCATAATTTTTCTTGGTCCATGATAAGTTATGTATCCAGCTGAATACTCCAGAGGAATATTGATCTCGACAACAATGGCTGGTAAAGATGGACAACTCAGATACATGGCCACTTCCTATCTTCTTTCTTTATCTTTTTTCTTTAAATTTCCTTATTTCTTTTTCCTTTTAAACAAGGAAAACATTTCAATTGTTGTTCATTTATTTATTTTTCATTTTACTAAACATCCATTATTACTGTACGAACAGTAGGACGGAAATATTAAGCCCTCAATAACGAATTATGACATATTTACCCCCTTTTTAATTTCTTTCTCCATTATATATATATATATATATATATATATATATATTATAATGTATTTTTTTATTTTGCCCTATATGTTGTTATTGGTGTATTATTTCTTTATTTCCTTGTTCTTTTTAAGGTTGGAATCACCAAAAATAAAAGACCAGAAATGAAAAAAAAATAGTCTATTAAAGACACTGTGTTGTTTTCATCTTAAATCATAAGCAGCTGCTGACTGAAATAAGGAGCTCTCTTTTACCCAATCCTGTGGAGTGTTAAGGATAGTGCTTTCATGAAATTATTTTTTTTAGGCAAGAGGATAATAATATTAATATTAAGTACGAATAGAGTTATTACATGCCAAGTTGGCATTAACAGAGGTGCTTAATATTATATCAATGTTATCTAGAGCTGCTAATTTACTACAAACATCAAATGTCATATTGCGAACGGTTCCTTCACCACCTGTGTCCTCCACCATCCTGGACATGACAAATTTGGGAGTATTATGGAAACATATTAGGTTATTCCTGAAGGTTTGTTTGGCTCCTTCCTTTGCTGGTAGATGAGTTGCTCCATTGGCTTCTCTGTAGCTATGTCGGAGGGTTACTTGTTCCAGTTTGTACATCAACCATCTGCAGTTAGAGATAATATAACTGTAGATTAGAGACCCCTTGTCAAAACACTTTAAGACGTCACTGAAATCAATTTTCACTTCTATTGGAGTTAAGTGCTCTGCAAGTGCATAGGATAGTACTTGATGGAGGGCTAGAAGTTCCGCATTCATAGGTCAGCTTGCATGTACTGACTTCATGAATCGTAGAATCCATGATGAGTTTGCATTAATGATGAGCCCTCCAATTCCTGAAGAACGATAAGAACTATGAAAAGAAATATCAGTATTGAGTTTATACTAACCTCTAGGGGGTGCATGCCAAGAAATCCTCACATGGAGGAACCGTGAGACGTTGATAGTTTTTTTTGGTTAGGAACCTATACTCTACGACTTGATTCTTTATTGAGGATGGTGATAATGAGAGAGTTGTGTTATTAAAGAAGTTCCTATTCCCGGTGATCTAAAGGATCCAAATGATGAAGGGGAAATTATTCCCCTATTTCATAAAGTTGGTGGATAAACTAGAACAGTATATGGCAGGAGGGTTCAGATTTCTAAGGGAAAGGAGCCAATGCTCAGTAGTAGTGAATGGGATTCTAGAGGCATTCAAATTGAAGAGAGATTGCCGGAAAGCTTGAGTATTATCACAGAATAAGAAGATATGTTCAGTGGTTTCTACTTCTTTCCGCCAGATTGTACATGTCGGATAAATATTTACACGAATGGAATGCAGGTAGGTTCTGGTGGGAATTCTATTATGGAAGCAAAGCCATAGAAAAAATTTGATTTTGTTGGGAAATTATAAGGCCCAGATCCAGTTAAAATATTTTCCATCTAATACATATGTAGAGTTATCCAGGAGGTTATAACAAGAGTTAGTGTAAAATGTACCATTTGAATAAGGAGACCAGTATAGACTATCAGATATGTCACTATGAGGAATTGTAATAGATAGGATTTTAGTAGCTGTGGAAGGTGGAATTTCAAAGGAGATTTTATCAAGGTTGCAAACATTATTTTGGAAAAGGTCACTAGGAGTTAGGAGGAGGTCATTTTGATATAAAAGACCAATTAGTAGGTGATGAAGGGGCTCGTAGTTGGGAATCCATCTATAAAACTAAATATTCAATTTAGCGTTCCGGCCTATCGACCAGGCAGAGCCTTTGGAACATAAACTCCAACCAAGTTTAAGGCTTTTTCAAGTAAAGGAGGACCGCTTGGTTGTGGAATGGATGTATTTGGAGATGAGTAAATTAACGCAAAGAGTTGATGGATTATTTAGGAGATGCCATGCAAAGCTAGTGAGTAGGGCTTTATTCTTATCTCGAGCTTTCTTAATACCCAGTCCCCCTAAAAATTTTCCTGTAGTGATAGTGTCCCAATTGAGAATGTGAAGTTTTCTCTTAGTGTCCGTTGTTCCCCAAATGAAGTTCCTAGTTATTTTATCAATGCTGGCAATGATCTTGCCAGAAAGCATTGTGGTTTGCATGAAATAGTTAGGAATGCTTGCTAGGGTAGATTTAGCAATAGTGATCCTGCCGACTATATTTAGAAAGTTAGTTTGCCAGCTAGCCAATATTGATCTTAAATAGTACAAGATGTAATAGAAGTCTTTATTTTTGGGATGGTGATTGTGAATAGGAAATTCCAAATATTTCCCAATTTTTTGAGCTCTTGATACCCAAGTATCCTGAGGCAAATTGGATGTCATTTTAGGAGCAATTGGCGGAGAAGTAGATCCTAGATTTTGAGGGGTTGATTATTTGCCCAGAGAAATTACAGAACTTATTGAGACATGATAGGATAGTGGAATAATTTTCATTGGTAACTTTTCCCATCAGGGTTAGATCATCGGCAAAAAATAGATGAGAGGGGTAGAGTCCTTTTGGAGTCACCTTAGTGGGTTCCCAAAGATAAATATCAACAAGATGGTAACTGTAACGTGAAGGCATTTCCATACAGAGAATGAAGATGTAGGGGAACATAGGATTTCCCTAGCGATACCCCTACTTGGGCTGAAATAAGGAGTATGTTGTCCATTAACTAGAAGGGAGATTTGACTAGTGGTTATACAGGACATAATAAGCTTAGTGATTTTCGGAGGAAATTTGAAGTAATGGAGTTTTTTTATAAAAGAAGGCCCATTCGATTTTGTCAAAAAAAATTTCCAAATCAATTTTGATGATCATGTTGTCAATTTTCCTATTTGTTTTATTAGTGGAGTGAATAACTTTTTGAATAATGGTAACATTATCACTAACCCGCCTATTTTTCATGAAACTGGCTTGAATGGGGCTGATGATGGTGGAGAGGAAATGTTTAATACGATTGATAATTATTTTAGTAATGATTTTGTAAATCGTATTACAAAGACCTATAAGACGAAATTTTTTAAGGTTGTTGGCATTGGAGAATTTTGGAATGAGGCAAACATAAGTATTATTTAAAGGGGAAGGAATAGTGGAGGTACCAAAAGGCCTCATGACAACATGCAACAACAGAACATCCAACTATATGCCAATATTTCTAGAAAAAGAAGGGATGAAGGCCATCAGGACCCGAGGCCTTGAATGGTTTAAAGAAGAAAAGAGCACTTAATTTCAAGATTGTGTAACGGATTATCTAAGGAGAATATATTAAGGTTAGAGAAGCTAGAAAGGTTAGTATCCATAGGAATCCTAGGAGAATAGAGCATTGATGTATCAAATAAAGAATGGAAGAACTCTAAAGTATGGCTCATTATAGATTCTTGCATATCAAAAATATTACCAAACTCATCTTTGAATAAAACATCTGGATTTTCCTTTTACGATTGGAGACAGTTAAATAAAAATATTTCGTGTTGGCATCACCATCGTTTAGCCAATCAATTCTAGATCAAATCTTTCAGTAATCTTCCTCTATCTTAAGAATATCATTGTATTTATATTGTAGTTGGTCTTCTAGGTTATGAAGGAAAGAACTAGAGTGATAGTTTGAGGAGGATATGATTTCTTTTAAACTAGCTAGGATACACTTTTTTTATGAAGAAACTTCCCAAAGGTGTTATTCTTCCAGGAAAGGACATTGATCTTGAAATAGTTAGCGGAATTAATAAAATGGTTAAACCAACTACTATGGATAACATTGAGAAATTCAGAATGATTGCACCAATGGGATTCTAGTTTAAAAGGTCTAACGGAACTGTTCCTAGTGGCATTAGAAAGTGTAAGAAATAGGTCTTAGGGAGATGTGTGACAAAGGTAGTGGGAAAAAGATTTAGCCATAAATCATTAACAAAAATACAGTCAAGGCATTCCATAATCAAGCCTTTGGATCTTTTCTTGTGATTCGACCAGGTGAATTTGGATCCTTTATAACCTAAGTCTAAAAGATTGCACTCACTAATATATTTCCAAAGGAGGGAGATCTACGAGTATTAATAGGATAGCCCCTTAATTTCTCATTATCCATAAGCACATAGTTAAAATCTCCACCAACCAACCAAGGAACATTATAGCTATTAGAAATTTTAATAAGACTATTCCAAAGATCATTCCTATTTGCAACAGATGTACTAGCATATATCGAACTAAAGAGCCAAGTTTTTTTGTGACGATTACCTCGATCATTGCATTTCTTGATCCCACCTAGAGAAGCTATGGACATTTACAGAGCTATTGTTCCACAAAATAACCAACCCTATTGCTTGCCCATCCACAGGAACCTCGATCATGTTAGTGAAGTCATAACCGTTCAAGAGTGGTGCATGTGAGACCATATGTATTTCCATAAGGGTAACTATACTAGGTTTGTGAGTATCCATGAGATCCTTAAAGTTCCTACGAAAAGTATCACTGTTAGCACCATGAACATTCCACCAGATTATGCGGGCTGGCCTATGCATTTCAGGGACAATCAGGTTGTGGGCTTGCATCCCCTCCCCCGAAGATAGAGGAAGGTTCCTTCTCAGGCAAGGTACCAGAATAATGGCATGCTTCCCCACTGTGGGATCTTGGGGGAGTTGAATATCCATGGAGCACTTGTACAGTGCCATCAGACAGCTGAAAATGAACTTCTTCTCCTGTATTTTCCTGAAGCGAAACACCTTTACATCTCCTAGATTTGCAAATTTTGTTGGTAGCTCGTGGTGGTGGAGGTCTAGCTCCTCTTCTTTTGCTACCAAGTTGGGTATCGGAGGAGGGTTGTTTAGAGGGATATTTTCTTGCATGGGAGTTGGAGGGTCCTCATGAGGAGGAGTTTGATCGTGGTGGGGTTGGATCTCCCATTGTATGAAGATGAGGTTCAGAGTTGTTTGTTCTTCCGGTGGAAAAAAGGGGAGATTAGGAAGTTGGAGAGGAAGTGTTGGAGGTTTATTGAGAGGGGGCATGTTCCATTGCTGTTGCATCTTGTGAATTAGAGCGGGGTTGAGGTTGGGAGCAAGAGGTTGTAGGATCTAACTTAGCCATGACTGATTGACATAGTAGTTCATTGCAAGATGTATTCATTCAGGGACTAATTGTGCAAGATAATGAGGATTTTGGATTACTAGGACAGTCTCTTGACCATTGATCATCATATCGAAGGAGATGACATGGCCCATGAGCCCCATCTCCAGCTCAGAGAGAGGTTAATGATTCTGTGGTGGCGGAGGAGAGGTATAGTAGTGGGGTAGATTGGGCAGAGAGAGAGAGAGAGAGAGAGAGAGAGAGAGAGAGAGATTGTTTATTGTTGTTTGGTGTTGATGGTTGAGAATCTGTATGAGCCTTAGCCTCCTTCTGAGAGATAATGGGATCCGTGGCATTGTTATTAGTTTGGTTTATAAGGATACTGGTGAAGAAGAAGAGTGTGAAAGAGTAGGCATATGTAGATTAATACTTATAGAATCTATAGGCATGCAACGCGTTTGAGTCGTGGATGGGTTAGAAAAATATTTGGGAAGGATTTGCAGATATTTCTGAAGATTTTGAACTGCCATTTGGCTGTTGCATGCAATGTCAGTGGACAAGTGTGTGTTGTAAGTAGTAGTGGAGGGTGGGGTGTGGGCATCTAGTGCAAGCACCTGGCAAGAGGATTGGTGTAGTTTAGAAGTGTCTGATGGCTTGAGTAAATTAGAATTAAGATTAGTAGAGTGAGAATCATCAAGGCATGACTCATTAGTGAAAGGTATTGGTAATGATTTAGGTAAAGAGCCTGCCACGTGGCCATTACTTGGATAACGGAGATCCATTTAAGCTATCATGTATTGGGCGATCACGGAGTCTGTTCCGTTGGTAGAGGCGGTATTATTAGTGTGTGTGGGCTGGATTTTCAGCTTTGTAAATTGATTTGTGTGTTCTAGGATTTTGGGAGTAGGAGTATTCATTAGGGAGAGTAATCGTTGCTTTTTGGGGCCAATTTTGTCAGAATCATTTTTACTAACATATTTCAGATTTTGAGTGTTTAGAAACTTACCTGACCGAGAATAAAAAATGCAAACCTTGATACATGTATCGTTAGGAGAGGGATTTGTTGTCGAGTTAGTTGGCGTTCTTCCTGTAGAATGAAACTGTATGCCATACCTCTTTGATCTCAATGGTAGTTGATGGAGGGACTGGTGGCTGCTGTGGTGTATTGAAGCATACAAATGGACAACTGCGTCGGGTGTGGCCTAATCTGCCATAATGTTTACATAGAAAGTGTTCTCATTCGTATTGTATGTCCTGGAAATGTTTACCTATGTAGATGTGTGATTTAACAGGGGAATCCAATGGGAGTCCAAGGCAAATCTGGCATATCTGCCTCTAAGAGTGGCAGAAGTACAAGCATCGATTTTAACTAGTTTCCCTTTTTTGTTGCCAATTTTTTACAGGATAAGGGCATTGTAGAATTCAGTTGGAAGATTAGGTAATCATACCCAAACTGTAGAAATGAGTGGCCTGGCTTCGGAGGAAATGAAGTATGGAGACCATCTTTGTAGTGATATATGAGAATCATTGATGAACCAATGTCCTCCATTAAGGGCCTTGAGCATGTTTTCTTCGATGGTGAATTTAACAATGTAATAGTTTGATCCTAAGTCTATCAACGAAAAAGGTTCGGATGCTTTTCACATGTCTTGTAGTTTCCTCTTTAGATAGAGATATTGAACTCGTTTACCTAATAGTTTAATGATGAGGAAGTGCCTCCACGAATAATAGATATGCTGCAAGTCATCCGTGGAGAGATTTACATGTAAATTTTCTGACTGATTTGAATGCTCTTGTTCCAAGGCAGCAGTAGAATTAGCCATTTTAACATCAATTGGATCGTTATGAAGCTGCGTAGTTATGGTATGATCAGAAGAATTTGAAAGGAGGATTAATTTGAAAGAATGAATAGCATCATGAGGGGGGGGGGGGGGGGTTGGAAAAGATAGAGTTTGAATCATGATAAAGAGGAATAAGAGATGGATCTGGTGGTTTTGGAGGAATAGTAGAAGGTAGTGAAGATGAAGGAGTAGAGAGCGTTTCTTCTATCTCAACTTTTCCAAATTCATGAAATTATTGAATATTAAAATTGATAATAATTTCTAAATGAAAATAAGAATGTAAAGTTAATGCTTTAGATAATTGTGAAGGAAATGACTTATTCACAAAGATAAAAAACGTAAATTCCCGGCAATCAACAACAACAACAACAACAACTACCCAGTATACTCCCACCAGGTGGGGTCTGGGGAGGGTAATATGTAGACAAGCCTTACCCCTACCCGAAAGGGCAGAGAGTCTGTTTCCAATCGACCCCCGGCTCATAGGATAAAAGGAAAACAGCAGTAAAGCAAAAACAAAGATAGAAACAAAAACAAAAACAATAAAGCATTAGTAACTCCAGCAGAAATAGCGTAAATAGCGTAAATAATTATCTAAACATACGAAACATAAATACAATCGCATGCAATAATATCATACAGTAACTACCATAACTAACAGCCATAGGGGGACATAAGCTAAAACACAAATCAACTATGGGTAACCCTGCTGACCCACACCCAACCCCGGATGAGGCGTACGAAAAACTCTAGGAGCCCCTATCCTACAACCCTGATTCTAGACCTCCAGACTTTCCTATCAATTATCAAAAATAGTACTCCTTCCGTTTTATATTAAATGAGGTACTTTCCTTTTTAGTTTGTTCCAAAATAAATAACACATTTTAAAATTTGGAAATAAGTCATGGCCCCATAAAACTTTACCCATTAAATTTTTAAGACCACAAATTTCAAAATTTTTTCTTTTTTTCGTTAAACTTCGTGCTGAGTCAAATTAGCTCATTTAATTTTTTTCTTTTTTTGTGAAAACTATTTTCGTCATACTAAACACACCCTAGCGGAGTACTCATATTCAGCAGAATTAGATGGCGACCACAGGATACAAAACCAATTCGTAACTGTAAGTCACAGCATCATAACGACAGACACAAACCAACTATCAGATCCATAGATGACCTTAGCAAGCCAGTTTCAATGCGAACCTCATAAGGGATAAAATTGATAAATTCTCTTGAAAAAAAAGAACTTTTGGAGATTTCAAGTCACAGCATCCTTTCACGTCTTATAGGATGCACAAACAGGATTTCTTTACGGGAATGAAAATATAAAGCAATAAACACACAAATACTTAATTAACGGAATTCAGCATATAATATATTTATATTAAAAAAAATCTATTTATAGTACAATGTAATTTCCTACGAAAGGATATCAATTGACTCCTCCCGATCAAGAATAGCTCCGCCCCTGGTGAGCCGTCCTACCTTTTCCACTAGGAAATTCCATGCAGAAGACTATAGCTTAATTAGTAAATATTTCAAACTCAATGACACTTACATCCAAAAAGTAAGTGGTTCAGGTCATATGTAGCAAGGGAATGGGTCAGTTCATCGAGTTACTATTGTAACTTAGTTACTATAATCAACTAAACATGTAGTTATTTCATGGTTGACCTATGCAAGTTAGTTACAATATTCTTTGTACTAATGCCTGCTAATTGTGATACCTGCATTTCTCAAATTTATTCCACCACACTATCTCCACTTTTGTCAATTATTCAATTGAATCTATACCTACGACATAATTAAATACAGTTGGTTCGTCGATCAATCGAATTAAGCTTAACACTACATATTTAAGGTCGCCTGCTTCCCAGCACACGCCTGTCGAAGAATTGACTTTTCTTTTCAATGTTAAAACCACTACTATAAATATGAGGATATGAACGTTAGTGAGAGATCCTTTTGTGATTTTCGGTCCTTAATTAGCAGTTAGAGTTAATTAATTATCTCCTACCTGCAAAGCGACGACCAGGGGCGAACCAATCTTGTAACTACGGGTTCAGCAGAACCCAGTAGCTTTGGCTCAAACCCTATATTTAGGAGAAATGTTTTATTGATTTTGTATAAACAATTTATATAGAACCCAAAGTAAAAAATATTATATTCCACAACCATAAACTAAAAATTCTAACTCCGCCTCTAGGTACAACAATAGAAGATGTTGAATTATCGAAGAAGGAATAAATTAAAACATGTTACTACTAATTAAATGTTCCACAAATCTAAATCCCACTGCAGTGAGGCTCATGCAAATTTTAGAAAACCATGGGCCCCATAATTAAATCTATTACATTGCATACCATAAGAAGCAAAGTTGACAAGCAGCTGAGATTAACTATCCATTCCCTTAAAACAAATTAGAGAACAAATTAATGTTGTTTACATTCAACGACCAAACGCATTTTCTCCAGTGTCGTTTTCTCTGAATTTTCCCTCTTAAAGATAAACTATTAAAATTAAACCTAAGGACAAACATTCTCTCTTGGGGCTATAAAACACCTGGGATGCTCCATTCTTTTCACTCATACTAGGTTTATTTTTATTAAAAGAAATATTTACACAAGAGATGGAACGTTTATATTTGGCTTCATCTTCTAGTGTTGAAAATCAGATAGAACCGTTTGATTTCTTCGCAGAAAAAACCCAAAATGCATTTGAATTCCTTAGCTTGTCTCAGTCATCAGAAAAAGAAATTACACTATCCAATAATCAAGATAACCCTAATTCTTGCAACTGGCTTGACAAAGAAGATGATGTGACTGTTGCGTTACACATTGGTCTTCCAAATTTCAATAACACCTCTACGAATATTTCAACTCATCATAACAAAGGAGATGCAAATATAGCAGCCACCAATTATTGGATACCAACCCCTTCACAAATCTTGGTTGGCTTCACCCAGTTTTCATGTCACATTTGTCACAAAACTTTCAATCGGTACAATAATCTTCAGGTGCATTCTTTCATGCCTCAAAACTTCATAGACACGTTCATTATATTTTTTACATTACTTGTATTTATTATTGTCACTATTTCTAATGTCATCTCTACTACCAGAAATTTAATATGTAATCTTAACTTTCAATGTGTATTCTTGAATTATCTCATGTTCTTTTTAATTATTCAACCATTTCATTTACGAGCAGATGCATATGTGGGGCCATGGTTCTCAATATCGAAAAGGACCAGAATCACTTAAGGGAACACAACCAAGAGCCATGTTAGGGATACCATGCTACTGTTGTGAAGAAGGGTGCAAGAACAACATAAATCACCCAAGGGCTAAGCCACTGAAAGATTTTCGAACACTGCAAACGCATTACAAGAGAAAGCACGGGACAAAGCGTTTTGCATGCAGGAAATGTGGCAAGTGCTTGGCTGTGAAAGGGGACTGGAGAACACACGAGAAAAACTGTGGGAAACGTTGGCTTTGCATTTGTGGTTCGGATTTTAAGCACAAGAGGTCGTTGAAAGATCATATTGCCTCGTTTGGTGAAAGTCATGGCCCTTGTCCTCCTAATTCTTTTGAAGGGGTTGAAGCTCAGAAAAAATATTCTGTTTTCGTTTAATGATAAAAAAACCAACAGCAAGTTTTTCTATTGGATTTGTGCCTAAAGAATTGCAGCTTACTGCCCGAAACGTATTCAAATATATGCCTTCTTTTTCATGTATAATAAGAACCGTGTCACCATTCATGGAGATTCGAGTTGTGTGAGGAATATAAGAGGAACACCGTTTCTATATCTTTTTGTGATGAAGGATTAAAAAAATGATATATGATCACATAATTTAGTACCTTTTTCTGTTCCGCAATATTCAACACTCTTCGCTTCTCGCAATTCAAACCAAGTGAACTTACACAAATACGTAGACACATGCGACAAAAATATACATTGATGTACAACCCACGCACACAGGGAATTTCTAATGAGAAATAAAAGTTATAGTAGTATTTTTGTATAATTATGAGTTTTAATTTTAAACTATAAACAATAATTAGGGGTGCACAAAGAAAATCAATAAACCATATCAAATCAATAATCCGAGTCAAACAGAAAAAATCAGATGTGATTTGGTTTAGTATTGAAAAAAAAACGACCATAATTGGTTTGATTTGGTTCTAATATAAAAAAGTTAAATCAAAACCAAACCAACCTGATATTATATTTCAACAATTTTTTTAAAAAACATTATACATATAAATATTTATTAATGTAATTTATAAATATTCTTAAACTTTTTCATTATTTTATCTTTTAGTGTGTATTATTTCAAGCTTGGACACTTAACATTCTTGAATGGTCCAATAAATTTTATAGCTCATAAATATACTAACTCAAATAAAGTTCAAATCAATACCAATGCTAACAAAATAATTTCAATTCAACACTAGAAATGACCCGTACTCTAGTTTAATATAAATAAACATCTTTCTGTTTCAAATATTTATTTATAGTTTTGCTTTGATTTATAATGAAAATGCATAACTTAGTTTATCTTTTTGTTTAATGATTTGTCATGTAATTAATGTAGTACTTATTAAATATACTTATTTTAGCATGATTTATATAGTACTTATCATGACATATATAAGCATGATTTATACAGTAAATATTTTCAATGGGTAAAGTTGTATAGAAATTGATGAAAACTATAAATATGTAAAAATATATATAGATGTGCTCCATCCCCATAAAAGACTAGTAAAAATAATCTATTACACGCTATTTACAAGTACAACTAACGTGAGTTGAAAAGAATAAAATTTTTTATATGGAGGAATAAAAATGATGGCTAACCTGCAATTTGAACTTTGAACTTGTAGTTATGAGGGAGAATAGAGTTTCCTTTGTATTTGCAAAAATATATAAAATATTAGCTATTTGTTGCTTTTGGGAGATGGTAGGAAATTAGTGGACAAGATAAAGAAGTGAGAAAGATCATAAATTAGAGCTTCTATAAATAAAAAAAAGTTTTGACTTTCAAATTTAATACTTTAATTTCTTTTTAAAACTTTTGAGTAATTACAAGCTAATATTTAAAAATTTTGGTAATATATAAAAAACTTATTTAATCAATATTGTTTTAATTTGAGAAATTTTTTTAAGACTTTCGCCCCCACATCGCCTCGAAACATTTTTAATGCGACTTGCGACAGGCTCGCCCCGAATAGTCTTTTAAACCATTAATCAGAATATTCTAAAAGTTAACCAAATTGACCCTTATTGAAACTTTATTTTCCGTAGCAGCTTTATGTAAAAGTTATTTCGGATAGAGGTGCAACACTTCCATTTTCAACTCTATATATTACAGTTTTTCATTTTTATTTATATATCCTACCAAAACTTACTATGCCTAATGACTTTAATGAACTATTTCTTTACTATTCCTTGGTGATTTTGATGATTTTTTGTTTCTTTAACTTGAAGTTTTGTACTACGTAGAATTGATTCAAATTGTTTCTACCACTGCTCAATGGACTTACTTGAGTTTCATACTACTTTTTGTTACGATCCTAATTTTTCATCTTCGAAAATTGTGATAGAGCCTAACCGTGAAAATTAGGCAAATCGAATGTTATACATCTTATTATCCTTTTTCTTAACCATTTTACAATTTCAAATTAACATGAGCTTAACAACGGAATAATAACAATAATAAAACAAATGCGGAAGATGAAATCTGATAATTTAGTCAAATACGAGTATGAAAATACAAAACACGTCTCTACTCAGAAATGATATCACAGTATTCACGGACCATCTACGAATACTACAAATAGTCATCTGGAAAGAAAGATATAATCTGTCTCTGAAGTACATAAAAACAGAGTATAAAAGATAGATGGGGACGCCAGGGCTGCGGACATCTGCAGGACCACCCCGGGTCTCCGCTGGGACTGAATGAAACAACAACTCTAAGGTCTGTATGCTCCAGTACCAGGATTTGCACAAGGAGTGCAGAATGTAGCATCAAACAAACGACCCCATGTGCTGGTAAGTGTCGAGCCTAACCTCAGCGAAGGAGTGACGAGGCTAGAACAAGACTACCAATTACCCTGTGCAATTAAAGCATATACGACAAGTAATAATAACGGGAACTAGCAGTTTAATATGAGAGGGCGAACATGCTGCGGGGAATATGAAGTATAAACAGTAACTCAGGAGAAAAATATAAAGAATATATTAAAGTGTGCATCAGTAATAATAAGAAAATAGTAACAAATTAATATCCACTTTTATTCATTATTTTTGCGGTGCGCTACCCGATCTAAATCATATATCACTGTTGCGATTCAAATCATATATCACTGTTGCGGCATGAAACTCAACCCAAATCATATATCACTGTTGTGGTGTGCAATCCTACCCCTCATGTTCTCCCTTATTACTCCATTTTGCGACGTGTAATCCGGTCCAAATAATATTATTATAGCGTGCAACCCGGTCCAAATAATATTGTTGCAGCGTGCAACCATATCCTATATAATATTATTATAGCGTGCAACTCAATCCTAATATACAAATCAACACCAATCACAAAGAATCCCGACAAAGGAACATTAAAAAAACAACAATATCCCTGTAAGGGAATCATCAATAAGAATGAACACATTCCAGCAAAGAGTCAACTATAACCAATCTTATACTAATATTTAACTTCACGAATGAAACTTCAACTAAAACCTATACTCAACAATTAACAAATACCACGAGAATAATTATAATTCTTGCCCAACACGAGAAATCAACAACTTAGGCATTTGTAGTAGTTCTTAATTTGTAGTACTTATTAAAAAATACAACGATTATAATTTAAGACTTACGGGCATGCTTGACAACGACGTATCGATACTCTTCATCACACCTATGCTTCGTACACTACTCTAACACTTAGCAAATATATCGCAATACCTATTCCCTCAGACTAAGGTTAGACCAAGCACTTATCTCGAATTTTCACGGCCAACTCAAGCCTCAAACACCGCTTTGTCTTTAGAAATTGCCTTTAAATTATTTATATATAGTCCAAATTAATTTAACAACATCATTAACTGCTAGGGAATTCATACCCAATGCTAAATAAGAGATTTTCTACCATTTTTTCCAAATAGTCAAAAATTAACCCTGGGCTCGCTTGGTCAAAACTCGAGGTACGGACGAAAACCTGATCACCCAATCACTCACGAGATCAAATATGTAATTTTGAAATCCGACCTCAAAACAAGGTCTAAATCCCAATTATTCAAAAAAACCTAACTCTACCCAAATTCATAATTTCTACCATATATGTTTTAAAGTGATGAAAATATTGGGTAATTGAAAGAGTAAAGTTTAGAATTGATTATCAACACTTTGGGGATGAATTTGAGTGAAGAAAATAGCCTCTGGGCTTTGGGAGTTCAAAAACATGGAGAAAAATGAGTTATATCCGTGTTGGAGTCTGTTTTAAAATGACTGAGCAGATATTTATCGTACTCGCGATGGGCCTGTCGCGTTTGCGATAGGTCAGGCCCAGATAGCCTTCGCGTTCACGGTCGAGTGAATGCGTTGACCGCTTCTAACTCCACACTACTAAAGAGTAGCAAGAAAGGGTCGCAATATCTTTTACCCGATTTTGGGTCGAAATCGAATCCACAGAGAGCTATAATTGGAGTTAAGTATCTACCTATCGTAGAATTGCATGTCTGTTCTTAATTGATCTTCTCATCATTTTTGATTTTTTTTCTTGATATTCTACTATGCTCAAACTACAAATTATAATTGCAACTAAACTAAACTAAGAGTAAATTGCTACAAGTTATATCTAATGGTTTAAAAGGCACTAGGGTAGTGACCTTCACCTAGGTGGCTATTTTTGATAGGTAATTACATCTAAGGAACGATTGGAATGATTGGGGAATATGTTATAATCGTTGCTCGATGCTACCCACTCTACACCTCTCGGTAGGAACATTAGTTTTATTCAATTGACTTTCTCAAGACCAATTGTGTATGCATATTTGCCCAAACAACTAGGGTTTAAGTAGGGTAATTACTCTCTCGAGGTTTAACCCTTTAACTGGGACTATCAAATCTCTTGAGTCCATCCTAATTCTTTGCCAAGTCAATTTTGGAGACTTAGACTCTCTTTCTCAAGAAGAGCCCAAGTCAACTTAGCATAAACTAGTGTTTGTAACTACTAATTTATAAACTAAATCATAAAATTAATCCAAATAACGAGCACCCATAGTCAATTTAACCTTAAATCACAACACCCATCAATTACCCACACTAGGGTTGAGCCACAACCCTAGCTAATGGGTCTAGCTACTCATGCTTGAAGAGAAAATAAGAGAAATAGATAAAAATAAAGACATATTAATTAATTGCTAAAGTAAATATAGAGATTCAATAATAAAAGCTAAGTACAAATGCCAAAAATGACTATAAAAGGTCTTTTCACGAGCGTAGCTGAAATTCTAAAATGCCTAATACCCTAAAAATAGAAAATGATTTTATTTATATTAAGCTGAAAAAATGGGACAAGAAGGCCTCTGCGGGGTCAGTGCAGGCCTCACAAAATAATCGGCTTCACTAGGCTCTTGACTCTGAAATATCAACTCTCTGAACCCCAGCTCCGCGGACCGTACAGAATGGACTGCGGCCGCGGAGGCATCTAGCACGGTCCGCACAAAAACAACCACGGACCGCACAGACTTGAACCTTGGCACTTGACATCTCGCTGAAGTTTGCTTCTGTGGACCGCATAAAATGGTAGTGAGGCAGCGGTGTCTTCAATGTGGGCCACAAAATCCGCATTGCTTTTATGCCTTGAAATCCAGGTCTTTGAATTTCCCTAGTGCGGACCGCACAAAGTGTAGCTCGGCCACACTAGGCCTGTTTGTCCTGAGTTGTCTTGTCTTTTGTTCTTGTGCATGTTTCATTCCTTTTGAGCTGATCTTTGACATCTCGCCACTTTGTTGATCAAACCTGGAATCAAGCACAACTTATGAGCCTTTTGGGACTATTTTATGTGAATTTGTAATCAAAGCGTAAGCAAGAAGGAGCATGAAACACGTCAAAATCCGTAGTTATCAACTCCCCCCAAGCTTTTGCTTGTCCTCAAGCAAACAAAATAAGACCCGCCTCTTAGGGGGAAATCCAAGGATTTTCAGCTATCCTAAATTAACCTCAAATAGCATCAATTGGGACTAACAATTGCCCTCAATACAAATGAATCGTTAACAACATTTAACCCACTACAACAAATATGATTTTTAACCACAAAATTATTAGCTATGATAGAAAATTTATAGCTAATTATTCACTTTTTATGACAAAAATTATATTTCACACTTAAATCCATGAGTCATATACTATTAGTGACGAAATACAAACTTCTTAGCAAAAATTTTGTCTACAAAAGTTTCCCATGAAAAACATGAATTGGCGCCAATTTTGAGAAATATTAGCCACAAAAATAAATTATTTGTGACAATTAATTTCATCACTAATGTTGCAAATAATTTCTGACAAACCATCATTTGTCTAAAAAGATAATTAAAGTTTGGATACAAAAAGTTTCGTCATTAAAATTACATTATTAAAATAGGAACGAAATGAAATTTGTAGTTAAATCGTACAAACTTTTGACATAAATTATATATTCATTTGTGATTTTAGCTTTTATCACTAATAATGTACACAGTTAGTGATAATATATGCATGCAATTTGTGACAAAATTATTTGTCTCAACTTTAATTAAAGCTTGGAATCGAGAAAAGTTCCGTCACTAAAAATTTTGTTGTTAAAATAGTGACAAAATCGACTCTGTAGTTAATAGGTACATTTTTAGTCATAAAATTTTGTATTTATTGTGACTTCAGTTTTTATCACTAAATATGTTAGAATTTGCGCGATACGAATAATTGAATAGAATATTAATCTTATAAAAATTAAGATCTAATATATTATATTATTTTAAATAAACATGAGTTGTTATTTAATTATTAGTTATTTAATATAATAAATCTATAAAAATTCAAAAGTATTAACATGTTGTAGTAATTTGTTCCTTATTTATCCTTTATTGTTATTAAATTTTCAAGTACTTTGTATTATATATTTAGTAATATGACTTTTTATTAACTTGTCAACTGGTTTAATATTTTGATATTACTTGTCTTTAATATGATATAGAAATAGATTTTCTTATTCAATTGTAGAAATATACTGTTCAAAATTCTTCAATTGTATAAATTTATTAATAATTTTCTTGAGTGCTATTTATTTATCCTTTTTATTAATTAATTCAAAATATAAATATCATAAAGTTATCTTGACCTTCTCTTTTTTTGACATTCGTTTCTACTATATATTTGATTATTTTTCTCATTTGTATTTTACTAGAAATTTATATAAATAATATTATTTTTTATGTAATTATAAATTTTTGAATTTATCAAAAGTATAAAGAAAGAGGCCTTTTTATTATTTTTATAAAAAATTGACCAATATTTTTAATAATTAATTTGTGCTATATATAATATTTTTTTAATGTATAATATTATAATAGAATTTTTATATTGTTATCATAAAATTATCAGTTCTATTTATTAACTAAAATTTCCTATCCGAGAAATTTAATTATTATATATACTTTTACGATATCACTTAAAATTCCTTTTTTTTATTAGGTATTCTTCTTTTATGATTATTTCTTAAATGATTTTAGGTATGTGTATATGTACACCGTTTTCTAATCATAATTTTAATTATAAATCTTATGTTATTATTCCAAAATATTTATATTTTTTTTCGTTCTTATCTAATTGTATTTCAATTATTTTATATTATTAAATTCACAAATAAATTTTTAATATATTACATGTTTAAATAATTAATATAATTTATATCACTCTTAAATTTTAATTTGACTTTATCCTGTATAACTTTCCCTAATTATTTCCAAACATGTATCCTTTAAAACATTGTGTGCTTCATAAACACATAATTTTTTTGTATTTTTTAAATTATAATATTTTATTGTATAAAAATTTCTTATTTTTATTTTATTTGCTTTTTGTTCCACTCTAAACTATCATAAATTCACTTAGTTGGAAGATCATTTATCTTGATGCATGATTCTTTTTATATAAGGGGTTTAAATATTTTTACAAAAATATAAGGAATAAGGGGAATATATTGTAATGAAGCGATCATTAAATTTTAGGATATTCATTGTACATGAAGTATAAATGTCTGATGTCAAAATACAAGGGGGGGGGGGGGGAGTGTATATTTGTTAATGACTCGTTATATTTGTATAAAATTTTCATAGTATAAGGAGTGTAAGTGTTTGATTTAAAATATAAGAGATATAACTGTAGCTGATTCATATTACAAAGGTGTTTTGTCTAATTTACCCTAAGGTTTAATAATTAAAAAAATTCTAAGATTATTTTCTAAATATATTTTTAAATTGAAAAAGAAAAGAGGAGATTCTTTGAAAATAAATGATAGTTTCATCTATTTTTTATAATGTTAGGTTCATCTAAACAATCTAAGGAATTTCAAAAAAAAATCTAAGGAAAAGATATTTAGTGACGAAATAAAGCCTTTTAGTGACAAAAATATTTATCGCTATAAATCAAATTTGTTGTAGTGACCTTTGAAAAATTATGGATCAAGTGTGACACAAAGCATCAAGAGTTGACTCATTATATTAAAGTATTCTCTCAATTACTTCGGTCATTGTGGAACCCAAACTCGCGCATCCTCAACTCTTTCTAAGCAAACCTCACTTTTTTGAATATTGGCATACAAACCGAGGTAAATGAAAATTCACTCATCTCTCTCAAGGAAAAGTCACAAGTCCGGCTCTAAGTACCATATACTTGCCTCTTATGTAAGTATCCACCAATGTAAGCTTCATTCGACTAAAGATCATATGAGCTTTTTGTGTAGTCATTGTAAAGACTTTTGATTCAGGGTAGGTCATGTTTTTGTTCAAGTGCGTTCCATCTTTCCTTAAGCACTTCTTTTGATTCATTTGACACAATTCACTTGACTCTTTAAGTCATTTCACTTCTTTCTAAGGGTTGGAGAGACACATTATCACTCTTTCTTGCGCTTTTCACACCTTTTCTCCTTTTTCAACTTTCCACACCTTTCATTCATTGATTTTCTTAAGTCATTTTTTATTCTTTTTCAAATTGAACATTCTTTTTGTCTTTTTGCTTTTCTTTCTTTTTCATTGCCTTTCCTTTTCTTCATTTTTGTGTCTTTTCATCACTTTGTTGCATTCCTCGCCTCCCCCCAAACTTATATTTTTGCCATGTGCTAAAGGAAAGATTTGGGTGTCAAGAGAGGATATCTTTTAGAACGGTATAGGCTTGTATCATAGTTCTTAAAAGAAAAAGGTCTAAGGCTCAAAAGGGTTAACTAGGGATCATATCATTGGTAGGATATAAAATTGTTCAAACTATCATTTGGATCAAGGAGAGCCTTAATCACTTCTCAAGTCAAATTTCACTTAAGATTTCCCCTCAACAAACATTCATGGCAAGTTCTAGACCAATGGCTCGGGGCCTTGGATTTGTAGTTCAATTACTCACCACAAACACTAAAGGATCGTTAAAGACATAGAGTCGGGGGCACACAATGACCTTAGATACGATTTGAGCATACAATGGTCCAGGAAAACCACTTGATGATTATCGGTCAACACAGGAGTCTCAAGGTCACGACTTTCACCATCCTAAATACAACATTTTGTCTTTGACCATTGTCACACCTCCTTTTTCCGCTTACAAATGGTTGCTCCGAAAGGTGACACGTGTATAGGAATTTTTCCAATTAAAGTGACATTATTCGAGATGAGATTAATTATTTATTTGAAGAGTCGACACTTGGGATATGTTTGGCTTTTGGTGTCCCAAGTCACGGATTTATTTAAAATCCCAAATCGAGGAACTTTCGACTACCCAATTGAGTCTGCGAACCAGAAGTTCTTGAGTAAGGAATTCTGTTGACCCGAGGGAAGGTGTTAGGCTTCACTTAAACTCATTATAAGTGGCTGAAATATGATTTTCTATACTTGTTAACCCGCAATTTAGATTATTAACCGCTTTTAACATATTTTTAGGAAATTTTGCAATGTTACTAAAACACGTCGTGAATCGCATCACATAAATACATCCGTAATTTTTGACATATTTTAATTCCATTGAGAATAGGATTTGGGTCACAGAAATATGCACCCGAATTTAGAAAAATATTTTTTATTAAACACACGCCTATAGAAGCTACGTCTTTGTCATTCATGGGAAGGCCGTGAAATTTGCTAAACGACACTTTCCAATTTTTCTATGTATTTTAATGACTTAAGGAGCCATCGCATGGTATTTGCTTGAATTAACGCGGCTCACTTTGTTTTTATAAGGACATCCTAACACATGCTAAATTCTCTACTCTTGTGGGTGCTTAAATGCACTAATTGTTTTATGTATAGACTGTGCATTTGGGAAAAATCCTGAACATCCAAAGCAGGCAGCCTCTCACCGACCGGAATAAATCAAGACTGCCCATACTGGCTAATTTCCTACTCAAAGCATCATCCACCACATTGTCCTTCCCCGGATTATACAGGATGGTGATATCATAGTCCTTCAACAACTCCAACCATCATCTCCGCCTCAAATTCAACACCTTACATGTCACGCCATACATATAATGCCTCCAAATCTTCAACGTATGAACAAAGGTTGCCAACTCTAAATCATGAACCAGATAGTTCCTCTCATGAATCTTCAACTGTTGCGAAGCATAGGCAATGACCTTGCCATCCTACATCAATACCGCACCAAGTATAATACGAGATGCATCAAAATAAACGGTATATGGCCTTGAACCTATAGGCAAAACCAACACTGGTGTCGTTGTCAGAGCTGTCTTGAGCTTCTAAAAGCTCGACTCACACTCGTCCAACCATCTGAAGTAGGCACCCTTATGGGTCAACCAGGTCATTGGGGCTGTGATAGAAGAAAACCCCTCCACGAATCGACGATAGTAGCCTGCCAATCCCAAGAAACTCCGAATCTCTGTAGCTGATGTTGGACTAGGCCAGTTCTTGACTGCCTAATCTTCTGCGAATGAACCTGAATGCCCTCTGTTGATACAACATGATCCAGGATTGCAGGTGTACTCAACCAGAACTCACACTTCGAGAACTTAGCATATAATTGACTATCCCTCAAGGTCTGAAGAACCACTCTAAGATGCTGCTCGTGCTCCTCCTGTCTGTCGGAATAGATAAAAATATCATAAATGAAGACTACCACGAACAAATCCAAATAAGGCCTGAACACTCAGTTCATCAAATCCATAAAAGCTGATGGGGCATTTGTCAACACGAATGACATCAGCAAGAACTCATAATGCACGTACTAAGTGCGGAAAGTTGTCTTAGGGACATCAGATGCCCTAATTCTCAACTGATGGTAGCCAGATCATAAGTTAATCTTCAAAAATACCTTGGCACCCTGAAGCTGATCAAACAAATCATCAATCCTTGGCAATGGATTTTTATTTTTGATTGTAACCTTGTTCAATAGCCGGTAATCAATACACATTCTCATCGTCCATCATTCTTCTTAACAAACACTACCGGTCCACCCCAAGGTAAAACACTCGACCTAATGAAATCCTACTCAAGCAAGTCTTACCACTGCACCTTCAACTCTTTCAACTCAGGCGGGGCCATATGATATGACGAAATAAAAATAGGCTGAGTGCCTGGGGATAAATCAATGCAAAAATCAATATCCATGTCGGGTAGCATACCCGACAGGTCTGAAAGGAATACCTCTAGGAAACTCACAAACAATAGGCACATAGTCAATAAATGGAACCTCAACACTAGAATCATGAACATAGGCCAAATAGGCCAAACACCCCTTCTCGACCATACGTCAAGCGTTCACATAAGAGATAATGTTACGGGTAAAATGACCAGGAGTACCTCTCCACTCTAAACGAGGTAAAACTGGTAAGGCTAAGGTCACAGTCTTGGCATGACAGTCCAAGATAGCATGGCGATAACCAGTCCATCCCCAAATAACATCGAAATTGACCTTGACTAGAAGAAGCAAATCTACACGAGTCTCAAGACCTGCAATCATAACTATACACGAACGATGGACTCGATCTACCATAATATAATCACCCACAGGTGTAGACATATAAATAGGAGTACTCAAAGAATCACTAGGCACAACCAGATACAGTGCAAAGTAAGATGACACAAGCGAATATGTAGACCCTGGATCAAATAACACTGAAGCATCTCTATCACAAACCAGAACTGTACCTGTGATAACTGCATTGGAAGATTCAGCCTCGAGCCTGACTGGAAGAGCATAACATCGGGGCTGGGCCCCACCACCTTGAACTACATCTCAGGGACGACCTGTTGCTAGCTGGCCTCCACCTCTAATAGCCTCAGCTCCACCTCTAATACCTCTACCTCCACCTCTTGCAATACTAACCCCACCTCTAGCTGGCTGGGTGGGCTATGGAACACTCGGTGGCTGAACCATGGTACGGGAAACCTGATGCGAAGAACTGCTCGATGCTCGAGGGAAATACCTAGCAATATGCCTCATGTCTCCATAAGTAAAACAAGCCATCGGCTGCTGGGGCATACGACCCTAGAAACTTTGAAACGGCAGTGCACTGATAGGAGCTTGTCGTGCACTATAGGACTGGTGATCAAAATACTACATCTGATAACCACGACCACCTGAAGCACCGTGAAAAACCTGAAGTGCAAACTGAAAAGGTCGAGGAGTATGGCCTCTACCATACGAACCCCTACCTCCAGAAGAGGTACCATTGAATCAGCTTGAATGATGAGGCCTCTTGTCATACCCATAACCACCTCCCTACGATAGAACCATCTCAACTCTTCGGATCACATTGGCTGCCTCCTGGAAGGAAATGTCACTCCCTGTCTCCCTAGCCATCTGAAGACGAATCGGCTGAATATGTCCCTCAATGAACCTCCTCACCTTCTCTCTCTCGGTGGGAAGTATGATAAGAGCATGACGAGTCAAGTTGATGAATCTGGTCTCATACTGGATAGCAGTCATAGAACCCTACTAGAGACGCTCAAATTGCCTCTGATAGGCCTATCTCTGAGTGATAGGGAGGAACTTATCAAGAAATATATGAGTAAACTGATCCCAAGTAAAAGCTGGTGATCTGGCAGGTCTAGACAAATAGTAATCCCTCCCCCATGTCTTGGCGCATCCAGACAAGCAAAAAGTAGCAAAATCGACCCCATTGGTCTCAATTATCCCCATGTTCTTAAGAACCTCATGACAACTATCTATATAATGTTGGGGATTGTAAGAAGATGCATCGCAGAAAGTAGTATTGATGATCTTGGTGAAACCTGTATAATCTCCATAAAGCCTCCGAAGACGTAGCTGATCTGCCACCGGTCTGTGCTATTGTTCGGCTGAAGAAGCGGTACGTGACCTCGCCATTCGTGAAAGGACAAGAGTAGAGGTTTTAATTTAGCATTGAGAGGCCAACATTGCACGACAGGAAAGAATAGATATGAAGTTTTTCCTAACTATGTATCCTCTGGGGATAAACACAGACGTCTCCGTACCGATTCCTCAGACTCTACTGAGCTTGTATGTGAACTGTGAGACCCATGTAACCTAGAGTCTATCCAAAACACCTAATTTACCCTATGAAAATCATTCATTTTGAGTTGAAATCATATTAAAAGATGTTAAAGACTGAAGAAAATTAGTTAAAAATAACTTACAATTGATTTGGAGAAGAAGAAGCCTTTGGAAAACCGCCCTAATGTGTTTATATTTTGAGAGGATATGAGAAATGGGTTAAAATTTGTCTAAGTATAAAAGTTACAGGTCTCTGATGTGGGAATTGCTAACAAGGGTTCGCAATTGCGAACCTCGACCTCTCCTAGCTTGAGAATTTCGAAACAGGGCTCGCATTTGCTAACCTTTCAAGAAATATGGACTTTCGCATTTGCGATCAACATGTCGCATTTGCAACTTCAAGCATTTCCAGCATAAATCGCATTTGCGAAGACACCCTCACATTTGCGAGGTCGTAATTGCGAGGAACATCTCGCATTTGCGAGGAAAGGCAAGCCTAGGCTGGTTCACATTTGCGACCAAGCCCTCGCATTTGCAATATCGCATTTGCGACCAAGCCCTCGCATTTGCAATATCGCAATGCGAAGCCTGCATGCCTGATCATACCAGCAAAAATCCTGCAATTTTCTAAGTTCAAAATGCACCATGCGGCCTATCCAAAACTCACCCGAGCCCTCGGGCTCTAACCCAAATATACACGCAACCTCAAAAATATCCCACGGACTTATTCATGTACTCAAATCACAATAACATCACGAACAAGAATTAAACCTCAAAATCAATGAAATTTCTCAGAACTTCTTTAAACATCAAATTTTGCATTTAAGGCCCCAATCACGTCAATGGATTTCATTTATTACCAAACTTTACCGACAATACATATAAATCATATTGAACTTATACCATGCTACGGAACCATAATACGGGCACGATACACACAGACTTCACATAACATTTCACTTTCAAAAATCTTTATATTTTTCAGAAAATAATTTCTTTCAAAAATTCATTTCTCGGACTTGGGACCTCGGAATTCGATTCCGGGCATATGCCCAAGTCCCATATTTTCCTACAGACCCTCCGGGACAGTCAAATCACGGGTTCGGATTCATTTATCCAAAACGTTGACCGAACTCAAATTAATTCATTATATAGTCAAAATTTATCATTTTTATAGATTTTCACATATAAGCTTTTCGGCTACGTGCCCCGACTACACATGCAAATCGAGGTGATGCAAAAAGAGGTTTTTAAGGCATCCGAATGTAGAATTCATTTTAAAAATAAGTGATGACCTTTGGGGTCATCACAATTAATTTGAGTTCTATACCTTAATTCTAAATCTAATGTAGTTCAAACTAAACCTGTCAACCGGACCGGGTTGACCCGGGACCGGCCGGGACCGGACCGAACCAGTAAAACCCGGGACCGGACAGGACCGGTAGGTAGGGGCGAGGCTGGTCTGGGTTCAAAGGGGGTAGGGGGTTGGTCCGTTAAGAAATTTTTGTTTCGGAACCGGACCGGACCGGCCTGGTATGGTATACAGTACCGTGAACCGGTACGGACCGGCCCGGTTCAACGGTAACATTTTTTTTAATTTTTTTTTTATTTTTGAGTTAGTGGGGCCCACATTTTTGTTGGCAACGGCTACAGATCCGTTGGCCAACGGACAATTTTGCAAAAATGGCCATTTTTCAATTTTTTTTTCTATTTATTACATTACAATATTAACCCTTCTTAAAATCTATAAATACCCCTCATCTCTTCTTCATTTCTTCACTCAAAATTCTTATCTCAATCTCAATTCTCAAATTATCAATCTATCTCTTCCCTTCAATTTGCAAGATTACATATTTTATTTTTTACTCTTTTCCCGAATTTAATTTATCGCAATTTGTCATTCGGAATTTGAAGCTTGAAGTTCAAAATTGAAATACTTGCTTGACGTTTGTTCGTGGTAACACCGGATTTGCGTAATCAAGTGCTCAATTTATTGTCGAATTCGGTGCACTCCCTCCAACTCTTTCTGTTATTTAATATTTTAATTGCATATTTGATTTTAGCTTATATTTTAATTTTTACAATATGTTTAATGCTGCTAAAAGAGTGTGTAGAAAAGTTACTGGTAGGGGTGGAAGGTAAAAAAGAGGTAGTCCTGTAGCTTCTAGTAGTAATAGTAATGACCCAATAACACATGTTTCTTAATCATGGCCTAATTTGCAAGATGTAGAGATTGATTATGAACAATTACAAGAAGATTTTGGAATAGAAGATAATGAAATTGGAATAGAAGATGAGATACCACCTCATCTAGTAGTGGAAATGTTGGTAGTATTGGAGTTGGAGATGCTAGTGCTACAAGGGGTAGAAGACCACCAGTGGCTCCAACTTCTACTCGTAAAAAAAGAAGTCCGGTTTGGAAATATTTTGAAATAATAGAAGGTACTGATAGAGTTAAGTGCAAACTTTGTAATGAAACTTTTAAACATTTGACCGGAAGTAATTTAGGGGGGACTGGGATACTTACTAGACATATGACGGCTATCCATCCCATAGAATGGGGAATTAATGGGGATGGAAGTCAAACAACTATTAACCCTACTGCTGGAGGTATATTAAAATATGATAAAATGAGGGATCGGGAGGAAGTAGGAAAAATGATTACTTTGGGTTGTTTACCTTTTTCTTTTGCTTCTTCATCGTATCTTATTATGTATATTCAAAGGATTTACAATTCTTTATTTAAAGGTATCCCTAGAAGTACTTGTAGAGCAGACATATTTAGATTTCATGGACAATATCAAACATACATACGTTATTTGTTTAGTCACCTTCCTTCTAGAGTATGTCTAACTTCTGATATTGGTCATGCTGTTAATGGAAATGATTATTTGATAGTTACATGCCATTGGATAGATGATAATACTTGTACGCAAAAACGTATTATCGCTTTTAAATATGATGAATATCAGAGTCAGACTGCTACGTTTATAAGTAGTACAATTGTTGACGTTGTTAAATTTTATAATCTAAACCAAAAAGTTTTGTGTATGTCTTTTGATAATGCTTCAAACGATAATGTTGCAGTTTCAATTTTAAAATTGCATTTGCAACTACCTCTTGATGATATTTTTTATGTTAGGTGTGCATGTCATGTTTATAATTTAATTGTTAAAAGTGGCCTTGATTTATTTTCAGTTGAGATTACTCATGTTAGAAGAGCAGTTGGTGTTATTCAGGAAAATAATAGACAATCTAGAATAAAAGAATTTAAGACTAAGTGTATCCAGTATAACCTTACACCTAGATTCATGCCATACGAAGTTGTTACTAGATGGAATTATACATATATATTTTTAAAATGTTGCTACAAATATCGATTTCCTATAACTGAAGTTGCTAATGCACATTGTACTGATCCTAGGCGTATGTTAACAAGTGATACTTGGGATGTCATTAATAATGTTGTTAAATTTTTACATAAATTTTATACTGCTACTGTTGTGTTTTCTGGCGCACATTACCCAACTGTTACAATGGCTTTAGTACATATAGCTGAAATTTCTTTGCTACTATATGAATTTAAGAAGAAAGAAAAATATATGGATGTTGTTGAAAAAATGCAAGCGCAATTCAAAAAATATTTCTTTCCAATTCCTCCAATTTACTTAATTGGTGCAGTTTTAAATCCTTCTATTAAAATGTCTGATTGTCACCAATTAATGAATGCTTTATATACTTATATGGAGATTGGAGAATCTGAAACCCCAAATTTATATGATTCTATGAACAAACTAAATGAATATTTACAACAACTATATAATTATTATGCAAATGAATGTGATAATACTGCTCGTGCTTGTGACAATGTTAATCCCGCTATGCAATGTAGCAGTTCTTCTAATGTGGATGATGAAGGCCTTGATAGTTTTAATATTTTTTTTACATTTTCTAACACTCAAACCAGTAGCAGGAATATTGATGAGCTTCAATTCTACTTGAAGAAGCAAAAGGAACCTCGCACAAAGGACTTTTCACCGTTGGGATGGTGGCATGAAAATGCAAAGCAATTTCCTGTTCTTTTCGCTATGGCTCGTGACGTGCTGAATGTGCCAATTTCTACCGTTGCATCGGAGAGTGCAATTAGCCAAGCAAGGCAACAACTTAGAGACACCCGCCACTCACTGGGAAGCAATGCTTTAGAAGTTTTAGTATGTTTCAGAGATTGGATTAGATCGGAACGAAGAAATCAAGGAAAGGAAGATGTTGATAGCCCAGAAGACGAAGAACTTGGAGATATATTAACCCATGGAAACCCATCGGAATTTAACTCCCCAGAAGAAGGTCAATCGGTTCATATTGATTATGATGAACTTGCTAAGCGATGCAAAACATTTGAAATTACTACTTCACTAGTTTACTTGTTAGAAAAAATGTAAACATTTCATTTTCTACTTATTAATTTAAAATTGAGATATAAAGTAGCACTTGCAATAAGTGCAATTTTTCCCAATCTTACTTGTATTCATTCAATGATTACAAAGTATTAATATAATTATAACTTAATAGTTATACTTAATTTCAAAAAAAATTAAAAATATACTAAACCCGGCCCGGCCCTGCCCCTTTCAACTCGTAACCCGTATTGTTCAATTTTAACCTGAACCAACCCGGCTCCTTAAAAACCCGGTACTGTTCAACCCGGTCCGGACCGGACCAGAACCCGAACGGGTCGAAAAAATCCGACCCGGCCCGAACCAGTTGAACGTTAAACACCTTTAGTTCAAACCAAAAATCTTAATAAATTTAGGTAGTTTAGATCTAAATCTAATGTAGTTCAAAAACCCTACTTAGCCACACAAATACTAAATAGACAATAACTCTAAAAAAATTACATAAAATTATATTCCAAAAATTAAATATTAATAAGCTAATAAGATAGATTACTAACCTCGAACAACAATGAAAGTAGTGGAGCTGCAAAGGAGGAGAATGGCAATGGTGGCGGGCAGAATAGTGGTGGCGTGGAGTGGGGCGACGGCGGCTTCGGCGGTGGCTCCGGCAGTGGTGGCGAGGGGTGGGGGATTGATTTGTGTGAGGGAAATAGAGAGAGGAGGGGAATATGTTGAGAGCGAGTTTGGGAAAATTTTAGAAAGAAAATAAGAGAATGAGAGGGGGAAACCCGTTTCTGAGTCTAGATTTACAAAAAGCGACCAACGTCAATCACTATTCTTGGTAGCTAATTAAGTTTTGATTGTTGGACAAAATAGCGACCAGTGTTAGTCGCTATTTTTTGACTGTTTGACCAAAATAGCGACGAACATTGGTCGCTATTTCTAAAAGAAAAATTAAACAACTTTTTCTTTCTATTTTGGTTTTTAAATATTATAAGCTACAAAAATATCTAATTAGCTATAAATGTTTATTATATTTAACTATAATTATTATAGATAATTATTAACTGTAAGCATAATCTTTAAAAAAAATTATATTAACTAGGTAATCACTTTTAATAGATTATAATAGTAAGTATGTAATAGAATTTTTTAAGTTACATTTAAGTATATAAGTAATTTTATACGCACGCATAAACTATATTATAATTGAGGATCAATTTTATATATTACTACATGTGAATAATTAATGAATTGATAAACCAATATAATATAATTTTATTAATTGATATAATAGTATTCATTATTTGTATTGTAACAGAGTCAATGAATTACATTCATTCGTCACTAGGTTATAAGTCGATAAATCGATTATAACAGATTAATTGATATAAGTCGAGACGTTTTGTTTTTAATGTTCAACGATGTATCTGAGTAGGTTATAAGACGATGATTCTATATATATATATATATATATATATATATATATATATATATATATATATATCACGCTTCGTGGTACTACTTTAACTACATATATAGCATGATATATTTTAGTGTATTAATTCGTTGTATGACAAAAGTGTTAACGGATTACATTTATATTATTTAGATAGTAAATACAAAAGTAATTTTTGATTTTGACCAATGTTGACCGTAAAAGAGACCAACTTTGATCGCTAATTATCCAGAAATTAAAATTACCGACCAAAGCTGTTCACTAAATTTAAATCATATTTATTTATATTTTATATAATATTTAAAGTAATAATATAATTGTTAATCGTTAGAACTGGGTCCCAAATTAGCGACCAAAGTTGGTCTCTATCTGCTTCCCCTTTCGTAAGGGACCAACTTTGCTCGCTAATTTTGATTTATATTTAGTTATATTTTATAATTTTTTTAAAATAATAATATAATTATTAAATTTTATAACTGAGTCCTAGATTTGCAACCAAAGTTGGTCTCTATCTGCTTCTCCTTTCATTAGCGACCAACTTTGGGCGCCAATTATAAATTTTATTTATTTATATTTTATAACTTTTTAAAAATAAAAATATAATTATTAAAATTTTATAAGTAGGTCCCACTTTAGTGACCCAAGTTGGTCGTTAGTTTCGGTATTTATTTTACAAAGCAAGTCTGACCAGTCCGGTCAATATTTTGACCACATTATCGACCAAAAATCAACCAACCTTGGTCGCTAATGTATTTAGAATAATTATTTAAATATTTTTTCCAATTTAGTGACCGACTTTGGTCGCTTTTCTTGATATACCAATTTTAGTGGCTAAAGTTTGGTCGCTTTTTTCCAGATTTCTAGTAGTGGCATGCTAGGTAAAGGGCATTCCTCATAAAGTTGGCTAATGTACTGATTTTGCACTGTTGCGTGTGCAGGCAAAAACTTTACAGTTATAGGAAGATAGACTTATAGAGTCACTGAGGGAAATGGTGGTCATTTGTTCCCTTTGTTGTTCCTTTGACTTTGAAGAGTTAAATCACATCCCCGACTTAAGACTTGTTGATCTTAAGTACTTGAGGATATGTAATATATTCCTTATCCGGTTCTTAACGTTAAGTCTATTGGATCATCGAAGTATAATAGGGATACATATAACCTATCAATGATCGAGATGAGCAAGATATGCACCTATGCCTACAATTTTCCCCTCTACATATGTCAACATAAATGTTTCATAGAATACCCATGAATATACACTTGCAATAGCTCTAAGACCTCTTATGTTTTCAACTCCCAGGCCATCCTCTTTTCCTATGATAGTATCTATTACCCATCAAATTTCTCTATTTGACAACTTCAATTGAAGCGCAAGGATAAAAGATTTAATCTGTACGTGATCTCACGGGTCAAGTACACAAACCCTCACTCAGGAATCGACTCATCTGACCATCTAACTCCAAAGCAAGATTTTATCCGCTCGGCAGCTCGCACCAATATGAACACCTGAATTTGCTGTCAAATAAATAAAAGGCAATTTCTGGATGCAAGCAACCTCAGTCATTGCTTGAAAAAAAATGCATCCTCTCTTGGACCAAAATTTATATTTCTGAAGGTTATATCATTTGTTATAACAAGAATTTTCCTTCCCGTTGGGAACTCAGGAGTAAGCATTTCCATAACCCATGCTACCATGCTGAAGAACTAAATCTCCAATGAACAAAAGAACTAAGTAGGTGTTTCTGCTCTAACTCTCATGGCAATTCTATTATCCAGTTATCTTGTGTATATTTTGTTCTCTCGATAATCAGAATTCTGTAGAAACGTCCAACTTTATATAAACAAATTAAGGAGTTGAACTTTGGTTTTTGTGTATATGAGACACTTACATGCAATAAATCAATTGTGTGATCCACATTTCGGTGATCTCTTCGTGTGTCCAAATTTCCTCCGATCCAAGGAACATGTCTGCAATGGCTAGGGCTTTGGATTCGCAAAATGCAAAAACATGTCTTATGGAAAGATATTAAACCCATAAGTTTTGGAAGTCAAGAGCAATATGCACTAATTATTTTCATTGATTTATATTTGAATATAAAGACTGATTCCTAAAGATCCGTGAGAAATTATTGCAATTTTCCAGTCAAGAATTTGTATCCAATTAGTCAATACTCTTTTAGTCCTCCTTATACGAGGAAGTAACATGACTAGTATTCCCAAGAGGATGTTTTGGTAAATAAACTATAATGGAGAAATTCTATTAGTTGAAAAAGATTAACAAGTGTGACATATCGTCTTCTCTCTCATGCTCTGGGTGCACGTTAGCAACGTAGTTGGCACAACTACCATAGGAGAAGGACGAGGTCGCAGATGAGAAAGACGTAAAATATTGCAGATTGTCACATTCGGAAGTTCAATAAGTACTAGAATCCAGGCCAGACAAACGATTCAAGCACATGAGAAAGGAATGACAACTCCAAAGTAACAAATGATGATGATGAATTCAATTGAATTGGATCATCTTCGATGGACACTTGGGTGAGCAAGAAGTTGGATCTCAGTGCCCCCCTTTCAATTGGCCACTCTGGTAAGATTGTGAGCACTAGATCTGTTGAGAGAACCAATGAAATAGTAGATGTTTGGAACTCTAATAAGAACATCAATACCACAACCTATCTAACAAATTGGAAAAGTTACAAGGAGAGAACCTTGGCCATCAATACCGTTGTAACTGACAAAGATAAGAACCCCAATGTGATAACTAATGGAAGCAAACCTGCAAATGGCATGAGAATTAAAGGGAAAGGTCCAACATCATGGATTAATTTGTTTCGAATCGTGGAGTCACACATGGTATGACACTCAAGTACATTCCACCCCAAAGAGTGGATAGACAAATAATGGTACAACTAGAGCTTACAGGATTGAGAACTAAGAAGAAAGGTGGATTTGTGCTATAATAGCTTACATAGCTGGGGACAATCCTGGATATAACGCAATTAAAAGGTATGTAGCTCAACATTGGTTAGCCATTGTTGATATAGGCTTATTCCTCTATGAAGATTGGTACTATGTTGTCAAGCTTCAGTATATGGTGGATATGTACAATATTTTTTTTGTTGGTCCATATGCCATCAACAATAAACCAATTATACTGAAATCATGGAGTCTTAATTTTGAGTAGCAGAGGTCCCATTGTGGGTTGTCTTTCCTAAGCTATCTATGAGTTGCTGGGAAAGTGAATCTCTAAGTAAAAATAGCTCGTGCAATAGGAAAACCACTGTTTGCTGATGAATGCACCACCAAGCAAATAAGGACATCATATGTTCTGCCTACATAAATTACTATTATGGATCCTATAGATAGGAAGTTCCAGCGAAGTTTAGTGTATGAATGGAAGCCAACATATTATGACAATCATCGGACTAGTGTCCACACATGTGCTATTCAGTAGGGTCCTAAAATGAAATAGTTGAGCAACCTAGAAGAAGGGAAGCAACAAGGTCACATATGAATGGAGATATAAAGTGCATGTGTGGTAGTAGAAGATGAGGCAAAAGTACCACCGAAATAAGATACTACCTTGCAACAAAAAAGCCATCCAAACACTCAAATGATGTACTAGAAGAGTGAACAAAACCACTAAGTAATAGCATCAGAGATGACAAGCTTAGTTCAGATAAGTAGAGTCAGAGAAGTGGCAACTCCAAATATTCTAGTCAATTTTCTTGTGCTATCTCCTACTTCAAGCAAACTTGGCCCACTGATATCAAAAATGGAAACCAGTGTCAATCATCCGCTACCTCATAACAGAGGAGGAGATTCTTGCAACAAGCAATGACTTGGTTATTCTGGAATCTCGGGTTGCAAATAAGTGGTATAAGCAGAAAGAGCTGAAGAACTAGTTGAAAGCCAAAAAATATAAAGCTGGCAGGTATTACTGAAACTAGATTTAAAGAGCATAATGTAGGTAGAATTACTAACCACATAGCCCGTAGCTGGGAGATAATGCATAATTATAATTGTGATGTTAATGAAAGAATTTGGCTGATTTGGAATCCGAACTACTATACACTTAATCTTGCCAGAGCAATTGCAAAAATTATTCATTGCTCAGTTAAAGAGACTGAAAGGGACCTAGATTGTTTCTTACCAGTAGTTTATGGCTACAATACTATAAAACAAAGAAGAACCTTCTGGCAGAAGCTAACTAATGTAACTCAAGAAATTTCTAAAACCATGGTTAATCGGTGGAGACTGTAACTCAGTGTTGCATCCACAAGATAGGCTTTATGGGAATCCAATTAATACATTAGAGGTTAAAGACTTTAAAAAATTCATCCATGATGTGGGACTTACTAAACATAAAAAGGAGAATATTATACATGATCCAATAAGCAGCTAAAAATAACGAGATATGGAGTAGAATAGACAGAATATTTGAAAATTATGAATGGTTGATGTAATAGGGCCATATATGTACTGTGTATGATATGCACCCTATATTACTGACCACTCCTCTATGATCCTGACTTTAACAATAAATCGATGGCATGGAAAGTACCATTCAAGTTCTTTAATCTATGGGCGCGGATCACAAAGACTTTATGGACTTTGTGGAACTAGTCTAGTCTCATAAGTTGAATAACAGAAGAATGCAAAACATGTGGCTAAAACTGAAAAACCTTAAATCATTTCTAAGAATGCTTAATACCGAGGAATTTAAGTTCATTAAGCAACAAATAGATAAAGTCAGAGCAGATCTTGTTACAACTCAGGGGAAAATATATGTTCAATATTCTGATGATGTTGAGATATATGTAGGCGATGATGATAAACCCCAACTTAGACCATTAAGGGTCAATAAGGGAGTCATATCTGAGTCTAATAGGCTACTTAGGCTACTTGTGTAATTAGGCTATCTTTGTAATTAGTATATTTCTGTAATTAGGTTATTTGTGTAATTAGGCTGTTTCTGTAATAACTAGGCTATATTTGTAAAAGGGTTATTTTGATATAAGGGGTCAGGGGTCGTTTGTAAGGACCGAGGGGTCATTTTCTCTGAAATAATATCTGAGTCTCTTCGAGACTCTTCCGATGCTCTCCCTTCTCTCTACTTTCTCTCTCTAAAATTCTTCGATCTTTTGCATGTTTTCATGGTATCAGAGCCTGTATAATGATCCGATGATACTTTTATGTGAATCAGTAGTTTATTTGAACCATTCTCTGATGAGATTTTTGGGGTTTTCTGAGATCGATAGGTCGGTGATGGTTTTGACTCCCATTAGGGTTCTTCCGAGCCTTTATCTTCACGATCAGTGAATGTTCTTCGTCTCTTGAACGGTTCAATCGATTGTTGTGAGATTTTCGGAGATTTTTCTGTGAGTTTTCAACCTCTAGGGTTTCTGGTGGTCAAATCGGTCGTTTGACTGCCATCCGGTGGTTTGATATTCATTTTTGCTGATGTTTTGGGTGTTATCGGTACTGCTCCGACATCGTTGACGGTATCTCCGGCAAAACTTTGACGGTTGCTCCTAGGGTTCATACCTAGGGTTTTATCTGTTGTTAAAGGCCGATCTTCTCCGGTTGCGAAGAAGGACGGTAACATTGTTCCTATCTCTTGGTTGTGATTCTCTGGTTGTGTGTAATTGTTTGATTCTATTTGTGAGTACTGATTGTTTGAGCTGTGAATACTGTTTTTTTTTTGTGATATTTGTGAACGATTTAATTCATTTGAGCATGGCTTCTAACACGAATGGTGGTGGTTCTAGTAGTAACTCTGGTTCTATAGACCCTTCCAACCCTTTGTTTGTAAATTCTTCTGATGTACCTGGTGCGTGTCTTGTTCCCACTCCCTTCTCGGGTAGTGGTTATGGAGGTTGGAAACGAAAGATGATTATGGCTTTGTCTGCTAAGAATAAAATTTGCTTCATTGATGGTTCCTTTTCTCGACCTAGTACTAACGTGTCCCAACAGAGGTTGTGGGATAGATGTAATATGTTGGTTATGTCATGGTTAACTTCTTCTTTGTCATCCCAAATTGCTGATAGTGTTCAATATTCAGATACTGCTCAAAGCATGTGGTCTCAGCTTGAAAAAAGATATGGTGTCCCCAATAAGAGTAAAATTTTTGAACTTAAAAGAGAACTTTCTCAAACATCCCAAGGCTCCCTTGATATAGCCTCATATTTTAACAAACTCAAAAGTTTGTGGGATGAATTGGGCACAATGTGCCCAAACCATGGACAGAGGTGTACTTGTGCTGCCAAGAATGGTATAATCGAGGAAGATGATGAAAACAAGATTTATCAGTTCCTTATGGGATTGAATGAAACATACTTGGGAGTAAGGAGTAATTTGTTGATGATGCAGCAGTTTCCTTCCCTTGACAGTGTTTATAACATTGTTCTTAATGATGAGAAACAGAGACAAGTTAAGTCTGTCTCTCATATCAGTCCAGATTCTATGTCTTTCAATGCCAATATTGACAAGCAGTCTGCTGGGTTCAACCAAGGCAAATTGTCTGGTTCTAATTTCAAACCCAGAGTCAACTTTGAACAAAATAGAGGAAACCTATTCTGCAGATATTGCAAGAAGTCTGGACACTTAATTGATAAGTGTTACAAGCTCCATGGTTTTCCTCAAAATAATAATTACATCAAGGGAAGGAAATCTGCAGCTGCTCATGTTTCTACTGGTCCTGATTGTGTGTCTGATGATAATGGGAATTCTAATTTGTCTGTTCCTCTTGGGGATCCTATTGCAAGTCAACCTGTGATACCAGGGTTGAGCAGACAGCAATGTGATCAAATTATAAGTTTGATTCAACAGACCCTTTCAAAGGATTCCAGTGATCAAGCTCCTGCTCCCATGTGTTCTGCTAATTTTGCTGGTACTATGCTGTCTGAGAGTCTTGTTTCTGATTCCAAGTTGTGCATGCTTACAAACATTAATTCTGTTACCTGGATCATTGATTCAGGAGCTTCTAACCATATGACTTATGACAAAAATCTACTTTTTGATATTATACCCTTAAATGTCCCCTACCTTGTTACCCTTCCTAATGGTTACAAAGTAAAAGTCACCTGTACAGGATCATTTGCATTGACTTCTTCTCTTACTCTTCACAATGTACTCTTAGTTCCTTCCTTCAAACATAATTTGATTTCTGTTCATAAATTGATGAAACAATTGAATTGTTTGGTTCTGTCCACCCCAACTTCATGTCTCCTTTACCTGTTACAGGACCTTTCTCTGAAGAGGCTTCTGGATCTTGGTAAAGAGGAGGCTGGTTTATACAAGTATTCTTGGTCACCTCCTTCCTCTTCTGCCTCTTCCAAGTCCTCTTCCACTTCTGAGCATAGTGTTTCTAATGTTTGTAATGATGATGTTGTTTCTGATAGCAAACATTTTAGCTCAATTGTACACTCTTCCAGTTGTAATAATGCTGCTATTGCTGATATGAACTATATTTGGAATTTGAGATTAGCACACACTTCTTTTGCTAATATGAAACATATTTCTGGTTTACCTTTTTCTTTTGCTGCTAAACAACCTTTTCCTTGTTCTATTTGTCCTATGGTAAAACAAACCAGATTGCGTTTCCCTGATAGCAGCATTAGCACTACTAGACCCTTTCAATTGATACATGTAGATACTTGGGGTCCTTATCATACTTCTACTTCCTTTGGCAGCAAATACTTTCTCACCATAGTTGATGATTTTTCTAGGGCCACCTGGACACATTTGATGGGTTCTAAAAGTAATGCCTTCCCTTTACTTAAATCTTTTATCTCCTATGTTCAAACTCAGTTTAATTCCATGGTCCAGGTTGTCAGGAGTGATAATGCCCTGGAACTGGGTTCCAGTGCAGAAGGGATTTCCTTTTTTAGTACGCTTGGGATTGTACATCAAACCACTTGTCCTCATTCTCCTCAACAGAATGGGGTTGTTGAAAGAAAGCACAGATCTTTACTTGAAACTTGTAGAGCCCTTCTTTTCCAGTCTGGTTTGCCTATATCATTTTGGGGTGATTGCTTGTTAACTGCAGCTTACCTCATTAATAGATTACCATCCAGAGTTCTTCACCATAAATCACCTCATGAAATTTTACATGGTTCTCCTCCATCCTACTCTCACTTGAGGGCTTTTGGTTGCTTAGCTTATGCTGCTGTCCCTATCCCTCAAAGGGATAAACTAAAGTCTAGGGCTCATTCTTGTGTATTTCTTGGTTATCCTTTTGGTAACAAAGGTTACAAATTGTATGATTTGAATTCTAAGAAATACTTTGTATCTAGAGATGTTGTCTTCCATGAAACTAATTTTCCTTTTAAAACAGCACCTCCATCTTCTTCACCTCCTCCACCTATTCCCTTCTCTGATGACATCCTTGAACAAACTTTTACATTACCTACTTTCAGTGATTCTCCCTCTTCTCCTCCTCCTATTCTTTCTCCTGCTATTTCCTCTCCTGCCTCCCCTCTATCCATTGCTTCTCCTTCTTTCAATCCTACTGTTTCTCTTCCTAATTTGCCTGTCTCTCAGCCTGTTACCATACCCAGAAAATCCACTAGACAACACAACCCTCCTTCCTACCTCAAGGATTATGTTTACCAACTTCCAGCCTTTTCTGGTTCTTCTTCCTCCAATTTGGAATCTGAACCCATGTATTACTCTCAAGCTGCATCTGTCCCAGCTTGGCAGGATGCCATGAGAAAGGAATTTGATGCACTGGATGCTAACCACACTTGGGACATTGTGCATCTTCCTCCAGGTAAGAAACCTATTGGCTGTAAGTGGGTTTACAAAATCAAATATAAATCTGATGGTACTATTGAAAGATATAAGGCAAGGTTGGTTATTAGAGGTGATACACAAGTTGAGGGTGTGGATTTTACAGACACATTTTCTCCTGTTGTTAAGATGACTTCAGTGAAATGCATTATTGCTGTGGCCGTTAAGAACCACTGGCCATTGTTTCAGCTTGATGTTAACAATGCTTTCCTTCATGGTGATTTGGATGAGGAAGTTTACATGAAACTTCCTCCAGGTTTGGTGGTATCTGATTCTGCTTCTTCTTCTTCTTCTTCTCTTTCTTTGGTTTGCAAACTAAAGAAATCGTTATATGGGCTTCGGCAGGCCTCCAGGCAATGGTATGCTAAGCTGTCATCTGCTCTTCATTCCAGGGGTTATAGGCACTCTTTGAATGATTACTCTTTATTCTTAAAAGGTAATCCTGATTCCCTTGTTGTGGTTGCTGTGTATGTTGATGACATTATAGTAACTGGGCATGACTGTGATGAGATTGCTGCCTTAAAAGTCTTCTTGGATGATACGTTCAAAATCAAGGATTTGGGGTCATTGCATTATTTTTTGGGTCTTGAAGTAAAACATGTCCCTGGTGGGATACATCTGAATCAGCATAAGTATGTTACTGATTTGCTGCATGCTTTTGACTGTGTATCTGTTTCCCCTGTTGTTTCTCCTCTGGACATTTCTATCAAATTACATGCTGATTCTGGTGATATTTTGCCCACTCCTGACCATTTCAGGAGTCTTGTTGGCAAATTATTGTTCTTAACTCATACTCGACCTGATATATGCTTTGCTGTGCAACATCTGAGTCAATATCTTAAATGCCCAAGGGTTCCCCATATGTCTGCTGCTATGCATGTTTTGAGGTATCTTAAAGGCACTCCTTCTTTGGGTCTATTTTACTCTGATATTGCTGATTATTCTGTGACTGGATACTCTGACAGTGATTGGGCAGCTTGTCCTGATACTAGACGGTCTGTTACTGGTTTTAGTGTTTTGTTGGGTGGCAGTCTAATAAGTTGGAAGTCGAAAAAGCAACCAGTTGTCTCTCTTTCTTCTGCTGAAGCTGAATACAGGGCTTTAAGCAAGGTTACAGCTGAATTAACTTGGCTCTCTCGTTTACTTGATGACCTTGGGGTATCTGTTCCTTCTCCTATTTCTGTCTTTTGTGATAGTCAGGCTGCTGTTCACATTGCTAATAATCCAGTTTTCCATGAACGTACTAAGCATATTGAGGTGGATTGTCACTACATTCGAAATCTGTTACATAATTTCTTTCTCAAGCTTTCCCATGTTCCCACTTCTCGGCAGCTGGCTGACCTATTGACAAAGGCCTTATCTGGGACTGCTCTTTCTCCTCTTTTGTCCAAGTTGATAGTGGTTTCCCCCCTTCAACTTGAGGGGGGGTGTTGAGATATATGTAGGCGATGATGATTAACCCCAACTTAGACCATTAAGGGTCAATAAGGGAGTCATATCTGAGTCTAATAGGCTACTTAGGCTACTTGTGTAATTAGGCTATCTTTGTAATTAGTATATTTCTGTAATTAGGTTATTTGTGTAATTAGGCTATTTCTGTAATAACTAGGCTATATTTGTAAAAGGGTTATTTTGATATAAGGGGTCAGGGGTCGTTTGTAAGGACCGAGGGGTCATTTTCTCTGAAATAATATCTGAGTCTCTTCGAGACTCTTCCGATGCTCTCCCTTCTCTCTACTTTCTCTCTCTAAAATTCTTCTATCTTTTGCATGTTTTCAGATGAATTGTTGATGGAAGAAAAATACCTAATATAAGATCTCAAAAGAATGGGATTTGATACAAGAAAGTTCTTTATAGCAAAAAGCCAGAGCAAAGTGGAGTTAAGGAGTTTTATACTTGGAAGAAGGATTGCTGACAATATTATTTAAGCTTATGAGTTGGTTAAAGCTTACTCTAGGAAGCATATTTGCCCTAGATGTACGATCAAGATAGCTCTACAGAAAGAATATGATTCTATTGAGTGCCCTTACCTAAGGCAGGTTATGAAAGAGTTGACTCAACTATTCACTGCATGGGTAATTGAGTGCATATAAACTGTTGACTATTCTATCCAAATCAATTGAGAACTCTCAATATCATTTAATACTGCTGAGGGTCTAATGCCTGATGACCCAAGTCACCCTTCTTGTTTGCAGTGGCAATAGAATATTGAGCAGGAGTTTGAATGATCTCAAGTCTGTCAAGGAGTTCAAATACCACCATAGATTTGTCAAACTAGGGATAACACACATGAGTTTGTAGATGATTAATTGTGTTCTGATAGAGGAGATGTGTCACCTATGACTGCATATACTTAATGTTCATGCAGTTTTCTTAAGCCTCTAGTTTGCAAGAAAACATAGGCAAAACTTATGTATATTTTGGTGGAGGTGTAAAAAAAATGCACAAAGGATACTAAAACAACTAGGCTTCCCAATTGGTGACTTACCCTTCAGATATTTTGGAGTTCCTCTATCCATAAAGAAAATTAGCACCATACAGTGGCAACTCCTGATAGACAATGACTAAAAGGATTACCTCATGAACTACTAGGAATTTATCCTATGCTGGAAGGGTCCAACTAGTTTTTGAAGAGTCCAACCAATTTAGAGTGTGGTCTTGGTATACAAGCATTTTGCGGACAACTTTTTAAAATTCCTGCAATGGTGATCAAAGTAACTGAAGGATTCTTCACATCCTATGCGTGGTCAGGTGTCAGTGTGATTACAAAGAAGGCCTTAGTTGCCTGGGATAAAATCGGGATGCATGATATTTGGCTTAAAGTATAGACATTTATATATATATCGCCTCATGTTTTACTCGTGTTTTGTGGATTTCAAATGTGTAATATATTGAATTATATTAATTCAGGGTGTTTTTAGGTGTAGGGATCATCTGAAAGCAATTGGGAGTGAAATGGGCGAGATTGGAGCCAAAACAGATGAAAAAAGATTTGGATTTCAGCGCCATAGGCAGCACTCCACGCCGCCCATGTGCCCTTGGCAGAAAGTTTAACAAGCCAGCACCAGGTCTAGCATGGGGCGCTAGGCTAGATGTTGGTGAAAAGAAAGTTATCCAAGATTGTCGAAGACAAGATATTTTAGCCCTAGACCTACCCAATGCGTATAAAAGCAAGACTAAGCTTATTTTTAGAGGGGAGACACCACTTTGCAGAGAAATTACACACGAGAAACATTCGGGAGCGAGGAGATCCTAGTTTTCTTTATCTTTTCTTAGTATTTTCAACTATCCAACTGTTATGAAAATGTTTGATACTATCATGAGTGGCTAAAATCCATAGTTCTGGGGTAGTGATTAAGCCATGAAAGTTGTTTAATGTTGACTTAACCTTGATTATAATTCACTAATATATGGTTGCTTCTTCAATTCTGTGACTAATTGCTTATTATCTCGCCAACAGTTAGGCTATATTTACTATCTATACTATGCTTAGGAAAGCCATATTTAGATTAGAGAATAATTAGAGAGAGCACCATCTTAACTCTGGGTGAGGGGGACAGATTCTTGGTCAGGATAGCAATATACTTATTCGTCGTGCTTAATAAAATATCATAATCTTAATGCAATCTTCATATATTGACTTCATATGAATATAGGCGTTAATCTATTTTGAATAGGGGAGTAGTACTTCGGGCCTTTTTCGGCCAAATCCTGATTTTGTTTTGCTTCTCCTGATCATCGAGCCTGATCGACTCGACTTTTTTCCCCGCCCTCCGGAGAAGGATATGATAGCAATTGTTTAATTAACTACCAACCATAAGTGAATTGTATGAAATGTAAGGTTAACTTGAATACAATATGATTGGTTAATAGATCATAACCGTGGAATATTTGTCTCTACTGAAAACACAACAATAATTTTGCTGCTTGATAATTTAGTTACTAGTTAGAATTATTGTTTAGTGTAATTACAGTCTTAAACTCGAATTGGCCTTACTGAATAACAATCTTGGTGAATTTAGTGGGTAGGTGATACAAGTCTTTGTGGTTTCGACACTCGACTTATCATTTTATTACTTGTACGGCACATATACTTGCATGTGTGTTAGGAAGCAACATTTTTTTGACACCGTTGTGGGGGACTTGAATATTAACTACTTTTAGTTTTTGCTTTCATTGTTTATTTCTTCAAGTCTAACATTAATTGATTATTGCTCTTATATCCGGAACTTTGATTGAAGGCGCAGGGTTAGAAGCCAGGACAGACTTCAAGGCTTTGACTCTAAACCTAAGAGAACATTTCATAGGAGGTTGAGGGAAGCAAGGGACACAAATAATCTTCAAGCATTTTTTTCTATTTCCTTTGAATATGGCAGAGACGCAGCACATGGTTGTTCAGGAGGTGGCGACGCCCAGCATTGCTAATGTCACCTCCAACATTGTGAAGCCAAGAATCAATAGGCACTTTGAGCTGAAATAGAGCATGATCCAGCTACTTCATATGAATGGGTAGTTTATGGGTCTCCCACATGAGGATCCACAATTGCACATCCTGAACTTCTTGGAGATTAGTGATACTTATATCACTGATGGAGTCACTCCAGACTATGTGAGGCTCACACTTTTCTCGTTCTCTCTCTTGGGCGAAGTAAAGTGATGACTGAAGGCATAACCAACTGATTTTATTACATTGTGGAATAATCTGGCAAGGAAATTTTTGGCAAGGTTCTTCCTTTTCGGGAAAAACTGCAAATATCAGAAGTGAAATAGTCGCCTTCAAACAGAAAGCAAGGGAGTCTATACCTAGCTTGGGAGAGGTTTAAGGGGCTACTGAGAGACTATCCTCATCATAATCAGACAAACAAAGTGTTATCTCACACTTTCATAAAAGGGCTACATCCTGAGACAAAGATTGTGGTAGATGCTACAATTAAAGATCAAGTATTAGAGAAAAGCTTTGATAAGATACATACATTATTGAACAATTTCTCCAAAAGCAATCCTGATTGGAAAGGAGAAATTGGCAGACACATATTGCAAAAATCTGCAGGGGTTCTCGAGTTAGATGTCTTCTCGGCATTATCAGCACAGATTTTCACATTGACCAACAAAGTCAATCAAATGACCTTGGTTATGTACAAACAACAAGCCCAGCCAGTGCAACAGGTTCAATTTTTTTGTGAAGTATGTGGAGAGTGCCAAAGGAGTGACTTATGCCCAGTTAATCCTGAGTCTATCTGTTTTGTGGGTAATGCTAATAGGGTCCAAACAAACCAGTATGGAAACACTTACAATCCCAATTAGAGGAACCACCCAAACCTCTCTTGGGGTGGAAACCAAGGTGCTCAGGTTCAATACATGCCATAAGCACCTCGAAAACAATATAGACCACCTCAATCTGAACAACATGAAAACTCGACGAGTCACCTTGAGGAAATTAATGGTTGATCAACAAGCCCAAGCAGCAAGAATGAAAACTTTGGAGCGACAATTGGGACAACTTGCTAGTGCGCAATATGCTTGACCAGCTAGAGCTCTTCCAAGAGACACTAAGGCTAACCAAAGGCATCTATGTTGTGTCATTGAGGAAGAGGAGACAATTAGAAGAAGTCCAATCAAAAGAAAAAGAAAACAAGTGACATTTAATGAGAAGTTGACCACCATAGAGGCAGAATCAAATAAATCAAAGGAGTCAGAGAAGTTAGCCGAAGAGGTGGTGGCCAAGCAACGCCCACCATTATTTGTGAGGCCACCACCTTCGTTCCCTCAAAGATTGCAGAAAGTGAAGGATAATTCCTCGTACTAAAAGTTTCTTGATATTTTTAAGCATGTGCAAATTAATAATCCATTGGTAGTCATCTTGCAAGAAATTCCCAAATATGTAAAATACATCAAGGACGTAGTGGCAATAAAAGGAGGTTCACCTAGTTCAAGACTATGGCACTCACTGAGGAATGTAGCTCTAGAATCCAAAGCAAGCTACCTCAGAATTTGAAGGATCTAGGCAGTTTCACTATCCAAATCTCCATTGCTCATCCTGCAGGAGCGATTGAAGATGTTTAGTTCAAAAGGGCTCTCGCATATTCCAGTTGATTTCATTATCTTGGACAACGAGCCCGATCAGGAAGCCCCATTTATTTTAGGGCATCCATTCTTAGCCACGGGCTAAGCTATTATTAATATATGTGAATGAAATATGATGATGAGATTAGGTGATCAAGTGGAGGTATTAAATGTGTATAATGCACTCGGATTGCCAGCCCACTATGAAGAGCTATTGCACCCTATTTTCTCGCAAAAGTAGGCTTCGACGTCTGAATACTCTATTAAAGGAAGGTATTAAAAGAGAAGAGCCGCCACCTAAAAAAATTTTTAAGGTGCATTAGGGAACCTATTTGCAAATAATTCTGTTTCACTAGTCAATGTCACCAAAGAACGGAGAAGGTCTCAAATTACCTCAAAGAGAGGGTTTTAGGCACTCTTCAAGGTCCAAAAATATGGGTCCCGACCGAACTTTAAACTATGTAAATTATATAATTAGGCTAGATGATCAAATAAAAAAAAGAAAATTATAAAAATCGAAGGGCTATATTATAACACATGGGAGTTGGCACAGATCCATAACGATACCAAGGGTATAACTACATTGGTCTATGTAAAATTACTAAGTGTAAATAGCAAGTATATAAAAATAAAGGAGGAGGTTCCTAAGTTTTTTTAGCCTAAACGATCACCCCGTGCAACATAAATAATACTTCGCAACTTCTTTTAGATAGGATTTATTCATATTATTCAGCGAGCATAGACTATCATCACATGCTACGCGATTACTATGTTGAAGTTGTCTACCTAAAGCATCCCAGTTTAATTCTAAATCGTATCCTATGTGTGCACTGCCCGTCCCATGCCTATGTTCCAGGAAGCTTTGGACCTTCATTTGGGTGACTCTAGACTTATTTAGGTTTCTCAAAATTGATAAAACTAATTGTGCATTCATAACATATAGGACCGCACATAATAGCAAAGAGTGGCTCATGTTGGCCTCCATACACAAACAAGGAAGCACACAGACTGATTTCTAGTATTAGGTAATAGAACATCTCAAAATTAAGACTCAAAATCTTTTAGTCCTATAGGCATGTTTCTATTCTCACGACCCAAATGCACTAAGGGTCTTGATGCCACCGAACACCACTGTCAGGAAAGCCAACACCAAATAACTAGTAATTTCTCATTTTAAATATTTATGAATAAATACGTTAAACAATAAATCATAAATTTCACAGAATAAATAGTCATACCTTTAACCATTTTTAAACTACTGAGTAATCCCATAAACATCCCAGAACTCGTTGTTACAAGTGCATGAGCAAATTTCGAGGAAGTAAATTAAAATACGATAATTGTCTGGAATACAATTGTATAGAAAAGAACTACAATACTCTAAAATAGACTCTGCTGGTTGAGAATCATCTCGAGAGATGTAGCTTACCTAAGTCTTTGTGCCAACCATGCGATTGCACCCAATGAGGTCACTAGATGTACACATTTTTGTGCAACAAAAATGCATAGCAAGTGTAGCATGAGTACGAAAAGAACGTATACCTAGTTAGTATCTCGTCTAATCTTGAAGAAGTAGAGACAAGAGGTCGATTTTGACACTTACTAGTGGTCTAATAATAATATACTGATAATATAGTAAATCAAGGATTTTTATAAATATGGTTTTAACTCAATAGAATGAAGCAAGTAAACAATTCACTCTTTTATAGGAAATTCTCAAATTCCTTTTTATTTGTATACATTTATCTCAGACCAGGAAGAACAAATATCAAGATTTATAAATTTCAAGGCAAACATTAACATCATGCACAAATCATGCTGAGGTCGTACGACCTGATCTAACAAAATTTAAACTGTGCAATGCCAGACCTTCGAATGGCGCGAACCATAGATGTATCTATTTAATCTACCGAGACGTTCTGTCCGTTCCACAATAGATAAACACATTCAAATTGTCAAATCTAGAATTCATCAAAGAGCAATTATTCAGGAAAATGCAAGCTTCTTTTTTAAAAGTCATGAAATGATGTCTAGCCTTTTAGAAATTTATTTATACGTTCGATATCTTTCCAAAATTTTTTGAAGATAAAGTTTTCTCATAACTTTACGAACTCAAATATATAACTTACTTATTTCATATCTAAAATCGTTGTCAAAATCCAAAAATTTAACTGACTATTTCTCTAAGTGGGTTGAAGCAGGAGCATTCACCCAGATACACGAGCAAGATGTAATCGCACTTAAGTGGAAGAATATTGTGTGTCATTTTGGCCTCCCCAAGAAATTAATTGTGATAATGGATAGAAACAAGCACAAGAGAAACGCCATACTCACTGTTCTATAGGACTGATGCAGTAATACCGGCCGAGGTTAGTGAACCAAGTCTAAGGTACTCATATGAGAGCAGGCCGAGAAACAATGAAAGTAGGAGGCAAGACCTCGATGAGTCCGAAGAACGAAGAGACATGGCTTATATAAGGATGGTCGCCCAAAATCAATAGGCAAAGTGATACTTCAACAAAAAATCCAAGATCAGACCGCTCAAAGTCAGGGACTACATACTCAAAGACAAAACATAGGCAAGCAAGGATCCACGAGAAGAAAATTTAGGGACTAATTGGGACATCCCATACAAAATTACTGTAGCAGCAACCAAAGAGCCATTCAAAATGGAAATGATGGAAGGAAAACTACTATCAAACAACTAGAACATTGCCTACCTCAAGTACTTCAACTTCTAAGGAAAGATATTCTTCGGGTCGTACTCTTTTCCCTCACCTGAGATTTTTCCCAATTGGATTTTCTCACTAAGGCTTTTAACGAGATGAAGAGAAGGACATTTCGAATTTAAGCATGAGCAGGTGAGAATACAGGTTAGCAAGTTCATTTTTCTACCCCTCAAATACTTCTCCAGGTCGACCAATAAATGGACTGGGTAGATTGGGACTCAAATACCAGCCCGAAAAATGTGTAAACTTCTCCGATGTATATATGTAAGCTAAGCATACAAGCACATGATGTTCTCCTATGTCTCAACCAATTTTTAACACCGATCCAATCAAGATACTCACATTCGACCTCGTTCGAATTAATTAAGAGTAACATTCGACCTTGCTCAAACAAACTCACATTCGACCTCAACCGAATTTAACTAAGAGTAACATTCTACCTTGCTCGAATAAACTCACATTCGACCTCGTGAAAATTAATTAAGAGTAATAATTGACCTCTCTCAAATCAACTCACCTTCGACCTCACACGAATAAACTCAGAGTAACATTCAATATCGCTCGAATCAACTTACATTCGACCTCGTTCGAATTTATTAAGACACTAACATTTGACCTCGCTCGAATTAGTTACGAGTGATATTTGGTCTCACTCAAATCAACTCGCGTTCGACCTAGCTCGAATTGCATTTCATAATTAACCTCGTCTAATTGATTAATGGAATGTTTACCTTTGCTCGAACTAATCAAAGACACACTCATCTATGTTTAAAATAATTCCTACTAACATAGTTCTCTTAAATCAAGATAATCAATTGAGGAAAATATCTAAAGAAAAAATAGAAGACTCAGAAATAAACAACAAAAGTAGCATTCCAAGTCAAAGAGGTATTTCACAAGGGTCGAACATACACTCCCAAAAGTATAAACAAATTACAAAATTACAAAAAGCATCACTCAGAGGCATTATCCCCACCATCTTCCTCGCCGGTCGAGTACGCATCATCATACCAAGCACCTTATTCGATTCTGCCTAACTCGTTATCATCATCGCTCACGCGTGGCATGGAAGGATCATAATCACAGGTAATTCGAGGTAGACACGCCTTGGAACAAGCACCCTCGAACTCAACCTCAATAAATCTCTCTGACACCATTAAGTTTCTAAATAAGTCTAGATGGGCCTCAGCATGGATCAACTTCTCATACAAATCCCGCGCAACGTTGGGATAAGTGGATGTGTGAGAGTAAGATGGTCGAGCCAATAGCTGTGCCTTTTCGGTCTCAATAGTGAAAACCATGTCATTTTTAAATTTGAAACCTCTCCCTCGAGCTTACCAACTCACTCATCAAGCCTTGCCTCCCTGAGCACAGCTGCCTCTGCTTCACTCGCTCGTTCAGATATGAGGATGTGGATGACCTCCTCTGATGCCACCACCTTTACCAAAACCACATCCTAGCCTCATCAGATTTCCCAACTCTGTCATCTTTGCAATCAACTCATCACTCAATCATCGACCCTATTTGAGCTCTGCTCAAGCTCCGCCCATAGAGATGCCACTCTAGCCTGAAATCAGCACACTCAGTCGCAACCCTTCTGCTCACCTCAAACTCGTCCTTTAGTGCTCTAAGTGCTCCCTCGATCTTGCTACATTTATCGATGACCCTCACGAGTTCATCATCCTTCTGCTTCAACTATCTCTAAGAGACTGGAAATTACCGTCCGTGCCAAATCAGGCGCATATCTCGTGGTACTCACGATACTTCAAACCTATTTTCAGAAAAGCAACATTCCACTTATCCTCTGGGCGGGCGCTCTTGATCTCCAAAATTAGAGTCTAGTGAAAATGGAAGAGACAAAAAGAGTCAGTAAAAAAAAGGATAAAGGACGTAAGGTACAAGAACAACAAAAAAACTAACCCTCAAAGCCATTATGGATACGCCTAACGACAGATCAGCATCTTTAAAAGTCTGTAAAGTCATGTTCTCGGCTCCAGAACATAGAGGAACCAAATAAGTTAGTACACTCTCTATATTCAAAAACAAGTCGCAGTCCAAGGGAATGACTATGGTGCGAGTAGATCCCTTTGTCCTTACTTCTACACGAGTAAAACCCTCATCGAACACTCGTACCTCTTCGGGGTCGATATAGGAACCGGTCTCATAGACATCTATGAGCACACCCTTCCTTATCTTCTCGATCGATAAAGGAAAGTCAGTCTGCCCTAATAGTGAAGGATCCCCCAAAGCAACAGATGATCGAAATGAATAACTTACAGGTCAAATAAGGTTTACGTCCAAACTTATTGTTGAACGACGACCATTCGCGGATCCCCACTGTGTCTGGTAAAATCTGATTCACCTAGTCGCAAATGTCAGTGACCAATGTAGGATGCTCTTTCTCAGTTGAACAAAAAAAAATACATAAAGATGGAGCGATCACACTACTACCGAAACAAGGAAAATAAACGATCAGTACTTACGAGCAAAGTCACGCCTCAGGAAAATTGTTGGCATTCCTCATCACGTCTTGATATTAACATAGAAAAAGTTAAACCATAATCGGTGATTAGCCTTATCGTCCATTTTCACCACCAAAATCTTGCCTCCATGAAGACGGAGATGTAACACCATCCATCTATGGAAACTAGATGCATAGAGATACAGAAGATGGTGTATAGAGATGCCGCAGTTAGCCAGTTCTGCATACTTCATCAACATGATAATGAATTTATAAATATAAGAGGAAAGATGGGCTGGTCACACACCATAATAATGGAAGAATTCCTCCACCTAAAAAGTAAGAGGAAGCGATAAACCCACGAGGAACAGATACGCATAGAATGAGTAGTATACAGGGTGATGAATTTGTACCACATTATTATTGGCCAAAATAAGGTCGATATGGTTTGGGATTCAGAATTTAGCCCTAAGTTCGACAAGGGCTGCCACATCCATCTCAGAGACGACGGGCTCAAGATCATCTTCAGACCCCTTTGAGAATTCCGGTCTAGTCTTCTCTGAGCATGGGATTATCTCATCCACAGTGGGGAAACTCTCATCCTCTTCAAAAATGTCTTCCCCTTCATCGTGATGGGGCATGTCCACTGTCAATGAAATCGGATCAAAAGTTCCCTCATGGTTGGAAAATGCACTCGCCATCTTTTGTTACGTATATGGGAAAGAATTGCAAATGTAAAAGGGGTGATAATGGTGGAAATTGTTGAAAGAAACAAAGATATAAGGATGCAAGAGCTCAGAAAAGAAGAAAGGAGAGCTTGAAGATTTGAATACTTGGAAAGGCAGAAAATCAAATAGGAGGATTACATTGCTATTTATAAGAACACAGGCACCTTGATCGAGGATGCAAAGTGTCGCCACACTAATTTCGAAATGAAAGAAGCACGGGAAATGACGTAACGTATGGGGAACATACTCCATAATGATGCATAGTGTTATGATGTCATTCAAACTAACGTGAAGGTCAAATGTGGCTCACGATGTTACATGTCATCACCTCGCCGCCAAATGTTACTAGTCGATCTGCACGCCTAAATTTCTCAAGCTGCAACTAGCGAAGTCCGCTCATCGAGGTCGTCCAAAAAATAACCATATAGGTGGAGGGACTAACTATATGGGTCAAAATCTGGCTTAGGGAACCTGGCACGAGAAGAAATTACTAAGAGGTGATTAGGCCCAAGTCGAATGAAAGATTAATGGAGCTTACTGTCAAGTTATTTATTATGGATGTGGTCAAATGTTTAAGTCAACTATAACCGCTAGTTTTGTAATAAGATATTTGGGAGAATATTCCATTGAATATTCTCCTGTATCTGTACTTTAGGGCTGATTAAGAATATGTCACATATAAATAGAAAGGTAGAGAGAAGGTAAAGGGCATGTGATAAGAACTCTCTTGAAAAGTTGACTCTCCAGAAGAATACAAACACTGCCTTTCTAAAGAGATTCGATGTGTTGCTTATTCTACATTTCTCGTACCAGATTTGAAAAAGGTATTTAATATTCTCATAGTCAATTGTCTTACATCATTGTCAGAAAGAGGAATCATCCACCTCATTCAATATTGGTGAATCATTCTCTCTTAGAATTTCCAAACTCATGGTCTACTTGTATCATTGTACGTGCTTGTGCTTTAAATTGCAATATTGAGACTCATTCCACATGCCTCTATTTCTATCTTCTTCTTTTTTATGAGCGTAGTAATTCTTTCTTTTTTTTTTGCGATTACCTCTTGGTGGAATTTAACTTTTGTACATTGATATGTAAAATCATTTTATATTTTCAGATTAAGTGAATCTACAACAATATGTAACTTCTTATAACAAACATAATATGGTAACTTGAAAATAACTAATGATAAGTTCATAACCGATAAAATTGGACCAATGGAGCATGGAATTCAATTCCTCTAAGGAAATGGTCCTTCACATAATTTTACATTACAATGACTCTAACCTCCTTTTTTGGAATATTCAATGAAGGTTTATTGTTTATTTACATTATGATATAAGATAAATAAATGAAGCTATCACATTGGGGTGGTGGCGCAGTTGGCTAGCGCGTAGGTCTCATAGCGTCTGAGTTATCCTGAGGTCGAGATTTCGAGCCTCTCTCACCCCATTTCTCTTTTAGTGGTATTTTATTTATGGGCCGAAGGCTTCTTGATAGAAGAACCAACGATGAAACTTCCAGACCCAGGCCCAGGAATAGTTAAAGACCACAGGATCTTGTGGCAACCAAGCAAATTAGTTATCTAGAACTAAATATTGTATTTATAAATCATAAAAAATTCGACAATCTAAGGGTTAGAGAAATCTTCAAAATTTCCACCCCTTAGTAAGGACCAAAGGGTTAAAAACTAGAAATGCTCTACAAGTTTTGGCTTATATGAAAGATGACAATGTTGCTTTTGCCATCCATCATCCTAGTATGTTCACCGGTCATCATACTTTTTTCCAATACTATATTACTTGTGTTTCTTTATGTGTCCCATTTGATAGATGTCGATTTTGTTTGGTGCATTTCTTGAATGCTTTGCCTCTTCTTTTTCAACTCCCATGATTCTGGGTATTGCTTCCCATATCTGTTTGTAATCATCAACTTCGAGAGAGACGATATAGCTACGAATTCTGATCACAAGAGATGTTCAGTTGTAGTTCCCTACTGACTTCTTAATTTGGAACCTTTGACATGTCTTTCATTTATGACTTTGTCACCCTTTTATCTAAAATATTTCACAAGTTGCATTTTCCAGTCTGTATGCATATACATAAAAATTAACAATTGTCGCATGTCAGTATTACGCTCAAATATGTTTAGATCACAAACAGTCTATATTTTTATCATATGGTTAATTAAGAGCTTGTCAATTCCTTTACTTCACTACTTTAAAAAAGGGAAAATCCGACTGCCAAAACCAATCAACAGGACGGTATTTTTAATTATGTTATTAAAAGAATATACCATCTGAGAATCAAACCAGGGTTTATACTGTGGCATGATACTATTCTACTACTAGGTCATTAGTGCATTTTAGTTTAAGAATTTATTTTATTTTATTTATACTTTTAATTGCATTTTCCCGTGAAAACAATTCGGTTGGTTTTATTGAAAAAATAAATTTTACAGACCGAAATCGAATGATTTTTTTAAAACGAAGACCGAAACAACCGAAGGTTGTTTTTTTGAATATTAATTTTATTTTATTTTAAATGAAAAACATATCAAAGTTGGTTGATCTTTAAAAGAATAAATTTTGCAGCACTCAAAAATATTTTATCATATTTTTGCACCAAAAACCAACCAGAGTTGATCGACTTCGTAAAAAAAATTTATAAAATAAAATATTTTAAAAACTGATCGAACGACCAGAAGTCGATTTTAGCCGAACTTCTAATAGTTAAGCATTAGGATACTAACATTTGCACCACTTACAAAACCTTACAGATGGATTAAATAGCCTGTTGATCAGTAAAACAAATAGTGACAAGACAAAACTACTTGCAATCTTGAGCAAAATGATCACTGTTATTTGTATACTTATTTTCTTTCATATTAAATGAACTATTTTTCTTTTTAGTCTGTTCCAAAATAAATATATTTTTAAATTTAGAAATAATTCAACTTTAAACTCTTCATTTTACCCTTTTTGCTCTTAATTAGAAGCTTTTATTGCCACACAAATGGTCTGGCCTCAGAAACTTTTTACCCTTAAACTTTTAAGACCATAAGTTTCAAAAGTCTTCTTCTTTTTTCTTAAATTTTGTATCGAGTCAAATTAGCTCAAGTAATATGAAACGTAAGGAATAATATGTATGTTCCATGCAAAGTAGAAACACTATGAACTGGAATGCTATCTTCGTACAAATTTTGGGTCGATAATTTGATCACTCGATTTTCTGTTGGACGAGTTAAATGGATATATTGATTCATCAATTCAAGTCTTGCATTCCTTGTTTGAGAAGAGAGCAAAAGTAACAATCATAACTTTCCATTTTTGTTGATGAAATTATGATAAAGTTTTAGCAGTTGGAATGCTTGGTTCAGATCAGAAAATCAGTTAATGCCATATGGTTCATGTACACAATTAAATGTGCACTTGTCTTATTCTCTACCTAGCACAAGTGATATGATACAAAGAGAGAGACCACATGCTACTTGTTTGTATTATTGGTTTCTATTACTATAAAAACATGGAAGAGACCCCTTAGGCACTGTGTCCCCCACTCCCTACAAAGTACAAACACAACCCTTCTTAGTCACTAAGGAAACAGTTGCCTTTCTCACCCCTTATTTAAAACACTTCACATGCAACTTTGAGACTTTGAGCCTCTGCTAGGGTGGACAATGGACCTCTCTTTTCCCTTTCCAAGTTTCATTCATCAAAGATATTAACATATTTCTTATATGGATTTAACTTACATATATTATACCTAAAGCATTGGAGCCACAGTAGTTATTTTTGTGTGATATATAGGCCGCGGGTTCGATCCGTGAAATCAATATTGATGTTTGCATCAGATTAGGTTGTCTACATCACACTCCTCCTTCCTCGAACCCTGAGTGAATACAGAATACTTCATGCATCAGACTGCCTTTGTTTACACTGAAAAACAACAACAACAATAATAACATACTCAGTCTTATTCCACACTATAGGGTCTGGGAAGGATAGTGCATACGCAGACTTTACTCCTACCTTGTGAGGATGGAGATGATATTTCCAATAGACCCTCGGCTCAGGAAAGAATAAACACCAAATCAATAACAATTTGAACAAGAAGCGACAGTACCAAAAAGTCATATAAAAAAAAAACAATAATGCTGTATAAAGAATTATGCGCTATCAAAGTTTTTACTATGTTAACGCAGGAAACTTGTTTTCCAAATAACTGATCATATTTTATTTTACGTGGTTAGGTTAAAGAAGTTAAACTTTTATACAATGATACTGTAACAAAATACTTACGACATTAGGTAATGAAAAACTAAGTGTTCGAAGAGTGAGGGAACGGAAATTCGGATATACAACTAGTCGTCGAATTCACTATATGTATTTTTTATCAGCATAATATGCTAAATTAAATATGATTATACACATGTTCTACATAAAAGGAAGCCTACATAGGATACAAGATCATAAAAATGAGAGGAAGTCGACAAGGTGAGTTCTTGAAGAGAAAATTGTGATGAAGAAAACGTGCTGAGAATTTAAACTCACGATGTTAGAAGTGCAAAATCAATGAGTGCAGGAACTGCTGCAGTTGCTTCAGCAGGAGCCACTGTCGGTATTTAGTTACTCGATTCATGCTGTAGTGCGAAATCCATCGTTGACAAAATAGTTATGTGGTTATGCTATTTTGCCTTATGCTCTAGTCGAAGCTATTTCATCATTTTAACACATATATTTATATTTGTCAAATATTTTTTGTGTAAGCAGTCAGGCACACGACTATTTAGATTAACTATCCAAGAAAATATTACCGGCCCAATACAAATCAACGCTAGTCAACTTGCTGGTCCAATCAAAATAAGTAGTAACGCCAGTATACATTTGTTTTTGACTGTCAAATATTCCTTTTCATGTAAAAATAAAATTGTCTAAGTTTAAAATGTAGTCAATGAAAACATCATGTTCATATAGTGAACTACGTCTGTAACGAATTGACCAAATTAAATTTGAGAGAGTCAGATGTGGACTGGCATTTAAAAATCAGTAGTGAGTGGTAATCAATGTTGTGTGAGTCAAAATCACTTGATGAGTCTCCATCCTGATGCTTAAATGTCATTGGCACATTGCAAACACATGCTTCTGAGCTTTTAATCATATATATCATTCACTTGCCCTTTACCAAATAAGGTCCAAAACCACCTTGTTTTTCCTTCATCTTTTTTTATTTTATAATTTAAAGACCAACTTTCCTATGTATCAGATTCTTTTTTCTTGTATTTAGCTCCAGCTTCTATCCAACAAAATCTTTTATAATTAACTGATCAGTGAAAAATATCCGAACCATCGGAATTTGGAAGTTGAACTTAATTAGGTCTTTTTTTCCTTAAAGAGGCTTATACTCCTTTTTCGAGCTTGCAAATATTCTTATACTATATATTACTCAATGACTCCTTCATCACTGGCAATTAAGCTTCATGTACAACATGACGGCCATATCAGTTAAAGCTGGATTTTGTATTTTCATCATTAATTAACACTATGTGTGTAATTGGAACAAAGGAAAAAAAAAACATTGGAAAATAAGTAATTTTCTTGTTATTTCTGATGTTTGGTTAGATGATAATTTTTTTTTAAATATATAATTTAGACAAACACTATAGGAAATAAAATGGTAAGAACGGAGGAGGGTGGTAGATCAATTGGGGCCTAGCTAGGGGCCAGGGTGGCATTGGCAAAGTAGAGGTGGCAATAGTGGGGGTGGAGTAGGCATAGGGATGCTGGGGGTTAGGGTATGGGGCGGCGGCGGTAGAGTGCGGATGAAGTAAAATGAGTTGATCATAAGACGGAAAAATATTTAAGTCAACAAAAATATTAAAAAGGTTAAAAATATTTTCCTTCGTATCGAACACACTCTATGAGATTAAAGAACAGATCTCATTATAGTATTACAAATATATGTTGAATTTGGTAGTCATGTTATTAATCAATAATAGGATATAATTGACATCTCAATCTAGACCTTAATCGTAGTATATTAGTTAGTATATGTCAAATTTGGGGCCAGTTATTAACAAATACCATGTGGTTGTCTGGTAGATAGTGGTTTAGCGATTTATAATTAATGTGTAAACTCTGTTCTTGACAAAACTAAAGAAAGAAAACCTTAATTAACCAACGTAAAAAATTGTGAATTACAACTAATCAGTTCCACTTGATAGAAGCCCTAAGAAAAGAGGACCGACAAAAAACAAAGGTCTCTTTCTGAATTATTAGTTCAATATGCATGAAGTATTAGGCCCAATAGAAAAATCATTATGGCTGATAAAATAGACTAAAAGGAGCTATTTTTTTAAGGCAAAAAAAAAAAAATCAGATATTTCAAGATTCTGATTCCTAGGTTGAGGCTGCTTCGTTTAGTGCTATACAGATAGACAGGTTTTGTGTTCATAAGTGGGAAAAAAGATTGTTATAAAAGAAAAAGAAAAACGAATGATATTGCTTATGTAAATGCGCGTCCGGAGCAATTATTTCGACGATTCTAATGTTATCATGGCTGACATTTACGGAACCAGTTTTGTCTTTTTCATGCATAAAGTAGACGAAAGAAAGCAACTACAGAAATAAATAACAGAAAATATTGTTTATTTATATTTCCATTTTTGTTATCCATAAAAGAAAAGGAAGAAAAAAGTTTCATTTGTTCCTTTTCATTTTAGTAGTTTTACAACTTGGCCATGCTGATCTTCTTTGTATTAAAGGGAACACGACTTATTCTAACATAGTAATAAAGTTATTGACTTTCCGAAGTTTTATAATGTTGTTACATAACAAAGCCAAAACACAAGTAACCCCAATGGACCAACGTGGCTTTGCTCGGATCATTTTTTATTTTACTTCTGTAATTTTTTTGGTAATTAAGATTTTTCATTAATCACCAATGAAGTAGCTTTACAAAATCACAGTCGAGCTTCAACCCAGCTGACTGTCTAGGAGCTAACATATAAATTATATCTACTATCCTAACTATCTAACACTACTATATGCGAATGTGTTGTAATATTTGTCTAATTCGTGGGGTACCTCTAACATTACAATTATATACTATATCTCTTAGTAGGGCAGTGTTACATCGGAATATTTTGTTGAAGACTCTTGCATTCCTTTCCAGCCAGGTAGCATATGCAAATTCAGCTGTAACCATTTTGAAAGTGGCAGCTCGAACTGTTCGACCTTTGGCTTTGCTAATCAACCACTGCATTTTCTGGTTCCAATCAGTACTGGGTGGGTAGGGTTCCTGCAACCAGTTCATTGTTCTTTCCCATAAGTCCACAGTGACAGGGCAGTTCATTAACAAGTGATCTCTTGTTTTTGGGTGGGTTTGGCACAAGGTGCATTATTGATCAATACTCATTCCCCAGCTGTGTAATATGTCCTTTATTGGGAGTCTATCCTGTAGGAATAGCCATAGGTTGAAAGTTGCTTTTGGCCTTGCTTGGTTCTATATGATTAAATTCTTCCATGGGACTCTCGGCACTGCTTGCATCTATGACTGGTACAACTGTCTGGTCGAGTACTTTTGTTCCTTCCAATTCTGGATCCTTTGTAGAATATCTCTGGATTGGATGATCTTTCTCACCATCCAACTTGCTTGAGCAGGAATTGGACTGGATTTTATTGGTCTGTCTTTGATGTAATATACAGTGATCCACCTAATCCACAGCTTGTCCTTTTTATGAGCTAGGTCCCAGCAGGTCTTTGTAATTGCAGCTTTGTTCCAGAGCTTTAGGTTAGTTAGGTTCATCCCACCAACTGATTTTGGGGTACACATTTTGCCCCAAGATATGTATGCTTTCTTAGTTACATTGTTCATCCCGGACCAAATGAAACTCCTACTGATGCCTTCGACCATTTTGATTACTTTCACAGGCAATATAAACAGTTGTGCCCAGTAAGCTTGGACTCCAAAGATAACAGATTGCACCAGTTGTATCCTCCCAGAGTAAGACAGTGTCCTGGCAGTCCAGGATATGATTTTGGCAGTGATTCTGTCCACTAACGGTTGCCATTGCAGCAGTGCGATTTTCTTGGTGCACAGTGGAACTCCAAGATACTTGAAAGGGAATTGGCCTTGTTCATAGCCCAGGTGGTCAAGGACCTGTTGCTGTATGGGCAGTGGTACTCCTCCAAAATAGATTGAGCTCTTGCTCAGGTTGGCCTGCAGTCCTGAGGCTGCAGAGAACTGTGATAAGCATTTGGATAGAGCCTTGACAGAGTTAAGGTCTCCTTTGGCAAACAGTAGCAAGTCATCGGCAAAGCACATATGTGTAATGGCCAGTTTTTTACATCTGGGGTGGAATTGGTAGACTGGATCATCATTTAGTGAAGTGCAGGATCTGCTTAGATACTCTATGACCAAGGCAAATATGAAGGGGAGATGGGGTCCCCTTGTCGCAATCCCCTAGAAGCAGCAAAAGGCACAGTAGATTCACCATTAACTAACACAGAGAAACTCACTGTTGAGATACATTCCATGATCAATTTTGTGAAGGTGCTGGGGAAGCCAATTTGCTCCTTAACCTGCTGCAGAAATATCCATTCAACTGAGTCATACAATTTCTGGAGGTCTATTTTTATCATGCATCTGGGGGATACATGCTGCCTAGTGTAGCTTTTGACAAGCTCATGAGCTAGGATGATGTTGTCCTGGATCTTTCTTCCTGGGATGAATCCTGCCTGAGCTTCACTGACAATACTTTCCATTACCTTCTGCAGCCTATTAGCCAGTATTTTTGAGTTGATTTTGTATAGAACAGAACAGCATGCAATAGGCCTATACTCTTTGACTGTAGATGGTTTTGACAGTTTAGGGATGAGGGTGATAGTTGCACAGTTTATTGGTTTGCACATCCTAGTTGATGTGAAAAACTGCTTAATGGCAGTGGTGACTTGGGTACCAATGATACCCCAGCTCTTTTTGAAGAAGACAGCATTGTAACCATCAATCCCAGGTGCTTTGTCATCTCCAATAGCCTTAAGACTCTCTGCTATTTCTTTATCAGTAACTATTGCACATAGATCATGTCTCTGTTGGAGTCCCCAAGTTGTATCCATTTTGCTCTTGCCTTTTGTTGCAAGACACTCTCCTCAATAAGTGACCATTTTTCCAAGTTTAGTACCAGCTCATTCTCCTTCTGTTGTAGGGTATCAGTGTAAGCTTGGTGCATCTGGGCTTGCACTGTCTCCAGATCCTGTCGACACTGTTGAATTCTCTGTGAAATTGTCTTGAATTCTTTACTATTCAGGGCCTTCAAAGGGTTCTTCAATGCTTTTAGTTTATCCCATATTGCTCTCATTGTGTCTGCCTTTCCATCTTGCCACACTCTTGACAAAATCTGTTGGAAGTTCTCATGCTCTGCCCAGACATTAAAGAATTTGAAATTCTTCTTTCCGTGCCAGGAAGTTGAAGACAGTGTCAATACCATGGGGTTATGGTCTAAGATTAGGGGTAAATCATAGTCAGTAACCACCTGGCTCCATTTGCTTATCCATTTATAGTTGCCAAAAACTCTATCTAGCCTACTGTATACTACCTCTGTAAAATTTGTTACTTTTTAATGTCAATTGAAAAGAGAACGGTAATTTCAAAACAAGTTGATGGTTAAGAAATAATACTGCACATGTGAAACAGTCTATTGATTAAGAGATCAAAATTCGAATTATAGTTGATGGTTAAGAAATAATACTGCCCATGTGAAACAGTCTGTTAATTAAGAGATCAAAATTCGAATTATAGCACTGTAATTTACGAATGGGGCCTTAGAGCAATGATAAAATTGTATTTGTGTCTTTATTAGGTCACTAGTTCAAGCTGTAACGTTAGCCACCGGTACTAGTATTAGAATATAGTGTGTACATCACAGCTTCTTGATATACGATCTTTCCCCAAACACTCTATAAACATGGGATACTTTGTGTACTAGATTGCCCTTTTAGTACTATGTACAATTTACAACTTAGTTACTATTTATGGGATAGTTCGTGCTTTAGGTTCGTATAAATTATATAGAATTACTTCTTTTTTTCAAGATCGAAGGTAGATTCGTAGAGTAGAACAAAATAAGAGGTCGAATTTCGAGAAAAGGAGGTCTAAATTTACATTTAAACTTTTCAAAAATCTTCAATATATAGGTATTTTTTAACACTTTTTTCGCAAAAATTATTTACATAATGTGTATTACGTGTATATTAACTAATGCCTACTTTATTTTGGGTCTTTTGTGCAACTCGATTTTTTTTTTCTGGTGAATTCCATCAATTATAAAATGACTTTCATTTTTTTAATTCCGGAATAAAAAATGAGGAATATTTATAATTATGTATATTTGAGATATTTGGTGATAATTGTCATTTTTTCTGTCTTTGAAATCTAGCTAGAGTTTTTTATTTATTTATTGATTTTGTTGAATATTTTTTAATTAGAGAAATTTTTGAATCTTTTGTTTATTAATAATATTGATTTTATTTGTGTAATTGAATGTAAATTATTGTTTGTTAAATATCCACTACATTAATTATTTGCCCGTCATACTGATTTGGTGGATGATAAACGGTATGGTATTCTACCCTCCTTTGAAAATAAAATTAGTAATATACATATAGTTCCATGACACATTATTGAGAGGGAGACACCTTCTACGAAGCCTAAAGGTGAGCGAATTTGGGATAAACCTCTATAATGGGTTCCTGTCACACCTCCTTTTTTGCTTACACGTGGTTACATATAAGGTGATACGTGTATAGAAGTTTTTCCAATTAAAGTGACATTATTCGAGATGGGATTAGTTATTTATTTCAAGAGTCGCCACTTGGGATAGGATTGGCTTTTTGGTGTTCCAAGTCACCGATTTATTTAAAATCCCAATTCGAGGAAATTTCGACTACCCAATTGGTGTCTGCGAACCAGAAACTCTTGAGTAAGGAATTCTGTTGACCCGAGGGAAGGTGTTAGGCACCCTCGGATCCTGTGATTCTAGCACGGTCGCATAAACTCATTATAAGTAGCTAAAATGTGATTTGCTATACCTGTTAACCCGTAATTTTAGATTATTAACCGCTTTAAATATCTTTTAAGAAAATTTTCAATGTTATTAAAACTCGTGGCGAATCACGTCACATAAATGCACCCACAATTTTAGACATATTTTAATTCCACTTAGAATAGAATTTAGTTCACATAAATGTACACCCGAATTTAGGATGGTAATTTTATTAAACATGCGCGCTTATAGCAACTACGCGTTCGCAATTTGTGGGAAGGCTGTGAAATTCGCTAAATGGCACTTCCTATTTTTCTATGTGTTTTAATGAATTAAGGAGTCATCACATGATATTTGATGGGATTAACGCGGCTCCCCTTATTTTAAGACGTTCTAATGTATACTAAATTCTCTACTATAGCTAGTGTTTAAATGCAGTAATTATTTATGTATGGCCTATGTATTTGAGGAAACAATACATGCCTCTTAGCCTCATTCATGGCTAGTTGAACATATTGGACTCAAATTTGAGCCGGCCCAGTACACACATTGTGTCTAGCCACTGTTGGGCCTCTCAATTGGGCCTAAAGTTAACTTGGACGGGGGAGTTCATATGAACAAGTTTTGATAACGCTTTTTCAGTTCAAATTTGTACGCAAGATCGATTATCTAAACATTTATGAAGAGGATGTTGGTGATCATTTTATATCAGCTTTCAGTTTATACACAAGATTTTAAACATCAAATATATCTAACAGGTTCAACATGGGAACTAGTAGTGATTATATTATATCATTTTTAATCTTAAATCTGAATTACACAACTCACATACTCATCATCAGAGAATGCAAATCTATCTTCCAAAATACAATTATGCATAAGGTCATACTATATTGGATAGATCTGAAAACTAATTATTACTAAACGTATGGAGATTTAAATGAACTGAAATGTTACACAACATGTTGATCTTTACCTGATTATCAAAACTAATATTTCCTAAATCCAATAGCTTTAAGTGCAAAGGAAGAGCACTTGAACCAGCCAAACCAATAATTAATACTTACTACTAATTATACACATAAAAAAATTCAGTCGAATGTCCAGTTATTATACATTGAAGCAGTCCCAAATATCCAATTATTACAAAAATAGATAAGTCTAACATTTAACTACAACATGATGATCATCTTATTATTACACCTATATTCAAACTAAATAGGGGAAAATGCGGGGGGAGGGGGGGTTTAATTTAAAAATATAGGCATCAGAGGGAAATCTTCACATTTGGGAATATATTTCACTTGAAATCCATATATACATGAACATCGAGTGTACCTTTAATGCAACAAAGGACAATAGCCTATGAGTAAGGAAAGGCAAGCAACAACCAAAACAACAACTAACAATCAGCACACGCAGGGTTTTCAGCAAAGTTGTTTGAGAGAATTAAACCTCCAAAATGATCAAAACAGCACTGATAGTTTTACACAGATATCAGGAGAGCTAATATGTGTTTTTATCTATATCATTCAAAGGGAAGGTTCCGGATCCTTTAAAATGTGCTCAGGGGGTTTCTTTTATAGTAGAGCCTTAGGGCATCAGATTTTTCTCTTGTTTTTCTTTTAGTCCTTACTTCAAATTTGCACATTTCCTAAACGGTCATTCAATTCCTGACTTGTGCCTCAAGTTTGAGGCAAGAATTGTGTTTTAGTCCTTGCTAGAAGGTTCTAAGGGATTACTATCAGATTTTCAAAGTTTAAGTATTCCTTATACCCCTACTTCCTTTCCTAAATTACCCACCTGAAGTTTTTTGACCTTAGCTATTCCTTAACCCTTGTCAACTGTATTTGGGTTATGGGCCAAGGTTTGGCCTTGGACTAGCAGACTTGTGAAAGTTCAGAATCAGCCAAAACTATCAGGGTTCAAAAAAATGCCTTAATTTAGACTTTCACATCCAAACATTATTCCGGATTATCAAAACAAAGGATCAAAATAATCAAAAGAGTAAATACATCTATCAACACTTAGCTTTCAGAAATAGCTCAATCAAAGTGCTCAACAATACTTAAAAATGAGAAGCACACAGCAGGGGGTGGGTATATAGTTCATGAATCAAATTAGAAAGCAAGTAAAGGCTACCACTTAATAATTAAAGATCCAACCCAACAGATCAACTTAAACCAGTATCAATACTGAACAATTAAAATTATTATGGCAATCAGATACTAGGGGCAAACCAGAAATCATAGAATGAAACAATAGAAGAATCAGAAGATGGATGTCAATTAAGCCATAAAAATAACAATACTGAAGAATTAACTAAGCTTTCAAGATCAAGGAGTTGATATTAACAGGATATACAATTATTCAAGAGACGAAGCGATTTTCAAACTAGTGACAAACAAAGGCATATGAACATTGAAACCTATTTCAGATGAAATTGTGGACAAACAGACAAACAATCAAAAGAAATCAAACGAAGAGACTTCAAACTATTAGGCATGTAACTACTAAAGATAAACAATTACTAAAATAAATCAAACATTTAACAGCTAAAGAAATGAAAATATACAGAAAACTTAGCTTTTCTCATGCATGTCCGTTTAGACCATTTCATTGGCTCTTGACCCCTTCCACAGGGGTTCCAAACCTTCTAGGGTGATGTACAACTAGTTTGAGAATTCAAGTCCGGATATATTCAGTGGTTGAGGTTTTTTGGGGGTCGTGGGTTGTATGGTTGGGGAAAGGAAGGGTCAGGGATTGCCTAGGAGGAATTTGAGCCATTTTCGGCGGGTTTTGAGTTTTAGGATTAAGCTTTGAATTGATATTCTAAGGGTTTCAGGCAGATTCGAGAGCGGTGACATATATGGTTGTAAAGAGGAGATTGAGGTTCTTTATGGGTGTAAGTTTGGAGAGTTTTGGAACAGGGTCACCGGAGATAGGGTTTCCGACGACCTTTCTGCGAATATTTGAGACGGAGAGGACTTGTTCAACGGGAAATAACCACATGACTGGATAGGGGAGGTTGTGACGGTTTGGTGGTGTTAATCAAGGGAGTTCTGGTTACCGGCCGCCACCGTGAGGCTATTTCTGGGTGCGGCGTTAGGGTGGTAGGCTAGTGGTCAAAGGGTTCTTCTGAGGTGGTCAAGGGATGGTGTTAGGTCGGAGAAGACGATACGAGGAAGGGGAGGGTTTGGTCTCTAATTGTATTAGAGACGTTTGGACATATGTATATTGTGGGAAGGGGTTTGATGGCCGTTGGATTGAGGTGAGATTGACGGCTGTGATGACACCTTTTGAAATGGTGTCGTTTGGGTGTGGATTGGACTAGAAAAGTGTTGGGCTGGGTTTTGGGTGTTTAATGGAGGAGCAGGTTTGGGCCACTCAGGTCTGACCCAATTGTGGCCAGCCTGAGTGGCTGTATATATATACATATAATTTTTTTTTTGTCTTTTCTTCTTTTTATTTAAAATAATTTCTAACTTATTTAAGAATCAAAAAATCCTAATTATAAAAATGCAACAAGTTTAAACAAAATAATAACAACTAAAAATGCCGGAATATACCTCTTTTTTATTTTATTTTATAATAAAATGTACCTACTTAAAAATTAAATCCTAAATAATTTTAAACATGTATCCATAAACACGCACTGGCACATGATCAAACAAAAAATCCTAAAAAATAACCAAATATTTAAAGAAAAATCCAAAATTTTTAGAGTCCTGTAGGAGCTTGTTTCAACCGGGTAAAAATCATATGCTCACATTTGCCCCTCTTTGCACGGGAACACAAAGAGTTTTCGTGCAAAGACAAGTGAGCAAATATGAGCGATTTCCATCCGATTGAGTACTCCATATGAAGCATTTAGAAAAATTTCTGACCGAACCTTGCTTCAAAGGTTACCTACATATCCTTGGTAATAAATGAATCAGGTCAGTGTAGTTTGGAAAATTTTGGTAGCTGGGACTACCCGGGGACTGTGATTGGTTGTTGTTGATGTTGCTTCCGCTTGCTAAGCTCCTTATTACACCAAGAGAAAATCAAAAACTAAGCTAGCTAAGCCTATCAACTACAAGTTACAAGATTCCTATCTATGAGTCTCTTGAAGCTTGATCTTGAGTCTCGGTTATCTTTTGCGGCAGACTCCGTTCTGAATCTTGATGCTCGTTAATTGCAGCTGCTGGCTTAGTATTCAATTTTTAAATAAAATGGGATATGCTGAGCTTGTGACTTCGATTATATTTTGAGCAGTCCGCGTCTTTATCCGCCTCATCACTTTGAGTTCACATTTTGTCTCTTTTCTTTTCTTATCTTCTGAAGTGACATTCGTGCTTTCGATCATGCCGAATTTTGTGCCTTAAGGTGACACCTGCTCAGACAGCAACACAAACAGACGAATGAAATTTTCTGCCTCAGTTTTCACTAGAAAAATTTTGTGAGTTATTTGCAACACACATCTATGCTACCCCTCATTGAAATCAGTAAGAATCGGAATTGTGTATCCATTGGAAAGATCACCAGGTCATGCTGGGAAAGAGCAATTGTTCTTATTGGGGATAAGATGAGAATTCTCGGGTTATGCCAGGATAGGAATGAAAAGGTCTCTGTGGGGATGGAAAGAAAAGATCCGCGGGTCATGCCGGGATAGGAGAATTCCTGCTGAGGATGGGTTATGAAGGAATTCCTGGCTTATGACAGGGGAATCTGCGGGTTATTCCGGGATGAATAAAACATGCCTAAGTTATGCTAGGAAGATCCGCGGGTTATGCCGGGATGAAAGGAGATCCTGAGTTAATTCAGGGGAATCCACGGGTTATGCTGGGATGAGAGAAAAATCTTAGGTTATGCTAGGGGGATCCGCAGGTTATGCCGGGATGAAGGGAGATCATGAGTTATGTCAGGGGAATCCACGGGTTATGCCAGAATGAAAAGAGATCCTGAGTTATTTCAGGGGAATTCACCGGTTATGCTGGGATGAAAAGAGATCCTGAGTTATGTCAGGGGAATCCACAGGTTATGCCGGGATGAATGAAAAATCGTAGGTTATGCTCGGGGGATCCTCGGTTTATCCCGGGATGATAAGAGGTCCTGAGTTACGTTAGGGGAATCCACAGGTTATGCCGGGATGAATGAAAAATCCTAGGTTATGCTAATGGGATCCGCGGGTTATGCCGGGATGAAAAGAGGTCCTGAGTTATGTCAGGGGAATCCACAGGTTATGCCGGGATGAAAAGGGATCCTGAGTTATGTCAGGGGAATCCACGGGTTATGCCAGGATGAAAAGAGATCCTGAGTTATGTTAAGGGAGTCCACGGGTTATGCCGGGATAAATGAAAAAATCTTAGGTTATGCTAGGGGGATTCGCGGGTTATGCCGGGATGAAAAGAGTATGTCAGGGGAATCCACGGGTTATGCCGGGATAAATGAAAAAATCCTAGGTTATGCTAGGGGGATCCGCGGATTATGACGGGATGAAAAGAGGTCCTGAGTTATGTCAGAGGAATCCACGGGTTACGCCGAGATGAAAAAAGATCCTGAGTTATGTCAGGGGAATCCACGGGTTATGCCTTGATGAATGAAAAAATCCTAGGTTATGCTAGGGGGATCTGCGGGCTATGCCGGGATGAAAAGAGGTCCTGATTTATGTCAGGGGAATCCACGGGTTATGCCGGGATGAATTAAAAAATCCTAGGTTATGCTAGGGGGATCCGCGGGTTATGGCGAAATGAAAGGAGGTCCTGAGTTATGTCAAGGGAATCCACGGGTTATGCCGGGATGAAAAGAGATCCTGAGTTATGTCAGGGAAATCCACGGGTATGCCAAGATGAATGAAAAAATCCTAGGTTATGCTAGGGGGATCTGCGGGTTATGTCAGGATGAAAAGAGATCCTGAGCTATGTCAGGGGAATCCACAGGCTATGCCGGGACGAATGAAAAAAAATCCTAGGTTATGCTAGGGGGATCCGCGGGTTATACCAGGATGCAAAGAGGTTCTGAGTTATGTCAGGGGAATCCACGGGTTATGCCGGGATGAAAAGAGATCCTGAGTTATGTCAGGGGAATCCACAAGTTATGCCGGGATGAAAAGTGATCCTGAGTTATGTTAGGGGAGAATATGAAAGGCAGTGGATGACCTCAGAGATCCTTTTGACTGTGTTGGGGGTAGAGGAGGAAAGGAACAACCTTTAGATTATGCTAAGGGTAGGGGAGTGTTATCTCCTAGACTATGCTGGGGAGTGCGAAGTGTAGGGAGAAAATCCTCAGGTTATGCTGGGGATGTGGATGGAAACTTCCTCGGTTTATGCTGGAGGGGGTAGAATGCAATACTTAGGTAATTCCTAGGAAATCCACAAGCTGTACAAAGGGGAACTAGGGATTGGGGATCTCGTGTTATCATGCTCATTTACGAGTTTGCAGAAAAATAAAAAGAAAACATCCCTTTTGTCATTGACGCACCGCTACCTTTGGCCCTTTTGCCTATCCATTGGTTGTTTTTGGCCTATGTTCCTTTTTGCTTTTCTAAGTTGCACCTGCATCTATTTTAGTTCAGAAACACAACAAAGTTTTAGTTTGAATAATGATTGGTTTTGCGGCCTTGTCATGCTTGATTTCGACTTCCTTTGTATTTGAAAACAAACCCTTGGCTTTCAATCCTTGCTTTGTTAATTGGATAGGGGGTCCTCATTTCGGGCCGTTGTTTTTTTCTCGAGCCTTGGGTTATGAGCTTTGTCCTGCTTTTGATTTTGGGCTTGCTTTTGGGACTTTTGATAAAAATCAATATCCTGTTCGGCTTAAAAAACAAACCCTGATTTTGCTTCAACTTCATGCCTCTTTGACTTGGAATTTCTTTCCTTTTATTTCTTTACTTTGGGACATTAGTTGTAATGATCAACCGGGATTGTCCAAACATACTTGACGATGTCAGTCATTCCTCTGATTCTTTCCCGGAGAAAACGGCGAAGCTGGCCATGCTACCTTTCTTTAAGGAATGGTGAGGCAGTTAAAGTGGAAAAGAACTGAAGTATGAATTTAGAGAGGTATTCACTTCGAAGGAAAAGAGGGAACTTTTTCTGTAAATACGAGCCGGCTTCAAATGGTGATGACATGCTTCTTGGACTGGATACCCGGCCCAATTCCATTTCTTCTTTCTGACTTCAACTTTTTTGAAAACCAAAGAAACTCACTCAGACCTGAGCAGCAATATTTCCTCTATTCGGCCGTCGGCGCCCTTTCTGGGTTTTCGCCAATCGGCCTCTCTCATTTCTCTTCTTTCGTCTCCCGATAGCGCTCTTTGCGAGTTCGCTAAACGGACTCTCTCATTTTGTTTTTTCTCTGCTCAGCATCGCCTTATGATGGCCGGAGGTTTTCAGCAACAAGACTCTCTCATTTTATTTCTCTCAAAATATTTGACTGGTGCCCTATCCCAACGACGATATTTTCCTCCCCGGGGATCAATAACTTGGTAACAATTCGAACGGCTTTGTAACCGACCCAATACATTTCTGCCCCAACTTTGATTTTCTTGGGTAAGTGGGGTTTTTATTTTGATGTGACTGAACGTCAAGGAGAGGCTGCCTAAGTATCCTTTCGGAATCAAGTCAGACGTAGTTCAGGAAATTTTGGTCCTAAACTAATTTTGTTTGTATCCTTTCATTTTTTTCATTTTCTCTTTTTTTTCATTTTTTTGTTGTTTTTTTTTCCTGCATTTTTTCTTTTTTTAACAGCATTTCCGGGTTACAAAGAGGGAGGGGATAGCGGGAGAACGAAACCTTCGTCATCTCGATCCACCGGGGCCATTGCTGCAGGGGATTTAAACATAATACCTTTTTACGGCGTCAGCATTTACCGCTGTCTCGGGCTCATCTCCGTCAACGTCGCCCAAGTACAATGCGCCTCTAGGCAATATCTTCCTGATGATGTATGGGCCTTTCCAATTTGGGGCGAATTTTCCTTTGGCTTCTTGGTGATGGGGAAGTATTCGTCTCAACACTAGCTGCCCGACTTCAAAATTCCTAGGGCGCACTTTCTTGTTGTAGGCATGGGCCATTCTTTGTTGGTACAACTACCCATGGCACACCGCGGCCATTCGTTTTTCATCAATTAATGCCAGCTGCTCGAACTGAGTTTTGACCCATTCACTATCTCGGATTTATGCCTCGACAATCACTTGGAGCAAAAGGATTTCCACCTCGGCATGTATAATAGCCTCAGTTCCATAGACCAGCAAGTAGGGAGTGGCTCCTACAGATGTACGTACTGTGGTACTATATCCCATCAGTGTGAAAGGCAGCTTTTCATGCCATTGCCTTGAGCTTTGAATCATTTTCCTTAAGATTTTCTTGATGTTCTTGTTGGCTGCTTCGACCGCACCATTAGCCTTAGGTCGGTAGGGAGTGGAGTTTCTATGTGTTATTTTGAATTGTTCACATATCTCTCCCATCTGCCAACTATTTAGATTAGTTGCATTGTCAGTAATGATGACAGCGGGAATCCCAAAGTGGAAAATGATGTTGGAATGCACGAAATCCACTACCTCTTTCTTGGTAACAGACCTGAGGGTGATGGCTTCAACCCATTTTGTGAAGTAATCAATGGCGACCAATATAAATCTGTGCCAATTAGAGGCATTTGGCTCGATCGGCCCAATGACGTCCATACCCCAGGCAACAAATGGCCAGGGATCTGACATAGGATGCAACTCATTTGGTGGTGCACGAATCATATCACCGTGCACCTGGCATTGATGACATTTCCGCACAAAGCTGAAGCAGTCTTTTCCCATGGTCATCTAGTAATAGCTAGCTCGGAGTATCTTTTTTGCTAGTACATAGCCATTCATATGGGCCCCACAGATGCCCGCGTGAACTTAGTGCATAATTCTCCCGGCTTCTTCGGCACCCCCACATCTCAACAAATTAAGATCTAGAGTCTTTTTATACAAAGTGTCCCCACTTAAGAAGAAATTGCTCGCATGCCGTCGGATGGTCTTCTTTTTTTCTCTGGTGGCTTGCTTAGGGTACTCTTGTGTTTTTAGAAATATCAATACGTCGTAATACCAAGGCTGCAGGCTAGGCTCTGCTTCGTTTGCATTGCAATACCCATGTCTTTCTTTGATTTGGATTTGTAAAGGATCAACATAGGCATTCCCAGGGTATGGCAGCATGGAGGCTAAGGTTGCAAGTGCATCCGCTAACTCATTGTGACAACGAGGAATGTACCTGAACTGTACCGACCTGAATCGTTTGCTGAGGTCTTCGACATGCTGTCTATACGGGAGAAGCTTAATGTCCCTTGTCTCCCATTCTCCTTAATCGTCTCGGATGATTAGATCGTAATCCCCCATGTTAAGAACTCTTCGATATCTTGGTTAATAGCCACGTTCATGCCCATAATGCAAGCCTCATTTTCAGTGGTATTATTGGTGCAAAATAATCTAAGTCTGGTTGTAGCTGGATAGTGCTGGCCTGTAGGTGAGATTAAGATTGCCCTGATCCTTACGCCCTTTGCGTTTGCCGCTCCGCCGAAGAACATTTTCCAAACAGGGGTGTCCTCAGCTGCTATTTCCAATGAGTTCACTTCTTCGTCAGGGAAGTAAGTGTTTAAAGGCTGATACTCGTCATCAACGGGGTTTTTCCCAGATGATCTGCTAGTGCCTGAGCTTTCATCGACGTGCGAGTGACATAAATAATGTCGAACTCGGTAAGCAGGATCTGCCATTTAGCCTGTCGCCCTGTGGGTATTGGTTTGTGGAATATGTACCTTAGTGGATCCAGCCTGGTTATGAGGTACGTGGTATGAGCTTGCAGATAGTGCCTTAGATTTTGAGCTACCCATGTCAAGGCGAAACACGTTCTCTCCAACAATGTGTACTTGGCCTCGTAGCCGGTAAAACTTTTGCTCAGATAATAAGTGGCCTGCTCTTTCTTTCCCGTGGTGTCATGCTGCCCGAGAATACAACCGAAAGACCCTTCCAAGACCGCCAGATAGAGAAACGGCTTTCCTAGTTCTGGCGAAACTAAAACTGGTGGGTTGGACAAGTATTGTTTTATTTTGTCAAAAGCTTCCTGACACTCGGCCGTCCACTTGTTAGAATATACGCTTAGCGCTAGAGGGGGGGGGGTGAATAGCATTTTAATAAAAATCAAGATAAATTTGCGGAATTAATATTGCAGGAGTAAAATAAGTGCAGTAAATAAAGTAGTAAGGAGAGAACATACCGAACTTATACTGGTTCACCACAACTTGTGGTTAATCCAGTTTCCCGAGAGACTCTCTCGAGTTTCAACTAACTCCGTTAAGCTTACGGGTGCTTAACAAACCGTTACAAACTGAGAAGACAAGTCTCAACGATGCTTGCTCGAAGATACCACACTTCAAGACTTCACGTGAAGGAACTAACCTTTCCTTCTTACAACCACAAGGGATTAGAACTTCCCTTCAAGCATATACAAACACTTAGCACTCAAGACAAGACTCTCTTACAGAGTAGATATGAGTAAAATTAATACGCTCAAGAACACAACAACTTCGTCAAGAATTTGGCTCTCAAAAACTATGAAATAAATATGAAATGATTGATATGAGAGAATGTAAGCTTAAGCAAGAATTGTAATCAGTTGTTGTACTTAAAAGAGAGGTTTAGAGGTGTATTTATAGTCCTCAAAGTCACCAAGACCGTTGCTTAATTGCTAATCACTAATTGCTGATTTTCAGCTAGAATAATCGATTATTCAATTTGCATAATCGATTACCTGATAACGTCCAAAAATCAGACGCTGATTTTCAGCTAGCACAATCGATTATTGCCTTGTGCATAATCGATTATCTTTCAGCGTTTAAAAAAACTTTGGCAACGGTCAGTGAATAATCGATTATGCTATATAGGATAATCGATTATTGACCTCTGCGGAATTTCTAATTTAATCTGAATAAAAAGGATAATCGATTTTCATATTACATAATCGATTATTTTGCTGTTTTGTAAATTCCGGTTTTAGCTGACTTAACATAATCGATTATCAAATCACATAATCGATTATCTGGCAGTTCTGTCCAGATTTGAAAGACTTGTTTAAAAATCATTTTGGCTAAAATGAAAATGTTTGAAAATCATTTTGTTTTAAATCAAAGATGCATGGTTTGATGAAAATGATTTTTCGAGAGAAGCCAAGACTTGAATCTATTGTTGGATCAAGATCACAATATAAAACGACTCATATATCTTCGTTGCTTTACTTGATCTTGTTCTTTGTTTCTCTTGTGCTTGGACTTCGGCATATGTCAATGTTCCATGCGCGTCGGTTTGTCATTTATCAAAACCCACAAAGATGAACACACTTTTAGTTTTAGCGACTTGAGAACGTGTTTCAACAATTTCCCCCTTTTTGATAATGGCAAACCGATATGGGGATATGCATATTAAATAATTGATAATGACAATCCAAAACACTTATATAAATATGTGAATGAGTTCCCCCTCAATTTATTAGTTCCCCCTCAATTTATGCCAATTTGTATTAATGTGCATAGCCCTTATTCTTCCCCCTTTTGACATTAGCAAAAATTAATAAACTTTTATTGAGGAAACAATATTGAAAATACATAATAAAGCAAGAAACATAGACAAAATATTATTCAAACAATACATAATGGAACCAAGAAAAAAATAGACAAGACATTATTCATTGTCAACATTAACATCCGCCTCGGCATCCGGCACTTCTTCCGGAAAGGCAACTTGGGCATAGGGATAGTGGACGTGGTCAAAATATCCATGAAGCTCGTGGGATAATCGAGTGACATTCCTATCAATACGAGTCATGGACGTGGACAAAGAGGCAAGTTGCTCAGAAATGGTTTGGAGGGTAGCAACGTAAGGGGCCTGAGGACGACGTCTTTGAGTAAGAGGAGGAGAGGCGGTTGTTCACAGATATTAGGAAATGAAGATTCTTGAATTTCCCAATGTTTTGTTGTCTTTTTGTCAGGACCGACGGTGGTGTCGATACCGGAGGCTTCAAGAAGAGCCATTATGACAAAAGCATAGGGGAGTGGCTTATCGTTGCCAACTGCATCATACATGTGAGTCATGACGAACTTGCACCAATTGATGCGAGCCCCGGTGATAATTGCATGCATGAGTTTTGAATCCTCATGAGAGAGAGTGGTATGATTGAATTTGCGCGGTTTAAGAACACGAGTTATGAAATAAAAGATTAGACGATATTCTGGGAGCATGTGCGTAATGGTTGGGCGACGATGCTCCGGACTTGCAATAAATTCGCCAATACCAATTTGATTGAAAAGGAGTTGTTCATCAAATAAACCACCTTCTTCCCTAGTGTAGGGTAAAATATCTTCCCCATTTTGTGGAAGTTTAGTGACGAGTTGCATGTTTGCCTCATTTAAAAGGATTGGAACTCCATTGATACTTGAGATAAGTTCACCATCGTCGTCCTTCCGTAGATTGGAATAGAAGGCACGAATTAGAGAAGGGTGAATGTTCGGGGATTTAAGGTATATGAAGTCAATAAGTTGACTTTGCATAAGAATATTTGCCGTTGGGGGGGAGCTGTGGCTAAGGTATCGACTAGTTGAGAAACGAGGAGGAAGGATTTCTCGGTTCTCAAATTTTTCGACGAATCGAAGGAGTTCGGCTTCATTGTCGAACCGTAAATAAGATCCGTCTTTATAGCAGTGAACGGGTGGAGGAGAAATGGAAGAGGAGGCAATATGTTTGCCGGAACGAGCTCGTTTAGAATTCTTGCCCGTCATTGAAAAAGAGTTTGAGAGCCTGTGCAGAAATTTTTTGAGACTTTTGAAGAATGTTAGGAGCTAAGAGTGATGTTGGAGTGAAGAATTTGAAGACATGAAACACCTATTTATAATGTGGAGGATGTGATGGCATTTAATTGGAGAAAATATGCAGAAGTAAAGAGCCAAACGGTCAGAAAACGGTAACAAATTTTAAACACTGACCGTTGATAATCGATTTTGGAATCTGATAATCGATTATGGCTAAGCAGCTTGAATTACCGATTCAGGGAGTAATCGATTATTGTTTTTGGGATAATCGATTATTTCAGAAGGTGCAATGACGAAAAACCGAGACGGTAAGAGGAAATCGATTATGCACTTTTCAATAATCGATTATTTTATCTTTGGTGTAACACCTGAACCTCAACATAATCGATTAGTAATATTGAAAATCGATTTGTATATATGATCGACAAATTCCTGCAAAGCCGAGATTGAAAGATAATCGATTGTAGTATTTGTATAATCGATTATTTTATTTTTCCAGCAGAATAATCGGAAAACATAAAGAAGTAATAATCGATTATTGACTAAGAAAAATCGATTATTTATCACCAGTGCCCGAGAATTCCCCCAGTCTTTGGGGCGATACCTGCAAAAAAGAGTTAGGCGCCTCCGACGCTCAAGTTAGTAATCGTTAAAAGAAAAGATGCAATGCATGTATTAGATCAATGTGGAGTCAAGTATTCCGAGTTCACTACGAATTCGGAAAAAGGACTCTTTCTCTAAAGGCTTTGTGAAGATGTCGGCCAATTGATATTTGGTTTCAACAATCTCAATTTCGACATCACCTTTGAGAACGTGATCTCTTATGAAGTGGTGCCTAATTTCTATGTGTTTCGTTCTTGAGTGAAGAACAGGGTTCTTCGTCAAGCTTATGGCGCTAGTATTATCACATCGAAGAGGGATATGATTGATACTAAGACCATAATCCGAGAGTTGTTGTTCCATCCAAAGGATTTGAGCACAACAACTCCCCGCGGCTACATATTCAGCCTCGGTTGTGGATAACGCAACACTTACTTGTTTCTTGCTAAACCAAGAAACTAGAGAGCTACCGAGCAAATGGCAAGTGCCACTAGTGCTCTTGCGGTCCAATTTGCAACCCGCAAAATCGGAATCGGAATAGCCACTAAGTTGGCATGAAGAACCTTTGGGATACCATAGTCCTACATTTATTGTTCCAACAAGATACTTCATAATCCATTTTACCGCAGTTAGGTGTGACTCCTTCGGACATGATTGATATCGAGCGCACAAAACACACGCTAAACATGATGTCCGGTCTACTTGCAGTAAGATAAAGAAGGGATCCGATCATACCTCGATACTTCTTTGTGTCTACTTCCTTACCTTTCTCATCTTTGTCAAGATGGTCGGATGTACTCATTGGAGTGGCCATTGCTTTGGCGTTGCTCATTTCAAAACGGTTTAGCAACTCCTTGCAATATTTAGATTGACAAATGAAAGTTCCCTCTTTCATTTGTTTCACTTGCAACCCCAAGAAGAAGTTTAGCTCACCCATCATTGACATTTCAAATTCACTTGTCATTAATTCAGAGAATTCCTTGCACAAAGAATTATTAGTAGCACCAAAAATAATATCATCTACATATATTTGAACTAATAAGATGTCATTGTTTTTGTTCTTAATAAAGAGTGTGGTGTCAACTTTCCCCCTATTGAACTCATTGTCCAAGAGAAATTTGCTTAAACGTTCATATCAAGCTCGGGGAGCTTGTTTAAGACCATAGAGGGCTTTCTTAACTTTGAAAACATGATTGGGAGATTTAAAGTCTTCAAAACCCGGGGGTTGTTCAACATATACTTCCTCTTGAATAAACCCATTTAGGAAGGCACTCTTTACATCCATTTGATATAAATTAAAATTCATAGAAGAGGCGAAAGCAAGTAATAGACGAATAGCTTCTAACCGTGCTACGAGTGCATAAGTTTCTTCATAATCAATTCCTTCTTCTTGATTATATCCTTTAGCTACAAGCCTAGCTTTGTTTCTAGTGATTATACCGTGTTCATCTAATTTATTTCGAAAAACCCACTTCGTACCAATTATGGTGTGATTATCGGGTCTTGGCACCAATTCCCAAACGTCATTTCGTTTGAATTGGTTAAGCTCATCTTGCATTGCCAAGGTCCAATGCTCATCCCCAATTGCTTCGGAAATGGTTGAGGGTTCTATTTGAGAAACGAAAGCCGTGTGTCCTATAGCGTTCTTATGAGTGTTTCGAGTACTTACCCCTTGTTCGATGTTGCCAATTACCTTGTCGAGAGGATGGTCTTTGAATGTCCTCCAGGCATTAGGCAGCACCGTTTCTTCCTCCTGTGGTGGTGCTTCCTCCGATGGTTGTTCCAAGATTTCATCTTGAATTTCCTTTGGATTTTCCTCTTGTACCTTGTCATGAAGACTTATTTTGTTTAAAGAATCTGCAAGATTAACACAAACATCCTTTCTCGCCAAGCGAGCATCATTTTCATAAAATACAACATGAGGGGACTCCTCGACAGTTGAAGTACGTTTATTGAAAACTCTATATGCTTTACTACGTAATGAGTAACCAAGAAAGATTCCTTCATCAGATTTTGCGTCGAATTTTCCTAAGTTATCTTTTCCGTTGTTATGAATGAAGCACTTACAAACGAAAAACGAAGATGGGAGAGGTTAGGTTTCCTTCCCTTGTAGAGTTCATAGGGAGTTTTCATGAGTATCGGTCTTATGACAGCTCTGTTTAAAACATAGCTTGCGGTACTCACGGCATCCGCCCAAAAATGTTTGGGAATCTTTGCCTCATCGAGCATGGTTCTAGCCATCTCTTCGAGACATCGATTTTTGCGTTCCACCACTCTATTTTGTTGTGGTGTACGTGGAGCAGAGAAAGTATGCTCAATGCCGAGTTCGTCACAAAAATCCGCGAAGAGATTATGATCGAACTCTCCCCCATGATCACTTCTTATGGAAGTGACGGTTGTGTTCTTTTCATTTTGATCACGTTTAAGAAAACTTTTAAACCTTTGAAAGGCCTCACTTTTGTGAGCAAGGAATAACGTCCATGTGAATCTAGAGTAGTCATCAACAATTACAAAAGCATAGAGATTTCCACCAAGACTTAATACGAGATGGTCCAAAAAGATCCATGTGAAGAAGTTGTAAAGGTCTAGAGGTTGAAACAACATTTTTAGATTTAAAAGAGGCTTCTATTTGTTTCCCTTTTTGACAAGAATCACAAATAGTGTCTTTTTCAAATTTTTGACTTGGAAGACCAATTACTAAATTTTGTGAAACTAATTTGTTTAAAAGATTCATGTTGACATGAGCTTCTCTATGATGCCATAACCACATGTCGTCATTTAACTCAGAAGGTATTTAACATAATTTGATGAAGAATTTTCAAGGTCAACCATATAAATATTATCAATTCTAATACCACGAAGAATGACTTTAAAATCACTGCGGCGTATAACTAAGCATTCTTCCGAATCAAACAATACAAGATTTCCCTTGTCACATAATTGACTTATGCTTAAGAGATTGTGTTTAAGCCCTTTTACTAATAAGATATTCTTAATAGAGGAGGATTCGTTCTTACCTACGGAGCCGATGCCGATTATTTTTCCTTTATTGTTGTCTCCAAATACAACGGTTCCTCCTTCCGTGGGTTTTATTTGAAGGAATATTGATGCATCTCCAGTCATATGTTTAGAGCATCAGCTATCAAGGTACCAAAGTACACTTGATCCCTTCAAACACACCTACAAAACAAATTAATGAGTTTTTGGTACCCAAGCCGTTTTGGGTCCTTGTGTGTTAGGTGCAACATAGTGGTGTGATTGACATGTAGTGAGATGTTTATGTCTAGTGAAACAAATAGGGGCTATATGTCCTATTCTATTGCAATAGTGGCAAATGACGTTGGGGTTATGCATTCTTCTAGGATGATAATAGTTGGAGGGTCTAAACTCATTAACTCTATTTGTAGAAGTATAATTTTGATGCACTTTTTGAAAAACTTTTCTAGGTGTTCTAAATTGCCCAACATTTCTTCTAGAGTTTATTCTAGGATGTATAGCGATCCTAGGATTGTTATTTCTAGGTTGAATATTTCTAGGTTGCAATTTTTGAAAATCTTTTCTGTGTGTTCTAAATTGCTCTACATTTCTTCTAGTGCTCATTCTAGGATGTATAGTGATCCTAGGATTATTATTTCTAGGTTATTTAGGATTGGTCTCAACTTTTTCGTTAGACTCATTTTTGAAACCTATACCATGTTTAGTAGATTTCAAATTTACAAGAACATCATTTAGATTTTTGTGAGAGGAATTGAATTTATTCAAGGTGCCCTTAAGTTTTTCTACTTCATCTTTTAGAGTTTTGCAAGAAGTACAACCATTGTTTGAACTTTCGGGTTTATCGGTGCTTCTTTTGCCAAAAAATATATTTTCCTCTTTTAGCTTCTCATTATCAAGCGTCAATTTTTCAAAATCTTTTTCTTTCAAAGAAAGTTGTTTTTCAAAATCTTTTTCTTTCAAAGAAATTGTTTCTTCAATTCTTTTATGGTTTTGGAAGCTCTAATAAATTCACCATATAATTCATCAAAGGCATTTTGCATTTCTTCAAGGGAGAAAAAATTCTTAGAAGAAGTTTCACATACCTCTTCTTGAGTTTCCTCATGTGCCATGAGACATAAATTAGCGGTTTCATCTTTTTCTCCGTCACTTGATTCATCCCCGGAGTCACCTCCCCAAGAGATGTAGGCTCTTTGTTTCTTGGCGAATTTCTTTTCTGTTTTGTTATTTGGACAGTTGGATTTGATTTGCCCAGCTTCTCCGCATCCATAGCATTTGAGTGGTCCACCTGGCCGCTTTCCTTTAAACTCTTTCCGCATGAATTTTTGGAATTTCTTGATCACGAGTCCGAACTCGATATCCTCATCACTTGAATCCTCATTAAGGTTGAGTCGTAGACGCTTTGAGTGCAATCCTTCTTTTCCTTTGATCATCCAAAGGAGGGTTAAGAATAGTAGATCCATAAGTTTTGAGATTACCTCGAAGTCTGTCTATGATGACATTTGTGATGCCGATCGATTCTTGAATAGCGTCGGCTTTGGAACGCCATTCCGGAGTAAGGCTTCGTAGAATTTTTCGGACAAGCTCCTTATCTGTAAATGTCTTTTTGAGAGCATGAAGGTCATTTACGATTTTTGAAAATCGCTCAAACATGTCATCTATTTTCTCATTCTCCTTCATATGAAACAATTCATATTCATGGGTTAGAAAATCAAATTTAGCTTCTCGGACTTGATCCGTACCTTCGTAAGTGATCTCCAGTTTGTCCAACATTTTCTTGGCCGTGGTGCAACATGAGATTTTTCGATAGTCATCGGGATTTACAGCACAATACATCATGTTGATCGCCTTTGCGTTATATTCCACCTTTTTGACATCGTCCATATCATATTCGTCTTCCGACTTTGGGACGAGTTCATCTCCAACCTTTTTAGTGGGTAGTTGTTCTCCATTCTTTATAATTTTCCACAATTGGAAATTGTTTGATTGAATGAAGATTCTCATCCTCTCCTTCCAATAAGTGTAATTGGTGCCATCAAAGAGTGGTGGCCTTGTGAAGCATTGTCCTTCACCTAGTCCTGCATTAACGTTACAAGTAGAAGCATGGATTATTTCTCAAAAACTGTTAAGTCTTTCATAGAGTAAGGCTCTGATACCAATTGTTAGAATATACGCTTAACGCTAGAGGGGGGGTGAATAGCATTTTAATAAAAATCAAAATACATTTAAAATAAGTGCGGTAAATAAAGTAGTGCGGAGAGAACACGATAAATAAAGCTTACGGGTGCTTAACAAACCGTTACAAACTGAGAACACAAGTCTCAACGATGTTTGCTCGAAGATACCACACTTCAAGACTTCACGTGAAGGAACTAACCTTTCCTTCTTACAACCACAAGGGATTAGAACTTCCCTTCAAGCGTATACAAACACTTAGCACTCAAGACAAGACTCTCTTACAGATTAGATATGAGTAAAATTAATACGCTCAAGAACACAACAACTTCGTCAAGAATTTGGCTCTCATAAACTATGAAATAAATATGAAATGATTGATATGAGAGTATGTATGCTTAAGCAAGAATTGTAATCAGTTGTTGTACTTAAAAGAGAGGTTTAGAGGTGTATTTATAGTCCTCAAAGTCACCAAAACCGTTGCTTAATTGCCAATCACTAATTGCTGATTTTCAGCTAGAATAATCGATTATTCAATTTGCATAATCGATTACCTGATAACGTCCAAATATCAGACGCTGATTTTCAGCTAGCATAATCAATTATTGCCTTGTGCATAATCGATTATCTTTCAGCGTTTAAAAAAACTTTGGCAACGGTCAGTGAATAATCGATTATGCTATATAGGATAATCGATTATTGACCTCTGCGGAATTTCTAATTTAATCTGAATAAAAAGGATAATCGATTATCAGATTACATAATCGATTATTTTGCTGTTTTGTAAATTTCGATTTTAGCTGACTTAACATAATCGATTATCAAATCACATAATCGATTATCTGGCAGTTCTGTCCAGATTTGAAAGACTTGTTTAAAAATCATTTTGGCTAAAATGAAAATGTTTGAAAATCATTTTGTTTTAAATCAAAGATGCATGGTTTGATGAAAATGATTTTTTGAGAGAAGCCAAGACTTGAATCTATTGTTGGATCAAGATCACAATATAAAACGACTCATGTATATCTTCGTTGCTTTACTTGATCTTGTTCTTTGTTTCTCTTGTGCTTGGACTTTTGCATATGTCATGTTCCATGCGCGTCGGTTTGTCATTTATCAAAACCTACAAAGATGAACACACTTTTAGTTTTAGCGACTTGAGAACGTGTTTCAACACCACTTATCTGCCGCATCCTTCTACAGCAGTTTGAATATAGGCTCACCTGTTGGAGTCAATTGGGCGATGAACCAGCTGATGTAATTTAATCTTCCTAATAGACTCATCACATCCTTTTTGGTCCTTGGCGGGGGCAGCTCTTGAATGGATTTGATCTTGGTTGGATCTAATTCAATGCCTCTCCGACTGACGATGAACCCCAGAAGTTTGCCCGACGGAACTCCAAATGCGCATTTTGCGGGATTCAATTTCAAATTATATTTGCGGAGCCTTTCGAAGAATTTCCTCAAATCCTTTACATGATCGCCCTGAGTTTTAGATTTGATAATCACTTCATCCACGTACACCTCTATTTCTCGATGCATCATATCGTGGAAGATGGTGATCATAGCCCTCATGTGTGTTGCCCCGACATTTTTCAATCCAAAAGGCATAATTATATATCAATACATCCCCCAAGGTGTGGTGAATGCGGTTTTCTCAACATCTTCTTCATCCATCAGCACTTGGTGATACCCCCCGTAGCAGTCTACAAAGGTTTGAGTCTCATTCTTGGCACAATTATTGACAAGGATGTGGATGTTGGGCAAAGGGAAATTATCCATGGGACTCGCCCTGTTCAAATCTCTATAATCCACACACACTCGGTTTTTCCCATCCTTCTTCGGCATTGGGACCACATTAGCCAGCCATGTGGTATACCGCACTACCCGAATTTTCCCTGTTTCAAGTTGTTTTTTAATTTCCTCTTTGATTTTATCACTAACATCAGGCTTGAACTTTCTTTGCTTTTGTTGTACTGGAGGGCATCCGGGGTATGTAGGAAACTTATTAACCACCAAATCCATACTCAGAACAGGCATGTCGTCATAGGACCACAGAAATACGTCTTTGAATTCCAACAGGAACTGAACCAATGAATCTCGTATCTCTTTATTTATGTGGATGCTTATTTTAGTTTCCTTGATTTCATCGAGATCGCGCAGGTTAACCGGTTCAGTATCATTTAATGTAGGCTTAGGTTTGTTCTCAAAGTGTTCCAATTCTCGAGTGATTTCCCTAAAAGCCTCTTCTCCATTGTATTCCGGTTCCTGGTTCATTATTTCATAAACAGGCAGCGGGTTTGGGTCGTGGAAAGAAGTCCGCGAGCATGCCATTTTATTTAAAGTTGCATTATTGCGACTGATAGAAAAGTTAAAAATAAAGAAAGACAAAAACCAAAGAAAGGCAGAAAATGAAAAATATTGATTTTATTTCTTTGAACTTGAAAGATAAACAGGAATTACGATTGAGATTTAAAGTGCTAAAAGGAAAACAAACAACCGAGCTACACCCTGAATTATCTCGTGATGTGGGAAGAGGTAGCAAGGCGAGACCCGCCTGACCGGAAAGGGTGTGGCCTTCTAATTTTGATGTTTAGCATCTTGCCCCATATACACCACTTCAGCGGCGCTCGACCCTTCTCCCGGTTGGACCACGTTTACATTATAGAGAAACTCTCTCATAGCCCCGCAAATCTCATCAATTTCTTCTGCTGTGAAGGTTTCTTCTTCCTCCTCTTCACAATACTTTGGTTTTATAAAGGTTTTGTACAAGTGAGGCAGGGATCGTGGTAAGGCCCATCCTTGGCGTTTTCTGCGATTCACCCAGGTGATTTCTTCTGAGGTTGGATGAAATCCCAGTCCAAAGAACTTTTCTGTGGCAGGCAAGGCGACTGGCTCGGTTATGCCTTGTAGGGAGCTTCCGAGTCCCTTGCCTAGCTTGAAGCCTTGGCGCGTCATTTCCTTTGCCACCATAATTGAATCATTTGACAGAAAAGGCTGAGGAAGTGGCTCGCCCTCTTCATGCTGATCAGCTACTACAACTTCAAAAGCTTGATAGACTATGTGTTCACTCCCTTCCTTGGCTTCTAGACAGGGAAGAGAGGTGTCCGGTAAATTGATTGTTCGTCCTCTCCATGAACTACAATCTCTTGATTTTCATCTCAAATTTCAACATTTGCTGCAGGGTTGAAGGCACTACCCCTGCTGCATGAATCCACGGCCTTCCTTGGAGGTATTTGTAGGAGGTGTCCATATCCAACACCTGCAATGTTACTTCCGAAGTCGACTCGACCAATAGTGAGGACCAAATAGATTTCACCTATGGTATCCCTTTTTATTCCGTCGAAGGCTCGGACACATACGTTGTTAGGACGAATCCTGCCTGTCCCGATCTCCATTCTCTGCAAGGTAGATAGCGGGCATATGTCTACCTCGAAACCACCGTCGACCATCACTTCTTTGACATAATATCCCTCACATTTGACAGTGAGGTGCAAAGCCTTGTTATGAGCAGCTCCCTCCGGGGGTAAGTCATTCTTACATAACGATATCTGATTGATAGAGAAGAATCTCTCCGCCATTTTCTCTAGCTATTCTACCGAGGTCTCAGCTAGCACATAAGCTTCATTTAAAGTCTTGGCCAACACCTGTTGATTCTCGGGAGATATCATTAAGAGTGACAGTAGAGAAATCTACTCAGGGGATTTTCGGAGTTGATTTACCACTTCATACTCCGGCATTTTCATTTTCTGGATAAAAGCTTCTGCTTCTTCAGCATTCATTGGCTTTTTTGGCGGGAATCGCCGTTTGGTAGCGGCGTTCACCTCTTCCACGTTTAAGTATTTCTTTGTGGGAAATCCCTTTTGGGCTTCTCCGAGGACTTCTTTGCCCTTGTATGTAACAATAGTTTCCTGATAATTCTAAGGGACGGCTGAAGGGTTGGTCATGGGCTTTTGTGGCACGCTACCAATAACCACGGGCTCATTCAGCACTGGTGGCTTAATCGATCCCCGTACCACATAGGCCTTCTTGGGTATGTACATGGTTTTGTTCAGCTCGAATCTTTTTGGTGGGCTTAAAGTGCCTGCTTTTCTTTGCGTCCCCGTGAGATGTAGAGTATTGTTTCTTTGATTGGGGTTGTCTCACCTTCAACTTCAGCCTTCTTTTATGCTTCAGGGAATTTGGCTTACTTTATTTTCTTTTCTTCCATCTTCTTTGGGGTGACTTTTGGTTTCCTGTCGCCCTCAGCGATGGCTATGATGGCTTTCAGAGCGAGATCAAATTCTCTGTCCTCGCAAATCATTCCCATGAACGGCCCGTTGTTGTGAGCCAGTAACGGGTTATTAGTTACATTTGAGACTTCGTCATCTCTTAGAACTATCTTTTTTTATCTATCAAGTCCTCTACTGCTCGATTTAAGGTCCAGCAATTTTCAGTATCATGTTCCTCTACTCCAGAGTGGTAGGCACAACGCATGCCCCTTTGGCAAGACAGTGATTCGGGATTTTATCTGCTTGGGGGTACAGGCTGGAGGAGACCCATATAGACTAGCTTAGGAAACAGGCTGGCGTAGGACTCTCCTATCGGGGTGAAGTTCTTCCTCCGGGGTGGATCACAGGGACGGTAGTTATTTTGTTGAGGGCGGGGGTTGTAATGATTCTGAGGAAATTGATTCCTTGGAGCTTGATTTCTATTGTTCTGTTGTTGAGGTCGAGTTAATGGTTGAGCGTTCATAACTTCATAGGTTTGAGGGACATAGTGCATGTCTCGGTGTGGATAGTAATGTTGAGGTGCTCTTGCAGAGAATGCGTGCCTGTGAGTATGCTATTTCCTCATCCCTGAGGAAACAGCATACTTGCTTCCTCTATTTTCTTGTTACTTGGGATTCCTCCCGCCCCTCCTTGTATGTCTTGGGAGGTGGCTCTTATGGCAGATTGACTTAGAATCCTCCCTGTTTTGAGGCCATTCTCAACCATCTCCCCAATCTTTATTGCTCGGCGAATGGTTTGCCCATTGTAGACATCATGTTCTGAAAATAGTATGCCTCTTGTGCTTGCACAAAGATGGTGACCATATCTGTTTCATCCATATGAGGCTTCACCCTCGATGCTTGCTCTCGCAATTTAATAGCATACTCTCTGAAGCTTTCAGCAGGTTTCTTCTTCAAATTGGTTAGGGAGTTCCTATCCGAGGCGATGTCGATGTTGTACTGGAATTGTATTATAAAGTCCCGGGCAAGGTCATCCCATATGTGCCATCGGGTAATGTCTTGATCTATGTACCATTCGAATGCAATACCTACTAGGCTCTCCCCAAAGTATGCCATTAGGAGTTTTTCCTTCCCGCCGGCTCCACGTAATTGATTACAATACTTTTTCAGATGGGCGATGGGGTCGCCATGGCCATCGTATTTCTCAAATTTCAGCATTTTAAACCCAAAAGGAATATGTACATGGGGGAACATGCAAAGGTTTGAATAGGCTACACTTTTATGTCCGCTCAGTCCTTGCATATTCTTCAGGCTTTACTCAAGACTCTTCATTCTCTTTGTGATTTCATCCTGCTCGGGTTCTTTGGAAGTTTTGTCTGGCATAGGGGTAAGTTCATATGTTGGTTGAGGGTCATTGTATGTAGGGTAAGGGGGATGATCATTTTGGTAATTAGGAGTTAGGAATGCAAAGGCTGCAAGGTCAAACATGGGCCTTGATACTGCAAGCTGTGTAGTAGCTGCGCACGGAGGGGCCGTAAAGATATTGGGAACTGGCCCGGATGCAAACATTGGAGGGTGGACTTCGGAAGGCGCCCCAACAAAATTGGTGGAAATTGTGGGCTGCCCCAAGAGAATGTTCGGGTGACTGATAGGAATAGTAGAGGTACCCCCTGACCTTAGGAATAGCTCGAGAAATCCAGGGATGGCACTGGGAGGTTCCTTTCCATTGGTCCATGCGTCGCATATTTCCATGACCCACAGCCGCAGGATTATGTTCTCTTTGGTCGCTGCAGATTCAGAGACTGCTACTCATGTGATTGGACTGTCTTTTGGAATAGGGACGGTGGGTAGAGCTATTTCAGTTGACATCTTTGTATCTCCCTTTGACCGAGTAAAGTATCTGTGTGAAGCCAGTTTACCGCAAAGCCAACTGCTGTTCTAAACACCTGAACTGTAATTCTAGAAAACGTAGTTAGTTCGGGGTAGATGATAAATAGGAAATCACACGTTGAGCGTGATGCACCTATGCAGATGATGGTTTTCTATATGTTTGCCATAGTCGCATGTGTCATCCCGACACTTATTTGAATTTCCTTTTGTTCTTTCCCTCTTATTTCCTCTTCTTTTTTGTGTGTTTTTTTAGCTTTTTAAAGAATACGGTCGAATCCTACAGAGATTTCCTATGTATCACGACTTTGCATAAATCATACCGAGCGTAGCTCATTGAAATAAAAGGTTAAGTACATAGCAAAGTGTTTTTTTCTTGGGATTTTCAATTTTGATAAAGATCTAAACTTTGATTACAATGTCTAATAGAGCAAAAAGAAACTACCAAACTGGGACTTAATAACTTCACAGACTCGAACAGACAGGATCTTCTCTTTTTTTTCGGAAAAATATAAATCTACGAGTACATTAACACTTCAAATGCTTTTGGAGCTTGTGGGGCATCATTCGGCCTTTGCCGCAGGTTTGCACGCTAGACTTCCTTGGAGATAGTGGAGATATTTCATTACTTGTCGGACAAAGGTCATAGTAGCGGCAAAAAACATGGATTTTGTCATGTCCTCACAGTGATTGCATTTAGTGGTAATATAGTCTGCAATTGTCCGCACCTTCTCCCTGATAACCCCTTTTTCTTATAGCAGACGCCCTATTTGTTCAGCTCGTGCTTCTAAAGTCCGTTCAGCCGCCTGATTAAGCTTTTGAAACTGCCGCAAATCTCTTTCCAACCCCGCTATTACCGCATAGTAATGCTCCCTCTCGGCTATGAAATATTTGGCTTGTTTGGCCATTTTGTTTTTCAGCTATGACAACCCTCTGTTTCAAACCAGCGTTTTCAATTGTCGCTCCCTTCTTTTAACATCTCCAGTATGCGGGCCCTTTCTTCAGCGCTTTTAATTAACTGCTTCCGAGCTCTAGACAATTCACCCTCTGCCTTATTCAGGTCAAAACCGTATTCGGTTACTTTTCGGCGCAGCTTCTCTATGAGCTTTTCATCCTTTATACTCCTTGGAGGATTTTCTGCGGTTGTTTTCATTTTCTGAATCTGGTCTCGCATGCTTCGTTTTCTTTAACTAATACCTTTTTTTCTCCCTCGCTAACAGCAGTTTGCAGGCTGTTTTCGAATTGCAATTCTTGAATTTTAGTTTCTAGCCTTCCTATAGTAGCACGGTATTCATTTTCTTTTGCTAACCAATCCCACTGCTCTTGTGATGTTCCAACGAACTCTTGGAGGTGAGGCCTTTTGGATGGTCTTTTGTGCTCAATCTCTCTCTTGTACCAAGCAAGGTACCCCGGAGACACTTCACCTCTTGCAGGATCTTGTACGTAAGTGTTAGCGGTTAGGTATTGGCCTTCATTCCAGATTTTGCGAACCATGGCTTCGGGGAACTGACTACCAGGCCCAATTTCGACTACCTGGATGCTAAGATCTTCGTCTTTTGGCACTATCTGGAATTTTCCCAGTTGTCTCAAGACCCGATGCGGGGCGTAAGGGTGAATTCTTCTAAGTCCCATTAAGAGAAAATGTGGTTCTATTGCGTGCATATACACAACTTCGTCCACAGAGAGCCAACTAAGTGTCCATTGTATTTGATTGGCAGAAATAACCCAGAGATGCGACACCCACTCTGTGACACCCTCTGGTAATTAAAATCCATTTACCCGGTTGTCAACTTCTTCTATGCAACCTTTTGTTGGCAGCCCACAATTCATGAACCGAGGCATGTGACATAAATGATCAATCATCCAGATTTGTAATAGAAAATTACAACCTTCAAATAAATCCCCTCCTGCTTTACAAATGGTAAGGGCTCGGAAGATCTCAGACATGATCATTGGAGCAAGAGTACTTTTTGCCTGAGTCATCAAAGTATTAACGACCCCTGCAATCCGTATGTCGATGTTCCCATCCTTTTGCAGGAATACTAAATGACCCAAGAAAGACACCATAAACGCGAAGCATCGATGCTCCTCCCACTTGAGCCGATTACCCTTGCTAAAAATGAGGTTTTCAGGGCTGTTGAATCCTCCGATGTGGCCATAACTTTGGTATATATACTGGAGGGTGCAAAAGCCAACCGATATGTCAGGTTTGTGAATCTTTCTACTAATTTTAAAAACATCCTGAAATTTGTGCACAACGAGGGCTCTGGGTGCTATCAAGTATTGATGTCTCAAAGGGATTGTATGGGTCCCGATGTATCCTGTCATTTCCTCCAAAGTCGGGGTTAACTCAAAATTTGAGAAGTGGAAGACGCTGTGGGTCGGGTCCCAGAAAGTGATTAAGGCCTTTGTGATGTCCCCCTGGGGTTGATTTTCAATAAACTAGTGAGGCCTCCTAGATGCGTGTTGACCTTTTTCTGTCCTACTTCCCTGAGGTCATTCCACTATAGCCGCAGCTCCAAAGGAATTTTGTTCATTATCGTGCTCATTCTGCAAATTTAGTAGGGTGAATTACTATTCTCAAAACATTTATTCTGACATCTTTATTTTAAAAACTAGGACCGGCTTAGCAAATGCGGCCTTTCGACACTTTGGCGAGAATGTTTTCCAGGTTGTGCTTGCTTACCAGTCCAAACACAATTTAGAGGTAGCCATTTGCGTAAGATCAGCCTTCCGGCATAGCAACATTCAGCTATTATCGTGATAATGGCACCATCCGACTTATTTCACAATAAGAAAAGAGGATGTTGATGATCATTTTATATCAGCTATCAGTTTATACACAAGACGTTAAACATCAAATATATCTAAAATGTTCAACATGGGAACTACTAGTGATTATATTATATCATTTTTAATCTTAAATCTGAATTACACAACTCACATACTCATCAATCAGAGCATGCAGATCTATCTTTCAAAATACAATTATGCTTCAGGTCATACTATATTGGATGGATCTGAAAACTAATTATTACTAAACGTAGGGAGATTTAAATAAACTGAAATATTACACAGCATTTTGATCTTTACCTGATTATCAAAACTAATATTTCCTAAATCGAGTATCTCTAAGTGCAAAGGAACAACTCTAGAACCAGCCAGACCAATAATTAAAACTTACTACTAATTATACGCATAAATAAAATTCAGTCGAATGTTCAGTTATTACACATTGAAGCAGTCCCAAATGTCCAATTATTACAAAAATGGATCAGTCTAACATTTAACTACAACATGATGATCATCTTATTATTACACCTATATTCAAACTAAATAGGGGAAAATGGGGGGGTATAATTCAAAAATATAGAGGGAAATCTTCACATTTTGGAATATATTTCACTTGAAATCCATATATACATGAACATCAAGTGTACCTGTAATGCAGCAAAGGACAATAGCCTATGAGTAAGGGAAGGCAAGCAACAAGCAAAACAACAGCTAACAATCAGCACACCCAGGGTTTTCAGCAGAGTTGTATGAGAGAATTAAACCTCCAAAATGATCAAAACAGACTGATAGTTTTTCACAGATATCAGGAGAGTTAATATGTGTTTTTACCTATATCATTCAAAGGGAAGGTTCTGGATCCTTTAAAATGTGCTCATGGGGTTCCTTTTGTAGTAGAGCCTTAGGGCATCCGATATTTCTCTTGTTTTTCTTTTAGTCCTTACTTCAAATTTTCACTTTTCCTAAATGGTCCTTCAATTCCTGACTTGTGCCTCAAGTTTGAGGCAGGAATTGTGTTTTAGTCCTTGCTAGAAAGTTCTAAGGTATTACTATCAACATTTCAAAGTTTAAGACCCCTTATACCCCTACTTCCCTTCCTAAGTTACCCACCTGAAGTTTTTAATCTTAGTTATTCCTTAACCCTAGTCAATTGCATTTGGGTTATGGGCCAAGGTTTGGCCTTGGACTAGTAGATTTGTGAAAGTTCAGAATCAGCCAAAACTATCAGGGTTCAAAACAAATGCCTTAATTTAGACTTTCACATCCAATCATTATTCTGGATTATCAAAACAAAGGATCAAAAAACCCAGAAGAATGAATACATCTATCAACACTTAGCTTTCAGAAATAGCTCAATCAAAGTGCTCAACAATACTTAAAAATGAGAAGCACACAGCAGGGGGTGGGTATTTAGTTTATGAATCAAATTAGGAAGCAAGTAAAGGCTACCACTTAACAATTAAAGATCCAACCCAACATATCAAATTAAACCAATATCAATACTGAAAAATCAAAATTATTATGGCAATCAGATACTTAGGGGCAAACAAGAAATCATAGAATGAAACAACTGAAGAATCAGAAGATGGATGTCAATTAAGCCATAAAAATAACAGTACTGAAGAATTAACTAAGCTTTCAAGATCAAGGAGCTGATATTAACAGGATACAAAATTATTCAAGAGACGAAGACATTTCCAAACTAGTGACAAACAAAGGCATATGAATATTGAAACCTATTTCAGATGAAATTGTGGACAAACAGACAAACAATCAAAAGAAATCAAACGAAGGGACTTCAAACAAATAGGTTACACGAACCTAAGCAATTACTAAAAGAAATCAAACATTTAACATCTAAAAAAATGAAAATATACAGAAAACTTAGCTTTTCTCATGCATGTCCGTTTAGACCATTTCATTGGCTCTTGACCCCTTCCACAGGGGTTCCAAACATTCTAGGGTGATGTACAGTCAGTTTGAGAATTCAAGGAAGGGCTTTCACGGTTCTGTACTTCAGTAAGGTCTCATATCTGGATTTATTCGGTGTTTGAGGTTGTTTGGGGGTCGTGGGTGGTATGGTTGGGGAAAGGAAGGTTCAGGGATTGCCTAGGAGGAATTTGAGCCATTTTCGGTGGGTTTTGAGTTTTAGGGTTACGCTTTGAATTGAGATTCGAAGGGTTTCAGGCAGATTCGAGAGGGGTGACATAATGGTTGGAAAGAGGAGATTGAGGTGCTTTAGGGGTTTAAGTTTTGAGAGTTTTGGAATAGGGTCGCCAGAGATAGGGTTTCCGATGACCTTTCTGCGAATATTCGAGACGGATGGGACTTTTTCGACGTGAAATAACCACAGGACGGGATAGGGGAGGTTGTGACGCTTTAGTGGTGTTAATCTAGGGAGGTCTGGTTATCGGCCGCCGCCATGAGGCGATTTCCGGGTGCGGTGTTAGGGTGGTAGGCTGGTAGTCAAGGGGTGTTTCTGAGGTGGTCAATGGGTGGTGTTAGGTCGGAGAAGACGGTACGAGGAAGGGGAGGGTTTGGTCTCTAATTGTATTAGAGATATTTGGATATGTGTATATTGTTTAGGAAGGGGTTTGATGGACGTTGGATTGAGGTGAGATTGACGACTGTGATGACACCTTTTGAAACGGTGTAGTTTGTGTGTGGATTGGACTAGAGAAGTGTTGGGCTGGGTTGTGTGTGTTTAAGGGAGAAGCAGGTTTGGGCCACTCAGATCTGGCCCAATTGTGGCCAGCCTGAATGGCTATATATATATATATATATATATATTGTCTTTTCTTCTTTTTATTTAAAATAATTTCTAACTTATTTAAGAATCCAAAATTCCTAATTATAAAAATGCAACAAGTTTAAACAAAATAATAACTATTAAAAATGCCGGAATATACCTCTCTTTTTTAATTTATAACAGAATGAACCTGCTTAAAAATTAAATCCTAAACAATTTTAAACATGTATACATAAACACACACCGGCACACGATTAACAAAAAATACTAAAAAATAACCAAATATTTAAGGAAAAATCCTAAATTTTTAGAGTCCTCTAGGAGCTTGTTTCAACCGAGTAAAAATTATATGCTCACAGTTCCCATATATTAAAAAAAGTTATGAGGTCTTATGTCGCTGGCATGGTCTAGTTGTACCACAAGCATTATCGGCAACGTTTAATACTTCCTTGCACAGGGATGAACCAGAGGTTATTCGGCATTTGATGAAGGAGATCTTAGTAATAAAAAAGGCGCGAGACGTTCATCATGCACTGAATGATTTTAATTACCTTCAAGGGACTGAATACCAATATAAAGCTTTATTAGAGAATAAAAAATCACAAAGAGGTCTTGATAATCATGTTTTCCTAAAAATTTTGGAGCGGGAGAACCTACCAAAATATTTATCACAGATGCTGGACATTGGAGTGTTTTATTATTGCAGAAATCAAGCAAGTGGTCTTGTTGATAATAGTGAAGAAATACGAGAAATGTGTGATAAATAGGGGCTAGATTATGATGCCCCGGGTCCGGACGGATATGAAGAAGATGCTGAGCAGAAGATGAAGACAATGAAAATGAAGACCTCGACGATAATAACAATGAAATGGTGCCGACAGTGACGACGATTACGAATGAAAATGTCTAGTTTTTTTTAAAAAAAATTATATGCTATGTAGTCTTTTGAATATCCAATGCTAATGTGTCAATTGGAGTTAAAATTAGTGGAAATACATTTTTGTTTCATTAAATAATACAAACACACCATTATAGACAATTTTACCTTTTTAACCTACCGCTAAAAAACCTAATAATGTGGATGATAACTATCAAGGTTGGATGAGCTGCCACCACGAGCTAAATTGTCACAGTGTCGCAAACTCACTGTAGGACACTTACGGCGATTGTGCCCTATTTGTGAACATAGACTATATTTACGTGTGTATACGTTATTCCCCATATCTATTTGGTTTCGTGTCTGCATTCTTTTTTTCACTCCCTTGCGGCGCAAAAATACCTTGTTACAAACCATTACAAATGGTTCTGGTGGCCAATAAAACTCAAAACCCACTGGTTTAAAGTGTCCATTATAGGTTTTTGCGTATGTCACCATACTGTATTCTCTATCAATATACTTCATTGTCGCAAACCAGTATACTCAAAACACTTCAAATTGCCAATCCCGAGCTCCAAAATCAAATTTTCCAAGTTTTGAACTAAACCCTCCATTATGTCCCTTTTCATCTAAATGAAACCGCATATGCGGACCTGGGACCGCATCTGCGAGAACATGGTTGCATCTACGACATTTCACTTAAAGCCCAGATTTCGCACTTGCAATTCCCCATTTACAGATGCCGTATCGCTTCTGCAGTAAATCTCCCGTATCCGCAGATCCTACTGTTTCACCCAAATTCCGCTTCTCTGATGACAATGTCGCTTCTGTGGCTATGCACCTAGGAGACCCAACCGCATGTGCGGTTAAGAAAACCAGCAGCTGAAGCTGCTCAAACAATTCCCAATTCTTCCGACGACTTTCTAAAACCATCCCCAGGCCCTCGGGACCTCAACCAAAAACACAAACTAGTCTAATACCACTGTCCAAACTTACAAGCCTAAGAACTCCGAAACTCTAAAAATACGCTTTCGATCAAAAAGTCTATCAAACCTCGTCCGAATGACTGAAATTTTGCACACACTTCACATTCAACACTACGGAGCTATTTCATCTTCCAGAATTTCATTCCAGCCCTCAGATCAACATCTCACTATCAGACCAAAACTTCAAAAATTCAACTCTCGGCATTTCAAGCCTAATTTAGCTATGGACCTCCACAACATAATACGATCACGCCCCTAAGCCCAAAATCACTCAACGGAGCTAACACAACAATCAAAATTCCATTCCAAAGCCGTCTTCATACTGTTTCAACTATGGTCAAATTTCCAACACTTAAGCTGTCATATAGGGACTAAGTGTTCCAAAATTCACAACAACTCAAAACCGAACATCCTATCAATTCAATATAGCAGAAATAAACATGGGAAAAAACAGTTAATAGGGGATCGGGCGTAAATTTTTAAGACGACTGGATGGGTCGTCACATCCTCCTACACTTATACATCTGTTCTTCCTCGAACAAGCGTAGAAACATACTTGAATTAGTGAAAAATGAGGGTAACGGGTGCGCATATCATGCTCGGTCTCCCAGGTTGCCTCCTTGACTGGCTGACCCCGCTACAAAACCTTTACTGATGCAATGTTCTTTAAACTCAGCTCTCTAACATGCTTGTCTAATATTTCCACTGGCTCCTCAACATAAGATAGGTCCTTCTCCAATTAGACCAAATTGAAACCCAACACGTGCAACGGGTCACCGTCTACTTTCGAAGCATCGAAATGTGAAATATCGGATGAACTCCTGCCAAGCTGGGAGGTAAGGAAAGCTCATAAAAAACCTCCCCAACATTCCTCAATATCACAAAAGGGCCAATAAACCTCGGACTCAACTTCCCTTTCTTTCAAATCTCATGACGCCTTTCATAGGTGAAACCCAAAAAAGAACCTGATCTGCAATCATGTAGGAAACATCACGAACCTTTCGGTCCATATAACTCTTATATTTGGACTGGCTATACGGAGTCTATCCTGAATCACCTTAACCTTCTCCAAAGCATCCAGAAAAAAGTCTGTGCCCAGTAATTTAGCCTCACGCAGCTCAAACCAACCTACCAGAGATCTACACCGCCTATCATTTAATGCCTCATACGGTTCCATCAGAATGTTGTACTGATAACTATTGTTGTCTGCAAACTCTGCCAATGGTAAGAACTGATACGACGACCCTCCAAACTCAATCACACACGTACAGAGCATATCCTAAAGAATCTGAATAGTGCGCTCAGACCGCCTGTCCGTATGAGGGTGAAATGATATACTCAACTCCAACCGAGTACCCAACCCATGCTGAGCCCTCCATAACCGTGATGTGAACTAAGTACCTCTATCTGAAGTAATGGAAACTAGAATACTATGCAGACGAATAATCTCCCGGATATAAATCTCTACCAATCGCGCTGAAGAATAGGTAGTGCACACAGGAATGAAATACGTGGACTTGGTCAGCGTATCTACAACCACCCAAATGGCATGGAACTTCCTCAAAGTCCGTAGGAGCCCAACTACAAAGCAGCACATGGACCTGGTTCGTAAAGACAGGTATCCTCTTAGAGACTATCAGGTGCAATTATGTGCTACTTGCTGCATTATTTGGAAGGCTTGCTTGCATGTTGACCGTCTTTACAAAATTAGTTGAGCAAAATTTAAAAAAATCATTCTCCTAGTTTAGTATAAATAATCCTTTTTACTAAAGTTTTGAAGTAATGTGGCATGAGGTGCAAAGATTAATTTTCATAAAAAATAGTCCGTTTCACCGAACGACCTGGGTTTGATTCTTACTAGGTGTGAAATACGTAGGAAACCTTTATTAAGTCCGACCCCGAATTTTCGAAAACCCAAAAATACTTTCCTTTAATCCTTGATATAACATATCCAAAAAAATTTAAAAAATAGAAACAAAAAAAAGAGTTTGAATTCCAAAATATTTTCCTTCTTCTTCAAAAGTTTTCTTTCGGAAACTAAAAAGAAAACTCAAAATCCAAAAATATTTTTAGAAATACAAAGGCATAAATTAAAAATCTAAAAAAATATTTTTTTTTCTTTTTAGAGTCTTTTTCAACAATTTTCTAAAAAAATAAAATCTAAATATACTTTCCTTTAAATCTATTTTGAGACATCAAAACCAGAAATTTCAAATTAAATGAATGAATAAAATGAATTGCAAAATGTTTTCATTCTTCTTCTGAAGTTTTTCTTTTCTTTCTGAATTAAAAACAAAACTCGAAAACCCAAAAAAAAAATTTCATTCAACGGCAAAAAATTAAAACTCCAAAAATATTTTCTTCTTCTTTGGAAGTCTTTCTTTTGGAAAACAATCTTACTCTTTAGAAGTTTTTATCCAACAATTCCCACAAAAGAAAAATCTAATAATATTTTCCTTGTTAGGAGCTTTCCTAGTCTAATTTGTATATAAGTAAAAAAAATTAGCTTATTTATTTATTCTTGATACTCTTGAACTACGTAATGATCTGAGTCATGCGACAACATAATACGTAGGCAACCCCTAAAATGTTCGATTGAAATATTTTTCAATAGCTCTAGAATAAGGTGAGGTGCATAAAAAGAGTAAAAAATAGAGGAATAAATAAGATCTTAGTAAGCGACGATCTTATAAGCCGGAATGAAACACAAAGCCTTCCAAAAGCATGTTAGAGACGGTGATAATGTTTGGAGCATAGCATTGTTACATGTGATTAGTATTTATAAAATGCTTAACCCTAACACGTTTGTTGCCTCTTATACTAGTAAGCTTAAGGTGGTTGGTTTTTGGTGAAATTGGCAACACATCATCTAAGGGGAAGGTATCGATGGCTAAAAATGATAAAATTAAGTTGGTAAATGACGACCCTCTGGATCAATCGGTTGAGCAAGAGTCAGAGGAAGCAAGAAGATTGAAACATCAATTGAGTGATGTGTATCAAGTTTGGGTCTATGTTCAGCATCTCAGGTTCCCTCTGAGGTAACTTCCACCATACCCCAAGCTATTCAACCATCGTTCCCTACAACGAGCGATCACATTTTACCACTAGGGTATGTGCCAAAGTATAGCTCTCATACCGGTCCTGGTATCTCAAATGTGCAGCCTTCTGCCGCACTGGTTAGGAACACGCCTCTCGTCATGTCTGGTGCACCAACGCATACAATCCCCCCACCAAATCCTGTGACAAGGCCAAATATCGAGCCACTATTCTTGAATATTATGGCCAATACTACTCTCTAGATATGGAATTTATGGGTTCGACTCTACAAAATCAGACCCCACAGTATGAGTTACCTGCAGAAAATAGAAATGCTGTAATGACACGAGATCCAAATGAAATGGTCAGGAAAATGAGAAGTATTGAGAAGAACATAAAGAACAAACAAGGACTAGGTGCTCACAAAAGTGTCTCATTCAGTGATTTGTGTGTGTTTCGTCACATCTATTTACTCCAGGGTTCAAGATACCAAAATTTCATAAATATGATGGATACGAAGACCCTATCGCCCACTTGGAAAGGTACTGCAACCAGTTGAGGGGCACAGGAGGAAACAAAGGGTTGCTGATGGCTTATCTTGGAGAGAGTCTGGTAAGGGTAGCCTCTGAATGGTTCATTGACCAAAATAGCTCTCACTAGCATGTTTGGGATGACATAGCCCAGACTTCCGTCAAACAATTTCAGTACAACATTGATATTAAGCCAGACTGCAATTCCTTGTCCAATATGAAGAAAAAGCCGACTAAAAGCTTCAGGGAGTATGCCATTAGGTGGAGAGAGCAAGCATCCAGAGTTAAATCACCCATGGGTGACCATGAGTTAATCACTGTCTTCCTTCAGGCTCAGAATCCTGATTATTTTAAAAATATGATGGCTACAATGTGTACACCTTTTGTTGATGCAATAAAGATAGGAGAATGATCGAGAATCGCATCAATACTGGCCGAATTATAAGTAAAGTAGATCACAAAGCAGCAACCAAAGAAATCTAGAGAAGGCCAAATAGCCTTGATAACCAAAAGAAGAAAGATGGGGAGGTCATGATGGCATCACGGGAAAAAAGAGGCCAAAAAGGAGCATCTCAACCCCTGGATCCATGATACTCAGTTGCTCTACAGTATGCAACTCAGTCTTATGCCAAACCATCTAATTGCCAACATATGCGGGCCCCAATTTTAACATACCTTCATCTGCGACATCAAAACTCTCAGTCACTCTACAACGCTCATCCAGAACAAGAGTATGAAAGGAGGGACAATTTCATACCAATCGTAGAATCCTACACAAGTTTGTTTGAAAGCTTGAAACATTGTGGCATGATTGAGCCACTTCAAGGGTATGTTCCTGATCCATATGTAAAAGGTTTTACACTGATATACACTGTGTGTACCATTATAATGTCCAGGGACATAGCACTAAGGATTATCAAGCTTTAAAAAGGGAAATAGAAATGAAGATTCGATAAGGGATTCTCGTGGTCCAAGATAATGGCACCCTAAACGTCATGACAAAGCACACTATGTTTGGATGATTTATTATGATAAATAATAGGGGATGGTTAGGTGAAAAATATCAAGAACGTGTTGTCACACTTCCTTTTTTAGATACCCCACCCGAAGGTAGTGTATAAGAGAGTTTTTTCCAATTAAAGTGACAATCGAAACAGGATTTATCATTAAAAGAATTCAGAGTCACCACTTGGGATATTTATGGTGTCCCAAGTCACCGGTTCAAGTCCCCAATCAAGGAAAAGATTGACTCTGTACTATAGTCCGTGAACTAAAAATCCGGGTAAGTAATTCTGTTAACCCGGGAGAAGGTGTTAGAAATTCCTGAGTTCCGTGGTTCTAACATGGTCGCTCAACTGTTGTAATTGACCTAATTATCTTATTTTAAAAACATTTTGAACCTATGTGCATTTCAACGTTTAACTGCTTTTATTCATTTTTAAAGAAGATTTGGCGTCGTCTAAAATATGTTTTTGGACCACATCACATAAAATGCACCAATAATATAAAACACATTTTATTCAACGTTACAAGAATTTAGATTTGGGTCGCATGAAATGCACACCTAAGTTTAAGAAGGTACATTATTAAAATAACACGCCCAAAAGCAACTACGCGTCTTTAATTTTTGCAAGGGCCATGAAAATTTGCTAGATGTCACGCCTCGAATTCTAAGGAACTTACAAGAAAGTTAATAATAATGAGGGCCGTGTTATTGTCATTCCGATTGGCATGGTGCACCTCAATTTATTTTCAACCAAGAGGTTTCTACATCAAATTATGAGAACGTAAGCACATGCTTTTCCCTTCAAACCTGACCTAAGAGTTTATGACCAAGAGAAAATTGCAACTTATAATAACATGCATATCCATTGACCATGACTAAGGTTGAATACCTAATGAACATGCTTCATGACATATTTAGTCCATCATTCTTGTGGCTACTACATGCCATGATGGAATTACCAAGCAAACAAACAAATGACAATTCTAAAAATCATTTTAATACTCTAAATACAGCACGCAAAGAGTTTTATGCTCAATAGTGTCCAAGTCCTCTTGATACAAATTATCTACATTGACATACTACTTGAAATCTTCAAGAACTTAAGAGGATTCGAACAACAAAGTAAAACACAATACTTAAACATAATGGAAACCAATCTAACTACAGGGATCAACTAATTTGAAGGGTAAACAATCATCATTTAATCGATTTCCTAGTTACAAATCTCGGCATGAATAAGCCAACTTCATGTTCATACAATCTCATATATTAATAGGTGCAGTGAATACCTGGAAAGTGAGGTGAAACAAAACAGGAAGAGGTCAGTAGCCAAGCAGCAAGGCGACAGAACCCAGCAACCCAGAATCAGCAAAATCAAACTTGAAAAAAAGACAAAAAAAGAAGGAGGTGCAACAGTCCAAAAAAAACAATCAATCAAATGGTAACTCAACCAACTTCAGACCGGCTTAAAACCACATTCAATCTATCTCAAACACCCAATGGACCAAAGAGTGCTTTAGCAAATTGGGATTATAGGGAATCAATGTAATAGTGAAAATTTTAGTCGTTCTCTTTTTTCTATATTCTTAGCTCTACAAAAATCTCCTTTTAGCTTAAGTTAACAATGCCTTCATAGGCAAGCAACTAGGATAACTATCAACTTTCAAATTTCCTTTTAGTCCTTATTAATTTCCTATTTTGCTACTTAATCACTCATTTATTGACTTGTTACCCAAGCTATAGTCTGAAATTTAATAAAAGAACCCTACTCTTCTAAATCAGTTACCCTTAAATTTCCTCAGCACATTACCTAAACTACAAACAACTCTTGAGTAATCACTTACAGAGTCTTAAAAATTTTAACAAGAGACTCAAGCCCAAATGGAAACAAGAATCCCAATTTTCTAAACCTAGCACTAAGACAAAACAAACTAATACCCAAACACATTCAAACCAATGTTTCTGAATTTTTTTAAAGAAATTATAAGCAAATCGAGCCTCTTTTCACTTGCTTAATCCAATCATTGAACTAACAATACTGAAAATACCCAATAAAGACTATTTAAACTAACTAACTAAATATGAAGGCTTCTTAAACTAATCATGCATATGAAGAGACGACTCAAAAGACGCAGAAAAAGAAATCTAAAAGAAGAAGAAGAAGCAACATGCAATAATAAAAGAAGAAAAATGAAAGAAAAGTAAAGGAAACCAGAGAAATACCTAGAGGCGTGGACAGACCTGATGTAACTTGAAAACTCTAAGAGACATCCATAACCAGATAGAGTGGAATATGTCTCATACTTCATTCAATATCCCCAAGAATATACTCAATAATATTTAATCATTTGTTTTCGTGTGAAAACACACGATTAAAGGCCATTATAGCCTAGAATCGTCAAAACCCCGTTGGATTTGGACTTGTGGAACTAGGGTTGTCTCTTTACATCCGGATTCGAGAAGTTCTATTGGGTTTCAAATGGAGTGAGTTGGGGTTTTGGAATGAAGTAGAAAAGGTAGTTCAGGGGTGTTATTTTGGTGGGGTTTAGGTTCGACGCCGTCGGCTGAGGCGGAGGAATCAAGGGCGGCAATGTCGGCTAAACGGCCAAAACCTTGAAAAAATGACTAAAGGTTGTTGTTCTTGCGAAAACAGCCTTCCGGCGCCCTTTTGAAGGACATTCGGCTATTTTGGACAAGAATGGCATCGCCTAATTATTTAAGGTAAAAATAAAATATTTGTTCTTTTGGGCTATTTTTGCAAAAAGAAAAGTTGGACCCGATGGGCGTTGCCTACGTATCTCACACCCTGTGAGAATCAAACTGGCGTAGTTCATGCAAATAAAATAAAACCAACTATTTTTTAAAACAAAACCTTTTTCTTCTTTTTTTTGTCTTCTCATTTTTTGAAAATTCGGTAGAGTTTCAGTACCATTTGGACATTGGACTTTTCATTCAAAACTCACTTAAACCTCGCAATGTTATTTTCTTTTTCCAATTTTCTCCCATCAATAAAGCCGATCAGCATGCAAACCCCAAGCAAATAAATGCAACAAATAGCACATAAAATATGCATCAAGATGGTCTGTTATTTTTGGTACACGTGTCCTAGACAGATCCAAATCCCGTGTTGAGTCCCCTAAGTCAAATGCATGTGATGCAACAAATCGCTCCTACTAGGGATCTAGCATGAGGCTAAGTTATTCTAGGTTTAAAAAACATGAGTTTATTGTCCAGACCTGGCTTACCCAAACGGACAACTCGAGCCGAGGAGGGGCAGTGTACCGGGAATACAGAAGCTTCGCCGGCTTTGCAACTTGTTCGAACCTCGTTCTAAATTTGGAAGTTAACTCTAAAAAAAATTCACACGAAGTGCACACTCATTCGTTATTTAGAAGACTCGGAGAGAGGAGGGATTCGTAACAATTTATAAACAGTTCACCAATATTAAAGAAGTAAAAAAATAACATTTAACACATTAGACCCAAACCTGTAACAAAATCAGATAAAACCAAATATAACAGTTTAATCAAGCTCGAATTCTTGAACCCTGAACCAGAGATTCTGTGTTCGGTCCTCAGCAGAGAGCCAGAGCTGTCACGCCTCCTTTTTTACATACCCCACCTGAAGGTAGTATATAAGGGAGTTTTTTTCAATTAATGTGACAATTGAAACGGAATTTATTATTGAAAGAATTTAAAGTCGCCACTTGGGATATTTATAGTGTCCCAAGTCACCGGTTCAAGTCTTGAATTGAGGAAAAGATTGACTATGTACTACAGTCCGCGAACCAGAAATCCGGGTAAGGAATTTTGTTAACTCGAGAGAAGGTGTTAGGCATTCCCGAGTTGCGTGGTTCTAGCACGGTTGCTCAACTGTTGTAATTGGCCTACTTATCTGATTTTATAACATTTTGAATCTATGTGCATTTTAACTTTTAACTGCTTTTATTTATTTTTAAAGAAGATTTGACATCGTCTAAAATATGTCCTTGGACCACGTCACATGAAATGCACTCGTAATCCAAAACACATTTTATTCAACGTTATAAGGATTTGGATTTGGGTCACATAAAATTCACACCCAAGTTTAAGAAAGTACATTATTAAAATAACGCGCTTAAAAGCAACTACGCGTCTATAATTTTTTTGAAGGTCATGAAAATTTGCTATATGGCACACCTCGAATTCTAAGGATTTTACAAGAATGTTAAATAAAATGAGGGTCATGCGATTGTCATTCCGATTAGCATGGTGCACCTCAATTTATTACTACTCAAGAGGTTTCTACATTAAATTATAAGGGCCATAAGTTGTTTATATTATCTGATATGGCGCTCCCCAACTGGTCAACAACCCCATTATACCGTCCAAATATAGTTAGAGGTCCCATTGAAACTAACTAGGATGGCTTATATAAAGAAAGGAAAAAGAACCAATCTATCTACATAAAAAGGCCTTGAACCAATATGAGTAGGATGATGGCCCAATAAAGAGATGAGCAAAATCTATAAAATTGGCCTAATTTAGGATCATATAGCTAATGATCATAGGAACCCACATCGAGTCTTGACATTATATAAATGACAATTGAAGCTGCAAATGAGTTCAAATAAAAAATTAATTGATGAGACTACTACATTCCAAGAAAACTTTGGGATAGTCTTTAATTCATCAAAAACAAATTACCTAACAGTGATTTGATCTTTGAAACAGTTAACAGTCTAATTTAACAATTAACAACAAGGGATTTATCTTATCAGTTGACTCCCAAACTTGAAGTTATCGAAAAATACAGCCAAATACTTCAAGCTTAAACCTGATAAAGACACCACCCCAAAAATTAGAACATAAGCACATGTTTTTCCCTTCAAACATGACATAAGAGTTTATGACCAAGAGAAAACAGTAACTTATAATAATATGCGGATCCAAGAATGTTATTGATCATGACTAAGGTTGAATACCTAATGAAAATGCTTCATGACATTTTTAGTCCATCATTCTTGTGACTACTACATGCCATGATGGAATTACCAAGAAAACAACCAAATGAAATTTTGAAAATCATTTTAATACTCCAAATACAGCACGCAGAGAGTTTTATGCTCAATAGTGTCCAAGTCTTTTCAATACAAAGTATCTACATTGGCATACTACTCGAAATCTTCAAGAACTTAAGAGGATTCGAACAACAAAGGAAAACACAATACTTATACATAAGGGAAACCAATCTAAATACAGGGATCAACTAATTTGAAGGGTACAGAGTCATCATTTAATCGATTGCCTAACTACAAATCTCAGCGTGAATAAGCCAACTTTATGTTCATCCAATATCATACATTAATAGGTGAAATGAATACCTGGAAAGTGAGATGAAACAAAATAGGAAGAGGTCATTAGCCAAGCAGCAAGGCGACAGAACCCAGCAACCCGGAATTCAACAAAATCATACTTGAAAAAAAAAGACCAAGAAGGAGGTGCAACAGTCCAAAAAAACAACTCAATCAAATGGTAACTAAACCAACTTCAAACCAGCTTAAAACCACATTCAATCTATCTCAAACACTCAATGGACCAAAGAGTGCTTCAGCAGATTGGGATTATAGGGAATCAATGGAATAGTGAAAATTTTAGTCGTTCTCTTTTTTTCTGTATTGTTAGCTCTCAAAAGATATCCTTTTAGCTTAAGGTAACAATGCCTTTATAGGCGATTTACCAGAGTAACTATCAGCTTTCTAATTTTCTTTTAGTCCTTTTTAATTTCCTATTTTTCTACTTAATCCCTCATTTATTGACTTGTTATCCAAGATGTAGTCTGAGTTTTAATAAAAGACCCCTACTAAAAGCTTCTAAATCAGTTACCCTTAGATTCCCTCAGCCCGTTACCTAAAATACCCTTCACACCCTTGTTTATTACCCTTTAAAACCAATATGGGTCAGACAGGCGTATGGGTCAGGTTGATCCAATTCGATGGGTCTAATTAGCTCTCTATTGGGCTTTCGATTTCCCAACCCAGATCAAGAGATAACTCAAATAACTCTTGAGTAATTACATACAGAGTCTTAAAATTTTGACAAGAGACTCAAGCCCAAATAGAAATAGGAATCCCAATTTTCTAAACCTAGCACCAACACAAAACAAACTAATACCCAAACACATTCAAACCAATGTTTCTGAATTTTTTTAAAGAAAATATAAGCAAATCGAGCCTATTTTCCCTTGTTTAATTCAATTATTGAACTAACATTACTGAAAATACCCAATAAAGACAATTTGAACCAACATGAAGGCTTCTTAAACTAATCATGCATATGAAGAGACAACTCAAAAGACGCGGAGAACGAAATCTAGAAGAAGAAGAAGATGAAGAAGAAACAGGCGACAATTAAAGAAGAATGAAAGAACTAATTTTCTTTTAGTCCTTTTTAATTTCTTATTTTTCTACTTAATCCCTCATTTATTGACTTGTTACCCAAGCTGTAGTCTGAGATTTAATAAAATACCCCTACTAGAAGCTTCTAAATCAGTTACCATTAGATTCCCTTAGCCCATTACCTAAAATACCCTCCACACCCCTGTTTATTACCCTTTAAAACCAATATGGGTCAGACACGCATATGGGTCAAGTTGATCCAATTCGAGGGGTCTAATTAGCTCTCCATTGGGCTTTTGATTTCCCAACCTAGATCCAAAGATAACTCAAATAACTCTTGAGTAATTACATACATAGTCTTAAAATTTTTGACAAGAGACTCAAGCCCAAATGGAAACAGGAATCCCGATTTTCTAAACATAGCCCCAAGACAAAACAAACTAATACCCAAACACATTCAAACCAATGTTTCTGAATTTTTTTAAAGAAAATAAGCAGACCGAGCCTTTTTTCCCTTGCTTAATCCAATTACTTAACTAACATTACTCAAAATACCCAATAAAGACTATTTGAACCAACATGAAGGCTTCTTACACTAATCATGCATATAAAGAGACAACTCAAAAGACGTGGAGAAAGAAATCTAGAAGAAAAAGTAGAAGAAATAGGAGACAATAAAAGAAGAAGAGTAAAGGAAACCAGAGAAATACCTAGAGGCATGGACAGACCTGAAGTAACTTGAAAATTCTTTGACTTTCTTGACAAGAACGACCTCTAATCATTTGTTTTCATGTGCAAACACACGATTAAAGGCCATTATAGCCTAGAATTGTTGTGTTGGATTTGGACTTGTGGAACTAGGGTTGTCTCTTTACATCTGGATTCGAGAAGTTCTGTTGGGTTTCGAATGGAATGAGTTGGGGTTTTGGAATGAAGGAGAAAAGGCAATCCAGGGGTGTTATTTTACTGGGGTTTGGGGTAAATACCTCCGGCTGCGGTGGAGGATTCAAGGGCGGCGATCTAGGGTTTGAAAGTTTTGACGAGTTCCAGTGGGATTCGAGAGGAATGTGGTATGGGTATGAGGAAAAGGAGACAAAGCTGTTGTGTAATTTTGGTGGCCATTAGTGACTTGCCGCCACCATGGGACAATTTCTGGCAGCGGCGTTATAGGTGAAGGAGAGAGACGAGTGAGAGAGGTAGGGAGTGTGTTTGGACACTTATATGTTATGTGATAATTACTTAAGGGCTATTGGATCATGTAACCTCGACGGTCCTGATCACTCTAGGCTAAACGACGTCGTTTGAGTTGGGCAGTGTTGGACCTGGGTTAGAATGGGATTTGGGCTGGGTGTGGGTCAATATAAACGAGTATTTGATGTATTTTGGCCCAAACATGGTCTTTTTATTAAGACCCTCTTTTCTTTTCATTTATTTTTCCTTTTCTTATTTTTTTTATTTTTCATATTTCTTTTAAATTCTTTAAGAATTAAAATAAAATAAAAAACAAACCCAAATTATCCTAATTAAATACGTCTAATGCTTACTACACCTAATTAAACCAAATTAAAATAAATGATACCAAAATTCCAAACTAAAATTAAAAGTGTGAAAATAAACTATTTTTGTGTGTTTTTCCTTTTTTTATAAAATAAAGAATTAATAAGTTAATCGTGCAATCCTAAATTAAATCCTAAACGCAAATGCACATATTTTGTATTTTTATTTAATTAAAATACACAAACAAAATTCAAACAATTAACGAAAAAATGCCACGAAAATTATAAAATTGCAAACACTGAAAAAGAATTATTTTGTTTTGAATTTATGAAAGTAATTCTTATAGGACATAAATCACATGCTCACACATGTCCACTGGATAGAAGGCAATCAATATTGTTGAAGGTCATGTTTGATGTTGGTGTGCAAATTCGTAGACAGGATGTTAAGCTTGATAATTGGAAAGTCAATCTTTTCCTTGCCGAGAAGGAGTCTAGGTAACTTATTTTGTCATAATTTCTATCATCCGGATTATTTCGAGGTTGTGATCCAGATGTTTTTTGCTTGTCCTATCATCAAACCTCTCTATCCTTTAATCAATGAAATGCAACTTTTTCTCTTTTATTTGTGTCATTTTTATCCATTGTGTTTAGTTCTTCTTCCATATATATTTCTTTTCATGCTAATTTTAGTGACACGACATGAATGTGGAGTGTTCAGCTAGATTTTAAAAAGATTGTTCAATCTGTAATTGAATTGAGAAAAAATATGTGGAGGACAAAGTAAGAGGTTGAAAAACTTTGATGATAATCCCGTGTCAAGGTCACGTGGAACCGAAACAGTCATATTCGTAGAGGTTAAAGACTTTTGTCCCAAACCTATCATGAATACTGGCTTAAGTATAATTAAAGTTTTGAAGTTTGGTTGGACTAATTAATGAAAAGGTTTTTGCAATGGTCTGCATAATCTGATCATATCAAGGAAGATGACCCAAATCCCCAAAGAAGGTGAGTTCTAGGGAATTTAAAATGATTAACTGGTAAAGTGCATCCTTCTACATCAGGACAAGGACCAAGAAATGGTGGCTCCAAATTATCAAAAGTCATTTGTTACGGAACTATACAACAAACAAAACCAAGAAAAGGTGACTCCAAATTGCCAAAAGCCATTTGTTACGGAACTATACAACTGATAGAACCAAGAGAAGTTGGCTCTAAATTGTCAAAAATCATTTCTTACGGAACTATACAACTGACGAAACCAAGAAGAGAGTCATGTGCATCAATGCCGAATTTGAGAAGAGATAGAATGGTTGGTATTCTTGAGGTTGGAAGACCTTTTTTTGCTTCCCAAATATTTTTTTTACCCAAATACTTTATACCCTTCATTACCTCTTTTGGGCATGTTTTGTTTTTCTTTGACTCCCCTCTTTTGGAATCAAGTATTGAGTCAAAAAAAAAATCGATGATCCATGCCATTAGAAAATAGGAGTTGGGACAATTTCGTAAGAAAAGAGAAGAGAATAAAAAAAAGAGAAAAGAAAGAAAGAAAAATGAAAAGCAAAACAACAAAGGAATCTTTCGTATTAGTTTGAACTATGTTTGCCTTGATTCCTTTAAAGGATACGTTGGCAGCTCTACTCTAAGGTTCGGTCTAACCAAATCAAAAAATAAACATCCCTTAGTATCTGAAACTAGAGCAGTTTTTTATATTTATTTTTTCTTTTTTTGTGAAGCGTCGATTCCAAGAGTTGTAAATATACAACTCTATCATCTTGAGTCTATTTTGAGCCTTAATGTGACCCTTTCTTTCTAACCCCCTCCAAAATCCTTCCAAATAAAGACCTTCCAAATAACCTTAAGAATGCTAAGGAAAAACCGCAGTAAGCAATTGTTGTCACACAATGTAGAATAATGTCAAGTTGCTCGCACAAAAAGGCGAAAACAAAGAACAGATAATGAATGGAAATGAAAGAGTCTTATTGGTGAAAACCCTCATAGGCACTACAAGGCGATGGTAAGTAGAGATAAATAAATGAGAGAGGTTGGTTGGTAAAAACTTTTTCAGGCACCATTGGTCAAAGGTGATCTATGATTTGATGCAAATGATTGGCACAAAGAGGCCAACTTCAAAGACGAAAAGGAACAACAAGAAGAAAGGGTAGATTGGTTGGATCGATTCGGCCGCCCAGTCCAAAATTCATGTCATGATCATTAAAGTTGGCTACCATGTTCAAAGGAGCCCCTTTTTTCTTTCACTCCACTTAAAGTGGCATTTTCAGTTAAATACTATTCCTTATCACTTTTACCTCGTGTCATTTTGTCCATTTGAATTTTTATTTTGAGTCAGTCTTTGTTAAAACAACCGAGAAATGATTTCAACATCTGTTACCAGCTTTCCAATTGTACAGAACGAGTTCTATCCTAGCACATTGAAGAGACGTACCCAGGAAGCAACATGCACAATAAGAATGTTGAAGCTAAACGAGGTCTGAGGGTCCAAGCCAATGGAAGTTCCAAAAGTTTTCTGGTCTATTTGTTTAGAAGCTAATAAAGAAAGGGCCACAAAATTGGTCATTGTTGCATAGAAGTGTTAAATAAAGGATGTGGGCATACACAGCATTAACAAACGTACAAATCCAACTGTGATTTCCTCAGATAAGCAGAACAAAAGGTTTCGAAGAAATCGAAAAGGTTGCTAAGTAAGACTTCCTTCATGGGCAATGCTGATAGCACTACAGACACAAACTGATATTGGGTGCAAAATAATCAAGTTTGATTTCTAAAGGAAAAACCGCCAAACAAAGGACTTGCTTTATAGACAAGGTTCAACAACACCTTAGACATCCGGTTACGAAACAAGCGGAGGCGACATTAGAAAGCCAAAGTTTCCAGAACATGCTACAGAGCCTCATAGCTATTTGGTACCATTACTAGCAAATCAGTTCTCCAACAATGAGGTGGCCGCAGATTCAAACTGCTCAAGGCATTCAAGTCCACAAACCGACCATCATTGTTAAACTCAAAAATCTTTCTTTGTTTGAAGTAGGAAACAAAGTAGTGTAGAATTGAAGTTCTCAAAGGACAGATATCACCAAAGGTAAATTCTTTCAAGTCTCTATTTGTTTTTTCTAGATATACATATAATCACATCATTAACAACTACAATTTCCAGCATAAGGTACATCAGTCCTTAGTTGAGGTCCCATTTTGACGTAGGGCATACCACTCCCTAGTCGCATATTTAGTATAGGGTACACAAACCCGTAGTTGTATTTTCTAATATAAAGTACAACATTTTTATTGAGGTTCTATTTTCATACAAGGTACCCTATCCCCTGGTTACTTTCTCTCTAAGTGATACAAGGTGCCATCCTTTGGTTACATTGTCTCAGCAATACATGGTGTTAATCCCTAGTCATATTCTATCGTAGTAATACAGGGTGCTAATCCCTGGTTACATTCCTTCTCACTGATACACAGTGCCAACCCTTGATTATATACCTTCTTAGTGATACAGGGTGCTAACCCCTGGTTATATTCCTTCTTAGTGATACAGGGCGTCACCCTAATTAAATTATTTCTCAGTGATACAGGGTGCCAACCCCTAGTTATTCCTTTTCAGTGATACAGGGTGCCAACCCCTGGTTACATTCCTTCTCACTGATAGAGGGCGCCAACCCTTGATTATATTCCCTCTTAGTGATACAGGGCGCCAACCCCTGCTTATATTCTTTCTTAGTGATACAGGGCCCCAATCTCTGGTTACATTCTTTTTAGTGATACAGGGCGCCAACCCCTAGTTATATTTCTTCTTAGTGATACAGGGCACCAACCCCGGGTTACACTCTTTCTCATTGATACAGGGCACCAACCCTCGGTTACATTCTTTCTCAGCAATACTGGGAGCCAACCCTTGATTATATTCCCTCTTAGTGATATAGGGCTCTAATCCCTGATTATATTCCTTCTTAGTGATACAAGGTGCCAACCCCTGGTTACATTCTTTCTAAGTGATACAGGCGCCAACCCCTGATTATTCCTTTTTAGTGATAAAGGGTGTCACCCCCTGGTTACATTCTTTCTCAGTGATACTGGACACCAACCCTTGATTATATTCCCTTTTTGTGATATGGGGCGCCAATCTCTGGTTATATTCTTTCTCAGTGATACAGGGCGCCAACCCTTGGTTACCTTATTTCTTAGTGATACAGGGCGCCAACCTCTGATTACATTACTTCCAAGACATTCAACCTCACTCGCAGGAGACACTCTTCCTAGTTCGAGTCATTCCAATAGGAGAAGCACTTCCTAAACTATACCATAAATCCTAGGAGACGCACATCCTAGTCCAAGACATTCAACCTCACTTTGTAGGAGACACACTTCCTAGTTTGATTCGTTCCAATAGGAGACGCACTTCCTAATTAGAACCATTGATCCTATAAGACGCACTTCCTAGTATATGACTTTCAACTTTACTCGTAGGAGACGCACTTCCTAGTTTGAATTATTCCATTAGGAGGCACACTTCCTAATCTAAACCATCAATCCTAGGAAACACACATACTAGTCCAAACTCTTCAACCTCACTCGTAAGAGACGCACTTCCTAGTTTGAAATATTCCATTAGGAGATGCACTTCCTAATCTATATTACCAGTCCTAGGAGACGCGCTTCCTAGTCCAAACCTTTCAACCTCAGTCTTAGGAGACGCACTTCCTAGTTTGAGCCGTTCCAATAGGAGACGCACTTCCTAATATGAACCATTAATCTTAGGAGATGCAATTCCTAGTCCAAAACTTTCAACCTCATTCGTAGGAGACACACTTCCTAGCTTGAGTCTATTCTATTCATTCTAATAGGAGATGCATTTTCTAATATGAATCATTAATCGTAGGAGATGCAATTTCTAGTCGGAGTCATTTAATCTGGCAGTCATTCCAGTGCCACCCATGAGAGATGCACCTCTTAGTCTAAGCTTTATCAACTTTACTCCTAAGAGAAGCACATTCGATTCGAGGTCATCAATATTATTTTTGCATCTTTCAAATAAGATAAGTTGATCTACAGCTTTACCCAATAACTCACAAAATTTTCTCAATGCCAAACTAGGGCAGAAACTTTTGTTTATTTTGTTCGTCTTTGATGGCTTTGTAGGCCCCACCGTAGAGCACAGGTTGTGATGATCAAAGCTTGAAGTTTCAGTTATCAAGAAGGAAGAAGTCTTTCGATCACAGGATAGTTGGAGTTCACTTTGACAATGTGTCAGTAACCCTACTTCTCAAGATTCATCTTCTCAATTTCAGATCAGGAAAACAAGCAACTGAAATTGAGTCATAATCGTTTCTTCAAATAGTATCACGATCCAGTCTAAGGTCAACACAAGAGACCAGGTCAAGAATCAAGATTTGACTCCAGAAGACACGTAGATAGAAATTTTGTACTCTTAGTTTGCAGACATATGTAGTGCTCTTCTCTTTTTATTTTGATGTAAGAAGCGAGTAACAATAACATCAACAACAGCAGCAACAACAGTCTTAACTCCAGTGTCTTGTAGTCCCAGCTACCAAATTTTTTCAAAACTACACTGACATGATTCCTCTAAACAAGGAAATGTAGGCAACCTCGGAAGCAAGGTTCGGTCACCTTTTTTTCAAAATTACTTCTATCAGAGTAATATGTGAGCAAAACTTAGCTATGACATTCACTTTTCTTTGCACAAAAACTCTTCATGTTCTCGAGCAAAGAGCGGCAGCTGTGAACACCTAATTTTGGCATTATTTTAACATCTCCTACATTCATTGATGTTTTATTATTTTAATTATTTTTATCAATTTTATGTCTTTAAATTCATATCTTCTATCATAGTAATACCAAAAGAAAATAGTTCTTCCTTCATTTGCGCATTTTAGGAATTAACTAACTATTTCAACTGGTGAATTAATCTAGTTAATTGATCATTTGAATAAGTTTTTAATCAATTTATTTGTTTATATAAGTTTAGTTTAATAATTAAGATTAAGGAAAAAATTAGGCCAAATTTAAAAGAGGGTGGCCAAAAGAACAATTGAAGGGCCGCAAGGGAAGGAGTAAGAAATGATGTAGGTTTGGCTTGAAACTACGTCGTTTCCTTAAGAGAATCAAGAATAGCTATCAGATCATCTTTAATCTAACGATCCACAATTGACTCTCTCATCCATATAAAAATGTTAAAAATTATATTTTTCTCCCCATTTTAATTCAAACCAAAACCCTAGATCTCTCTCTTCTCGCTCATTCCTCCTCTATCACCGCCGCCTGCTGCCGCTCTCTGGTGGCTAAACACCCTCCAACCAATGCCAATCTCCTCCTATCAAACTCCTCTCCATGAATCCAAACCCCAAATCATTTAAATCCTCACCAATCTCCATAAATCTAAGAAAATCTGAAACTTTGGTCGCCACTTTTTTCATGAATTCAGGAAGATTGAGCCCTTTTCTCCACTTAATTTTTATATAGATATATAGATCTCATCAGAGGCCATCTTTCCATGTTGGTCTTAACCCTAAAAACCGACCACCAAAATTCTGGCAAAGTCACCGGAAGCTTCCTCTTCTCTCCTATCCCCGACCCCAAAATTCCTTTTCTTCTTAAAATGATGATGGAATTAATATCTCAATAGCTAAAATTTTATTGATCTAGCGTCTGCCCACCAGAAATGGGTGTTCAAGGGTTAGATCGATGTTGTTCATTGACTTTGGCATTTTCCGGGTTGCTCGAGTCAGCATTAGGTTCCCTCATTGGGTAAATTCTAAACTCTATTCATTGATTTTCTATTTTTCTTCATAATTAGTATTAGTTTTAAGTTATGTCTTAATTTTTGTTTTCTTTCTTCTTTTTCTGTTTTGTCTAATTTTTTTCAGATCGCGCCCTCATTCGGTTAGTTTATTTGGATTATTTATGTCACTGTCAATACGTTTTTTGATTAATCACCAGATTTTATTTTGAATCGAATTAATTATATTAGCATTAGTTTAATGTTTGAAGTTTGAAATGCTAAATTTTCTGCTTTTGCACTTATTAAAGTAGTATGATGGTTTGGTTAGTGTCACGATACAAAATCTACTAAGGGTCATGGTGGCGCCGGACACCGTTGTCAGGCAAGCCAACCAAGAATGCATAATTAAATTTCAAATTTTTGTATTTCCGGAAATCATTTTTTTCTTTATACATAAAATAATAAATAATGAGATTTTATAGAAATCACATAAACTCGATAACAGACTTAATACTTAATAATCCAAAAATCCTCCCAGAACCAGGTATCACAAGTGCATGAGCAATTTCTAAGAAAAACCAAAAAAAATACAACGGTTGTCCGAAATATAATTGGATAGGGAATAAATAGAATCTTGAGAGAGACTATACTAGCTGCAGGTCGCCTCGAGGAAATACACCTCGCTTAGTCTCCGTGCAAACCATGCCACTGTGCTACTAAGCCACTAGCCACGCATAAACTTGTACAACAAAAATGCACAGCAAGTATAGTATGAGTACGGAAACAACGTTTACTCATCAAGTATCTCGTCTAATCTTGAAGAAGTAGAGACGAGAGGTCGACTTCAACACTTTCTAGTGGTCAATAAATAATATTCTAAAATGTGAGGAATCATGAATTTATATAGCAGTTCTAACATACAAAGCTAGAAAGCATGTAAATACCTTTAATAAATAATAAAGGATTTTCAAGATGTACTTTTCATTATCTTTATCAATTTATGGCAGGCCATAAAAGGCAAAATTAACATTTAAAATTCCAAGGCAAGCAATGTAAGCATGCACATATCATGCCGAGGTAGATGGCCCGCTCCAACAGAAATGTAAATTGTGCACTGCTGAGGATCGAACAGCTCGAATCATAGATGCATCTATTTAATCTGCTGAGGCGTTCGGCCTGCTCAAAAAATAAACACATAGAGACAGTCAATCAAGAAGTCAACATGGAAAGATTATTCAAAGAAAAGCTAATTCTCTTTTAACAATTTAAGAAAATAAATTTTAGATCTTTTTAGGAATTTATTTACTAATTCGATTTGATTTAAGCAATACAAGCTGTCAATAAGATGGCAAATTTCAAGTATAGCATGCTTTTGGGTCCTAGACTACACGGGCAATAGCATAATAGTAGCTACGCACGAACTCTCGTCACTTCGTGCGTACGTAGCCCCCACAATTAGGAGCACATAACCAATTAACTTACCTATGAGGATAATTCCCTCTTACAAGGTTAGAAAGGAGATTCACCTCGCTTCGAAGATTCATAACTGGCATTCCATGCCCTTCCGAAGACTCGAATTGATGAACAACGATCCAAAACTAGCCAGTAATTATGAAAACCCATTAATATATACTAAAGTACTCATTATAATCCAATTTATATTAATTCCTAACCCCGATCAAAAAGTTGACAAAAATGCCCTCCAGCCCTTGTGCCCGGAATCCAAATTTTTTCGAAAATAAAGTTTACCTATGAAGTTACAAACTCAAGTGTAGTATGAGTACGAAAACAGCGTGTACTTAGCAAGTATCCCATCTAATCTCGAAGAACTAGAGACGAAAGGCCGACTTCAATACTTGCTAGTGGTCAATTAATAATATACTAAAATATGAGTAAATCATGGATTTATATAGCAGTTCTAACCCACAAAGCTAGAAAGCAGGTAAACACCTTTAACAAATAATAATGGATTTTCAAGATGTACTTGTCATTATCTTTATCAATTTATGTCAGGCCATGAAAGGCAAAATCAACATTTAAAATTCTCAAGCAAGAAATGTAAGCATGCGCATATCATGTTGAGGTCGACGACCCACTCAAACAGAAATGTAAACAGTGCATTACAGAGGGTCAAATGACTCGAATCATATATACAACTATTTAATCTGCCGAGTCATTGGGCCCGCTCCAAAAATAAACACATAGAGACAGTAAATCAAGAAGTCAACATGGAACGATTAATCAAAGAAAAGTTAATTCTCTTTTGACAATTCAAGAAAATAAATTTTAGATCTTTTTAGGAATTTATTTACTAATTTGATGTAATTTAAGCAATACAAGCTATCAATAAGACGACAAATTCCAAGTATAGCATGCTTTTGGGTCCTAGACTACACGGGCAATAGAATAATAGTAGCTACACACGAACTCTCGTCACCTCGTGCGTACGTAGCTCCCACAATTAGGAGCACTTAACCAATTAACTCACCTATGGGGATAATTCCCTCTTACAAGGTTAGAAAGGAGACTCACCTCGATTCGAAGATCCATAACCGGCATTCCATACCCTTCCGAAGACTCGAATCGATGAACAACGCTCTAAAACTAGCCAATAAATTTGAAAATCCATTAATATATGATAAGGTACTCATTATAATTCAATTTATATTAATTCCTAACCCCAATCAAAAAGTTGACAAAAACGCCCTCCGGCCCATGTGCCCGGAATCCAAATTTTTTCGACGATAAAGTTTACCCATGAAGTTATGAACTCAAAATATATGATTTTCTCTTAGTTCCATACCCAAAAATTATGGTAAAAATTCAAGCATACAAATTTTCTAGGTTTTCCCTCAAACCCCAAATTTTCTACCTATTTCTATGTCTAAATCCATATATAAACCTTGTATATACCCAAAATCTAGTAAAAAGTACTTACCTCATGCTTGGTGATGAAAATGGCACTCCAAAGTTGCTCCAAAAATCGGCTCCCATGGAAGAAATGAAGTGAAAATGAGCCAAAACCTGATTTTAAAAGAACACTGCCCAGACGCCCCGTCTATGCGATTGCAAACAATGCTCCGCGATCGCATAGGCCAACTATGATGCCTCCCAAAATCCTTATGTACAATCACATGCAAGCTCCCGTGTTCGCACGGGCCAAACGCATCCCAGCCTCCAAACGTGTGCGATCGCAACACCAACCTTGTGATCGCATAAACAGCTTTTCCTCCTCTGCGATCGCATTGCACTTCCTGCGATCGAATAGGCCAAAATCCAGCTCCTCAACTCTTGATCTATGTGATCTCAGACCCTCTCACGCGATCGCATAGAGTAAAAACCTGCTGCACTTATACCAGAAAACCAGCAATCCTTACAAGGCGAAAATCGATCCATTAAGCATTTGAAACGCGCCCGAGGCCCCTGGGACCTCAATCAAACCTACCAACCAATCCCAAAACACATTTCGGACTTGCTCGAGGCCTCAAATCATATCAAACAATGCTAAAATCACAAATCACGCTTCATTTCAAACTTGAAGAACTTATAATTTCAAACTTTTACATTCGATGCCGAAACCCGTCAAATCACGTCTGATTGACTTCAAATTTTGCACGCAAGTCATATTCTATATTGCGGACCTACTCCAACTTCTAGAATCGGTTCCGGCCTCGATATCAAAATGTCCACTTCTGGTCAAACTTCTCCAAAAACCTTCAATTTTCTATCTTTAGCCAAATGGCTCCAAAATGACCTACGTACCTACGAATTCACTTCGGATCGCGCTCCCAACTCCAGAATAACCATACGGAGTTACTCCCAGACTCGGAATCCTAAGCGAACATTAATATCACTGAGATGCACTTCAACCCAAACTTATAAAATTTCTTCCAAAATGCTAACTTCCACAATAGGCGCCAAAACGCTCTCGAGTCATTCAAAACCCAATCCCAGGATACGCACGTCTGAAATCATCAGACGAACCTGCTAGAGCCTTCAGATCTCAATTGCGAGATCATTTACTCAAACATCCAATCTTAGTCAATTCTTTCAACTTAAAGCTTTCGAAATGAGAATTCTCTTTCCAGATCAATTCTGAACTTCCCGAAATTCAATTCCGACCATGCGCACAAGTCATAATACCTGAAATGAGACTTCTCATAGCCTCATACTGCTGAACGATGTGCTAGATCTCAAAAACACCGGTCGGATCGTTACAATTAGTTTATGAATGGTAAAAGATAAATAATGAAGTAGGGTACATATTTGGTTTACGTTTTACTATTTTTGGACTATTTGGAGTATAATACTCTAAATATTGTTCATAGTTAGTAAAACTTTGTCCTTTGGATGGATTTTTGACAAAAAAATCTGTCCTTTGAATAGTTTGAGTATATTTTTGGTGAAAAATCTACCCTTTGGACAAATTGGTAATGATAACTCAAGGTTTTCCCTCTCCTATAAAGAGAGGGTCTTTATTTCATTGGGGGGGGGGGGGGGGGAATATCAGTAGGAAAAAAAGACAAAAAAAGGGGGAAATTTTAGCACTTTATTTTTCTCTTAAAAATAATTTAGTAAGAGTTTTTAGGTTCTCCTTTTGGATTTTCTTTAAACCTTTTCTCTTAAGGAGTTTCTGGGTTCAAGTATTTTGAGTTTTCTGTTGTTTATTGTGCGTTGGCCGCTTGTTGTTGATTTAGTCTGCAGCTTTAGGTAACGCTTTTGCGCCTTATAATGTACTTTCAGTTGCAAATGAATGAAATGGGGAGCTTATAGTAAGAGTGCACTGTGGCCCGGGCTTGAATTGGGCCCGCAGTCCTGGCAGGCCTAACGGGCCTGGTGGTCCTGGGCCTGGTGTTACCTTTAGGCTCGTGACGGGCCTGTCCAAGACCATTAGCCCGTGAGCCCGGGACCGCTAGGCCCAGAACCGTCAGCCGGGCCCGAGCCGGTCCTGGCGGGCCTAAAGGGGCCCAACGGATATTTTTTAAAATAAAAAATTGTTTAAAAATCAGCAACGGCCATATTTAAAACATAGTCGTTTGGGCTGAAAATATGGCCGTTTGAAAGATTACAAAATGTCATTTGGCCCCCAAACTTTAATTTAACGCCAAACTTTATATAATTACACTTTTCCCATTTCTCAATTATAAATACCCCCTCATTCTTACATTTTTATTCAGCAATTCATCAATATCTCTCAATCTCTCTCAATCTTTCTACTACAATTGCTTAATTCGGCAATCTGGTAAACTCGTTTCAACTCTTACATTTTAAAAATATATTTTTGTGTGGTTGGGTTTGCATAATTATAATTAATATGGCATTTTCTTTGAAAAAAATATTTGGTAAAGAAAAAGGTAAAACCGGTTAAAGTGGTGGCCATAATACTACCCTTTCCCCGGCTCGACCTACAAAAGATAAGCAAGTTGAAAGTAGTCGCCAACCTAGACGTCCTTCTCCTCCTCCCGTAATGCTTGATAGTGATCACCCTTGTTTTCAATTTACTGATAGTGAATTTCTACATGATGTTGCAGTAGGTGATAGATTAGATGATTAAATTATGAATGCTCTTTATCCTAATGAACTTATCTTAGAGGAAAATGAGGATGATGATGATGATGATGATGATGATGATGATGATGATGAAACCCAAGCACCAAATTTAGATGATACACCTACTAGTCCTATTCATAACTCAAGTAATGCACCGGCCGACCCACCTGTAAAAACTCCAACTTTTAATAGACAACCTGCTAAACGTCAAGAAACATCATTAGTTTGGAATTTTTTTACTCAAGTAAGAGAACTAAATAAGGCTAAGTGCAAAACTTGTGGAAATTACTGGTTCATAAATTTACTGGAGTCCGTAGCGGCACGGGTAGTTTGACTAGGCACATAAAAACACACCCTAGAGATAAGGCTAGATTTTTTCAAATGCAAGCGCAACAAGAGGGGACAAGTGTAGATGCTGCGGTTAACCCTAGTACAGGTTCAAATCTAGTTCAACCAGGAATTAACATGTCACCAGAGGTATTTTATATTATGATCCAAATAGAGATCGTGAAGAATTAACAAAAATGATTACTGTTATGTGCTTACATTATACTTTTGCTTCTAATCTTAATTGGGTTCATTATATTAGAAGAGTTTTTAATTCTACTTATAAAGGTTGGCCTCGCGCAACAGTTAAGGCCGATATTTATAAATTCAAACATGAATATGAACAATATTTGCGCTATTTATTTATTCATATAACTAATTGGATTTCTATTACTACTATATTGGTAGAAGTTGTAATAATTGTGATTATTTAACTGTTACAAGTCATTGGATAGGTGAGGACTGGACAATGCAAAAATGTAAAATTGGGTATAGAATAATTAATTCACGTCACACAAGTAAGTTTATAGCTAACATTGTTTCAGATATTTGTAGATATTTATGCTTTAGCGATAAAATAATGGCAATTTCTATGGATAATGCTTCTAATAACAGTAGTGCTATCGGCATGCTTACAAAAACACTAAATCCTGCATTTACTAATATTTTCTATTTTAGATGTATTTGTCATATTTATCATTTAATTGTCGGTGATGCTATGCGAATTTTAAACATAGAAATTGAAAAGGTTCAAATGGCTCTTAATTGGATTTTTTATTCAATTAGATGGAATTGTATGTACGAAAGTTTAGCAGTTGCATATGAACATAGAAACCCAATTAATGCAACGTTTAATTCTCGGGTAGGTGGTGAGGATGATGATGAAATGCTTATTACCCAAGATTGGACGAATGTTAAAATTCTATTAGATTTTTTAGAACATTTTCAAGTTGCTACAAATGCATTTTCTGGGCAATATTATCCTACTATTTCACACTGTTTAGTTTATATTGCCGCACTAGCTGATTTGTTTGTTGAATTTGGCGAGGATGGGGATATTTATGAACTTTCTATAAATGAAATGAAACAAAAAATTTTAAAAAAAAATTCCTATCCCTCCAATTTTTGGTGTTGCTGCAATGTTAAATCCTCAAATGAAATTGGGAGGTCCTCATTTTTGGTATTCAAATATTTATAAGGCTTTAGATCTTTCAAACGAGGAAGTTGTTACACTTGCAGATGCAAAAGCATCAATTAAAATTATTAATGCTCAACAGTTTATAATGCATATCAACTTGCCTTAGAGCATGCTATTCCAATTATTCCAACCCCTACTTCGTCTAGCTCACAATCGTCTAAAAGAGCTGCGGGCTTAACAACTCTTATATCTTGGATGGAGTTCCGGGGTTCTCAAGGTGATAATTATGATGAAACTTCACATCTAAATGAGCTTCAAGATTACTTGTCTCAGGGACTTGAAAAGGAGAATCCAGCCGACTCTTTCGATCTTTTGGAATGGTGGAAGTCAAGGGAAAAATATTTTCCGGTTTTTGCAAGGAGGGTTCGGGATATTTATCAATTCAAGCTTCAACTGTTGCATCGGAGAGCGCTTCAAGCAAGACTGCAAATAGGTGATCATAGAGCGGCGATGAGAGATAGCTTGAAAAAATGGGTACTTTTTGGAGATTGGATCCGCGCGGAAAGAAGAAACTTTGGAATTGCAGAATCACAACCGACGATAGATGAAGCTTATGAAGAAATGATAGCGGAACTTGCGGAGGATTAGGCTTCGCCCGGAAGTGGTGATGAACAAGCTTCTTCTCCACCACCACCAACACAACCTCCTTCCAACCTTGACGGATTTATGAGATTTGTTAGAGATACAATGTAGATTATGATGTAACATGTACTTTGGCACATCTTCTTTTAGTTTTTTTTCTTTTAATGATGGTATTAGTACTTTGCTGTGCTCATTCCATTGGGGGAAGGAAGACTAAGAAAGATATGACATTTTGGGTAATAAAAATTATAAGACATACCCTTGAATATCTTGTTTCTCAATATTTCTTTGTCATTACTTCGAATTATTTATAAGCTACAATATATATATATATATATATATATATATATATATATATATATATATATATATATAACATACAATATATACTACAAGAAAATATATACGAGAATATATATACATAACATACAACCCAAACTACAAGAAAATATATAAGTAATAACATATATACATAAGATACACAATATATAAGAGAATATATATATATATACATTATACATATGAGATACAATATATATACTACAACAAAATATATAACTATATAAGTTAATACATATACATAAGATACAATATATATACTACAAGAAAATATATAAGAGAATATATATACATAACATACAAGAAAATATATAAGGGAATATATATATATATATATATATATATATATATATATATATATATATATATATATATATATATATATATATATATATATATATATATATATATATATATATATATATATATATATATAACATACAATATATACTAATTATTACAATACAATATACAATGAAATATATATTATTTATACTATACTAATAACTAGTATACTATATAAATATATTCTGTACTATACTAATAACTATTATACAAGATATTGCCTTAAAAAAAATTTACAATAAAAGTCCGCCAGGCCCACCAAGCCCCGGCCGCTAAGCCCATGACCACATGGGCTTAGGCCCGTCACGGGCTGGTCTCACCCATTGAGGCCACGAAGACTGGGACCGCCAAGCCCGGGACTGCCAGAGCCCAGACCCACAAAGTTCGGGACCGCTAAGTCCGGCCCGTTTAAGCCCGGACCCAGGACAAAATACACCATTAGCTTATAGTTCACTGATGATTACTTTTGGTTCTTCTGAGCTATGTACGAATATTTAAATTGTATATTTTGTTTGGCAGGTATTGCTAGAGGTTAAATGGGATAAACTATTTGTTTTGATCGTTATTACAATTCTCTGCTTGTTGTGACAAATTTAGCTTAAAAGCTCAGGGCCTTTTTAGAATAAATAGATGTTCAATTTTAGTAGAAAATAAATATGATAAGTGATTTTAATCTCTTTATTTTAACATTGTCAATTAAACAATGAAATCATGTTTAGCCACTGTTTAAGACGAGTTTCTTAAAGTTCATAATATTGTTAATATGAATTTAATGTTTAAAAGAAAGTTTTTCTTTCTTACAATATTTTGTTTATATTAAGACATTGGCTTTAGAAATTCTTAATATTTGAACTTCGGTTTCAATTGAAAATATTTGTAGCGTTCCCAAGTTTAATAGTTTCGAAGTCAGAATTCCTTTTGAGTGGCCTTAATGTGGTCTCATTATCAAGGAGTTAGATTAAAACGAAAAACAGCGTACTCTTATTTGCTTAATTAAGACTTATATTTATTTGGGTTTGTAATAACGCTTATTCCATTTGCTGTACTGCTATGTTGTTGAAGGTTTAAAGATTTTATTTTGCTTAATTGTTGGATGAATATAATAAATATATTTTATTAACTAATAAATTGGAAAATATTTTACTTCCTTAAATATCTCATTAACTACTCTATGTGGTGCGTTTCTAATTTGAGTAAGATCCTATTCCGTAGGTGCCTAGATATTTGGCGTTAATATTTTGTTTGATTAATTATTTTTTTGCACATTATTGATCTTTGAGATAATTGTGAAATGATTAAACCAAAATAAAAATGATTTGTTTAATTTTTGCTAAGGCTTCAAGTGGATTTAGTAAAAGCCGAATTTCCTTAAAAGTTAATAATTCAATAACTTAATCACTTTAATAATTAATTTAAATGCTAGGTAATTAGTAGGCGTGCTTTAATTCACGGAATCACTTTCATAACGCGATATTTAACATTCAATAATTTAATTCAATAATACCATACAATAACCAATAGCTCTAGTTAATCTCTAATCCTTTTGCCATACTTACGGATTCGCTTGGGTAGCACAATTATGGTAAATTTAATAAATTTTGGCTCGATCACACATTCGTTTACATAGTGTGATTTCTACAATTTAAGGTTTACCCAACAAATCTTTTAATAAATGCGAGCAATAAAAGCGGATAGGTAAAACATGAAAACCAAATAAAATTGCAATTTTTTCAAATGTCAAGCCACGTCTTAAGTCAATAAAGCGACCGTGCTAAAATCACGGGACTTAGGGAATGCCTTACACCTTCTCTCCAGTCAATAGAATTCCTTACTCGAACTTTATTTTCGTGAACCGATGTAAAAGAGTCAAATCTTTCTTTAAATAGGGATTCAAATAAAAGGTGACTTGGAACATCCAAAAATTAATTCCAAGTGGCGACTCTTAACAATAAAATAATTCATATTTCAAAATTGTAAAAACCCTTTAACCCACAACAATTCATAACATAATACACATATTTTTTGGGGGGGAATAGAAAAAAGGTGTGACATTGGGAACTCATGGTGCGAGCACCAGAAGGTTTCCAGCCTAAAAAGTCTCGCATGATTATTATTATTAATAATGTTGTTAAGGTTAACCATGATGGGATTATGGTCAGAGTGAATTTTTGGAAGATGTGTTACCATTACATTATTGAATTCTTGCAACCATTCAGAGTTTGCGTAAACCCTATCTAACCTCTCCATATTTAGACCCCCTTCCTAGTACGATGATTGGACCATGTATATTTACACTCTTTGAAACCTAGATATCAAGGTTACAATATTTTAGGCAATTAATTATGCTTTTTGGTCCTTTTCTGATAAATAGGCATGTGCCCAAACTTATCCGCTAAATCAATTATTTTATTAAAATCTCACGTAACTAGCCAAGGTTCCTTATACTTATCAAATATCAATTTAATGTTATCCCATAACAAGTATCTATAGGCTAAGCCATTAATAGCATAAATAGTAGAGAATAACCAAGTAATATTTTTGGGTTTTACCTCTATCATTACATAAATTGATTGCCCATTCCTAGTGAAGTTGCAGACCTTCATGACCTCATTATTCCAAAGGAGAACCATGCCTCCAGAATTACCAATGGCAGGCACTTCAATCATTTATGTGAAGTGATACTTCTCAAGGATAGATATGTGTGTTTCCATTTTTGTTTCCAGCAAAGCAACTAAATAAGGCCTATGTATATTGTAACGACTCGACTGGTCCTTTTTATTTGTTGCACATTGATCGCCAGTTCTCGGGCATGACTTGCCCCGGGTAATATACTATGACTGATGTAGATCGTTGGTTTTGGTTTTTAGGAAAATTTGTTATGAATTTAAAAGAACAGTTTCAGTTGATTGAAAGGTTTGAAAAAGATTTGACTTATTTATAAATGCGCTCGGATCACAATTTTTATGATTTGGTTAGCTTCGTTAGGTGATTTATGACTTAGGAGTGTTATCGGAATTTGGTCTTGGAGGTCTAGTGTGGAATTTGGCTTGAATAGATGAAGTTAGTATTTTGGCGATTTCTGGTTGGTAGGTGAGATTTTGATCCGAGAGTCAGAATAGAATTCAGAAAGTTGCAGCAGCTTCATTATGTCATTTGGGATGTGTGTGAAAATTTTCATATCATTCGGACGTCGTTTGGTTGAGTTTTGATCGAAAGTGTATTTCGAAAATTTTTGGAAACTTAGGCTTGAATTCGATGAGTTTTGGGTAATTTAATGTTATTTGAGGTGTTTTGATAATTGGAACCAGTTTGAATGAGATTTTAGGATATGTTTGTGCTTTTGGTTGAGGTCCCGAGGGCCTCGGGTGAGTTTTGGATGGTCAATCGGACCATTTTTGGTAATTTGAAGTTGCAAATTTTCTGAAGTTTCTATTGCAGGTTTTAAGCCTTCGCGATCGTGTAGGGTCCATTGCGATCGCATAGGAGGAAATTGGGAGGCAGGTGAATTTCTCTTCGCATTCACGTCTACGGGCCCACGTCCGCAGAAGGTAAGAAGCTTATGCTTCGTGTTCGCATAAGCCTGATCGCGTTCATGTATAAGGATCTGGGTCCAGTAGTTATTGTTCTTCGTGTTCGCATATAGTGGACGCGCTCGCATAAGTATGAAGATGGATGCATTGCGTTTGCATGGATATTGTCGCGTTCGCATAGTGTATTTATGGGACCTTTGAGGATTTGTTCTTCGCGATCGCGTTGAAGAACGAATAATAATGGGCAGAATGTTATAATTTCATTTCATCTGCTATTTTGCGTCGTTTTTCCTCCATGGTTTATCATTTTGAGAGCTTTTTCGTGGAGATTAAAGAGGAATTCAAGGAGATTGGAGGTAAGATTTTTGAACTCAATACTTGATTATTATGTGAATTCCACCTAGAAATTTATGGAAACTAAGCGTAAAATTGAAGAACTAGGGCTTGAGAAATTGGACTTTTGATTAGGGATTTGAAGGACCATTTGAGGTCGGATTTGAGAAATTTTGATACGTATGAACTCGCAGGGAGATGAGAAATCTACTGATGTGAAAATTTTTGAGTTTTGAGAAGTGGGCTCGGGGCTCGAGTTTTGCTAATTTTCGGATTTTTGATATTTTTCAATTATTTTCGCTTGGGCTTTATTCCCTTAGCATATTGTCATGTATTCGCTCTGATTGTGGTTAGATTTTGACGCGCGTGGAGGCCGATTTGAGAAATAAAGGTGTCGCGAGCAAGAGATTTTTCCTATTCGAGGTGAGTAATGATTGTAAATGATATTCTGAAGGTTTGAAACTCCGAATTGCACATCGTAGTGCTATATTAAGATGAGACACACACTGGATGATGAGCGTGGGGTCTTTTACTATTGGGGATTGTGCCTTGATCCGTCGCGATTGATGATTTTACCGCATATTTGACTGAAACTTATTTGTTATCATCATGCTTTGGGCTGATTATCATATTTGGGCTTCGTGCCAATTATTTGAACCCCTTCGGGGATGGTTGTTGATATTTCCTCACTGTTTGATTTCATACTTGAACTCAATCATGTATTTTTCCACTATTTTTCAAAACTCAGCCAAGTTTATTTTGCTTCGAAACTTGATTTGATATTTCCTATACTATTTTTGGGCTGAGCAGCATGTTTTACTATTGCCCGAGGGGCTTATATGATTTTTGACTGAATAAGGACGAGGGCCTGTGTTGTGAGGATACTTTTGGGATTAGGCTGCATGTTGTAGTAGTGTTATACTGATACTAATATAAGGCTGAGAGCCTGTATTGTGAGGATACTTTTAGGATCGGGCTGCACGCGCGCAGTAGTGTTATACTGATACTGATATGAGGTCGTGGGCCTAGACTTGATGCCACGAGATGGCTTGATATTACGCTTGGGCCGTAAGGGTCCCCTCCCAGAGTCTCATACCCCCAGTGAGCGTCGTCGATGATAAATGGATCGGACTGCACGCCATAGTGATATATAGATCGGGTTGCACGTCGCAGTGGTATCGGTTCTGTTTTATGTGTTTACTTATTTATTTGTTTGCCATTATCTGTTGTTGTGCTATTTCATGTGATATCTACCTGATTGCCTGGCATTTTCTGTTTAATGGGTGTTGCGCCCGAGGGGCGGATTCTTTTGTTTTTCTGCACTAATTGTTTTGCATTCATTTACATAATTGTTTGAAAAGGGTCATATCCAAAAGAGGTTTAAACTGAGCTAAGATGTTTCTTTAAAGATTTCACAGTTCCATTATTTTTCTCAAAAGGATTTCACTCTGCTTTTATACATCATGATGATTTGTTATACGTGGTTTCTTACTGCTCAGTTGTTATTTACCCTTATTAATCACTGAGTTAGAATACTCACTTTACTCCATGCACCTCGTGTGCAGATGCATGTATTTATTCATCCAGTTGTGGATTTTGGTGATTGGAGGCAGAGCTATAGGAGTTTAGCAAGGTGACTGCCAGCGTTCGCAGCACCGTTTCTCTCTCATTCGTTCATTATTACTGTCTCGTGTATTTTTATTCCTTGTAGAACTGTATTCACACTCTAATAGTTGCTCGTGACTTGTGACACCCTGATTAGGGCTCTGTTGGGTTGTACTTCCACTAATTAATATTATTAAATCATATTTGAATTGCTTATGAACTGTTTAACTGCTTAAAAGAGGTGGCATGTAATGGTCTGGCTGGCCTTGTCTTCACGAGAAGGTGCCATCATGACCGAAGTGGGGTTTGGGTGGTGACAAGTTGGTATCAGAGCTTAGGTTACATAGGTCTCATGAGTAATGAGCAGGTTTAGTGGAGTCTCGTGTATCGATACGGAGACGTTTGTATTTATCCTCGAGATGCTGCAGAACCTTTAGGAAAACTTGACATTCTTGGAATTCTTATCGAGCGTCCTTGATTCCGCTGAAAAGGTAACTTTTTGACTTCCTTCCACGTGTTTGTGCACGCACATGAGCGCTCAGTATCAGATGTGCATCGATGGATTGTGATTCCTTGATCGAGGAGCGAAATATGCTCTATGTGTGTTGATATTAGGCCAGCCTAGAGGACTTGAGGCCGGACTTTTGCCTATGGCTTGAGCACTGAGGTGCTGATTGTACGAGCAAGTTGTCTTTGAACTTATATGTTCATTATTGTTCCTATTAGAGGGAGTGACAGCTACATGGCTATGTGATGAGTATGTTATGTCTGTGAGGTGTATTCATATGATTCAGAAGCAACGAGAAGGGTCTGCTAGAGGATAGAAGAACTATTAAGTGCTTGATTTCCATCTTGAGTCGAGGTATAGCCCCGAGTTATGGGCGTGTGAAGAATCATTTCATGTTTCCTAGTTGGGAGTGAAGTAAATTTCATGTTACGGTATGAGTTCAGACTCAGTAAGGCTAAGTGATTGCGTAGTGTTTGTTACGGTGGAAGGTATATAGAAATGTCAGTTGAAGGCAAAGAAGGTGGGTTATATCCTGCGGAGTGTTCTGAAGTGGTGTGATCCTTAATTTGTCTGTTAGAAGATCTCATTAACAAGTGAACAATATGTGTTGAAATTTAAATTTAGGTCACTTAAGAGAGTGGGCTTGACAGTTGTGAGAATGAATGCGAGATTTGCAGAAGATTTAAATACCATATAGTCTGCGTTTCACGAGCATATGAAGGATTGAGTTTAATCTCACTATGAAATTATAGCAGCAATAGGGTATATGCGAGTTATTGTGTGTTTTGGTATATGGCTTCGAGCCAAGTGGGGGAGTCTGCTATTGATTAGGCGATTGCACGGTTATGTGCCATGTTGGTTCCAGTTTGAGGCGTACTGGTGAATCTGTTATGGCTTATGGAGATTGAGACTGAGGATGCCTCGATAAAGGAAAATTTTGACAAAGTTTATGTCTTGCTTCATAGGTGTAAGAGAATCTCAAAATGTCTTGAGTAGTTATTGGTAAAAGATGCTCGGTGCATAGAGCGGGAAGTTGCTTGGTTTTATTGAGATGAGGTTGCATCCTCCGGTGTCTGAAGTTCTAATGAGGCACAGGTTGTTCAGTTCTATTGATCGGGCTAATTGCGATTTGAGTAGAGTGGATGAATTGAGAGAATGGTTCTAATATGTTCAAAATTCTACATATAACAATTGGGTATTTTAAAGTTGCATATGTGGTTAGAAACTAAGTTTTCATTGGAAGATGTCAAGACTTGTGGTATTTTCTTAGTAAGTCACACCATGAAGGTCTGGGAGCGGGTGATCGAGGCGAGGGTGAGGGAGATGACATTTATATCTGCGAACCAGTTCGGTTTCATGCCGGGTCGCGCCACTACAGAAGCTATCCACCTTGTCAAGAGGCTGGTGGAGCAGTTCAGGGATAAGAAGAAGGACCTGCACATGGTGCTTATCGACTTGGAGAAGGCGTATGACAAGGTCCCAAGGGAGGTGCTATGGAGGTGCTTGGAGACGAAGAGCATGCCGAAAGCCTACATCAGAGTAATCAAGGACATGTACGATGGATCTAAGACTAGGTTTAGAATGGTGGGTGGCGACTCAGACCATTTTCCAGTGGTTATAGGGCTCCACCAAGGATCGGCGCTTAGCCCTCTCTTGTTTGCCTTGGTGATGGATGCTCTAACCCGGCATATGCAAGGGGATGTGCCTTGGTGTATGCTATTTGCTGATGACGTAGTCTTGATAGACGAGACGAGGGCTGGTGTTATTGAGAGGTTAGAGGTATGGAGACAGACTCTCGAGTCTAAGGCCCTCGATAGGAAAGTCTGGAGGTCTAGTATCAAGGTTGTAGGATAGGGGCTCCTAGAGTTTTTCGTACTCCCCACCCGGGGTAGGGTGAGGCTTGGCAGGGCTATCCATAGATGATTTGTGAATTGGATTATGTCTCCCTTATGGTAGTTATTTATGGTAGTTAATGTCTGATATTATTGCATGCTATTTTATGTATGTTTCGTATGTTTAGATAATTATTTACGCTATTTCTGCTGGAGTTACTAATGCTCTTTTATTTTTGTTTTTGTTTTTCCTTTCCTTCACTGAGCGGATGGTCGATTGGAAACAGCCTCTCTACCCTTTCGGGTAGGGGTAAGGCCTGTCTACATATTACCCTCCCCAGACCCCATTTTTTGGGACTATACTGGGTAGTTGTTGTTTTTGTTGTTATGTATCAGTATCAGGAAGATAAAGGTAACAGATTTAGATTCGTAGGAAGTCTCTTCATAGTAAAGTATTTCAAAGGTGGTACTTTTAGGGGTATTAAGAGAGTATTTAGCGGCTTATGAGTCTTAGACGGTGTGGTTTTTGTGCTTGGGTCTCGTGTGGTAAGTCTGGGTTGAGAAAATGTGATGTTATAGCAAGAAGGAGTATCAAGTTAAAGATGAATCGGAAGGAAACTTAGATAGAGGGAGTAGCTCGATGGCAGACTGGATCGGTATGGTAAGGATATGATTAATTCCTTGTATGTGTTCGAGGTGATGAGTTCTTACATGTATTTTGCAAAAATGCTCTTGAGTTTTGATGGCTTGTTTAGCTTGATCTAGTTAGAAAAATTCAGTCTTGCCAGGTCTGATCTGTGCAAAGGGAACTCGGAGAGTTCTTGATGGTTCTTACCGTGATTGGGAGATGTATATCCTCTATGGGCATGCGGAGCATGGGATGTATAGTGATTTTCTTCTAGATAGGACCAATGAAAGGTTCTGGATTATTTGAGTATGTAAATGTCTGTGGCTCAGAAGGGAGATGATTTTATCATATTATCCTAGGATAGTTTGGTATATGCGGGTTGTTGTGGAGGATCGAGATTTGCGTGTGTGAGGTCTCAGTTCAGTTCTGAAAGGAAGTCATGAAATTCTTAGGCAACACAAGCAGTTTTAAGTGATTAGAGAAACGGGCTTCAGATGATTAGGGTGAATAATCTTTAGATAATTAAGAAAACGGTATTGTTAATCATAGTGATTTTATGAAGGTATATATTTCAGAAAAGGCAATATAATTGGGTTGATAGAACTTCGGTAGTACTGTGGCGCTCTCTTGATTGGATCGACTGCCGATATTCGAGATTGCTTGATGGCACAGGGGAATTTCAAGGTATCTTTCATAGAATGATTGGGTACTTGAGGTGATATATATTCGGGCGGCGGAATTTGGAATCGGGTATGGTGAATTGTGTGCTATATGGAGTTGGAAACTGGAGTTCTAATGTTCAAGCTATATCATTGTTGTAAGTCGCGTGTATCGGCTGTTTTGTGACTATTGGAATTTGAAGACTCGAGTTGATCTTTTGTCGCTAAGTATGTTAGATATTGGATGTGATATTAGGTTCAAACTGGTTAGCTCTATGTTGTGTTATTCAGGACTATTGGGATAAGATAGCGTTGTTGGCTATGCCGGAAAATGCCACAGGTTGGGTGGCGATGTTTGATGAATTATGTCCTATTGGGGATTCTTATACTTCGAAGACCCAGCGGACTGCTAGGGAGGAATTTTACTTCTTATTTGGTCTCTTGTAATGAGTGTCAGTGATGAGGCCCCTCGTATTGATTCCGTTTCGATGGTGAAAGCTTTATCGAATGTGTTTCCCGTAGCCGTGCATGTCGCGAGGCAAGGTTATTAATATTGGTATTGATTTGGTGCCTTGCATCGTATCGTATGGCATCGGCAGGAGTTATAATAGTGGAAAGAAAAGCTTTAAGCTTCCTTGTGATGAGTTTGTTGGTAGGCCAAAATGAATGCATGATCTAGCTTGAGTCGGCTTGGTTGGCCCGAATTGTATTATTGAGAGATATGTTAATTCGATCATTATCGAGCTTAATTGATCTAGGGAGATCTAGGAGTGGCATGTCCATGCTGCGAGGCATTAAGATTTGTTAGTTATGGACACATATGGTGATGTTCCATTGAGGTTCATAGTGGAAGTCAAGCGGGAAAAGTAATTGGATATTGCTCAGTGAATGGCGTATCGGTTATGTCCTATCGAGCTTGCGTGGTATATGTTATTTGTTTCACTAAGGGTGTAATGATTTTCTTTGGTTCTAGACATCAGATTGTGCGTGGTTGTCAATTTCGAACGTAGTGACTTGGGGTGTCTCACGTGGAGCCATGTTTGGTTATGATCGCACATTGCAGCGAAGCTATGTGGAGATATGACCGTGGGGTTTAGATTCGTGTGTTCCATTACTATGATACGAGACGGGTTCTCAGCTGTGCGTTGTGATGATACTGGTGAGCTTGAGGTACGGCTCTTTCGTTTGAGTTAGTTTCATGATGTGAGTATGTTCGGATTGTTGCTTATTGGTGCGCGGACTATGCAAGTTGTGGCTTTAGCCTGTCTTGGTGTTCATGTCACCTGAGTAGTGTGTTGGATCAGAAGAGATTTTTGGGATCATTAATGAATACGAATGGATTCGATTCCAGCATGTTGGAAGAATAATATCGAGGTTCGATTCGAAAAATCACAATGGTAATTGCCAAGGAGAAGTGGTTTCATGAATGGTTGATCTGAGAAATGGTTATGGCTTACTTCGTGTATTAGTTATCATTGGCATTATATATATAGGAGTGTAGTAATGAAACTTTAATTGATAAGAGTTTTTCAATCGATATTCGGCTGTTGTGTGCAGCTGCTATGAGTGAAAGTCATCGCTTCATGTGTAAGTTTGAATTATGTAGTATATCATATAATTGCACCTGAGGTTGCAGGCATGGGTTATTACAACTAGTCCGGGCCTATTCAGAGTGTAGGTGTGAGGTTTTGATCATATTGATGGCTTCAGAAGTAGAAATGTGGTTCTATGGGTTATGGACGAGGATGGATTGTGAAATTTCAGTTGTATTGTGTTATCGGACCTATATGAGATAGGGTGACATGGGATCACCCTCGGGTATATGCATGGTAAAGTTATTCAGCTATTGGTTGGCTTCTAGAACAACTTTGGGTACGTTCGAGGACGAACGTGTGTTTAAGTTAGGGAGGATGTAACGACCCGACCGGTCGTTTTAAGCTATTGCACTTCGATCACCAGTTCTCAGGCATGACTTGCCCCGTGTAATGTACTATGACTAAAGTAGATCGTTGCTTTTGGTTTTCAGGAAAAATTTGGAATGAATTTGAAAGAACAGTTTCAGTTGAAAGATTGGAATTTCAAAGGTTTGACCAAGAATTGACTTATTTGTATAAGAGCTCGGATCGGAATTTTTATGATTTTGGTTAGCATTGTTAGGTGATGTATTACTTAGGAGTGTGATCAGAATTTGGTCTTGGAAGTCTGATGTGGAATTTGGCTTAAATTGGTGAAGTTAGTATTTTGGCGAATTCCGGTTGGTAGGTGAGATTTGTATTCGAGAGTTAGAATCGAATTCCGAGAGTTTCACTAGCTTTGTTATGTCATTTGGGATTTGTGTGCAAAATTTCAGATCATTCGGACGTCGTTTAGTCGAGTTTTGATTGAAAGCATATTTCGGAAGTTTTTGGAAACTTAGGCTTGAATTCGATGAGTTTTGGGTGATTTGATGTTATTTGAGGTGTTTTGATGATTGGAACAAGTTATAATGAGGTTTAGGATATGTTGGTGCTTTTGGTTGAGGTCCCGAGGGCCTCGGGTGAGTTTCGGATAGTCAATCCGACCATTTTTGTTAATTTAAAGTTGCAGATTTTCTGAAGTATATGTTGCAGGTTTTAAGCCTTCACGATCACGTAGGGTCCATCGCGATTGCATAGAAGGAAATTGGGAGGTAGGTGAATTTCTCTTCGCGTTCGCGTCTATGGGTCCATGTTGCGGAAGGTTAGAAGCTTATGCTTCGCATTCACATAAGCATGATCGCGTTCGCGTATGAGGATCCGGGGTCCAGTGGTTATTGTTCTCCGCGTTCTCATATACTGGAACACGTTCGCATAAGTATGAAGATGGATGAATCGCATTCGTATGGATATTGTCGCGTTCACATAGTGTATTTTGGGGGCCTTTCAGGATTTTTTTCTTCGCGATCGCGAGGCTACGGCCGCAATCGCAATGAAGAAGCAACAGTACTCGGCAGAATGTTATAATTTCATTTCATCCGCGATTTTGGGTCGTTTTTCCTCCATGGTTGATCATTTTGAGAGCTTCTTGGTGGAGATTAAAGAGGAATTCAAGGGGAGTCGTTTGGAGTAAGATTTTTGAACTCAATACTCGATTATTATGTGAATTCCACCTAGAAATTTATGGAAACTAAGCCTAAAATTGAAGAACTAGGGCTTGAGAAATTGGACTTTTGATTAGGGATTTGAAAGACCATATGAGGTCGGATTTGAGAAATTTTGATACGTATGAACTCATAGGGAGATGAGGAATCTACTGATGTGAAAATTTTTGAGTTTTGAGAAGTGGGCCCAGGGCTCGGGTTTTGCTAATTTTCGAATTTTTGATATTTTTCAATTATTTTTGCTTGGGCTTTATTCCCTTAGCATATTGTCATGTATTCGCTATGATTGTGGTTAGATTTGACGCGCGTGGAGGCCGATTTGAGAGGCAAAGGTGTCGCGAGCTAGAGATTTTGCTTTTCGAGGTGAGTAATTATTGTAAATGATATTATGAGGGTTTGAAACCCTGGATTGCACATCGTAGTGGTATATTGAGGTGAGACACGCGTTGGATGATCAGTGTGGGGTCTTTTACTATTGGGGATTGTGCCTTGATCCATCCCCATCGATGATTTTACTGCATGTTTGACTGAAACTTATTTTTTATCATCATGATTTGGGCTGATTTCCATATTTGGGCTTCATGCCAATTATTTGAACCCCTTCGGGGATGGTTGTTGATATTTCCTCACTGTTTGATTTCATACTTGAACTCAGTCTTTTTTTTTTTTTTTTTTTTTTTGCAAAACTCAGCCAAGTTTATTTTGCTTCGAAACTTGAAATGATATTTCCTATATTATTTTTGCACTGAGCAGCATGTTTTACTATTGCCCGAGGGTCTTATGTGATTTTTGACTGAATAAGGCCAAGGGCCTGTGTTGTGAAGATACTTTTGGGATCGGACTGCACGCCGCAGTAGTGTTATATTGATAATAATGTGAGGCCAAGGGCCTAGACTTTATGCCACGAGATGGCTTGATAATGCGCTTGGGCCGTATGGGGACCCTCCCGGAGTTTGCACACCCCCAGTGAGAACCGTCGATGATAAATGGATCGGGCTGCCCGTCTTAGCGATATATGGATCAGGCTGCATGCCGCAGCAGTACCGGTAATGTTTTATGTATTTACTTATTTATTTGTCTGCCATTATCTGTTGTTGTGCTATTTCATGTGATATCTACCTGATTTCCTGGTATTTTCTGTTGAATGAGTGTTGCGCCCGAGGGGCAGATTTTTGTGCTTATATATACTAATTGTTTTGCATTCATTTGTATAATTGTTTGAAAAGGGTCATGTTCAAAAGAGGTTTAAACTAAGGTAAGATTTTTCTCTAAAGATTTCACAGCTTCACTATTTTTCTCAAAAGGATTTCACTCTGCTTTTATACAACATGATGATTTGTTATACGTGATTCTTACTACTCAGTTGTTATTTACCTTTATTACTCACTGAGTTGGAGTACTAACTTTACCTCTGCACGTCGTGTGTAGATGCATGTATTTATTAACTCGGTAGCGGATTTCAGTTGATTGGAGGCAAAGCTATAGGAGTTAAGCAAGGTGACCGCCAGCGTTCGCAGCACCGTTTCTCTCTCTTTTGTTCATTATTCATGTCCCGTGTATTTTTAGTCCTTGTAGAAGTGTATTCAAACTCTAATAGATGACTGTCACTTGTGACACCCGATTAGGGCTGTATTAGGTTGTACTTCCGCTAATTAATATCATTAAATCATATTTAAATTGCTTATGAACTGTTTAACTGCTTAAAAGAGGTGTTCTGTAATGGTCTAGCTGGCCTTGTCTTTACGAGAAGCGCAATCACGATCGGAGCAGGGTTTGGGTCATCACATGTGTCCATAAGCTCACGAAAGCGCCTCCTAAAATTTTCATTGTTTGCTCCTCTAAATTTCCAAATAATGATATTATTGGGCTGATGCATCGGTTTCATGCTGGGTAGGGTGTTATTGGGGTTCCTCCTTAGAGAGGGAACCAGTATCACCACATTCTTTCCCACAGTGGGATTGTTAGGAGGGCCGATGTCCAAAGAGAACTTGTAAAGTGTCGTTGGGAAACTGAAGATAGACTTCCTATCTAGCATTTCCTTGAAGATGAGTATTTTTATCTCTCTTAGGCTTGAAAAGGTCACTGGCGGCTCCCCCAAGTGTGTTAAGTCGTCCTCTTCCTCTTCTTCTTCCTCCTGAATCCCTTCCTGATTCTACATGTTTTGAATTGGTAGTTGATCTTCCATTGGTCTGGTTGAGGACCTAGTGGTTGATCTTGCATGTGTTGCAGAGTCCACTGTGTAAAGATATGGTTCAGGAGCATTAGGTCCTCTGGTGCAAAGAAGGGAAGATTGATATGTGGGGCAACTTGGACAAAAAAAGAAGTGACTTGGACAAAAAGAAACGAAGTGTCTTAGACAAATCTTTTTTGTCGATAACCTCAAACCAATCAATCGAATATTGATTAATACGTAATCGATCGAACACTACTTGAAAACGGCTCTTCTGCTCCGAAACGGACTGTTCCAAATGTTCCTGGAAATTCTTGCTCCCATTGGACCATTTGTATCTATATGCATCAGGATCCCGATTCATGGATCTCTCGGTTCGAGAAATCAAAATAAGAGGCTCGAACCATTTCTTCTGACTCTTTTTCAAATTCGATAAATATTGGTTGATCGTATATTTCATTATAGTTCTATGATTCAGAGTATCCTTTCCTATTTGATCCCTTTGAATTCGAAAAGGTAGGTGTTGGTTGGAATTGTGGGGTATATTCCACATTTGATGCCTAATATGAACTAGGTTTTGATTTAGTGAGGGTGCTAGGGGTTGTAGTATACTGCTCATCCACCTTTGATTTATGTACTTGTTCATAGCTAGGCTCATCCCCTCCGAGATCAGTTGTGCAAGGAAGTGTGTGTTTTGGATGATTAGAATGGACTCTTGGCCATTAATCTCCATGTTGAAGGAGATGGAATGTCCTTGAACCAGTTCCACCCATGATTGGGGTACATGGTTGGGTGGGCTCGGAGGTTGGGCATAAATAACTAGATTTGGTTGGATTTGAGGAGGAAATGGTGGTAGGTTGTTCTTTTGTGATTCCTTGAGAGGTGAATTACTTGAATCAAATGATATCTCCTTCTCAAGGTTAATGGTGGGCTTGACATTGTTAGTGGCTTGGGGTAATATAGGAGGGATACTATCTACTTGTGTAGTAGGGTTAGTAATAATTTGCTCTACTTTTGTAGTATTTGAGAGGGGTTGCGTGTGATTTATAATCAGATCATTCAAATCTTGCATGGATTTGGTTTCATCCACTTGGCTGTCTTCAAAGTACAAGTGTTGCATAGTTAAGTTAGAATCAAGGGGGAGGCTTTGCATGTTAGCTTCTAGTAAAATATTTTCAATTTCATTTGATTGGTTGTTATTGTTAACCGGGGGCTATTAGTAGGGGAAATAATGGTATTTCGAGTGTTTTTGTTGGTTATTGTGGGATTTACTATCAAATCTATTTTGTTAGACAAAAGGTTTGGAGAATTATTATCAATAGGAGGTTGTGACACGTTTTTCCCACTTGTAGTGAGGGTGTCTAATGTGCCATGCAAAATATAGTTGTCTTTTTTATTATTTTCTTTAATAGAGTTTTGTAAATCTATGTGCCATTGTGGGTTAGTGGAAAAAACACCTTTATTTCCAGTGTGTGGTTTTCTAGTAAGATGATTTGCTTCTAAGGTTACCCATTTACCTTTGTCTGATTGTAAAGTATTGTAGGTTATGTTAGGGTTAGTAAGCAGTTAAGTATTGACATAGTTCATACGCTAAGTAATTAAGAACTTATCTGACATTGCATCAAATATGCGTACATTAATACCTGGGCCAAAAGATAAGATTACCTTATTCATGGACTGATTGGCTACTTTTGCTTTGCTTTTTCTGGGAAAAGAAACTGTCATCCACTCATGTGCAGTGTTCTCCTTAGATTGTGGTGCCTCACTTGTGACTTGTCCATTATTTTGGCCACTTGGAATAGTCTTATGGGGGCAGGTTCTATTTGAATGGCCCAACCTTCTACAAGCTTTGCACAAAAAACCTTCTCATTCATAGTGTATGGGTTGTTTGTGGTGGCCAATCAAAATGGAGGTTTGAAACGGCTGGTCCAATGGCATTTTCACACAACGTCTTGCATATATTTTTCTCAATGTGGCTGATGTGCATGCATCCACTTTCAGTAACTTACCAATACAGTTTTCAATTTTTGTTAGAATGATCACATCATAAAATTATGTGAGAAGTTGTGGTAATCTAACTCAATTATCAATGCAATTTTGAGATGCTTTCGTTGCTACAAAATTTAGGACCCATTTTTGTACAGATAAAAAGTAACCATTGATGAACCCATGGGCTCTCATGTAGAACCCTTGTCATGCTTTCTTCTTTCATTAGTTTAACTTTATGGTAGTCTTCCCCTAGGTCTATTAGAGGATAATTTCACCTATTTTCCAAATTTCTTGATTTTTCCTCTTAAAGTAGTGGTGAACTATTCGTTGCCCATTAATTTGATAATGAGTTAGTACTTCCAAGGATTGTACATTCTTTGTTTATCATCCTCACTTAGTATGATTTGCCTCATGTTTTGGCACACATCTTTCGTTGAAGTACTTTCCAAGTCCTAAGGTTGGATGTCCATTGTAGTAGACGAGGGCCTTGGATTTGATTGAGAGTTAGGGTGTGCTTGGTATAACGGAAAATATTTTTCGGGAAAAATATTTTTCAGAAAAATATTTTCTTGGAAAACAAATAGTAATCTTATTCATTTTTCGATGTTTGGTACGCAAATTAAGGAAAATGACTTTTCAAGAGTATTCATAATAAATTTAGATATAATAAATATGAAGTCATAAACTTTCCGACCAACAACCTTCCGGATCCACAAATTTTATAAACTTTCGAAACGCTAAACTTTCAAAATCGCGGAATTTCGAACGCATAAACTTTATAATTTTTAAACCCGTAAACTTCCAAACAAACATGGGAAGGTTGAGAAGGAGCTTTAGAAAATATTTTCCCTTCTCTTGGTAAGAAAAATATTTTTCTCCAATTAGAGGAAAATAAATTGACAAGAAAAATATTTTCTAAAATATTTAAGCCAACTAAACATAAAAAAATTAAAAAGTATTTTTCGGAAAATGTTTTCTTGTTGTCTCCTATCTTTTGTCATGGTAGTAATTCAGTACAAATGAAGTGTAATATATGCGCTATAAGTTGACGGGTTAATTGGCCGTTAACATATAGCATATGTAGTATATATGCTATATATAAAATTGGGCCCAACTCTTTTAGACAGCTATTCTATTATATTCCAAAAACTTGCTATTTATTATTTTTTCTGTTTTAATTTATGTGAACCTGTTTGATTAAATATAAATTTTAAAAAAAATATATATTTTTGGAATTTATGATCCTAAATAAATTAAAAAAGAGTTCAGAGTATTTGTATGGTTATAAAAGCTTCTCATTAAGATAGAATTATAAATTTAAATTAAATTATTTCTAAATTTATAAAGAGATCATTCTTCTTGGAATACACCAAAAAAAATAAATTTACATAAATTAGAACGAAAAGAATACTTAGTTTCCGGAGTTTACATATATATATATATATATATCTATATTTTTGCAAATAAGGAGAACTGACGCGTAAAGACTTGAGCTATTCACTAGAAACAAGAAAGCCCATACTTAGGGCCATTACTGTAATTTCATTTGTTAGATTTGTTTGTTCTTTTAAAGAAATGCTTCTTCTGGAGTCAAAGATACAGATTGGCAAAAAGATCAAGTTAAAAGTTCACTGTTGACTTTCCATTATTTTACATTATGTCAGTATAATGCATTCTAAATCAGTAATTAATATATATTAATCCTGGGTTACCTAGAAACATCTTAAAAGTAGCATGCATTAAAAAGCTACTATAGCGCTACTGCACATAAAAAAGAAAAGAAAACGAAAATATCTCACAACCCAAAGGTTTGTTTTGGCTTTGGCTTTACTAAATGTGGGTCTTTTTTCTTTCTTTTCTATTGACGAGTTTCTAATTAGGTAATTAAATCACCAAAAAATCTCAATTTAGTTTGTCATAAATTAATCTCAAAATAGTTTGACATAAATTGCTATCACTGCGAGAAAATGACTGAATATAACTTGTCTGCGCGAATAGAAAGTGCACATTTGGTTCAGTCCTTTTAAGAACAAACTGAAAATTGTACTCCCAGTGTGGATAAAGGGAATTCTAGAATTAATATCACTCTATTGCCAAACCAAAAATATAGGCTATTTTTGTGGGTAGTTAGTTTGGTCTCTCTTTCTGCTTTATTTTTTTTATTTCAAGTATGGAGTTTTTAATAATTTGATTTCTAGTGAGAAGAGTCATTTTATTAAACTAACATTTGTGATGAACTATAACTCTTAAAGCGAGGGCATATCAGAAATATGTTAGATATATGGACTTATATCTACATATATATGAACAATATATGGATTAATTATATGTTATGTGCTATCTTTTGGTTTGGCCTAAATTGGTGGTCTTATGGACATTGTTAAGGGGGCCAATATATTGTCATATAAAGTGTAGGACTAATGTGTAGATACCCAAAAGGGTAACCTTAGTTAATGATAGGCTAACTAAGGTTACATACATGTAACCATGGTTACATGCTTATGACTTTTGAGTTTCATAACTCATATGTTAAAAGAGGGGGGTTATGGTTCCCATAAGAATGCAAGACATTCTCTTCTTCCTCCCATTGAAACTAGACAGCATTTTGGTCTTACATTTCAAGTGGAAAACCAATCCTCAATTTTTTTGGTCTTGGATATGTTATTGTGAAAGCAAAAACTTCAAGACAATCTTAAAGGAAGGATCAAGGAGCTTCTCAAAGGCACACCTTGGACAATCTTCAAGAAGGACTAAAGATTTCCACTTATGGATTCAGGTACGCTTCCGCTTATGTTGTTATTCCAAGTAATTCGATATGAAGGCTAAAGTGTTTTATGTGGATATATAATCCAACAATTGGTATCAGAGCCTCCTTCATATTTGGATTATTTGGAAGTTCATGAAATCCATGTTATATAAATCTTCATGTTTAAATTAAGATAGAATTTTGATTATGAAATTCTAGTACCATGATATAGCATGATTTCATGAATGTTTATGTTGTTGATGAACTTTGGTATATTGATATCTTGCTATTACAAGATGAATTGAAATAATGAAATTTGTAAATTTTTTTGTTGTTGAACAACATTATTCTTTGTTTAAGTTTCTTGTTGAAAACAACTTTAAGTTGTTGGACAGAATAGTGAGATAATCGCTTATCTTAACCAGATAATCGACTATCTTGAAAAGTTTACCAAAATTTTGCAAAAACAGTAGCATAGAATAATCGATTATTTTTCAAATAATCGATTAAAGCATTTTGTTCATCAAAAATTTTGCAAAACAGAGGCAGAGGATAATCGATTATTCCCCTAGAATAATCGATTATCTGGAGTTTTTCAGCAAAATTGGAAATTCTAGAGAGCCAAGATAATCAATTATCCTAATTTTTCAGCAAAATTTTGAGATTCCAGAAGGCCCAGATAATCGATTATCAGGCTCAGATAATCGATTATCTGGCCATAAATTGCAGAAACGTTTTATTTTCTGGCAGTTTAATGAGGACATAATGTAAGAAACGTTTTTCATAATTAATGAAACATTTTAAGTATTAAGTTTTCAGATTTTTTAATTGTACATTAATAATATGTCAATTAATATTCAGTTTTTTAATTATTAATGTTTTGTACATTAATATTCAGTTTTAATATTAATTGTTTTTTAGTCCATCATGCTTCATATTTTGGTATTGTCCAATTAAGATTAAAACAATTAATATTCAGATTTTACATGTCAAAACATGTAAATTTTCAGTCAAGATTCAATATATGGCTTAAAGAACTATATGATTTAGCATCTAATATTTTAAATTAGTAAATTGAAGCATTATGTTTCCAAAGTAACCTCTTTTGTGTAGATTGATTAATCTTGAAATATAAGATGACTATGGATGTTAGTATTCCATGTGTTTAACACCGGCCCAAAGGAAGGTTGTTATTTGGCAGGAATTTGAACATGCTTGTGGTGATAAATATGTGACAATTATTCGTTTTCCATGTGAATATTAGGTCGGCCCAAAGGAAGGCTTGATATTTGACAGGAGTTTATTGTCAATATTTGATTACTACACCAAGAGTACCACTTACAAGTTGATTTTCTGTCCAAAGACTAAAATTAATGTTGTGCTAGGTATCTTGTAATGGGATTTGCCTATTTTGAATCTGTAAACTAAAGTTAAAGTTCAAGTAATTGTAAGCATGTATTAAGTTATCCTTGTTCTATATTCAGTGAATTCTTCAGTTGCTTCGATATCTGCAAATATAAACAGCATCCATGTGCTTAACGGCACAAACTTTAAGGAATGGAAAGAGAACGTTATGATTCGTTCTCGGTTGCATGGATCTAGACCTTGCACTTCGGATTGAGCAACCTGCTTCTCTTGAGGATACATCTTCTTCTGATGAAAAGAAGGAGATGGAGAAGTGGGAACGCTCAAATCGCATGAGTCTAATGATCATGAAACGTGCAATTCCAAATTCATTCAGGGGCACTATGAATGATGAAAGTAATGCCAAAGTTTTCCTTGAAAACCTTGAAAAGCGTTTTGCACAAAACGAAAGGGCGGAAACAAGTACTCTTTTGAGTAAACTTGTTTCCATGAGGTATAAAGGCAAGGGAAACATAAGGGAGTACATTTTGGAAATGTCTCATCTTGCTTCGAAACTTAAGTCACTCAAGCTGGAATTACCTGAGGAACTGCTTGTGTACTTAGTTTTGATATCTCTTCCTGCACACTTTAATCAGTTTAAGGTCAGTTACAACTGCCTGAAGGAGAAATGGACTCTTAATGAGCTCATTTCACATTGTGTGTAAGATGAGGAAAGGATAAAGCAAGATAAGACAGAAAGTGCTCATTTGGCATCCTCTTCTAAAGATAATAAGAAGAGGAAAGGTAAGGAATTGCGGTTGCAAGACCCCAGAAGAAGCAAAATAAGGAACCTAAGGTTGAAACTACAAAATCAGGTTGCTTCTTCTGTAAGGGGACTAATCACATGAAGAAATATTGTACCAAGTACCACGCTTGGCGTGCGAGAAAAAAAAGTACATCTCTTTCTCTTGTTTGTTCTGAAGTTAATTTAATTTCGGTACCTAAGGATACTTGGTGGGTAGATTCGGCTGCTACTACTCTCATATGTATATCTATGCAGGGTTGCCTGAACTGCCGAAAACCAAATGATGGTGAAAGATACATCTATGTGGGTGACGGCAAAAAGGTGCAAGTTGATGCTATTGGAAAATTTAGGTTGTTGTTTAAGAATGGTTTATATTTTGATTTGAATGAGACTTTTGTTGTACCGTCTTTTAGACGGAATTTAATTTCTGTTCCCAAATTGGACATATCCGGTTATTCATGTTCATTTGGTGACAATAAAGTTAGTCTCTTTCAAAATTCAAATCTTATCGGTACTGGTCTTTTATCAACATATGATAGCCTATATTTGGTTGATATAATAACCTCACATAATGAAACTTTGCATACAAGTTCAAGTGGTACCAAAGAAAATTAACTAATGAGAATTCGTTATCACTCTGGCACAAGCGTTTGGGTCACATATCCATTCAAAGAATTCAGAAACTCGTGTCAGATGGAATTCTTGATTCTCTTGATTCCTCAAATTCGGATATTTGTGTTGAATGTATCAGGGGAAAACAAACAAACAAGACGAGATTAGGTGCTAAGAGAGCTTCGGATGTCTTAGAATTGATACATACGGATATTTGTGGGCCATTCCATACTCCTTGTAGGAATGGTCAACAATACTTTATCACATTCATAGACGATTACTCTCGTTATGGGTACCTATATCTTATTCATGAAAAGTCCCAATCCATAGACGTGTTCAAATCATATAAGGCTAAAGTTGAAAATCAACTAAGCAAAAGGATTAAATCCGTTAGATCTGACCGTGGTGGTGAATACTATGGTAGATATGATGGTTCAGGTGAACAACGTCCAGGGCCATTTGCTAAATTCCTAGATGAGTGTGGGATCGTCCCTCAGTATACTATGTCAGGCAGTCCTACTATGAATGGTGTAGCTGAGAGACGAAATTGGACCCTTAAGGATATGGTAAGAAGTATGATTTGTCGTACTACTTTGCCAGACTCACTCTGGGGAGAAGCATTAAAAACCGCAGCTTATATTCTTAATAGAGTTCCAACTAAAGCTACAATCAAAACCCCATATGAACTTTGGACTGGGAATAAACCCAGTATTAAGCACTTACACATTTGGGGTTGTCCAGCTGAGGCAAGGCCTTATAGGCCGAAAGAACAGAAATTGGATGCTAAAACGGTTAGTAGGGGGTTTAAGTTTTATGATCCTACTTCTAGAACTATTTTTGAGACGGGTAATGCTAGGTTTTTTGAGGATATTGAGTTTGGGGGTGGGTAGATAAAGTTGTTAGAGATTTTGTCTTTGAGGAAGAACATGTGTCTTTCCCTCAAGTTGTTGATCTTGGTCAGGGTGTTCTCATTCCTGACACGGATCACACAACTCCAGTTCAAGACAATCTCGAAAATCTCCCCAATCAAGTTACTGATATTACTAATGAAAATCAAACTCAACAACCTCAAGAAACTGAAGTGCCATTAGGGAGATCCACTAGAGAGAGAAAATGATCCAATCAACTTCCGTCAAGTCATAAAGGGTTCTAACTCTCAAAAGTGGATTGAGGCCATGAATGATGAGATGAAGTCTATGAGCGATAACGGCGTTTGGGAGCTTGTTACATTGTCCGAAGGTATTAAACCGATTGGTTGTAAATGGATATTTAAAACCAAGAGGGATTCAGGGGGCAATGTCATTAAGTATAAAGCTCGTCTTGTCGCAAAAGGCTACACTCAAAAGGAAGGCATTGATTATAAAGAGACTTTCTCTCCAGTTTCATCGAAAGACTCTTTCAGGACTATAATGGCACTAGTAGCACATTTTGATCTTGAACTTCATCAGATGGATGTTAAGACAGCATTTCTCAGTGGTGACATTGAGGAAACAATTTATATGGTGCAACCTGAAAATTTTGTTTCGGAAGAATCAAAGAAAAGGGTTTGCAAATTAAAGAAATCCATCTATGGGCTCAAGCAGGCTTCCCGTCAATGGTATTATAAGTTTCATGCAGTCATTACATCTTTTAGTTTTGAACCGAATATTGCTGATGACTGTATATACCATAAGTTCAGTGGGAGTAAGTATATTTTCCTGGTATTATATGACGATGACATACTGCTTGCCTGTAATGATATAGCATTATTGCATGAAACTAAGAAATTTCTTTCAAAGGAATTTGAAATGAAAGATCTTGGTGATGCCTCTTTTGTATTAGGAATTCAGATACAACGAGATCGCTCCAAAGGTGTTCTCGGTCTGTCACAAAAGGGCTATATCGATAAGGTTCTTAAAAGATTTGGCATGCAGGATTATAAACCAGGCAACACCCCTGTTGTTAAAGGAGACAAGTTTAGTCTCAAACAGTGCCCAAATAATAATTTTGAAACTTCGAAAATGGAGAAGACACCTTATGCTTCGGCTGTAGGTAGTCTGATGTATGCTCAGGTATGCACATGACCTGATATAGCATACATTGTTGGGATGCTAGGCAGATATCTAAGCAATCCGGGAATGGACCATTGGAAGGCAGCCAAAAGAGTCATGAGGTACTTACAGAGAACAAAGGATTACATGCTTACATATCGGAAATCGGACCAGCTTGAGATCATCGGGTACACCGATTCCGATTTTGCTGGATGTCAGGATAGTCTGAAGTCTACATCAGGCTATATTTACATGCTTGCTGGCGGTGCTATCTCTTGGAGAAGCATCGAGCAAACTCTTACCGCCACTTCCACTATGGAAGCGTTTTACATGGCATGTTATGAAGCATCCAATGAGGCATTATGGCTGCGGAATTTTGTTAGTGGACTGCGCATAGTTGACAGCATTAAAAAGCCACTTAGGCTATTAGCGACAACAGATCAGCAGTCCTTTATGCTAACAACAACAGTAGTTTGACGAAAGCAAAACATATGGACGTCAAATTTCGGGTTGTTAAAGAAAGAGTACAAAATGGACAATTGTGCATAGAGCACATAAGTACAAACTCCATGATTGCGGATCCGCTCACTAAGGGATTGACACCAAAAGTATTTAATGAGCATATTGCTTGCATGGGTGTCAAATCAGTTAAGGATTATGAATTTTATTGGGAGTTTGTATTGTACAATTATATATTGTCCATTACATTCAGTAATTCAGTTTTAAGGTTATATCTGCAGATATTCAGTTTTTAAAGTTTTATGTACTCTTAAGGTTTATGATTGATCTCAATAAAGAGAACCAGTTGGAAATAGACATTCTATTTCAGACCACACTTTATGTTATTTCCATGCTACACACCTATACTTGATCCATGTCGTTGGTTATATTGATATACGTGATCTATGTTGGTTCTAGTTACGCAAGAGTAACTAAGAGCTCTTAGATCCTATGTTGGTATGATTGATGGACCGGATTGTTCATGACAATTTTATTATGATAGCAATTCTGAGCTCATAAGGTTATAATGTAATATATAATGCTAAGGTTTGTACATATGTATGAGTATCTCGTCCAAGTGGGAGATTGTTAGATATATGGACTTATATCTACAAACATATGAACAATATATGGATTAATTATATGTTATGTGCTATCTTTTGGTTTGGCCTAAATTGGTGGTCTTATGGACATTGTTAAGGGGGCCAATATATTGTCATATAAAGTGTAGGACTAATGTGTAGATACCCAAAAGGGTAACCTTAGTTAATGATGGGCTAACTAAGGTTACATACATGTAACCATGGTTACATGCTTATGACTTTGAGTTTCATAACTCATATGTTATAAGAGGGGGGGTTATGGTTCCTACATGAATGCAAGACATTCTCTTCTTCCTCCCATTGAAACTAGAGAGCATTTTGGTCTTGCATATCAAGTGGAAAACCAATCCTCAATTTTTTTGGTCTTGGATATATTATTGTGAAAGCAAAACTTCAAGACAATCTTAAAGGAAGGATCAAGGAGCTTCTCAAAGGCACACCTTGGACAATCTTCAAGAAGGACTAAAGATTTCCACTTATGGATTCAGGTACGCTTCCGCTTATGTTGTTATTCCAAGTAATTCGATATGAAGGCTAAAGTGTTTTATATGGATATATAATCCAACAAAATAATCTTTCTATACTCTTAGAATAGGATTAAAATTTGCGTACATATTATTTTGTCATGACCTCACTTATGGATAGTCTGATATTGTTGTTGTTATGGTGTGAACAACAAAATCAAATGTTTCCCTTCGATTATTAATAATGTGTTATGAAATAGAAGATTCTTACACTTCTATTTAAGGTGAATGTCTTTAATGTATTTAATTAGAGAGATTTTAGAGTCCTATTATTGGTAGCAAGATCTTCCTCCTCCCTATAAATAGAGGTGTTCTCTACCATTGTAATTCACCCCTCTCAACACAATAAGAAGAACTCTCTCTACTCTTCTCTCTATTGCTATTGTTCTTGCTCTATTGTTCTTGTCTTTTGCTTTAGTTTATAACACGTTATCAGCACGAGACCCTACCGTCTCAAGTACCATTCTCGAAAATCCAAGGTATTTTCCCTCTTCCTAATTTAATTTTTGAGTATGTCTGACATTATGAAAAGAAAGTTCGTTGCCCTTGAAATTTCGGGCAAGAACTATATGACATGGGTGTTGGATGCTGAAATCCACCTAGATGCTATGGGTCTTGGAGACACCCTCAAAGATAAAGAAAAAGCATCCACCCAAGATTGTGCGAAGGCCTTGATTTTCTTGCGCCACCACCTTGACGAAGGTTTGAAGATTGAATATCTCACCGTCAAGGATCCACTCGTTTTGTGGAACGGCTTAAAGGAGAGATATGACAACCTGAAGTTGGTCACTCTGCCACAAGCACGATATGATTGGGCCCATCTGAGGCTACAGGACTTTAAGTCCGTTTCTGAATATAATTCTGCTATGTTCAGAATTACTTCTAAACTGAAGCTATGTGGAGATAACATCTCCGATTACGATATGCTTGAGAAAACGTTTACAACATTTCATGCCTCCAATATGGTACTGCAGCAACAGTACCGAGAGAAAGGCTTTACGAAGTACTCTGAACTGATTTCTCTCTTACTAGTGGCTGAGCGAAATAATGATCTGCTCATGAGAAATCACGAAAATAGACCAACTGGGTCTACACCACTGCCTGAAGCAGATATGGTGCACTCGCATTATGCCAAACATAAAAGGGACCATGATCACGGTCATAAACGGGGTCAAAGCCAAGGACGTGGACAAGGAAGAAATTCCAAAGAAGTCCGTCACCCCCCAAAGAGAGATAACCACCGAAAGCAGAAACGGGATCCAGAAGATCCTAAGGCAAATAGTTCAGAAACTATATGTTATCGTTGTGGTGGAAATGGGCACTGGTCTAGGATTTGCCGTATACCAAGACACTTGGTTGACCTTTATCAAGCATCTCGAAAGAGAAAAGGCCCTGAAACAAATTTTGGCTATGACGACAATGAGGATATCACCCACCTGGATGTGGCAGACTTCTTTGAGCAACCCAATGGAAAAATAGACCACCTAATCGGCGATGGATCCGTGATGAAAGAAGATGGAGTTATTTGATTTTGTTCTACTTATTTGTATTAGTTAGTGAATAAACTAATAGTCATTAGCATTAGCTCGTATTAGTTAATTCATAAAGCAATGTTAGCAGTAGTTCTTTAGAATATCTTCAATATGATCAAATATCAATAAAACTTTTATTTTCCAGTGGGGGTAATCGACTAGCCTGAAAAACTAGTCGATTATCAACTATTTTCGCATTAAAGTTGAAAAACAATTGATCAACAATCGATTGTCTTTGGCTAACAATCGATTGTCTTGAAACAGTGTGTTCTGGAATTTTTCAAAAATAGCCAACAATCGATTGTCTTTGTCTAACAATCGATTGTCTTGAAACAGTGAGGTCTGGAATTTTTCAAAAATCACCCACAATCGATTGTCTATATCTAACAATCGATTGTCGTTAGGCAGTGTAATCTGGAATTTTTCAAAAATCATCCACAATCGATTGTCTATGTTTAACAATCGATTGTCTTAAACAGTGTGATCTGAAGTTTTTCAAAAAATAACAAATAATCGATTGTGTGTGTTTAACAATCGATTGTCTATGTTCCAACAATCGATTGTGTGTGTTTAATAATCGATTGTCTTATGAAAAACGCTGAAATTTTCAAACTGCATAGTAATTGATTATGGACAACATATCTTATTTTGTTTGTCAACTGTTAGTAGCAGATTTTGAAAATATTATGTGACACAAAAGGAATTGAACTTGCTTATTCTTATGTTCCTGTATTTCTTTTGTATGTCATACCATGGAAAGTAAATTGATCGAAGGCTCCGGAAGAGCCATTGTAACTCTGCCCAAGGGCACGACGTTAATCATAGAGAATGCTATGTTCTCCTCCAAGTCTATGAGAAACTTGTTGAGTTTTAAAGATGTACGCCGGAATGGCTACAATATTGAGACAATGGATGAAGATAATCTCGAATATCTCGTCCTCACTTCAAAGAATGTCTCCGGCCAAAAGAGGGTTATTGAGAAATTCCCGTCTTTATCTTGTGGCCTGTATTGGACAAGAATTAGTGCAATTGAGGCACATTCAACAGTAAATCTAAAGAATACTAAGTCCAATACATTTGTACTTTGGCATGATCGACTGGGTCACCCAGGATCAACCATGATGAGACGGATTATAGAAAGCTCATATGGGCATCCGTTAAAGAATTTCAAAATTCTTTCAAGTAATGAATATCCTTGCACTTCGTGTTATCAAGGCAAGCTGATTATCAGACCATCCCCAACAAAGGTTGGGACTGAGTCACCCCAGTTTCTGGAACGTATACAAGGGGACATTTGTGGACCTATTCACCCACCTAGTGGGTAGTTTAGGTATTTCATGGTCTTGATAGACACATCCTGTAGATGGTCTAATGTGTGCTTGTTGCCATCACGCAACCTTGCGTTTGCAAAGTTAATGGATAATAGATGAGAATAATCTTGAATTCTTCATGAAAACGAGGCTGCCCATTTCGGTTTGAGTTCACGCCATTTTGCATGCAGCAATGCTACTTTGTCGGCTGCCCGCTTCGGCTTAGGGTCACGCCATTTCGCATGCAGCAATGCTAGTTCGTCTCTGACTGACGAATTATCACAAATATTCCCTATTGCAATTGGTTTTGGGTCATGAACCCAATATATCCCATTTAAGAAGCTTTGGATGCGCAGTATAGGTGCCTGTAGCACCGCCATCCCGCACCAAAATGGGTTTGCAAAGAAGGTTAGGAATATATGTTGAGTATGAATCGTCCTCCATTATTCTCTACCTCGAAACATTGACAGGAGATTTGTTCACTGCACTATTTGCAGACTGTCAATTTGATGAGACACTTTTCCCAAAATTAGGGGGAGAAGTCGGTGAAACCAAATGGGAAATTTTGTGGAAAAATGTATCATTATCTCATCTTGATCCACATACCTCTATTTGAAAGAAAGAGGTACAAAAGACTATCCATTTGCAAAGAATAGCAAATCAAATGCCTGACGCATTTACGGACTTGAAGAGGATAACGAAATCCCACATTCACGCGGAAAATGTTCCGATCCGTATTGAAGTCCCTATTGGACAAATATCTAGTGTCATATCCAATGAGTCAAATGCACGCCAGAAGCGTGGCAGACCATTAGGTTCCAAAGATCGAAATCCTAGAAAGAGGAAAAAGAACGATCTAAATGACACTATGAAAGAATCACATGAGGACGCTCATGATTTGATTAATTCCGAGATTCACGAAGAATCTATTGAGCCTGAGACTCTTGAAAATACGGAATGCAAGAATGTGAGGATCTCGAACCTCAGTCTGTGGTAGTACAAAATTAATTGAGAGCTCTCGAAGAGCCAATTATTACTATGTTGGAGAAACACAATTGAGTATTGTGCTGTAGTAAGTCTCAAAGAAACTTATTCAGTTTCCAAAGTACACGCGAAAGCGATTGATTATATTGAGACTATAAATAAAGGAAGGCTTTGATTCTCCTATTACTACAACTTGTAGCGGGGTAATTTGTATATGAAAAGCTACCCGCTTTGTTCTCCAGTTTGTACTACACAAACGAAAGAATGCCACAATAAAGTGGATATCTATTGGTATAAAACCCATGTCATAATAAACCCGAAGTTTATTGATAAGTGCACATGTCATGGTGTAAATTTGAAGTTTACCAATATTGATAATTTATTCAGTTGGCATTCATGTTAGCCATCTCATTTTAAGTATGATGTGCAAATTCACATAGGTGAATATTAAAGAACTAGAAAGTTCTTTACGAATACTCTTGTATCACTTGTTCTCATTAATGAACTGACCAACTAAAGAGTTCGGGTTGAAGCCCCTAAATTCTGGAAATATCAAAGGTGAATATGGGCCCATTCACCTGCCATGTATACCACATATGATGCATCTATGATATGGTTACATGCGCCATTGTTATTAACCCGCAGCCTGGCAGTGCTTGCGAGGTAAATCGTTCAGTAATCTAACTTCGAGCATAGTTTCCAGATTCTCTACTCAAGACAGTTCATCTTGATAAGTTGGTTTATATTAAAGTTGGTTTAGCAAGATAATTATTGAGTGCTTCCACTTAATAGCTAAACTGTTTCTTATGAGAACTAAGTTATATATATATATCAGTTTGATATAAGTTGTATACGAGAGTATATTCTCCCCTCACAAGTGGTTCAGGGTCAGGAACCAAATAATTTCATCTTATTATTAAGGTGCTGTGTATATTGACATAATGCACAAAGATGATTTTCCAAAGTTGAGGAAACATGTTAGCTTTACTAACATGAGGGGGAGACATGATAAACACTTGAGAAAGTGTTACATGGGATGAATTTTCATTTGTATATGTATATCCCCGAATATCATGATATGAACCTGTAGTTCATAAAAGGGAAATGCAATTGCAACATATTGCAAAGCATGCTATACGCATTTGCTGACTCAAAGAAAGCAACTAAATGGAAGAGATACAATTCAAGAAGAATTGATTCCATATGAAAGACATGTAGCTTTGAACCTATAGTTCATATGCTTGAAAGTATAAAGGCAAAGGTATGTATAGTCAATTTTCGATATCTTATTTGTTTAGCATGACATGAAAACTTGATATGCAGCTAAAGTCTATTATGCGACTTATATGACTTAACTTGAAAGATTTAAGTTGCTTGAAGCATATGCAATTCTTGGTCCTGAAGTACCGCATCCTAAGTACAATTTGTGTACATATGAATCTTGCCATAACTATAAGCATGATGGATTTGAGAATGCATCTATGGAGATATTGAAGAGTTATTCCACGACATTATATGAAGATGTTCATATCTATCAAGAATGATGATTTCAAGGTGCGGAATATTTATTCAAGTCAATATGGTTGATTTACTTATCAAACGACTACCAAAGATCGTTTTGAAGATGATGCACAAGATTGGAATGCAAATGCTCAAGGATATAAATTGATGTACTCATTAGGGGGAGTCAATGCGCGTTGCACTCTTTTTCTCTTACAAGGTTTTTTCCCACTGGGTTTTCCTTGCAAGGTTTTTAACGAGGCAACCAATAGGCGCATATTCAAACATGTGTACTCTTTTTCCTTTCTTTAATTTTTCCCAATGGGTTTTGGTTTTAAGGTTTTATGAGGCACATTATTGAATAGACATTCAAGGGGGAGTGTTATGAAATAGAAGATTCTTACACTTCTATTTAAGGTGAATGTCTTTAATGTATTTAATTAGAGAGATTTTAGAGTCCTATTATTGGTAGCAAGATCTTCCTCCTCCCTATAAATAGAGGTGCTCTCTACCATTGTAATTCACCCCTCTGAACACAATAAGAAGAACTCTCTCTACTCTTCTCTCTATTGCTATTGTTCTTGCTCTATTGTTCTTGTCTTTTGCTTTAGTTTATAACATAATGAATGTTTTCCTATCTACTTTTTCCTTTGATTATTTGAGTAAAAGGAAGCTGTGAATACATAAGATTTTATTGAATTAGCAAATATTCATATAGCAATGCCTAACTAAATATGAAGAAGCTCAATTGAATATATCAAGTGTAAATGGAAGCGGTGACAAATAGAGTTGGTAGATCGATCAGTGGAAACACAATTAAATACTGGGGTGATTATTCGCGTAATAATAATAATAATAATAATAATAATAATAATAATAATAAGATAATAAGAAAGTTGCTTATTGGTATGAGGATCTAGAAAGCTTGGTGTGGTATAGATTATAATTTAATTATCTTGAAAGATTTTTAATGAGATTCATTATATTAGTGGTGTGTCCTATGACTTGGGATTTCTCAAACCAAAAAAACACGCCTAGTGGCAAGTCTTACCTTTAGTCATTAGGTCAACTGTATTTAGCTTTCGAATTCCACTTATTGATGCTAAAGTTAGGGAAGGTTTTTCTGTTCATATTTGCGATTAGGGGTCCTCAGTTTCAGCGTTGTGGGACCTTTTTTCCTTTGGAATGCGAGCACGTTAAGTAATTAATTTATTTTTTATATTAATTCAAAATAAGTTTTTATTTATATAATCAAGAAAAAATTTAATTTATTTTTATAAAATTGCTTTTATGTATATATTTTTAAAAAAAACTTCTTATTCATCACATTAAATATTTAATTAAAGGGCAGTTTATTTATATTAGGTATTTTTGTATAAAATTAGTATTTTCTTAATGGGTATCCCCAAAGTAAATTGATCACTTATTATGGACCGGAGAGAGTAGCTCTTATAATTAATTTAAAACTTAACAAAACACTTAAATCTTACTCTCTCCGATCCACTTTAAGTAATTTTTAGCTCTTTAAATACATAGAAATTCACCTTTTAGCATTAATTAATAATAAAATTGATCATATCAACCTTAATTTGCTCATTGAAATATAAATAAGTACTCCTAGGCTCTTTAGTCCAAAGGTAACTTTGAAAAAAAATAAGTTAATTCGTTGATATTTGAAAAAATCAAATATTGCGAAACATAAAAAAAGGCAAAAAATTACTTGAAGTGGACGGATAGAGTAATTAATTATTAATATTTAATTTATTCCATCATAGTCAGAACCGAATTTAAAGTGTATGAGTCATAAATTTAATATTAAACTTATAGTTCATGTTTTTCTTTATAGCTTGTTTTAGTTACTGAATTCGTAATAACTAAAACAAGCTATAAAAAACTAATATAGTAGTTAATATGTAACTAATATTGTAGCTCAGTCTTGCATATCATGTCTTCTACTGTCATTGCACATACCCTTAAGAAAAATGTTATGCTAATTGTCTTAATCATGACAGTATTATTTAAATTAGGTTGAATATATGCGTAGACACCAAAAATTATCACAATTTTTTATTTTGATATATCAAGTATACCTTATTTGGTTGTACATCTATAATAGACCCAGGATGGATTCAGAACCTAATTGTGGTTCTTTTAGACATAAATGACATAAATGCGTGTAAAAAGAAGAGTGGTTATTCTATATAGTGCTCTTTTAAAGTAATGGTATATTTTGGTCGGATCCGGGCCTAAATGGGCCAAATAGGCAGGGCCAAATGGTTTCGGGCTTAAGCGACCAGGTCTTTTGTGGTCCCGGGCTTCACAGTTCCAATGGATGGAATCGACCCACTACGTCCTAAGCCCACATGGTCCCGGAGCTTAATGGGTCAGGCCTAACGGGCTTTTTTGTTTCGGATTTTTTTATTTAAGGCAATTTCTTGTAAACTATATATGTATATACTAATATAAATTGTTTATACATAGCTATATAAATATATAAATATATATATATATATATATATATATATATATATATATATATATATATATATATATATATATATATATATATATATATATATATATAATATGTATAGTATGCATATAATTATAGATTAAAGTTTGCATTTAATAAGTAAATTAACAAAAAAATAGTATAACTAAATTTTCATGCATAATAAATTAATGATACTTCAAATAATCTAACAAACTAAAACATTAAGCATAAATACGTTTAATAATTTTAAAATAACATAAGTTATCGAAAAATCTTAAAAACGAATTTCCGGATGATGCTCAAGACAATATTTTATATGCCTCCTTAAACTGCGTGTGTCATACCCTGGACGAAAATTTAGGACTTGACCACAGTTCTTGCACTTTAATTTCTAACCTTATTCATTTTCTTCTAGCACCTCAAAGTGTTGCCAAACGAATGAGCGCACTCTTTCCGAACGAGGCATAATTTAACTTGTGATTTGAGAATTTGAGATTGAGACTTGAAGTCTTGAAAATTGGAGATTGAGAGAAGGCGAGAAATTTTAGATTGAGAACAGAATAAGGGTTAGAAGGAAAACTATATGGTAAGCACATAACAGTAACTGTTTTAGCCGATTCTTCACGATCTTTATTTGGATCATAATATAAAATACCACTGGTAACAGTGTTAATTCCCGGTTATACTACATTTGAACATGTACTAGGGTTAACCGTAGTATATACACTTCTCCCCTCTTGTGCAGCTTTCATTTGAAGAAATTTAGCTTTATCTCTCGGGTGTGTCTTTATGTGTCTAGTTAAACTACCCGTACCGCTACGGTCTCCAATAAATATATGAACCAACATAGATCCACAAGTTTTACACTTAGCCTTATTTTGTTCTCTTACTTGAGTAAAAAAGTTCCAAACAAGAGATGTTTCGGGCCGTTTAGAAGGTTGTCTATTAAATGTGGGGGTTAGTACAGGAGGGTCAGGCGGGGCATCGGTTGGTTATTAACATGACTAGTATGTGTATCATCTAAATCCGGTTGTGTTTCATCTAAATCATCATTTTCCTCACTATTTTCAAATATAGTTTCATTAGGATAAAGAGCATTCATAACTTCTTCATTTAATTGTTGACCCGGTGCAACATCATGACAAAATTAACTATCGAAAAATTGAAAACAAGGTTTATCACTATCAAGAATATTAGGTAGAGGAGGACAGGTAACTGGTCTAGGTCGGGGAGCCGGGGAAAGAGTAGTATCTTGGCGACTAGATTCACCAATTTTAGCTTTTCCCTTACCACCAAATATTTTTTTCAAAGAAATGCCATATTAATTATAATTATACAAGTTAAAAAAATAAAATTATAATATTAAATTTAAGAGTTGGAATGAGTTTACCTAATTGACGAACAACTTTTTGAAAAGTGAATATCGTCGAAGACTTGAATACTTCAATTCACCAACTTCACAAATTTTCACGAAATTGCAATAATAAAATAAGCAATTATAGAAGAAAATTAAAGAAAGATTGATGAATTTGTGAGTAAAAATAAAAGAATGGGGGGGGGGGGGGGCTATAAGTTGAGGATTGAAAAAAATATAATTACAAAAAGTTTGGTGGCCAAATGACTATTTTTGAAACTTCTCAACGGATAAAAATATAAGGCCAACGGCTAGATTTTAAAATCTGACCATTGGTCTATTTTTTAAATAAAAAAATTTGAAATATTACCATTAAGGCCCGCCAGTCCCGGTTGAACCGGCCCTGGCTCGTCTGCCGGTCTCGGGCTTGACGGGCCTGGTCTCACGGTCTTATACTGTTGAACCGGCCCACGAGGGGCTTATGCACCAATAGAGCCCAGCCCACCATAACCGGCCCGTTAGGCCCACTAGGCCCATTAGGACTGCGGTCCTGGGCCAGGCCCGGACCACAATACATGCCTATTTTAAAGAGTGCTAATACTTTAATGGCCAAAACTTCGTTAAAGTATATCCTCTTCAAAAGGGCGACATACATATATAACGCTAAAGAACCGCGCTATATTGGGATGATATGACAGCTATGCATAGCACTGTATATAATTGCGCTATATATGCATAACGCAATTATATATTGCATTATACATAGATAAAGGGCTCACCCATAAGTCTCTTGCAATTAACTGACATAACAATAATTAAGGTATAGCGCCCTTTAAAAAAGTGATATACCTCAAAAGGTTCAACCCCCTGAGCTAGGCAATGCCTTAATTAAAGGTATTAAGATTTTACAAAATTCCACTCCCGTTCAAATATTTTTTCTTGTTAAATTCTCAAGTATTTTTTTCATAATGTTTGAAGAGAAAAAAATAAGGGTTTCATTATATTGGGAGGTGAGGTTGTGGTGGCGAATGACTCTGTGAGCTATATAATTTATCTCCAAAGTATTATGTTCAATTTCCACTTACAATAAAGTGCGATAGATTGGTATTGTTGTTATGTAATAAAATGAGTGTGAGAAAACGTTTGGTGAACCTTAAAGTAACCAAAAGATATTTGTATTCTGTCACTCAGCAAGGTGTTGCTTATTACGCTGATTTTAACATCGACGATGATAAAACTTTGAGGGATTTTTCGATGACTCCTGATGAGTGTTGGGAGTTTCTTGTAATAAAAATTTTGGAAATTTACGTCAAGGTTGAAGACATTCCCAATAATGAAGTTGTGCATATTAGGGAAATCCATAGTCATGGGGTGGTTATTCTGGAGTAGTTTTTGCCGGACAGGTTCCGGATGAAAGAGTTTGCCTTGATTTAAACTTATCACTATGTGCGAATGAGCAACAAGAAAATAATTTCTCTCTTGCTTTATATAATCTACAAGATGAGTGGTAAACTTCAATTTTTATTTGTGTTACGATGTATATTTTTTGTATTAAATTTGTATAAACGTTCATACATTCTATAGGGGGTACCATCCAGATATGAATTTTACAAGTTATGATCCCACACCCAACTGGAATATGCGTAGTTTTGGTGTGTTTGATCACAGTGGTCCATCCGGAGTCATTACCAACAGGATCATATTCATCATGGAATGTCAACACATTACGACTTGTTAGTGAAGTGATATAACTATATGTAAAGTATTTATCAATTTGATAGCTTATCATTTTGTTGTTTGTGCAGTGCAAACGAGCAACTTGATGGTCCTGACCTCACTTAGTTTCCCGTAGATAACGTATTTACTCGTGATTTGGCATATGCGTAGAGTCAGGAAGAAAATAGCAATTACGATAATAATGTCGATGAGTCTGGAGATGAAACACCCTTCCTTGACGAGGTTGATGTTGAGGAGCCTGAAACCAATGAGCTAGTGCAGCATGTCCAAACATTGGTCACGCTTCATCTCTCTCATAGCCGGAGGCAGTGCAATGGGCAGTCCATCAACAGGCATCCCATATAAAACCTCTAGATCCTGCAGCTTGATGGTGGTCTCGCTAATGGGCAAGAGAGAAGTGTGTGTCTCCAGTTGCCACCGCTCTATCAGGGTCGTGATCAAATACTAGTCTAGTTGCAGTCACTCGATCTCAATAAATCCTGTAGAAACCCGTATCCTACAGGCGCTTGACTAAACGGGGATGGAGATATCTGTCCTTCATAAAATCCCACGTGTCTCCATTCTCCTGGCGCGAAGAGTCTAGGCTAGTAGCTCTCCCACCCTTACGTAGGCACACCTATGATCTCCCTATTATACTAATAGCTCATCGGAGACAGGTCCGTGATACATAGTCGGCAAGTCCATATAGGACTTCTGGCCACGTAACAAAACATGAACCTCGAAAGCCTCAAAACGCAGTAATCACCATGCCACTAGCCATGCACCCGCAAACCCAAGCTCAAGGTCCTTTCAAAAAATGCACACTCTTCACATATGATAGCCAACAATGTCAACACACTATTCTTTTCCGATACCTATTCAGGAGAAATCCACAATGTACAATATATTCCTTATGCCCATAATAGATAGAGAATTCAAGTCGTTGCCAAACCACCGAAAACCCTCCAAAATCCGCCCGACCGAGTAAAAAAAACCATCTAATCTAAGAGTGTTGCCACAAATGCTAGTAGAGAAATCCTATTCAAAGAACCATTTACATCATCCCTATGCTGACCCAATACCGCAGAGCTGACCCATTTCTTCGGAGAGTTGATATGCAATAATCCCAATCAAATCCCACATATAGATGATCCTAACAGGAACCACGCAGCCAGAAGCTCATAAACCACCATATTCTCTTTGAAGCACCCCGCTCTGCTACAACCACAATACCTACATTGAATAGACCTTCTGTAACTATAAAGTTGTTCCTCTGACTCCCTTCGATGCTGAAATGTAGATCCATTAATGACATAAAAATACAGCGAGCCCCAATATCATCCCGTGAAAGATCTCAGGCCTTAGTTATATACAAATTTTGGGGACATACCAATACTACATGTACACATATATTAGGCCAAAACTAACATAGATCTGACTCTGCAACCTGAACGCTGCTAAGGGACTCCTCCACTTGGAGTAAAGCCATAGAAAACAATATCTCATGATCCGCAAAACTAACCTCCATAGCTCGCACAACACCGGTCACGAGATACTCCAATACCACCAATTATTCTCAATATATATCCACCTAGTGACCCCGCCACAATCTCGACGACTAGCCAACCAATTAAACCTTCTTAAGGTCGTACTCATCAACCAGTTTCTGGAACTCGCTGAACTTCCATATGAAAAATTGAATAGTATCTTAACACATCTATATCTTCAGTCTGGACGACGCGTTGAGAAAATTCCTGAGCATCCCTGACTCCCTCGTAGCCCGTCTGTAGCAGCACAGCTACTGGCTCATAGCGGTCACTGGGGGCGCAATATTAAACATGAGTAGATGCAAAGAAACACAAGTTATATGCTTTGAGCCAAATTAATATCGCACAATAAGGAATGAAAAGTGTAGGATTTCCTAATAGTTAATGAAAAGTGTGGGATTTCCCGTTAGTTCTGTAGCCTCTTGAAGATAAGTACAGATGTCGCGGTACTGATCCACAAAAACCTACTAAACCCGCTTACGACTCGTAGCACCTATGAACCTAGAGCTCTGATACTAACTTGTCACGACCCAAAATCTCTCCGAATGAGTCGTGATATCACCTAGTCTATAAACTAGGTAGCCTAACATTAACTGACATAACATTGATACTTACTAACTTTAAATTAAATAACTCTTAACACATTACCATCCCCAAAACAGGTGGTACAAGTCATAAGCCTTTTTAAGAGTATTTATACAAAATAAAAATGTCACAGTTCCAAACAAAAGGAACATATAGAAATAACTACAAATGGAGGTGACTCTGAGGCCTACGAACGCTGCAACAGGTTTACCTTGAGTCTCCACCGTAATGACCCATACAACTACTACCGATCAAAAACCTAAATCTGTGCACAAAAATCTACAGAACTATAGTATGAGCACACCATAGCGGTGCCCAGTAAGTATCAAGACTAACCACAGTGAAGTAGTGACGAGGAACAGTCCATATGCATATTGGTCAAATAAATTGAACAGGATATGATGATAAACTATCAACATGAAGATAACAAAGTGATATAAACAACATGGAGAGAACAAACTACGATCAGTAGAAAACAATAAAGGCAAATACGAAGGAAAATGAAAGGTAACCAAGTAAACTGACACCAACATAACTGGTACACAGACAAGTAAAAATGTACACAAATAAGGAAGAGCGGTATCAGCTCAATAAATCATATAATTACTAATGCACAATTCCAACCATCTCAAACTCGATGTCTCATATTATAACCCCAATTACCAAAACTTTAGCACACCCAGCGCCTTGTGCCCACATATTTCTATCTCACTTTGCACAATAACACTCTCATGTTACTCAGTACACAGGGTCCAAAACCATTTCAATTAAGATGTTCAATGAGTTTCATTTACATAACCTAAAGTAGAGTACATTTTCTCAACCAATTAGGAACTCAACAAGAAAGATGAAGTTATTTTTTATAAATCATTTGAATAAATAAAATATCATTTTCAATTAAAATACAACATCGAATAAATTATTACCTTTAATATGGGATTTAATAAATTACAACTTAGTAGAAATTCTTTTTTAAGTAAAATACAACCACATACTATAACAATTATTGAAATATATATGTATAAATATGATAAGATATTGAAAACATTGTGGGTTCCAACATAAAGGATCACAACAGTAAAGGAAATCTAAACAGCTAAAATACTTGAATTGATAACAAGAAGTAAACACAGCAAACGGAAAGTGCACGCACCCTTCGTGCTTTAACTCTCAATTCTCACTATGCAATCAATAATAGAAATGTGCACGACATCACCCTTCGTGCTTTATCACTATTCCTCACCTTATGAATAATATGAATGTGCGGGCATCATCGTTTGTGCTTTATCTCAATTCCTCACCATATGTACCAATATAAATCCAAATGTGCACGGCATCACCCTTCGTGCTTTATCACTCTTCCTCACTATATGAATAATATAAATGTGCATGGCATAAGGCTGTATCCGGTTCCGGTTCTGGGTATATTTGGGTCTGCGGTTCAAGTTCTGGCGGTTTCGGTTCTGCGGTTCTGGCGGTTCCGGAGCCGGAACCGCTACCATACGGTTCCGGAACCGTCCGGTTTCGGTTCTGGCGGTTCCGGAACCGCGGTTCTGGCGGTTCCGGAACCGCGGTTCCCGGCGGTTCTGATTTTTTTTTCTAAAATCAATATCTTGTATAGTAGTCATTAGTATATTGTAGAATATATTTTATATGGTGTACTATGCTATTAGTATAATATATATTGTGTTTGGTAATTAGTATATATTGTGTATAAGTAGTGTATATTTTGTATATAAGTAGTATATATTGTATTTAAGTAGTATATATTGTATATAAATAGTGTATATTGTGTTGTAGACTTGTAGTTAGTAATTAGTATAAATTATATATAAGTAGTATATATTGATAAAAGAATATTGTCATTAGTATATTGTGTTGTATGTTATATGTTGTATGTTATATAAATATTCAAGGATTGATATAGAATTAAAGACAAAGAAATATTGAGACAAAAGATATTCAAGGATATGATAAAGAGCATATTTATTGACCAAAATGGCATATCTTTTTTTATTCTTCCTTCCTCCTATGGAATGAGCACAACATGGTACTAATACCACCATTAAAAGGAAAAAAAAACTAAAAGAAGACATGCCAATGTACAAGTTACATCATAGTTTATGTATTATTTCTAACAAATCTCATAAAACCTTCAAGGTTTGGAGGTGGTTGTGTTGGCGGTGGTGGAAATGAAGCTTGTTCATCACCACTTCCGGGTGAAGATGTTTCCTGAGCAAGTTCCACTAGCATTTCTTCATAGCACTCATCTATTTCTGGTTGTGATTCAGCTAGCCCAAAGATCCTTCTTTCTGCGCGGATCCAATCTCGAAAAAGCACTGATTTTTCCAAGTTGTCCTGCATCGACGCCCTGTGATCACCTATTTGTAGTCTTGCTTGACTAAAGGCGCTCTCCGATGCAACAGTTGACGCTTGAATCGACAGAACATCCCGAGCCATCCTTGCAAGAATGGGAAAATGCTTTTCCCTTGCCTTCCACCAATCCAAAAGGTCGAAAGAGCCGTCTGGATTCTCATTCTCTAGTCCCTGCGACAAATAAACTTGAAGCTCATTTAGATGGGAAAAATCATCTACATTTTCACCTTGAGTACCCCTGAACTCCGTCCACGATTTAAGAGCTGTTAAGCCAGCAGCTCTTTTAGACGCCTGTGATGTGGACGAAGTAGGGGTTGGAATATTAGGCCTAGCATGCTCTAACGCCTGTTTATAAGCATTATAAACAGTTTGAGTATTCACTGTAATTGATGCTTTCGCATCAGATAGTGTAGCCATTTATTCTTCTTCAAGATCTAAAGCTTGATAAATAGTAGAATACCAAAAGTTAGGACCTCCTACTTTCATAGTAGAATTTAACATAGCAGCCACACCAAATATAGGAGGGATTGGAAAAAAATACTTTTTAAACTTCTTTTTCATTTCAGTAATTGCAATTTCATAAATTTCCCCTCCCTGGTTAAAATCAACAAACAAATTAGCAAGTGCGGCAATATAAACTAAACAGTTAGAAATAGTTGGATAATATTGGCCAGATAAAGCAATTGTAGCCACATGAAAATGTTGTAAAAAATCTAAAAGAATTTTAACGTTAGTCCAATCTTGATTAGTTAGCATGTCATTATCTTCCTCCCCACAATCCCGAGAATTATAAGTAGCGTTAATTGGGTTTCTATATTCGTACGCCACTACTAAACTTTCGTACATGTAGTTCCACCTAGTCGGGCAAGGTTAGGAACCTTTCTTTCTCTAAGGCCATATTCGTCATATTTTTTAAAGTATTCTCTAAGTCTACTTCTACGGTTAGAATAAAAAAGCCAATTAAGAGCGAATTTAACCTTTTCAATTTCTATGTTTAAAATTCTCATACCATCACCAACAATTAAATGATAAATATGACATATACATCTAACATGGAAAATATTAGTAAAAGCAGGATTAAGTGTTCTAGTTAAAATACCTATTGCACTAGTGTTGCTACTAGCGTTATCCATGGAAATTGACATTATTTTATCACTAAAACAAAAATATCTACATACATCTGAAACAGTGTTAGCAATAAACTTACCCGTGTGCCGTGAATTAATTATTCTATATGCAATAATGCGTTTTTGCATTGTCCAGTCTTTGTCTATCCAATGACTGGTTACGGTTAGATAATCACAATCATTACTACTTCTACCAATATCAGTTGTAATAGACATACGATTACTTATATGGGTAAATAAATAACGCAAGTATTGTTCATATTCATGCTTGTATTTATAAATGTCGGCCTTAACTGTGGCGCGAGGCCAACCTTTATACGTAGGATTAAATACTCTTCTAATATAATGAATCCAAGCAGTAGAAGCAAAAGAATAAGCCAAACACATAACAGTAATCATTTTAGCTAATTCTTCACGATCCTTATTTGGATCGTAATACAATATACCTCCGGTGACTGTGTTTATTCCTGGTTGAACTAGATTTGAACCAGTACTTGGGTTAACTGTAGAATCACGACTTGTCCTCCCTCTTGTTGCCCTTTCAATTGGAAATATCTAGCCTTATCGCTAGGGTGTAATTTTATATGTTTAACTAAACTACCTGTGCCGCTACGATCTCCAGTATACCTATGCACAAGTAATTTCCCACGAGATTTACACTTAGCCTTATTTTGTTCTCTTAGTTGAATAAAAAATTGCCAAACTAATGAAGTTTCTGAACGTTTAGGAGGTTGTCTACTAAAAGTGGGAGTTTGTACGGGTGGGTGTTCCGATTCATTAGTAGCAGGACTAGTAGGTGTATCATCTAAATCTACCGGAGCTTGGGTTTCATCATCATCATCAACCTCATTTCCCTCTAAGATAGGTGCATTAGGATAAAGAATATTCATAATATCATCGTCTATTCTATCACCAACTGCTACATCATGTAGAAAATCAACATCGCTAAATTGAAAACATGGGTGATCACTATCAAGGATTCCGAAGGTTTCATTAGTATTTCTAGGTTGGCTACTACTTTGAACTTGTTTATCTTTTCTAGGTCAGGGAGCCGGGGAAGGGGTAGTATTTTGGCGACTACTTTCACCGGTTTTAGATTTTCCTTTTCCGAACATATTTTTCAATGAAATTGTCATAATAATTACAATTAAGCAAAATAACAACACACAAAAATATTCTTAGCACGTAAGAGTTGAAACGAGTTTACTGGATTGACGAACAACTTCTTGAAAATTGAAAATCGTTGAAATTGAATACTTAAAAACTTCAATTCAACAACTTCACAATGTTTCACGAATTTGCAACAATAAATTAAGCACTCGCACTAGAAAGATTGAAAGAGAGCTTGAGAGAGATTGAGAGATATTGATGAATTGGTGAATTAAAATGAAAGAATGAGGGGGTATTTATAGTTGAGAAATGGGAAATTGTGTAATTATATAAAGTTTGGGGTTAAATTAAAGTTTGGGGGCCAAATGGCTATTTTTGAAAATTCCAAACTGCTAATTTTCAAAAAGAGCCGTTTGGAAATTTAAAAAAAAAAAATTTTTTTTGAAAAAATCGGACCGTTGCGGAACCGGATGGAACCGTTTGGAACCGCTTGAACCGGTCCAGTTCCGGTTCTGGCGGTTCCGGTTCCGCGGTTCCAACGGGTGGAACCGCCCCATCACGGTTCCGGGGAACCGCCAGAACCGGAACCGCCAGAACCGCGGTTCCAGTCAGGTTCCGGTTCGGAACCGCGAAAAATACAGCCTTAGCATGGCATCCCCTTCGTGCTTTCTCTCTCTTCCTCACCATATGCATCAACGTAAATGTAAATGTGCATGGCATTACTCTTCGTGCTTTATCACTCTTTCCTCACCCAAGCACTAGAAACAACAACACCCAGGCAAGGGAATAACGAAAGAAACAAATACATCCCGGCAAAGGAATCAACAATAGAAATAAATACACCCTCACAAAGGAATCAACTATTACCAATCTTGTTCCAACAGTTAACTTCAAAAAATAAATCCCACCTTGAGTCAATACTCAACAATGATCAAATACCAAGGAAATACCATAAGCCTTGTCCAAAATGAATTCTCATCAATTTAAGCATCAATAATACATAATAAGAATCACAACAGTCACAGTGTAAGACTCACAGAATGAGCAAGAAGTGCACTAACCTTAACAAAACAACAAGACATAATAAGCGCGTGATAACTACATCGGCAACCACAACAATTTGGACACATAGCCTGTATACATGGGGTCATAGAGGAATTCACAATTAAGAGATAACGAAACAATAAGGAGAACAATCACTTCAATTAAAGAAAATAAGGGTCAAGTAACAAGTAAGAGTTAGAGGAAAGCTAACAACATCATATGGAACATATAGAGATAAATTAAGCAATTAGGAAATTCAATCATAACAAAATACTTCCCACATAATGAACATAAGGACCTAAGAACCCAAAAAGCAAATTTCCCACAATAAGGTCCGAGCACACACTCGTCACCTCGTGTGCGCAGACTACAAATAGCATAAAGACTCAACTCCTAAGGGAAAGTCTCGCACAGAAGGTTAGGCAAGACACTTACCTCAAAGACGACAGACTGGTACTCTAATAATGCACTTCTGAGGTGAAAATGCCTTCGGACGGCTCAAATCTAACCAATATAAATTGAAAGCACAATAAAAACACATATGAAACTATTCCTGATCATAAAGTCTCAATCTTTAACAAAATCCAAAAATCGGTCCAAGATTCAACCCACGGGCTCACACCTTGGAAACCGACATAATTTACAAAAACCGAATAACCATTCCGATACGACATCAACCATACAAAATTTATCAAATTCCGATGCCATTTGGTCCTTCGAATCATGATTTTTCAATTAGGAATTTTCTTCAAAAACTAACATTTTTTCAACCTAAAACACAAATTAAATGATGAAAATGAAGATAAAATCATAGAATATGTCAGATTCTAGGTGAAGAACGCTTATCCAATCGATTTGTGAAAGACCCTCAAAGAATCGTTCAAAACCGAGCTCCACAAGTCAAGATATGAATTAGATGGCCTAACCCTCGATTTTGAGATTATTGTGTCTGCCCTGGAATTTATGCATCGTGAACGCGGAGGAAGTATCGCAGTCGCGAAGAATTAAAATAAAGGCTGACTAGGTTGCTCATCGCAAATACAATAACGCGATCACAAACGCGAAGAAGAAAAGATTGATGGTCCAAAGACTGATCATCGCGAACGCGTGAACTACTATGCGAATGCGAAGAGTGGAATGGCATAACTACGTGAACACGAAGGGCAGATGCGAACGCGATGAAGGAAAAGATAGAGCTTCGAGAACGTGAGGCATGTTAGACGAACATGGAGAAGGAAAATTGAGGCAACCAACAGATATTCTTCGTGAACGCAGAAGGGGCTACGCAAACGCGAAGGAGGTTATCAGACACCAGAAAACAACTGTTCAAAAACAAGGGAAAATGACCAGTAGCCCATCGGGAACACACCCGGGGCACCCGAAACCCTATCTAAACACACAAACAAGTCATATAACCTAACACGGACTCGCTTGAGGTCTCAAATCATATCAATAAATTCCAAAATGATAAAATACACCATGAGTCGACCTATGAACTTCTAAATCTTTCAACTTCAAAAACTTGTGCCGAAACCGATCAAATCAATCCGGAATGGCGCTAAATTTTGTAGACAAGTCCAAAATGACGTAACGGAGTTGTTCCACCTCTCAAATCGCATTCCGACCCTGATATCACAAAAGTCAACTATGGGTCAAACTTCTCCATTTTCCAAACTCCAACCTTTCCAACTTTCGCCAAAATGCCTCAAATTACCCTACGGGCCTCCAAATCCAAATCTAAGAGCGCCTAAGTCCACAATCACAACACGAAGTTGCTGGCATCATCCAAAACTCATTCCAGAGCCGTTTTCTCAAAAGTCAAATTTTGGTCAAATTCTCACCGCTTAAGCTTTCAAAACTAGAATCTTTCTTCCAATTCGTCTCCAATTCCTCCGAAAACTGAATTCAATCATGCACACAAGTTTATACATATAATATTAAGCTACTAATGACCTCAAACTACCTAACCAAATGAAATTGCTCAAAATGATCAATCGGGTCGCTACATCGTCCTCCACTTAAACATATATTCAACCTTGAATGTTCCCGGAGTCATTTAAAATCTATCGAACCACTGCATGAGCTCATCATACATACACCGGGGGGTGATTCCCCGTCACCCAAACCTATGTAGGACTGACAATGCAACTTAACTGAAGGTCTTACCTCATCCTTAGTCCATAACCTTAGAACATAACCCAAACCTCAACATCTGAAATTCATCACAGGACCCGAATATCACATCATCACATTGTATAAACCTGAACAAACGGAATCGAGCCAAATTTCCAATCCAGAATACAATCACATGTTGTTCCACACAATGCAAATGCCTGAAGCAAATCCTTCTGACCACCCTAGCTGCTCAAATGACATCCTGGATGCTGGCAATGCACTTAACATTTAACACAACCTTGCTCCAGAATTCCACAATAGTGCCCATGATAAAGAAACATCTGGGGGTTCATAACCTTTTATGAAGTCAACAAATCAAGAAGTCCTCTCGCCCGTAAACTGTAGGGAAAAAATGAATAGGCATAATAAGACATAAAAGAAGCAAGCACAACTAAGGTGCAATGAGCCAACCAACATCACGAGGGCTATCCCGCCAGCATCGCCATAAGGCCTGAACGAAATTACAACATGCATAGGGAATAGTCATACAACCTCACAGCTCATCACAACATAAGAGAGCAACATATAACATAGGCCAGAGGCACAAATAATGTCCATTCTTCTTGATAACATAACAAAAATGACAATCTCACAGGAGCACACAAATTTGATCTGATACAAAATACATATTCTCGTTGATCTTCTAAATATTCCCAACCAAATATTGATCCTTCCTAATTAGATAAATATGCTTCGAAAGATCCAATTCAACTTATCAATAATACAAGCTATTAATTATCCCATTCTCAACATTTCTTCAAAATTTGCAAATAGGAAATAGTCCGCATATGAGGGCATCTAGCCCCAAAACCTCAAGAATACCAAAATTTCCATACCCAACTCAACAACGCAAATCAAACGGCTGATATATCACTCTCACCCTTTCATTATGTTGAGGCACCCATATAGGACTTTTGGCCGCGTAATAAAACATGAACCTCGGAAGCCTCAAAACTTAGTAATCATCATGCCACTAGCCACGCACCCGCAAACCCAAGCTCAAGGTCCTTTCCAAAAATGAACATTCTCCGCATATGATAGCCAACTATTAATTGCTAATACATATTTAAGATAAACCCACAATGTAAAATATATTCCTTATGCCCATCGTAGATAGCCAACTCAAGTCGTTGCTAAACCACCAAGAACCCACTGAGATCCGCCCGCACGTAACTAAGCCATCATGACTGCACCTTCCCAACTCAACCGAATCACACAACCCGTCCAATTCAAGAGTGTTGCTACAAATGCCAGTAGAGAGTTCCTGTTCAAAGAACCATATACTTCATCTCTATGCTGACCCAAACAAAGCTGACCCTTTTCTTCGGATAGTCAATATGCAATAATCTCAATCAAATCCCAGATACAGATGATCCTAACACGAACCACGTAGCTAGAAGCTGATAAACCACCACATTCCCTCTGAAGCACCCTATTCTGCTGCAACTACGATAGTTGAATAGACCTTTTGTAACTCTGAAGTTGTTCCTCCAACTCCCTTCGATGCTGAAATGTAGATCTATTAATGACATAAAAATACTACCAGACCCAACATCATCCCGTGCAAGATCAAAGACCTTAGTCATATACAAATTTCGGGGACCTACCAATACCACATGTACACATGCCTCGCAAAACTGGCGTAGATCTGACTCGGCAACCTGAACGCCGCTAAGGGACTCGTCAACTTGGAGCGAATCCATAGAAAATAATATTCGATGATCCGCAAAACTAACCTCCATAGCTCGCACAACACCAGTCACGAGATACTCCAATACCACCAACTTTCTCAATCTATATCCACCTCATGACCCTGCTACAATATCGATCACTAGACAACCAATTAAACCTTCTTAAGCTCGTACTCATCAACCAATTGCCGGAACCCGATGTGCCTCCATATGAAAATTTATTTAGTCTCTCAGTACCTCTGTATCTTCAGTCTAGACAACATGTTGAGACAATTCTTGAGCATCTCTAACTCCTTCGTAGCTCGTCTGTAGCATCACGAACTACCGGCGCATAGCGGTCATTGAGAGCACAATATCATACACGAGTAGAAGTAAAAGAACAAAAGTTATATGCTTCGAGCTAAATCAATATCGCATGATAATGAATGAAAGATGTGGGATTTCCTAATAGTTATGTAGCCTCTTGAAGATAAGCACATACGTCTCTATATCGATCCGCAAGACTCTACTAAACCTGCTTATGACTTGTAGCATCTATGAACCTAGAGCTCTGGTACCAGTTTGTCAAGACCCAAAATCTCTCAGAAGGAGTCGTGATGGCACCTAGCCTCTAAAATAGGTAAGCCTAACATAAACGGAAATGACATTGATACTTACTAACTTTAAATTAAATAACTCTTAACAAATTACCATTCCCAAAATCGATGATACAAGTCATAAGTCTTTATAAGAGTAGTTATACAAAATAAATACGCTACGGTTCCGAACAAAAAGAACATATGGAAATAAGTACAAATAAAGGTGACTTTGAGGCCTACAAACTCTGCAATAGGTTTACCTTGAGTCTCTACTGCAACGACCCGCACAACTACTACTTATCAAATACCTGGATCTGCACACAAAATTGTAAATTGTAGTGTGATCACACCACAGCGGTGCCCAGTAAGTATCAAGACTAACCTCGCTGAAGTAGTGATGAGGAATAGCCCAGACATCTATTGGTCAAATAATTGAACAGGATATGATGATAAACTATCTACATGAAGATAACAAAGTAACTTCAACAATAAGGAGAGAACAAACTACGATCAGTAGAAAACAATAAACGAAAACACGAATGGAAACGAAAGGTAACCAAGTAAATTTACACCAACATAACTGGTACACAAACAAGTAAAAATATACACAAATAAGGAAGGCAGTGTCAGCGCAATAAATTATATCATTCTTGATGCACAATTCCAGCCATCTCAAACTCGATATCCTATATCATAACCTCAAATGCAAAATCTTTAGCACACACGGTACCTTGTACCCACATATTTGTATCTCACTTTGCACAACACACATTCTCATGTTACTCAGTACACAAGGTCTATAACCATTGCAATTAAAATGTTCAAGGAGTATCATTTATATAACTTAAAGTAGAGTACAACTTCTAAACCAATTAGGAACTGAGCAAGAAAGATGAATTTATTTTTTAGAAATCATTTAAATAAATAAAATACCATTTTCAATTAAAATACAACATCGAATGAATTATTACCTTTACATTGGATTTAATAAATTATAACTTTGTAGAAATTCCTTTTTAAGTAAAATACAACCTTAGACGGTTTAAGAAAATTTAATTGAGAAACTAATTGAATTAAAAATGTAACAATTATGGAATTTTGAAGTTTTGAAATGTATATATGTATAAATATGGCGAGGTATTGAAAACATTGTGGGTTCCAACACAAAGGATCACAACAGTAAAGGAAATCTAAATAGTTAAAACATTTGAATTGATAACAACAAGTAAAAATAGCAAACAGAAAGTGCATGGCATCATCCTTTAGCTTTAACTCTCAATCATCACCATGAAATCAATAATAAAAATGTGCACGACATCACTCTTTGTGCTTTATCACTCTTTCTCACCTTATGAATAATATGATTGTGCACGGCATCTCCCTTCGTGCTTTATCTCTCTTCCACACAATACGCATCAACATAAATGTAAATGTGCACAGCATCACCCTTTATGCTTTATCACTCTTCCTCACAATATGAATAATGTAAATGTGCATGGCATCACCCTTCGTGCTTTATCTCTCTAACTCACCATATGCATCAATGTAAATGCAAATGTGCACGGCATCACCTTTAGTACTTTATCACTCTTTCTCACCCAAGCAATAGAAATAACAACATCCCGGCAAGGGAATCAACAATAGAAATAAATACATCCCGGCAAGGGAATCAACAATAGAAATAAATACATCCCGGCAAGGGAATCAACAATAGAAACAATTACACCCCGGCAAGAGAATCAGCTATAACCAATCTTGTTTCAACAGTTAACTTACAAAATAAATCCCAACATGAGTCAATACTCAACAATGTTCAAATACCAAGGAAATACCATAAGCCTAGTCTAATATGAATACTCATAAATTTAAGCATAAAAAATACATAATAAGAATCACAACAGTCACAGTGTAAGACTCACAAAATAACCGATAAGCGCAATAACCATAACAAAACAACAAGATATAATAAGCACGTGATAACTACACTAGCCACCACAACAATTTGGACACATAGTATGTATGCATGGGGTCATAGAGGAATTCACAATTAAGAGATAACGAAACAATAATGAGAACAATCACTTCAACTAAGGCAAATAAGGGCCAAGTAACAAGTAAGATTTAGAGGAAAGCTAACAACATCGTATGGAGCATATAGAGGTAAATTAAGTAATTAGGAAATTCAATCATAACAAAATACTTCCACATAATGAATATAAGGACCTACGAAAACCTAAAAGCAAATTTCCCAAAAGTAAGTCCGAGCACACACTTGTCACCTCACGTGTGCGGACTACAAATAGCATAAAAGACTCAACTACTAAGGGGAAGTCCCCCACACAAGGTTAGGCAAGTTACTTACCTCAAAAACAACAGACTGATACTCCAAAAATACACTTCTCGAGTGAAAAGACCCCGGACGGCTCAATCTAACAAAAATAACTTGGAAGCACAATAAAAAAAACATGAAACTGTTTCGGATCATAAAGTCCTAATCTTTAACAAAAATATAAAAATTGGTCCAAGAGTCAACCCCCGGGCTCGCGCCTTGGAACCCTACAAATTTGATAAAAACTGAATAACCATTCCGATATGAGTTCAACCATACAAAATTTATCAAATTCCGATACCATTTGGTCCCTCAAGTTATGATTTTTCATTTTAGGAATTTTATTCAAAAACCAATTTTTTTCTCAACCCAAAACACAAATTAAATGATGAAAATGAAGATAAAATCATGGAATATGTTTGATTCTAGGTGAAGAACACTTACCTAATCGATTTGTGTGAAAACCCCTCAATGAATCGCTCAAAATCAAGCTCCACAAGTCAAGATATGAATAAAATGGTCTAACCCTCAATCTTGGGATATATTGTGTTTGCCTAGGCATTTATGCATCGCAAACATGGAGGAAGTATCATGTTTCCGGAGAAGAAAAATAAAGGCTGACCAGGTTGGTCATCACGAACGCGACAATGCAATCCCGAACGCAAAGAATAAAAGCATGATGGCTCAAAGATTGCTCTTCGCGAACACATGAACTACTGCGCGAACACGAAGAGTGGAATGACATAACTACACGAACGCGAGGGGCAGATGCGAACACGATGAAGGGAAACAAAGAGCTTCGTGAACGCGAGGCGTGTTATGCAAACGCGGAGAAGGAAAATTGAGGCAACCAGCAAAGACTCTTCGCGAACACGAAAGGGGCTTCGCAAATGCGAAGGAGGTTATCAGACACCAGAAAATAGTTGTTCAAAAAAAAGAAAAAATTACTCGTAGTCCACCTGGAACACACCCGAGGCTCCCGGGACCCCGTCTAAACACACAAAAAGTCATATAACCTAACAAATCTTTCATCTTCGAGAACTTGTGCCGAAACCGATCAAGTAAACTCGGAATGACGCCAAATTTTACAGACAAGTCCAAGATAACGTAACGGAGCTGTTCCAACTCTCAGAATTGCATTCCGACCCCGATATCACAAAAGTCAAATATGGGTCAAACTTCTCCATTTTTCAAATTTTAACTTTTCCAACCGCTGAAACGCCTCATTATCCTATGGGGCTCCAATCCGAATCCGAGCATGCGCCTAAGTCCTAAATCACCATACGAAGCTGCAGACATCATCCAAAACTCATTCCAGAGCCGTTTACTCAAAAGTCAAATTTTGGTCAAATTCTCATCACTTAAGCTTTCAAAACTAGAATCCTTCTTCCAAGTCGACTCTGTTTCCTCCAGAAACTGAATCAAGTTTATACATATAATATGAAGCTACTTGTGACCTCAAACTACTGAACCGAATAAAATTTCTCAAAACGACCAGTCAGATCGTTACAATAAGAGATACTTAAACATAAGGATTCTATGCTAAAAGGCTCTTTATTTTACTACGCTAAAAGGATCTACATTTTACTATGCTAAAAGGCTCTACATTTTACTACGCTAAAAGGCCATTAGTCTTTAAGCAAATAAATAATCTAAACTAGATAAAAATAATAAATACATTTTAATCGCAGAACATCCACGAAAATACATATAAAATAGTAAAAGAATTTTATTTAACATTTTTATTAACAAAAAAATAATTATTTCTGAATTTTTACATATTTTTTTAAAATACTAATATCTTAGTCCGGATAAAAATAACATGCTAGTGTAATCATAAAAAAATATAAAATAACATGGAAGCACATTCAGAACAACTAATATGCATTATTATACGAGTTTTGACATAAACTAAATCGCAATAGCCTAATTTATATTTTTCGGAAAGTCGATGTATGAAAATTTGAGCCCGAAAATGAAAAAATCACAACAATAGAAGGTTTGGCTAGGTTGTGGGACCTATAATCTTATCTTCTTGTGTGATGGGTGGGGTATTTTTAAAGATGAAATTTGGGGGTTGGGGCTGTGTTCTGTTGTTTAAAAAATGGGGGTCGGGTTCGACGATCGTGGGAAATAAGAAGGGGCCCTATTTATCTATGTATAGCGTGGTATATATATATATATATATATATATATATATATATATATATATATATATATATATATATATATATATATATATATATATATTCTCCTTCAATAGAGTTGGATTGGAAGAGTCCATCTCTCCGCCCTATAACTGAAAAAAAGGAGCACGGCACCTTTTTTGTCCGCTTTCAGCTATGCTATATAGATGGATTCTCAATGAGGGAGGAACTCGACCTCGGCCAGCCGGCCAGGAATAATGACCAATTGCTTGAACCTCGGATGAGGACTCGCCTCAGGATGGAGGGGAAGCTACTGTGGAAGAAGGCAGTTGTTGAGCAAGTGACTTTATCGGGGAATTTCTCATCTTAGTAGGAGCTTTCCAAAGAAATAACTGAAAGATCTTCCCATTCTAAATAAGAATGAGGGAAGGTGGAAGAAATGAAGTCTCTCTCATATATATATATATATATATATATATATATATATATATATATATATATATATATATATATATATATATAGCGTGGTTATATATATCACTATACATAGTTGTTATATCAGCTTAGCATAGCGCGGGTCTTTAACGCGTTATATATGTGTAGCGCTCTTTTAAAGAGCATTATACTTTCACGGCTAAGTATAGCTCTTTAAAAGAGCATTATATATAAAATGATCATTCCTTTTTTTTTACACGCATTTATATTACATATATCCAAAAGAACCACAATTAGATTCTGGATTCAACGCAGGATATATTAAATTAGACATATTTTGTTGACATTGTTGATAAGAATGAGTTGCACCATGTAAAATGCTTTTTGAATTGATATTCCTAACTATGGTTTGCCAAAAAAAAAAAGAATCATAATTAGTAGGCTTTTAAGTGAAAATAGTGTAATTAAGAGATAAAAGTGCGTTTGAAGTATAAACATACAATTATGCATTAAAAATACTCCTAAGACATCAGTAGAGGATAATGAACACGAGCATTCTACGAGCGCTATTAATTATGTCAGCAAAATGTGTCTGATCGATAGATTTTGGGTCTACTACATATGCTTAATCGAAACATAGCCTAATTTAGGTATTTAAACAAAAATGCATGATAACTTTCTGTATTTTCACACACACATATATATTCAGCTTTTAAATTACCCTTTGCATGTCTTTAATCATCTCAATCTAACATTTTAGATAATTAAACACATATTTGGAAAAAATTAGTTTTATAAAACAAATTTAATTTATCAAAACAACAATTACATGGGACTAGTGGCAGGTCCATCCTTCAAGGTGGGGTGGCATGGCACTCACATTGGGTTTTCATGGCACCCGCTAAGTTGGTAACTTTTTATAAAAATATCCTGAATTTTTTTTAAATAATAGTATTAAAAATATTTAATTTTGCTATTCATTGTCCCAAACTATATAAAGGTGCCATAGCCGGAAAGAGATTTTGCAGATTATTCTTCCTTGTAAGGTTCATGTTCCAAGATAAATACTTTCACGCGCATCAATTTAATAAATACATTATATATATATATATTCACGAGGTTAACATTAAACTATAGTTAATCAGTTAATATACATTTTTACATTAATTTATCATTTAACCACAATAAATTAGTACGATTTAATATAAACACCCGATTGTGATAAATATAAGCATTGCTCTTAATTTTTAATATGTGAGTTTTCTTCCTTCAAAATTGAAAAACTTGGGTCTCGGTGAGAATTTTGTATTGAGATATTTAATATATATAAGCTTTTTTGTTTATCATACATTTTGTGCTTTTCTACGGTTGTATTCAACTTAAATCTTTTTACTTTTATATTATAACAAAATTTTCATATGTATTGCATAGAGAAAACATGAAACTTATGGTTTTGATTTTTGGGACTTGTATTTTATATAATTTAAATGTACTTATGTGGTGTAATTTAGCTATTAAAGATGTTTTTGTTTCTGTTTTTCTTATTTTGAAATGGTGTAATTCTCTTATCGAAGACATTATTTTAGTTTTGCAAGTTTTTCTCTAATAGAGAGGGTGTGATTCTTTAAATAAAAATTATTACTAGTATTAAGTTTACATGTCAAAATTTATATTTATACTATATAAAAAAGATGTCATCCCTTAGGGAAAATGTTATTTATACTTGTGTTTTAATAATAGAGATGTAATTTCTTATTAAAAATGTTGTTTCCGTTTGTTTCTTGATATAAAAGAAGTAACTTTCATATTTGCAAATTAAAATCATATTAAGTTGACTTGAATAAATTTGGAAGAGATTGAACCAAACTTGTTGTACATTTCTAACAAACTTTATAGTCAAGGTTGTTTGTCCAAAAAATTTTAAGCTTTTTTTGTTTGTTAAACTAATTAAATAAGAAGATTTGGAACAAATCATAATCAGAAATAATTTACTCTAGATCCGAGGTAGAAGATAGAAATAAACAAGCATGATTGAACACAAAATTTGATCACAATTTGCGATTGAATATCATAATATAAGAAATAGATAATTACTCTAATAATATCAAATGATAATGAAGAATACATAAATAAAAAAAGAGTCATCATTATTAAACAAGATCGACTTCCATTCATTTGATGATGTCGAATAACAGATGAATACTGAGATTCTAAGCTCCTATCTCCTTTCAGTGTGAGGAGTCTAAGATTTTTGGAATATCTTCACTTTTTGAGAGATGTATTTGTCCCCCCCCCCCCCCCCCCCGTCCCCCCGTGTTCCTCTTCCATGATATTTATACAAAATACTTTTTTTATCCAGTGGTCGTTATCCGAAGTACCTAAATTCTTAGAATATTCCTCTAAAATTTCTAAGTATTGAACTAGCCATTCGGGCTAAATTATATACTCGACTTGGACAGTGGATAAATCATTCCCTGATATATTGCTTCCTATACGTAACTTCAGTTTGGTTAATTCTTGGCCATTCTTCCTTAATTAGAATTTTTTTTATCAGATTTTGACCTATACAAGGTGTACATTAAAAGAATGTGGTATCAATTACCTTCAATTTCTGGATTTGCCTTTATTTGGGACTGAACTAAGAATAAGACAATGTCTCGAGAAAGCTCTTACAGGGTCTATTTGGTACGAAGGAAAATAATATTTCGAATAATATTTATCATGTTTGGTTTAAATATTTTAGATTTTTGTCATGAACTCATTTTTCTCCAATTGGAGGAAAATGTTTTCCCTATCAAAAGAAGGAAGAATATTTTCCAGAACTCTTATTCAAACCCCCGTCCTATTCTCCATTCCCACCAACCCTCCCCCCTCACACCCCACCCCACTCACACCACACCACACCACACCACACCAACCTAACAGTGCCCTACCCTTACCAAAATAAAAATATTATTAAGAGTACTTTTTTTATGTTTTAAATACAGTACTTTTTCTTATTTCCATGATGTTACAAAAATATTTTTTTCAACAAAAAATACTTTCTTTTCATGAAATAAAAAAATAATTTTTTTCATTTAACAAAATGAATACTTTTACCATATTGTAAAAAGAGTATTTTCTTTTATCAACAAAAATAAAGTATATAAATATATATATTTTTGTTCTGTAGCATAAGAATATAGGGAAGGAGGGAGGTTAGAGAAAGTAGCATAATAAATTATTTTTTATAAAATACTTTTTTACTATGCAAACAAACATAACTGGAGATATATTTTTCATAAAAAACATTTTCCTTCGTATCAAATATACTCTATAACAAAAGAACTTTTCGGTAAAAAGTGAATTATGTTTATGAATTGCAAATATCAAACGGTAGTATCAAATTACTCACATTAATGAAAACTACGAAATGACAATCAAATTCCTCTCATTAAACATATAGAAAATTCAACTACTTTGATGATGTTGCAGTGGAACTTCTTCAAACAAAGAAAAATACCGACAAAGTTTGAATTAGTTATTACATAATATAAGGAATTTTACCTTGTCGATCGTCCGAGTTTCAAGACACATATAATACTAGGTATTTAGATTCTATCAAGTACTGCTGGTAACAACCAAAAGAAATATAATCAAGGTTAAATCTGAGCTCGATTATCCAGAAAACCCTGGTTTTCATAATGAGAACCCGTGAAGAGTCAAATTCCAGTTGAACAAGAGGAGCTGATATCCTACGGCGCCGCTCACATTTACTCATTTGCACAGCCAGTCGACACGTCAGCCTACTCCGCTACACCGACACCCATACGCGGCTTATATGGACCCCACATGGGAATTTTTATCATTTGTTTTTCGTCAGGGAATTTATGACTTATAAAAATGCAAAACGTCGTGTCTCTATTGCTGCATGTGAGTTTTCTAAAGTAAATTAATTTCTTCAGCGAATAAATTCTTTTGTTTTTCCATCTACTCCTATAATTAGATTTATTTTTCGTACTTTTTTTTTTCCAAAAAATACAGAAAGTTAAATAACTAAACATTTTAGCGTAGAGAGTACTGCGGTTGATTAATTTTATTTACCATAGTTTGTGACTCGTGTTATCGATTGTCCGTGTTCAAAGCAACGAGAAACTGGAAACCAGTAAGAAGAAGAGACACAAAAAACAGAACGTATGTAACGTTAAAAAAAAAAAAATCACAGAAATGAAGAAATCCGAGACCACAGAATTCACTGTGTGTCCTTAAGGAATTTAACCCCCTCACTGTACCCGAGGTTGTGGATTATTTCCTCACAGGATATAACGGATATACCTGTCGTAGGAGTGGCGGTACCTCAAACGCCTACGACTTCGACGAACTCAAATTCGGGAACGAAATCACACTATGACTCGATATGTTTCAGTTTGCAGAAAAGAATGCAGAATTTTTAATGTTCTTCAGTATATTCGAAAATGAGGCATTGCCTCAGTTTATATAGCCTCGAATTGTGACTGTTCGGAAAGGCTTGGTGCCTGTTCGGGAAAGGCCATGCCTTTTCCTGAAAAATAAGAACGTTGGGAAGTTTACAGTTAACAAATTATATATTAATTTTTTTTTTCCCGCGGGAATTAAAATTAATTTCAGAAAATGAAGATTGAATTTTAAATAAATTTGGTCCAAAAAGATTATCAATCAATCAGATCATTTGACCAAATCCAAATCCAAATCCAAAGCCGAAGCCGAGCCGAGCGACGACGACGGCGCGAGGGGAGTCCCTCTTCTTAACCCTTTAAGAGCTAGAAGAAGTGCTTTCTAATATAAGCACATAACTTTCCCTTTCTACCACCAATGTGGTACAAAGCTCCTTTTCAAAGGAACTTTGCTTTGAAACTTCATTTTCCTTCTATTGTCTTCTTCCCTCCATTTCTCATTCACACCAACTTAGCTAGCTTTAATCATTAACTAGCTTTAACAATCCCCCACATGAATGGGGAATGGCTATATGATGAAAAAACATGCATGAAAAAAAAAACTGTGTGATTCGTAAGCAAGGATTAATTGCATCTGGATAAGTAGATTTCTCTTTGAACTTTCCGTAGTGAGCATATGTCGGATATACTCGGTCAATCGGTAGATTTGATATCTTTGAACCGTCGAGCTTTGGTGTATACCTAGACAACCACATGTCACACAATTAACCCTTTAACCGTTTTTGGTTCTCATTGTTTTGTTCGTTTCAGCCATGAACACTTCCTGGTTCATAAGTGCGTAGAGAGCTGGCCTTACAGAGTTCTCCTTGAAGCGGCTTACACTTCACACTTACATAGGTGATTCCTAAATGTGTCATCCCGTAGATACACTATTTGATATACCCCGTATCAAACTTAGAAACCATTAAAAAGCCTTAATGCTTTATCCTGGTACTGAACATTGTCTCATCACGAGAATGGACCAAAAAGTTATTGTGACAATGTTGAACCGTCATCAATGACTTTGTTTGATCTCTTTGAACCTAGATCTTGGGATCTCATGTATTCTAGGTAGAGTTACCACCACGATGACTTGTCCTCGGCCATAGTCCCATTCCCCTCGATGATCTTTCAACCACTTCTCTAGTTAGGCCTTTAGTTAGTGGATCCGACACATTATCTCTTGACTTAACATAGTCAATTGTGATAATTCCACTAGAGAGTAGTTGTCTAACGGTATTATGTCTTCGTCGTATGTGACGAGACTTTCCGTTGTACATAACGCTCCCAGCTCTTCCTATTGCCGCTTGGCTATCGCAATGTATGCATATAGGAGCCAACGGTTTGGGCCAAAATGGAATATCTTCTAAGAAATTCCGGAGCCATTCAGCTTCTTCACCGGCTTTGTCTAGAGCTATGAACTCAGATTCCATTGTAGAGCGGGCGATACATGTCTGTTTGGATGACTTCCAAGACACTGCTCCTCCACCTATAGTAAAAACGTATCCACTTGTGGATTTAGTTTCAGTTGAACCGGTGATCCAATTTGCATCACTGTATCCTTCAATAACTGCAGGATACCTGTTATAATGCAAAACAAAGTTTTGAGTATGTTTCAAATATCCCAAAACTCGTTTCATTGCCAGCCAATGATTTTGGTCGGGATTACTCGTGTAGCGACTTAGTTTACTTATAGCACACGCAATATCAGGTCGCGTACAGTTCATAATATACATCAAACTTCCCAACACTTTGGCATAATCCAATTGAGAATGACTTTCACCTTTATTCTTTGCAAGAGCAAGGTTCATATCAATTGGCGTCTTTGCAACTTTAAAGTCCAAATACTTGAACTTTTCAAGTACTTTTTCAATATAATGAGATTGAGACAATGCTAGACCTTGAGGAGTCTTATGGATTTTAATTCCCAGAATTAAATCGGCAACTCCTAAGTCTTTCATATCAAACTTACTAGCAAGCATGCGCTTAGTAGCATTTATGTTAGCAATGTTGTTACTCATTATTAACATATCATCCACGTATAAACAAACAATGACGACGTGGTTCGGAGTGTTCTTAATGTAGACACATTTATCACATTCATTTATCTTGAATCCATTTGACAGCATCGTATGGTCAAATTTTGCATGCCACTGTTTTGGTGCTTGTTTTAGTCCATAAAGAGACTTAACAAGTCTACATACCTTCTTCTCTTTCCCTGGAACTACAAACCCTTCGGGTTGTTCCATGTAAATTTCTTCCTCCAACTCTCCATTTAAGAAGGCTGTTTTCACATCCATTTGATGGATTTCAAGACTGTACACGGCGGCTAATGCTACTAACACCCGAATAGATGTAATCCTCGTTACCGGCGAGTATGTATCAAAGTAATCAAGACCTTCTCGTTGTCTAAACCCTTTAACAACTAGTCTTGCCTTATATTTTTCAATAGTGCCATCAGCTTTTATTTTCCGCTTGAAAATCCATTTGGAACCTAAAGGTTTATTCCCTGGAGGAAGATCAACCAATTCCCAAGTATGGTTGTTCAATATGGATTCTATCTCACTATTGATTGCCTCTTTCCAAAATTGAGCTTCCGATGAAGACGTAGCTTCGTTGAACGTTCGAGGCTCATTTTCCAACAAAAATGTTAAAAATTCTGGTCCAAAGGAAGTAGTCGTCCTTTGACGTTTGCTACGTCTTGGATTTTCCTCATCAGGAATGTTTTCCTTTATTTCTTCCCGAGGTCGTTTAGATTCTTTGCTAGACGACGCACATTTTTTTTTATACGGATATATGGTTTCAAAGAAGTCAGCATTATCTGATTCAATTACCGTATTCACCTGAATGTCGGGATTTTCTGATTTGTGAACCAGAAATCTATATGCCTTACTATTTGTGGCATATCCTATGAAAACACAATCAACGGTTTTAGGTCCTATTTTTACCCTTTTGGGTTTAGGAACTTGCACCTTGGCCAAACACCCCCACACTTTGAAGTATTCCAAATTGGGCTTCCTTCCTTTCCACTTTTCGTATGGAATAGATTTTGTTTTGCTATGGGGCACTCGATTGAGTATTCGGCTAGCTGTTAGAATGGCTTCCCCCCACAAGTTCTGGGGTAAACCAGAACTTATTAACAGGGCATTCATCATTTCTTTCAGTGTTCTATTTTTTCTTTCCGCAATTCCGTTTGATTGTGGCGAGTAAGGAGCAGTTGTTTGATGAATAATGCCATATTCCAAACATATTTGTTCAAAAGGAAATTCATATTCACCGCCCCTATCACTCCTTATCGTTTTAATCTTTTTGTTAAGTTGAGTCTCAACTTCAGTTTTGTATTGCCTGAACGCTTCAATTGCTTCATCTTTACTATTAAGTAAATAAACGTAGCAATACCGCGTACTATCGTCAATAAAAGTTATGAAATACTTCTTTCCACCGCGAGATGGAATTGACTTCATGTCACAAATATCTGTATGGATTAAGTCTAAAGGACTTGAATTCCTTTCAACTGACTTATAAGGATGTTTAGCATACTTAGATTCAACACAGATTTGACATTTTGATTGATTGCATTCAAACTTAGGCAATACTTCCAAACTAATCATTTTTCGCAAGGTTCTATAATTGACATGTCCTAAACGTGAATGCCATAAATCATTTGACTCAAGCAAGTAAGACGAAGCAGAAACTTTATTATTATTAGCAACAACCATTACATTCAGTTTGAAAAGGCCCTCTGTGAGGTAGCCTTTTCCTATGTACATTTCGTTCTTACTTATTACAACCTTGTCAGAAACATAAACACATTTAAAACCGTTCTTCACTAGAAGTCTGGTAGATACAAGATTTTTCCTAATTTCAGGAACATGACAGACGTTGTTGAGAGTCACCACCTTGCCAGAGGTCATCTTCAGCAGTATCTTTCCATAACCTTCAATCTTGGCCGTTGCAGAATTTCCCATATATATTGTTTCGTCGGGCCCGGCGGGAGCATATGAAGCAAAGGCTTCTCTAACAGCACAAATGTGGCGAGTGGCGCCAGAGTCAATCCACCACTCTTTCGGACTTCCCACTAGGTTGCACTCGGACAACATAGCGCACAAGTCATCAACCTCCTCATTTGTTTCAACCATATTAGCCTGACCCTTCTTCTTTTCCTTTTTCGGAGCACGACAGTCTGCAGCTTTGTGTCCGATTTTTCCACAATTATGGCAGTTTCCCTTGAATTTCTTCTTGTTGGGATAGTTCCTTGGTCCCGATGCCTTTTTCCTCTTTTTCATATTAGTTGGGGCAGTTTCAACTATATGTGCTCCCCCTATGGTTGATCTCCCATTTGCCTTTTTCTCCGCTGCCTTGTTATCTTCCTCGATTCTCAACCGGACGATGAGATCTTCCAATGTCATCTCCTTTCGCTTATGTTTCAAGTAATTTTTGAAGTCCTTCCATGAAGGAGGCAACTTCTCTATCACTGCCGCAACTTGAAACGCCCCACTAATCACCAAACCTACAACAAACAACATGTAAGTGACGGGGCACTGAATACTTTTGACAAAGGCATTAATTAAATTTATACCTTCAGCGAGGAGATCATGGATGATAACCTGCAACTCTTGAACTTGAGTGACAACAGACTTGCCATCTACCATTTTGTAGTCCAAAAACTTGGCAGCGATAAACTTCTTTAAGCCAGCATCTTCTGTTTTATATTTCTTTTCCAACGCATCCCATAGTTCTTTTGATGTTCCCACATTACTATAGACGTTGTAAAGATCATCCTCCAGTCCGCTAAGAATGTAATTCTTGCACAAAAAATCTGAGTGCTTCCACGCCTCAATTACAACAAATCGTTCATTTTCAGGTGTTGATTCCGGCGGAACCGGAATATCCTCCTTAATAAACTTTTGAAGGCTTAAAGTAGTTAGATAGAAGAACATCTTTTGTTGCCATCGTTTGAAATCAATCCCGGTGAATTTTCCGGGCTTCTCTGCCGGAGCCGGTGCTGGTGCAGTACGACTGGAGGACGCAGCATTGCTCGTAGAACCAACCACGGGGGCTGGTGTGGCAGTAACAGTAGCAGTAGCATTCAAATTTGGAGTTTGGTCTCCCATTTCTGTCGTAGGAAATAACAGAACACTTTAATAATCGGTGAAGTTTTTATTTCTTCAAACCGAATCAAATTTACACAAACAGAATTAAAACAAACTTCAAATAGAATGTAATATACTGTATGTAGTATACTTGATGAAGTTTTTATATCTTCAAATCAAGTACCCAAATGAGTAGAAAGTTCTGAAAACTTTAATCTCAACCGGAGTAGAAAATCCGAAGATTTAGTCTCCAAACAACATACAAGTTCGTTAACAACAGATGAACACGGAAATAAATTAAATTCCTTAAGCTTGTTATCGATTGTCCGTGTTCAAAGCAACGAGAAACTGGAAACCAGTAAGAAGAAGAGACACAAAAAACAGAACGTATGTAACGTTAAAAAAAAAAATCACAGAAATGAAGAAATCCGAGACCACAGAATTCACTGTGTGTCCTTAAGGAATTTAACCCCCTCACTGTACCCGAGGTTGTGGATTATTTCCTCCCAAGATATAACGGATATACCTGTCGTAGGAGTGGCGGTACCTCAAACGCCTACGACTTCGACGAACTCAAATTCGGGAACGAAATCACACTATGACTCGATATGTTTCAGTTTGCAGAAAAGAATGCAGAATTTTTAATGTTCTTCAGTATATTCGAAAATGAGGCATTGCCTCAGTTTATATAGCCTCGAATTGTGACTGTTCGGAAAGGCTTGGTGCCTGTTCGGGAAAGGCCATGCCTTTTCCTGAAAAATAAGAACGTTGGGAAGTTTACAGTTAACAAATTATATATTAATTTTTTTTTTCCCGCGGGAATTAAAATTAATTTCAGAAAATGAAGATTGAATTTTAAATAAATTTGGTCCAAAAAGATTATCAATCAATCAGATCATTTGACCAAATCCAAATCCAAATCCAAATCCAAAGCCGAGCGACGACGACGGCGCGAGGGGAGTCCCTCTTCTTAACCCTTTAAGAGCTAGAAGAAGTGCTTTCTAATATAAGCACATAACTTTCCCTTTCTACCACCAATGTGGTACAAAGCTCCTTTTCAAAGGAACTTTGCTTTGAAACTTCATTTTCCTTCTATTGTCTTCTTCCCTCCATTTCTCATTCACACCAACTTAGCTAGCTTTAATCATTAACTAGCTTTAACAACTCGATGCTACTTTCTCTTAAGTCACTTGTTAGTGTCCTTTTCGTGTACTAAATGATAGTCCAATATATTAAGCTCCTATTATATACGGAGTTCAGAAAAGAACCGAATTATAAGAATTTATTTTGTACTAAATTAAGTAGTATGTCAAGAATAGAATTGGACAACAAACGATTTTCTTAGTAAATCAAAATTTGAGGTTAAATAGGCAGATAGTTGAAACAATAATGTCTCCTACTGATAGATCTTCGTAAAAAGATTCAGGCATGCACTTCTTGAAAATAACGCAAGATAAATAATAATTTGAAACAAAAAATTAAACTTTGAAACCCTTAGAAATTAATTTGTAATAATAGGTCGACATCATTTGAACAAAAAGTAGAAGTATGTATCTATCTCATTGCTAGTAGCATTTGATAGGTGAATTGTGATCTGATATCTTTTACGTTGTTAATGGACAACATCAAATGAACTATTTTTTTTTCGGAGATTTCATTTATTGGCAATAGTTAAAGAGTTTGAAGTCCATGTTTGACATATACAACCATAACAAGTCCATGCAATTGAGATCGACTTTTCTATTTTAACCCCGCTCTTTTTCTTTTCTTAACGTTACTAATAATATTCTTACAATTTTCAATATATCCTTAAATACCAGTCTATTATTACCACACAAAAAAAAAAAAAAAGAGAATTACCAGTTTATTCGTTATCTCTATTGTTGTTTATTTTGAAACGACAATATGTTTTTACTTTTGTTTCCATTTCTTCTATATATTCCCTCAGTTAGAGGAAACTTATGGACCAGTACTAGCTTAGATTGAGAGAAGGTTGTCGGCCAATCAAATTGAGTTAAATCCATTCATAAAGCAAATACGTGATTCTATGTGTCATCTAAAAAGAGAATTTTTAATTAGTATTAGCTAGTTAGTAGCAGTGATTAAGTACGACATCTTGAGCTTAAAGAAAGAACCAATTGCTAAAAGCTAGTACAACATTTATATCTCTACTTACTCTAATGACATTCGTTATATTAAACAAATAACAATTACTGAATTTTTGTATCCAATATTACATTGTTTGATCACTTTTCTTTTTGTTCTATTTGGTGTTGAAAATGAAATCACACATACTGAAATATATATAACCTGATAAAAGTTAGTTGTACTTGAATAAATAGTGTAAAGGAGAGTAAATCCATTCAAGCTATAGTTAAAGTGCAGATTTTTCTAGTACATGATATTTTTATCTGCCTACCTATGAAGGATAGGAATTTGTATTTTATAACAAATCCTCTGCCGTTATTATCTTCTTGAATTTCACATTAATTGTGTGGAGCCTACAGCCTCTCCTCCAACCCCATTTTTATTACTCCCCTCCCCACCCCCCCCCCCCCACAACCCCCCCCCCCCCCCCTCTTTGTGGTTTAACCATTGAATACACAAAGTTTACTGCCTCGCTCTTCGTCTTTCTTTTGAATCAAAGTATGTCATAATTATTGTATTTAGTTAGTCAGGGGAGCGTTCATTATTTGTCGTGATTATTGTATTTAAGTCGGTCAGGGAAAGAGGCAGTTTTATGCTTCAAGATGTATCTATTACGCTAATTCATCTCAGAACAAATTTTTTCTTTAAAATTCATCTTCGCTGGGCTCAAATTTAATAAAAAAAATTACTGAATATCCTTTTCTCACACTTATTTGTGGGAAGGCCTCATTTGTTTTTCTAAAATTAAAACGTTTGAATCTGAATATACGTCTGACTATTAAGATATGAATTAAGAATACGACATCCGAATTTGAATACACATTTTAATATATTAAGATTGTGTATTAAGAGTTGAATACTAAACAAGTAAGACTGCTTGATTTTTAATATTTGAATCTATAAATTTTATCTTTATTTAAAAATTAATAATAAAATTCAAATAAAATACTAACTAATCTAATATTCTATCAATAAAATACATAATTTTTTAAAATATGATAGTTGTTGATGGTGATGGCTAACAGGTGAACGCATACTAGAGACGGTGGTTAGTGGTAGTTTTGGTTGATGATGGCGGTTCATGCTAGTAGCTAGTAGGGATTGATAATGGTGACGATTATGATTGAGGATGATGGTGGTGAGTGGTGATAGATAATAATGGGGGATGGTGGTAGCAGTTGTGACTGAGGAAGGTGGACGTTGGGTGGTGGTAGGTTGTAATGATAAGCAATGCCGACTGTGGTTGTTGATGGTGATGGTATGTTGTAATGATGAGCAATGGCGACTATGGTTGTTGATGGTGATGGGGTGGTCAGTTATGGTAGTTGAGGTGGATGAGTGTTGATTGTGGGTGAGAATGATGGTGGACGGAGTGGTGGGATAGTGGGTGATGATGGTCGATAATGGTGGCGGCTATGATTGAGGACGGTGATGGTGATGGTGGTGGTAGTGGTGGCATGTTAGTAGTTGATAATGGTATACGGTGACGATAATTAATAATGAATATGTGATAGCATCTTAATAAAATTAAATCTTTGTTATAAATCTTAATCATATAGATCTTTTCAAATCCATTAACTGATTGTGAAGTAAAAAACAAACACACTTAATAATTAAGAGTTGAATAATTAAAATTTAAACTTTAAAAATAAATACATTTAATATCTAAAATATAAATAATTAATATAAATTAGACTTGGCGCTGAAAACCTCTCAATTCATAAGATATATGTATAGTTAGATGCAAAGGAATGTCTACCTTTCCAACTATTTCTAATAGTATCTTTTTTGGGACAAATCGGAAATGAGTCCAACATGAAAATACTATAAGTATTTGATTTTTGAAAATTAGAAAGTTTTAATCATTGAAATTATATAGTGGGTGAAGATGTATAAACTTAGGAAGTCTATGTAACAAAACAATCATTAATTGATAAAAATCTGAAATAGGTGGACAAAACAGCTGGACCACAACTTAGACTCCTAATAATTTTACAAACAGTATGAAGTTTTATTGACGTTGAAATATTTATCAATTCTAATCATGTAACATAATTTCAATATCATATTGGACGATTCTACTCCCATGTTTTCTATGTTTTTTTTAAAAAAAAGATGGGGCAATAAGCAACGATAATAGGGTGCGGCAAATCCGGCGCAAGTTGTTAAAATTAGAAACTTCCTAGATCTACTACTTCACTCACTCTCAAATTCTCCCTCTCTCCATAAATCAATATTATATACAGTTAAATTTCTTTCTCGGTTGTTTCGCATAATTTTGAATTTTATAAAAAATATATATTATTATATAAAAATATTATTATAAAAAAATCTGATTATATATAAGTTAAAAGTATAGTAAATTATTGGTAGTTCTTCACGTATTACAGGAGAATGTGTAGTAAAATGTCATCACTGTATAAAGTTAAAGTGACTTACAACAATAACTACATATAGTCAGGGCTAGATGCAATGTGTTAACGACAAGTTCAATTGAACCTATAATTTTTAATATAGAGTAAAAATTTATATTTAAAAAATTATTAAAATTATAAAAAGTAATAAATATAAATACATAACTTTAAAAGTATAATAGATTTAATGTTAAAAACTTTCAAAGTTGAATTCATAGGGATCGTTTAGTACGCAGACTAAATTATCCCGAAATTTTAATTATGAGATTATAATTCGTGGATTAATCTATCCCATCTAGAATGTGTGATAAAATATTTCTAAGTTTGATGGGATAACGTGGGATATTCAGTACTAAGTATGGGAATATCAACCAAATATAATAATATATATTTAATGCCACACCTTATCCTGCATACTTATAGAATTTAAATTTCGGATCTAGCTCTGTGTATAGCATAACGGAGAAAAAAAACTTAAGTTTATAAAATTTAAAATCTACACATATATAATAATATTAGTTTAACTGATCCAATGAAAGATTATTCATCCACTAGAAAATCTTAGTTAACGTTTGGTCATAAATTTTAAATTTATTTTGAAAAAATTGATTTGTGTAAAATTTGGTTTAAGATGAAAATATATTTGGACATACGTTTTTAAAATATATTTCCTAACTTTATTTTGGAGAAATATGTATATAATTCTCAAATTTTAGAATTTTAGCCCAAAATCATCAATTGGGGATGATTTTGGAATTTGAGGTTTGAGATTTGGAATTTTGTAAAATATGAAAAAAAAATTATGGTTAAATATGAATTTTGAAAATAAATTCTAAATTTATTTTGGTTATGACCAAACGAAATCTAGAATAAGTTTAGACGAGTGAGTTCAATAAAGTCAGTTCCTACCTTCTTGCGTCACTCTCTACAAATCTTTAAATAGTGAAGAATTACAGTTGTGTTTGAAGTCTAAGCTACTAATACCCCCCACTTAGCGACTTAGCGTCTTTATTATTAATCTCATTTTCTCTCACTGCTTTAACTAGCCTGAAATGTGTATGCTTCTTTCAGAACATGTAATTTCTTTTTATTAGTATTAACTACTGCAACGTATTAATTAAAAAATTGATTATTTTATTAGCATAATTTATTAGCTATGTCTACATGTATATGTACACAGTTCTCATTTGCAGGAGGAGTAGATTGAAAGAGTGTCTTTTTACTCTTTTTCACGAGCGAGCAAACCTGTACTGATTGGATCCATGCTTCTACTGCATTATATTCTCTCTCTTTTTTCCCCTCTCTCTCTAAACAATCCAAAACCGCGTTGGTAAAAGCTTAAAGTCAGAGATTGTGAAAATTTTTTGAATGTGAAGAGCACTGTGGTGTTTTCCAGTGGGAGCTGAAATTCAGGAAGACAAAGAAGTCAATTCTTGATTTTTAGGGAATTTGATAAGCAAAGTTGAAGGCTTTTTGCCATTAAGAAACTGGGTTTCACTTGTTTTTTCTTGAGGTATTCAAAGCTTTTCTCTTTTTGCAACTACTTTCCTGTGGTTTCTGGTTTTTTTTCCTTGGTGGGTTTTGCTTGTTTTTGTATAAAGATTCCATTTTTGTCTTTTACTTATTGAATTGATCTAAATTGGGGTGTTCTGATTTTTTTATTTCTGTGTTTGTGTAGTAAACTGAACTGACCTTACTTCCATTTTTACTCAACTAAATCTCAGCTTTTACTTGGTGGATAAGGAAAGAACTTGTTCACACTCTTATAGTAGCATAATCATTTAGTATCTTAGTTTAGTTTAATGTATCCGCTTTTGTTGAACCGTTTCTGACGGTGAATTGCTCCATTAGATTGCTTTGTAAATGATACTGTTATGAAGTTCATTTGGTGGTCCATGGATCTAGTTGGATAAGTGTGATTTGATCTTGTTCCTATAGATAAAGTTTATTGGTGCATGTTATTGTTTATTTATGTAAATGAAGTTCTCTTCTTGGGGGTTATCAGGTTGGAACATGTCAAGGCCACTCCATAGAGGTGTGTCAGGTGGGGGGAGGTTATCACTTAATGGTCCTGATATTTGGGATGATTCTCAGATGAAAGATAAAACAGAAAAGGAAGATTTGGAGCGTAATCGTGCAGCTGGTGATCAGACTCATCTGTCTATCAAATTCCTTTCCCGGATTCTGTTTCCGGATAATTCTTCATCAAAACAAAGTTTGGGTGAAAATGGCTTACTATCTGATCCATTTAGCCCTGGAACTGGCCGAAATCGGCTTAAGTACACTTTGCTTATGATCAGGCTGAGCTTAGTTGTCATAATAATTCTTGCTCTTACCGGATCCTTTTGGTGGACAATATCAATAACTTCTTCATCGAGAGGTCAAATATACCATGGATACAGGCAGCTTCAGGAGCAAGTAGTATCAGACTTGAGGGACATAGGGAAGCTATCTCTTGGTGCTGGAAATGTGAAAGATATGGAATACTGTCCTCCCGAATCTGAGAACTTTGTTCCATGCTTCAATGTGTCAGAAAATCTTGATTTTGGACTTTCTAAAGGCGAGGAATTTGACCGCCAATGTGGACCTGGTTCAAGACAAGCTTGCTTGGTACTTCCCCCTGTCAATTACAAGATTCCTCTTAGGTGGCCTACCGGTAGAGACGTCATTTGGCATGCAAATGTTAATATTACCGCGCAGGAGGTACTCTCCTCTGGAAGTTTGACAAAAAGGTGATTGCAAAGTTCAATTTTCTTTTGCTTAACTATGATTATATTATCTGCTCCTGTGCTTATGCTTCTCCTCATTTCATGCCATGATAGGTTGATGATGTTAGAAGAAGAGCAGATTTCCTTTCGTTCGGACTCTGCTATGTTTGACAGCATTGAAGACTACTCACATCAAATAGCAGAAATGATTGGACTACGGAATGAATCGAACTTTGCACAAGCTGGAGTAAGTGGATTCTAATTGTTAGACCTGGTTTCTGGTTGTACTTTCACTTGTGCTCCAGTGTTCATCCTTGTATTCGGAATTCCTCTTATATATGCTAAAATTCCTTCAACAAGTGAACAATGATTTCCACTGGTTTGCTTGCTATATACATATCTAGATAGTACAGCTACATTATTTCCAGATATTTTTGCTGTAGTTCGTTAAGAAAGCTTCTATAACATCCAGGAAATTTTTCATTGTGTAGTTATCAAATTCTTTTTTATTTCTCTCCATCGTTTGTTCTCGTTGAATTTTTGTTTAAATTTCTCTTCGGCCCTTGAAGGACTGCTTTCTATCAGATTTGGAAATATTAGTTCTTTTTAGCCCCAGTTTCTCCTTTTTGTCTGGTGCCATTAAAGTTGCACCAAACTCTGACTACTGGATAATCCTGCTTCCTTTTCAGGTCCGAACTATCTTGGATATCGGATGTGGTTATGGCAGTTTTGGGGCACATCTCTTTTCTAGTCAACTATTGACCATGTGTGTTGCAAACTATGAAGCTTCGGGCAGTCAAGTTCAGCTAACACTTGAAAGAGGTCTCCCCGCAATGATTGGATCATTTAATTCAAAGCAGTTGCCTTATCCATCTCTTTCCTTTGATATGATACATTGTGCAGAATGTCATGTTGACTGGGATCAGAAAGGTACTCTTCATAAGCCAGTTGGAAAAAGTGGCAATTCTGTTATTTACCAGTTTGTTTTAAGATGCATGCATAAATATGTATGTTGTTAATATTTTCAATTCTCGTTATCTGGAAAATTACGCATATGTGCATGTTTAGTACAAAGTTCAGGTAGAACCTCATTTAGGTCTGACTTTGGTATAAATTGGTAACCAAGTGATATTTCATAATTCATGCATGGATGGCATTAGGAACATAGGAGCAGCTTTATAAATGCATCAGGTGATTTGTAATAAAATAAGTGGAAACTTGACGAGCAGTGTTTACTCAACATGAGCCGATCCCATGAACCTTCACAGATCACACCATGTTTTTTCAAATACAGATTTGTTATTTGGTTTCTCTGCTCCTCCCCTGAAGAAGAGGGATCTGACAGAAGTTCTAAGACAGCACCCATTTAATAAGTAATCTGATGGCCAGTATCTTTTGCATACTACAATTGGTAAGAAAAGTTTGGGAAGAATCAAGTTCATATTGATTCTTTCAAATGTTACGTCACATTTTCACTGAAGAGTAACGAATCTTGGGGGAGGCCTTATCTTTGGTGCTTTCTTTAAATTGTTGCTTCTTTTTATGATGGTAGTGTCCGATTCAAGTTTCGTGCACCTCGACTATTCCACTAGGTACCTGCTATCTCCCAACAGTATAGGTATCGGTTAACTCAACTGAACAAGGTTTAGGCTGATGGGAACAGTTGCAATTACCTAGTATTTTTTGCCTCCGCTGGTATTTGAACTTAAGATCTCATGTTTCTCTTTGCACTTCATTGACCACTAAGTCATACTCTTGGGTGTAATGCTTCTCTTTCCTCTTAGGAACTGCTATGACGTTGGAGCAAACTTTTCAAAGTCTGTGTGATTCAGTACTGTACTAGTTATTAGTTTCATAAAGATTCTTTCCACCTCTCAAATATCCACCCTATAACTAATGTACAATTTAAATATTTTATATCATTTATCTGTTACCTTAATAAAATCTGAATTCTGGTACAGATGGTATTCTTCTTGTTGAAGTTGATCGATTATTAAGGCCTGGTGGATATTTTGTCTGGACTTCAACTGTTACAAATACTCAGCGCTCCCTCCGCAACAAAGTGAGCCTGAAAAAATGGAACTTTGTCCGGAATTTTGCTGAAAGTATGTGCTGGAAGCTATTGTCACAACAAGATGAAACTGCTGTATGGAAAAAGACAAGTTTAAAGAAATGTTATTTTGCAAGGTACGCAGACCATGCCCTCGTATCTTCATTTTATTCTTACCACTTCCTGACCCTTAATAGGTACATATCTTTGATTAAGTGGCATGTGAGCAACAATTGTGTGACTATGAAAATTTGCTTCTATTTACAGGAGACCAGGTGTTGGGCCTTCTCTCTGCAGTAAAGGACAGGACATTGAATCCCCGTATTATCGACCACTCCAAGCATGCATTGCTGGAACTCAAAGCCGCCGGTGGATTCCTATTGAAGAAAGGACAAAGTGGCCTTCAAGGGCAAAATTGAACTCCAGCGAACTTAAGATTCATGGTAATGGGCTATCCTCAATTCTCAAATGTTTCAAATGTGGAGCACTCTGTTTCATGTTGTTATTTAGTTTCCTCTGAACATCTAATGTGATGCTCTGTGTTTTATTAGGTTTGCAATCTGAAGCTCTTGCCGAGGATTCCCTTAACTGGAATTCAGCAGTTAACAACTATTGGTCACTTCTTTCACCTTTAATATTTTCTGATCACCCAAAGAGACCTGGTGATGATGATCCTTCCCCTCCCTATAATATGCTTAGAAATGTGTTGGACATGAATGCCCATTTTGGTGGTCTGAATGCTGCACTACTGGATGCACGAAAGTCAGCATGGGTCATGAACGTGATTCCCACTACTGGGCCTAATTATCTTCCCCTAATTCTTGACAGGGGATTTGTTGGTGTTTTGCATGATTGGTAAATTCTTCTCTCTTTCTCTGGTGAAGGAATGCGCTTGATTAATGTCAAACTTTTAAAACATGCAACATTTGTTTTTTTACATGATATAGAGGATGCTAAATACAATTAGTCAGTAAATTGAATTTGGATGATAGCTTCTGATAGCCCTAACTCTAATTCTAATGATTGATGTACCTAACAAGTCATATTATCTGGTTGACCAACACTATCACTGGAATTACCAGATCACCATTAAGCCTATGTTCATCGATTCTATTCAAGTTTGATCCTTCCTTTAGAGTCTTCACCTTTCACAATTCATTGGTTCTGCGATTTATTCAGTCATAACTAGGCTCAATGACTAGATTTCCTTAACCAAGCTACCGTCCCACAGAGTTCCTTTCCACCTATTTACATGAAATTTATCTTTAGCTTTGGGTTTAGACACTTAAAAGTTGGACTAGGTTTACGCTAATTAACTCATTTTCTGTGATTGAGATGAAGAGGGTGAGCATACACCATAATAAAGAACAAAGTGTACTGATAACAGAGTAATGTGTTTGTCAATCAAAACTCTTATCACTTTTATTATCTTTTTGGGAGCTTTGTCTTATCCTCTTGAAGGTACTTGTAGGTACTGGTTTGTGCTTGACTAATCAAAAGCAAAAAATAAAAAAATAAAAATTGTATTTTGATAGTTAGTCAATGGATAATCTTCATTTGGGGTTTCTTTAGTGACTACCAGAGATGCGAGATGTGGTATCTAATTAGACAGCTTTGTCATGCATTTCATGCTCGCTAAAAAGATGTCTTTTCAATACCGACCTGTGTGATTTGGAGGCTAAACAAGAGGACAGAGCTTGCCACATAGCTTTTCTCTACTTGGAGTTATAGTGTTGCAAGTTCTCAGGGCAAATTCCCTGTATATGAATATTGCTTCAAAACTGTGAAAATGATGTAAAAGCAGCAAAAATATTCTTTATTCAACTTGTATTTCTGGTGTTAAGTGGGAATACTGTATCGCACAGTTAGTTGGCAAGATTGATAGATGCTTCTTGATGACTCGTCTTAACAGACACAGGCGAACTTCTGAATACTTTTGACACCGACTTGGTTTTCAGTAATGAAAATTTTGACTTGTCAAAATGACTGATTGCGAGTCACATAAACTTTAGCAAAACGACCTTTTTTATTTGTTTATTTTGGATTCAGTGACTAATTTTGCTTAGTATTTCCTTTGCAGGTGTGAGGCATTTCCAACATATCCGAGAACTTATGATCTAGTACATGCTGATGGACTTCTGTCCCTGGAATTTGGCCAACATAGCAGATGTCTGATGTTTGATCTGTTTATTGAGATAGATCGTGTTCTTCGTCCAGAGGTATGTATATTTGTTGCTATACCTTGCATAACCTCATTTCGCAATCATGCAGCAGTTAGACGGACATCTTGATAGTCAACAAGTATTGACTTTTAGCTCTAATGGCTATAATGATGCAATATGACAAGAGTTAAGATAGCTCTATGTTGATTTATCCTCTTCGTTTACAAGCAACCAAAGTGTGGTTCACGGAACCAAGGCTTTTTAAATTTGTATTGGGATTTGAGTTGCAAAAGGACTTCAGGCATTCAGCTTCTCCTGTTCTCCACTCCCATTACTGTATCCGAGACTGATAAGTCCTTATCTTAGCTAGAGAGGCATTGAAGTGGGCTCCATAAGTACAGAACATAGTGGTCTGATGCTGCAGCATATAATGCCCACTCATACAGCTCTATACTTTGCAAGAGAACTGTATTTCATTTTTTTCTTATTTGACCCTTTACCTATCACTAGTTTCTTCTCCCATTTTTTCCAGTCTTCTTTTTTATAAGCGTCCTTTTCTTCTTCCCACTCATGTGCATTAAACGGCAACTTTGAATGAGGTTGTACAAGTTATTGTGGTCTATATCCGCTCTTTGCAACCTGAATATTACACCCTACATATGAGATATCTATTATTTCTACCTCAATGTGCCATTTACCCTCCGATCTTGTGTACTAAAACCCCGATTCACCCACTTCCAGTCATTGTTAAGGTACTCAAACATAGTGCATGCATGCATGCTCATTTAGGAAAGTCGTTATCACTTGGCTGACTTTGTCTATGTTATTTGCGCTAACCTCTATTTGTATGCTGCAGGGTTGGGTGATTATACGTGATAGCATCCCTCTTATTGAGTTAGCAAGAGTTCCCGCTGCAAGGTTAAAATGGGACGCGAGAGTTGTAGAGGTTGAAAGCAGTGACGAGAAGCTACTAATTTGCCAGAAACCATTTTCTAGAAGACAAGCAAGCTAAAAAAAATTGGCCGGGTTCTCAAGGTTGTAGATGATAATACTCATTTGTTTGATGGATCATCATATTATTAAACAGCATAAAGTTGACAACAGAAGGGTGGAACCAAAAATTTTGGCCATTCAGAGAAACAAGGGAGCAGAAGAAGAAAACAACCACATCTCCTATGTAGCCGTAAGGTGTACATAGGGCCATGTAATTACACATTTCAAATGAGAATTCATAGGCCTATAGTTTTTCCTTGTGATGTCTCATTATAACTATACGAGCCATATGTTAGATTAAAATTGTGAAGGAATTTTATACAATAAGGGCAATCTTAGCTACTGTAACATATCAATTCCCCCCTCTGTTTTTTGATAGTTTATTCGTATGGCTCTCTGCCAAGTGATTTCAGTTCATTTTCGACGAAGTTCTTTTGCCTTTAATTCTGTACTTTGATCAGTTGTCAAATGTTTGTAGCAATATAGGATGCCAGCCATCACCATATAGATTAAGATTTTATTCTGAATGTAGTATTAAAACATTTGAATTCTATTTGAAGAAAGAAAAACAGTTGTAATTATCCCGTATTTAGATTTAAAGAACATCTTAACAATAAGATATGTATTCATAGTCAAATATCTTAATATTTAATATAGCAACATTCGTGGCCTTTAGTTGCATTTTGAAAGGTAGATTGGCAATTCCACGTATTAAGCTGTGAATGATTGACATAATGTCAAATTTAATGGATAAATGATTTTTTCAGTTATCTACAATATTCAAAATGAAATTTACTTGATGAATGACTAACGCCTTTTAAACTTACTAAGGATCTGTATAGGTTGAATTATAGTACTGCACATTTCGCAATTCAATGCTAAATTTTCATAAAAAGATAAAAAAAATCACTTGAAAAAAAGATAACCATACAAATCTGTAAAACAATATTAAAACAGTAACGAGTATGAAATTGGATATAAACAGCATTATCTCAACAATACAAAATTACAATAGGTAGGTTAAATTATTGGGAACACAATTGTATGAGCGAAGTGATGTGGTACTTCGCTTCCCAAGAAAAAAAGACATAATGGAGCTTGAAGATCTAAACATATATATTCTGTGTATATTAAAGTATTAGTTCATCAATCTTTTGAAATTAAATCTAGATATTAAGAAAATATAAATATATATGTAATTAAATCTATATCTTTATAAGGAAAGAAATTAAGAATCATTCAATGTAGAGTTCTACAAACAAGCCGACCTTAGCTCAGTTGGTAGAGCGGAGGACTGTAGTGTGACTTCATGGCAATCCTTAGGTCGCTGGTTCGAATCCGGCAGGTCGGATATACTTTTCTATTTTAAATTTCATCTCTTTCTTGTAACTGGTTTCTGCAAATACTAGGCGTCGTCTAGACGTCGTTTGGTAGGATGCATTAGCTTTATGTATCAATAATACTTGTTTGGTACACTTTTTAAACATATGCATTAGTAATATGTCATATTTGATATTATTATATGCATAACAAATATATTGGAAACTGTATTAACAATGCAATTAATTTTAATGCATGTATTAGCTTAGTAAGACAAATATTTTCTTTCAAATTTTATGCTTGATTAAAATATAATATTATGGTAATACAAGTTTGATACTGAAATTACTCTGGCTATTTGTATCTGTAGACAATAGATTGTGTTACGAAAATAATCGAGATCGAAAAATATTACAACAATTGTAATATTTGATTTCGAGTAATATGAATGCATAATCTCTATGAATCATCTGAATCTTCTTTTCAATAGTTAATAAATTCAAGGATCTTGAGCTTGATCTTAAATCTATATTTGTTGTCATGAACAATGATCTTGAATTTAACTAGCACGAACTTTGATTTTAACTCGTACTCTTTGGATCTTGATTTATTCTTCGTTTTTTAGCTGGAACTTGATTACCTTAAGATTGAAACTTGTAGAGAAATTTGTGGCATTTGATCCATGAGCTCTTTCTTGCTTCTCGTTATAACTTCTGTTGTCTTTTCTGAGTTATGAAGACTCCTATTTATAGAGTTGTAATGAAAACAAACTCTTTCCGACCAATCAGAATGAAGCGTAATAATGACCAATTTGATTGGCTAGAACATGTCACTTGCACACGTGGCACATTCTTATTGTCCTTTAATTTGACTGAGCGTGTCTTGCCATTTTTGACACGTGGCATGATTCTATTGGCTCTTCCACTTGACTTGGTGTGCCAAGTCCTTTTACATGTGGCACCAAACTGGGCCTCTAGAAAGATGATGGGTGTTTTGGTATGAAGAAAATATTTTTCTATTTTCCACTGTTTGGTTGCACAAAATAGTTTAAAAAATATTTTTTTAGATATCACATTTTCCTAAAGTTGAAAGAAAATGACTTCCCTAGAAAAAGTTAGGAAAATATTTTTCAAAAACTCCACTTACCATCACATCTAACCCCAAAGCCTGCCCCCTTCTCTCCCTACCCCGCATCCCCAACCATCTCTCCTTAAAGGTTTTTTTTTAATTTCAGTTTTTTTTCCGTCACCACCTCCCCTACTATCCCCTCCTCCCCCATGCAATTTTTTTTATATTCTCAAATTTCTATTTTTCGTTTTTCTGCACCACCCAGTCAAACCTCACCCCAGCCCCATTGCCCCAAACCATTTTGATCGCCTTTTCAATATAAGATCCTATTCCCCGCACAAAAAATATTACTTTTCATAATTTTTAAATTTTTATTTTTTCGTTTTTTCTGCACCACCCACCTACCTCTCCCTTCCCCCCGGAAAAAATATTTTTAATATATTTTTAGTTTTAGTTTTTTCATCTTTCAGTTTACATGTTCCAAATTTTACAAGTTCTAAAATTATGAGTTTAGAGGTTTATGTATTTGAAGTTTACTTGTTTAGAATTATAAAGTTTACGGGTTCGAAAGCTTACGATTTTAAAAGTTCGGCGGTTCGAAAGTTTAAGAAATTTGTGGGTTCGGAAGGATGTTGGCTTCATGTTTATTGTATCTGAAATATTTATGAATACTCTTGAGAAGTTAATTTCCTTAATTTGCGTACCAAACACCGATAAATAAGTAAGATTACTATTTATTTTCCAAGAAAATATTTTCTTGAATATTTTTTACGAAAAATATTTTCCTTTATACCAAACTCGCCGATATCTTGGGTGTAATAAAATGAGCACATCATGTGTAGCCTAACTAAATAGGCTAGACCAATTGAATAAGAGTTATTTATTTAATCCATATATTTTTGACTAATATAGTTAATCTAATTATATTGCCCATGATTAATATAGTTAATCTAATTGATCAAATTCATTGTAAATTTATAAATCTGTAGTCTACAACTATGTACTGGAATGCACTTGTAATTAACTCAATTTCATTTTTTTCTAGTTTAAACTTTCGTTGCCTAATAATTTAAGAAAGTGAAAAATAAAATTATATCCCTAGTAGATAAATATATATTTAGCATACCTTTTTTATAAATAAATATTTAGTTCTATACTACAATAAAGATAAATAAATCAAATACTTTTTTTTAAAATCTTATTATATAAAAGTATTCTTCAACATATGTTTCTTTTGAAATATAAGTGATGGACTATTATGTGGGTATTTTGTAAATAAATAATTCTTTTAATAGTAGTGTTATTTAACGATTAGATCGGTCGTTTTAAGCCCTAGCGTGTCGTTCAGTAGTCTAAGGCCATGAGCAGCTTTATATTAGGTGTTATGACTTATACGCGTGGTCGGAATTGAATTTCGGGAAGTTCAGAGTTGATTTGGAAAGAGAATTCTCATTTCGGAAGCTTTAAGTTGAAAGAATTAACTAAGATTGGATTTTAGAGTAAATGACCTCAGAATCAGGATCTGAAGGTTCCAGTAGGTTCGTATGATGATTTCGAACTTGGTCGTATGCCTAATTCGGGTTTTGGATAACCCGGGAGTGTTTTGGTGCCTATTGTGGAAGTTAGCATTTTAGAAGGATTTTCATAAGTTTGGCTTAAAGTGCATTTCAGTGTTATCAGTGCTCGTTTGGGATTCTGGGTCTGTGAATAGCTCTGTATGGTGATTTTGGAGTTGGGAGCGCGATCAGAAGTGAATTCGGAGATCTGTAGGTCATTTTGGAGTCATTTGGCTAATAGAAATTTGAAGGTTTTTTAGAAGTTTGACCGGGAGTGGACTTTTTGATATCGGGATCGGAATCCGATTCCGAAAGTGACAGTAGGTCCATAACGTCAAATATGACTTGTCTGCAAAATTTGAATTCAATCAATCGTGATTTGATATGTTTAAACATCAAAAATAGAAGTTTGAAATTCTAAAGTTCGTTAAGCTTGGATTAGAGTGTGATTCGTGGTTTAAGAGTTGTTTGATGTGATTTGAGGCCTCGACTAAGTCAGCATTATGTTTTGAGACTTGTTAGAATGTTCGGACGGGGTCGCAAGGGGTTCGGGTGAGTATTAGGATGGTTTCGGCCATTTTAGACCATTTTTAGCTGCTGATTTTTGGCTACAACAGTGTGCTATGCAATTGCGAGGAATTGGGCGCGATCGCACTGAGTATAATGGGAGAAAATGGCCATAGATTCGCGATCATGGAAGTGCTTTCATGATCGCGTAGAGGAAAGTTTCTGCTGCATTGATCCAACTTTTGAAGCTTGTATCTCGCCATTTATAAGGAATTTGAAGATGATCTAAAAATAAAAGTTGTAGCCCTTTGTATCTAGTTTTCATAAAATTAAACCATTTGGCATTTGGAGTTGTGTACAAAAGGTTATGAGTGGTACACTACAGCCTATAAGGAAAGAGCTTGGAAATCGCGAAGAAGAAATTTGTGTTGCACAGGGCTGAATTAAGAAGCTTATATCTTGTAATATATAAGGAATTGATAGATAAGCAAAACATGAAAGTTTGAGTCCTTGGAGTTTAGTTTTCAAAAAGTTAAACCATTTGGAATTTGGAATTTTGTACAAAAGGTTATGGCCATTATACTAGAGACTGTCCGAAAGAGCTGGGCATTTGTTCTTCGCGATCGCGGAAGCAAAAATTTTGGGCTAAAAAATGTTTTATCGTGATTGCAAAGAATTTTCTGCGACCGCAAAGAGAAAGTACCTAGGCAGAAGCTATATTTCGAGGTTTCGGCCATTTTTATCATATTTGGAGCTATGGAGCTCGGATTGAAGAGACTTTTAGGTGATTTTTACCATATAGATTGGAGTAAGAGTTCTATATTCGAAAGTAATTATACTTCATGATTATATGGTTATATTCATCATTTATTTCGGATTTAAATGTAAGAAATCAAGATTTTTGTAAAACCTTTCAAGAACGAAAATTCAAGATTTGGAAGTCAAGTTATTATCGGAATTTGATAAAATTAGTATGGTTGAACGTGTATCGGAATGGGTTGTCGAATTTTGTGAGTTTTTTCAAAATCCGGACATGTGAGCCAAAGGGCGATTTTGTCAACTTTTCGATCGGGGTTAGTAATTGTTATAAATTTGATTATAATTAATAATTGAGCATATATTAATGAATTTACATAATTATTGGCTAGTTTTGGAGCGCTGTGCATGAATTTGAGTCTTTGGAAGGGTGTTGAATGGCGGTTATGGATCTTCGGAACGAGGTGAGTCTCCTTTCTAACCTTGTAAGAGGGAATTGTCCTCATAGGTGAAATAATTGGTTATGTGCTCCTAATTGTGGGGGCTACGTATGCACGTGGTGACGAGAGTCCGTGTGTAGCTACTACTATGCTATTGTCCGGGTAGTTAGGACCCAAAAGCATGTTATACTTGGATTTAATCGTAAACTTATTGACAACTTCAATTGCTTAAATCACATTGAATTAGTAAATAAATTTCTAAAAAGATTCAAACTTCATTTTCTAAATTGTTAAATGAGAATCAGATTCTCTTTGGAAAATTTTTCATGTTGACTTCTTGATGGACTGCCTGTGTGCATTTATTTTTGGAGCGGACCAAACGCCTCCACAGATTAAATAGATGCATCTATGATTTGCGATGTTCTACCCTCGGCAATGCACATTTTATTTTCTGTTGGAGCAGGCCATCGACCACGGCATGATTTGTGCATGCTTGTATTGCTGCCTTGAACTTATTAAAGTTGTTTGCCTCTTCATGGCTTGAGAATCTTTGGATAATAATGAATTTTTTTTTGAAAATTCCTATAAACGAATTAATTGTTTACTTATTTCCTTCTATTGGATTAAAATTATATTTATAGAAACTACAATTTAATGTATTATTGACATCACATTATTGGACCCTTAGTAAGTGTCGTAGTCGACCTCTCGTCTCTACTTCTTCAAGATTTGACGGGATACTCTTTGGGTACACGTTATTTTCGTACTCATACTACACTTCTATGCATTTTGTTGCACATGTTTATGTGTTATTAGTGGCCTACTGGGCGTAGCAGCACGAATGATTCTAGGACTAGGTGAGTTGCACTATTCGAGGCGACCTGCAGCTGGTATGGTCCCTTTCCAGCATATTATATTTACTTTCTGTCCACTGTATTTCGGACAAATATTGTATTTTATTTGTGTCTTAGTAAATGCTCATGCACTTGTGTCACCAGGTTCTGGGATGATTTTTGAAATATTTTATATTAATTGCTTAATATTTCATTTGAATTCAAGCGGTTATCTTTCTTTTTATTTATAAAAACTGAAGGAAAAGCTTAGTTTTCAAGTTTGTTAAAATAAGAACTTCAACAAGTAATTTGGTTGGCTTGCATGATGCCGATGTCCTGCGCCACCACAACCCTTACTGGATTTTGGGTCGTGACAACATGGTATCAGAGCACTAGGTTCCTAGGGTCTTATAAGTAATGAGCAAGTCTAGTAGAGTCTCGCGGATCGGTACGGAACGTCTGACTTATCCTCGGGAGGTTACATGATTGTTAGCAGTACTTTCGTTCTTGATTCCTTACCGTGCGATTTGATTCCTCGAGGCTTATGCCTTTGTTTCTTTCCTATTCAATCTTATGCGGCGCAAACCACTTGCTACAAATTGAGAATTGAATAATTATAAATGGTACCGTAGATGTGGTGCAGGATGTTTCTCCCGGTATAGTTGATCGGACTATTATCATTGCTTTGTGGAAGGATATTCTCTCATTTTAGCTCAGTAGCGGTACCTCTAATAGCTCTGAGGATAGGCACAAAATTCCATGATGCTTATGAATGATTGTTCTGCAGTATTGATGTGATGGTGAGATAGTATTGAAGAAGCAATTGTCAAAGATCGCGTGGTGCGGTAGCTCAGGGATAAATCAGTATTTTTAATGTCGACGGTATGAGAAATAGTATCTTCCAAAAGGTGAAAAGTTAGCAGCAATTGAGGGTTCAAGTGCCACGAAGATAGATTTTATTTAAGGTAATAACTAAACAACAAAGGATGAGGAAGGCCATGTGGGAAGTGTTAGTCGGGGTTCAAAAATTCTAAAAGGCAGGTATATGAAGCGAAGGTCGAGTAGTTGATTAAGGAAGTGGGTTTTACCAAAGTGGGAGAGTGGATGAGTTGCATATGGGCTTTGTAGTAGGATGACCACATACCTTATGGAGAGTTCGGAGGGTTTGAGAATATTAGTGATTGGTGATTGGGGTCAACGAATTTAATCTAAAGCATGGGCTATTATATGGCAGGAGACTTGGTATAACTGAAAGGAGCTGCTTGAAACGAAGAAGGATACAACATAACTTAAATAGGAAGGAAGTTGCTGCACATTTAATTGATGTCCACAATGGGTGAAAGGACTTATGCAGCTAGAGGGTTAGCTCGGACTCAGGATGAATTATTGATGACATGGTGATTGTACCCTGTGCAGCAGCATTGGAAGATGTCAGAAAGTTATTTCTACAGATGAGTTATTCCTTGTGAGCAGGTTAGAGGTCGCATAGTTGATGAAACTTTTGTGAAGAATTCTATGAGTTATACAACAAAGAGATTGGTTGTTCAAATGTGTTAGATGATTCAGAATGTACTAAGGGGGTTTTACAGAAAGATTTCAAGAATTTTGGCAGTTGATTGCGGATGGTTGTGTCAATAAGAGATTAAGAATCCTAGTGAATTCCAGAGTTGTGTGATAAATGGCTTCAAGCCAGTGGGAGAATCCCACCGCCCACGATTGGCTTGCATGGTTATCTTCTTGTGAGGTTTCGGGTTATCTACGTATTGGTAGTTGTTTTAGCAATGGGAAAGGAACACAAGTGGTAATTTGAGCAAAGGGATTGTTAAAGGTAGGCTATGGTTGGCCTTGTTCGCATATGTTCAGACTTGAGAAGTAATTATGTCGGGTGTCCTCGAGAGGGTATGCTTATGCTAGAAGAATCATGGAGTTGATTATATTCGGGCCAAGTTAGAGCGGGCGGCTCTCAACAACGGTCCTAGAGAATTCAAAGATAAGGTGTGATGCCTAACGATTTCGAGCTTATAGGTGCGGATGAAAAATCAAGCTCTTGTAACAGTTTATGAGAAGAGGCATGGAATGTTCTACGATGTTTTGACTTGTGATGTAGCAATTGGGAGGTACAAAATGATTCGTGGGATTTGAGACAGAATGGTCTCGTGATTCAAGGTCACTTGCGTTGAGTGGAGATGGATTCATTATTATTTCTAAGGTAATCAGGGCGAATAGAAAGAAGATAGAGTTGTTAGCCATAGATGAGTTGGCAAATTGGTGGTAGAGATCAGTTCCTTCAGCATGATCAAGTTATGCATACAATTTGTGACGATACATGTGAGGCCTGTAGGCTGCCGTAATTGATGTTATTCAGGAGTATACTACTCTTATGGCTTGTTATGTAGAGGTGGGACCTGGAAGGGCTATGATGGCTCAGACCACTACTTAGAGATTTTCATATTTCCACGGTTATGAAAATTCACCTGTGTGTTGCTATGGTTCGTCTGAAGTGAGTTAAGTGAAAAGATTTTATATGATGAAGTGTTAGTCCATTAGTGGTTCTGGAGTTATGATGAAGATCGTGTCCTATTGTATGTTGGAATGTTGGGTGCAGTGAGTGGTATGGAATTTGGAGTGAAGATCAAGGTAACAGTTTGGGGTTGACAAGGATGCTGTGAGCTCCGATGAGCAGGTAGTTTTGATGTTTAAGGTAAGTTGGTATTGTCTTCAGCATCACCTGAGATCGGTGTTTTGTGAAGAAGGCCTTGCATCATGGGCAATGATTCTTGATCGCTTTTCAGCATTAGTGCGGACGGTGGTTTGGAGGTACTACTTAGTCGTTTGTCATGGTAGGTTGTGGGAGTGTGTCCCACAGGAAGTGTATAAGTGTGGTAGGTAGTCACTTGATTGAATAAAGACTTAAACCAAGTATGAAGGTTGTGATAATACCGTTGATTTGAGAATATAGGCCTAGAGGGCACTCAGTCCATTAAGTTGTGGACTGTGGAGGATTTCTCCGGTTATGATGGTTTTTCTTATGCAGTATGAAAGAAAGGAGAGTTATTGTGGACCTTGGAAAGGTTATTAGCCTAGTTAGTGCGACCATAATCAGCTTCAGGTCAGTGGATGGATTCAAATGTGAATATGGGATCTATATCAGGCCAGATGTGTTCATTTCAGCAATGCACTCCTTACGAAAGAATAGTCGGGGTGTTATTTAATTACCAGCTATTTCATGTAACGATATATTGCACCGTATGGGTTGTGAGATGGCTTGGTAAATTTCTTATGCGTTGAGGTTCCGCGTAACTTGGCTCTTGAGATTCAGATCCTATATTGCACCTCAGTTGTGCTTGAGTTTTGTAGCTTATATCGCTATATGTTCCCTCGAGGATGGTATTATGCACTTAGCTTGCTTGTAATCGAAATTCAGTATTTTATTGTAATGAACAATTTAGCTCGATATGCATCTCCTTGTGAAAGTTCTATGTATGGATCGGGTGGCACGCCACCATGGGTATATTATTCGAATCGGGTGGAACGCCGCCATGGTTATGTTATTTGGATCGGGTGGCACGCCGCCATGGTTATGTTGTGTTTATCGGGTGGCATGCCCCCGTGGTTATGTTGTTTGGATCGGGTTGCACGCCGCAACAGTGAGATGTTCTGTACAGTTCCCCCTGTCTATTTTTGTTTGTTTTGTTTCCTATTTTCTGAGGAAGCTCGTATTAGTATATTGACTGCGTCGCATGTATGATTCGTGAGCGGGATAATTGAACTTCCTTTCCAGAGTTTGTTTTCCTTTTGTAACGCGTTCGAATTGGTAGCCTATTGGCACATTGTGGCATCATGTGAGACGTTTGATCAGGTTTGGGTGGCTTATTGCCGGAGAAGTTTTTACTGGGTGAGATGAGATCATTTGGAGTTACGATTAGTGCAATCTGATTACATGAAGTATATTAAGGATCAAAGACCATTATTTGGTTCAGAATGGGGTAATGGTTCTGTCAGAAGTATAGACTCAATAATTGGTTGACTCGGTAGTTGGTTATGAATTTCTACACATCTCTTGTGTCGTAGAGGTGTTGTAAGGGTTAGAACAAGACCTATGTATATCATGAGGTGCAATGAGAGCATCAGATTCGTGGAATTTTGACTAATTTGATCAGGGAATGTTATTGTGAAAAGGCTGAAGTCAAGTGCGGCACGACTTTTACTCAGTGTGTTTTCCATCCGCCAAAAACCAGCCTGCACGGCAGCCAAGTCTGGCGCTTGACTTCATCCTTCTCACAACACTCAGCCAAAATTACAGCAACTTTGGACTTAGATTATTTTTCGACAGCTTCAACGTAGTAAGTCTTTAGACTGATTTTAGGCAACGGAATTAAGTAAGGCAACAGAAAATATAGAAGAACACAAGGCACAATATACAGGAAACTCTTTTCCAAACTTTGTATTTAACTCGAGCATTCAAAAAAACTCATCTCAAAGTACAACCGTGTACAAAAGAAGATCATTCTTGACCCTTAGATTTTGTCACAAGACTACTTTTAGAATTAAGTATTTTCACTCTTAAAAACAAACTCAAACATGCACTCTACATGTTTTTCGCTTATGCCCTAAGCATATGGATTCTGCCTATATAAAATATGAGATAGCCCCGTTGCCTTACACTTGTCACACTTAGGCTTAGACATTTGTCCCACACATCTCAGTATTTTAGCCCGGTGTAATTGACATCCCCCAACTACTAGGATCATGTAAATCATACTACTAATAATTGGACTATAGCCCCAAAAAATGTCTAAGTACCTAGGGAGGTAAAATAGATAAAATGTAGGCATAGGGTTGTTTATGTCAAGACTTCAGCATTACCTTGATAAACTCGAAATTTTGGGACTTGCTGCCTTCCAAGGATGGCAATATCTTGACAAACTCGAGATTTTCCTTTGTAATTCATTTATTATAACAGGTTGGAAAATGCTTCTCGTAATTCTTCTTGTGCCTTTACTTATTTTATGTTGTCTTGAAACTATCATAAGTGCTAAACCTCGAAAGCGAAAGAAATCGGGTAAAGGTTGAGCCAAGTTGAAACTTGTCTACCGCACAGCGGGCTGGTTATCGGCGGACAGAAAATGCCCATGTGACGGGGTGTTGACTTTTTAAAAAATAGCCTAAATTGAATTCCTTGCAATCGTGGGTAGTTCCTAAGGCTTGAATTGAATTGTTTGGTTGGTAGTTGCTAGATTCTATTTGTCTGGGGGCTTGTATGAAGGAAAAAACGGTGATTGAGCTTTGAGTTGGCCGTGGAAGCGAGGTAAGTGTTGTGTCTAAACTTGGCTTGAGGGATTAGGTATTGTTGCATATTTTCTATATGTTTGGTTATTGAGTACAAAATATATGTGAAGTGACGCGTACCTTTGCATTTTTGTCAAGTCATAGCATGTAAGTGAGTCTTATTCTTGTAATCGTGGTATTCTTTAATCTTAGTGTTCATGCTTAGACTAGTTATTCTTTATGTTGAGCAACTCTTTTGTCATGTTTTACGGAGTTTGATATTGATTGAGTATTGACTCAAAGTTGGGCTGGCATTGTGGAACTAAATGTAGAAGTTAGACTTGTTATTGAAAATTCTATCTCCCTGTTGTATTGTTCTTGTTTGGAGAGACAGAGTGTAAAGCACGAAAGGTGATACCATCATCGTTATATTCATTATCATGTGGGGAAGATTGTAAAGCACGGAGGATGATATCGTGCTATTTTTATATTCAGTATCATGTGAAGAAGCGTGTAAAACACGAAGGGTGATGCTGTATCATTTCATATTTATTACTATTTGAGTAAGAGTGTAAAGCACGAAGGGTGTGTCGTGCAATTTTATATTCAATTTCATCGTTTCTTTCATTTATTATGGTAAGGATGAGAGTAAAAATGAAGGGTGATGTCGTACACTTATTTTTGCTATGTTTAATATTTTCATTGGCGCAAAGCATGTTGTTTGTTGTGTTTCTTTACTGTTACCATTTTCATGATCTTGTACTCCCCTCAGCATGTTTTCCCCTTTTCCGTTATTATCTTTTTAGCTTCGATTAGTTGTTATTGCTTATATAATGTTTAACTGCACTGGTTTAAGTATGTATCTTGTTCCTAGCCTTATCACTACATCATCAAGGTTATGCTTGACACTTACCACTGGTTTATGTCGTGCGTTTTCAGTCCACAAAAAACCGGCATGCGCGGAAGCCAAGTCCGGTGCTTGGCTTCAGCCTTCTCACAATATTCGGCCAAAATTACAGCAACTTTGGACTTAGATTATTTTTCGACAGCTTCAACACTTTTTGTCGTTGCTTTTTTTTCTTCCCCTTGTCCCCTTCCCCTCTCTGGTTTTTCCTGCAAATAGAATCCAAAATTCTAAACCCTTGTCTGTCCGTCCTTAAACCCTTCACTCCAACATCAGAAACTAAAGAATACACAAATGTCAATTTGGCGTCTCCTTTGGACCACATCTACCACCACCACCATTTCTTCCATTTCCAAAACCTCAACTTCCCCAAACTCCACTTTCTCTCAATTCAGACAACTTTCCACCTCTTTCCTCGTCACTAAAATCCCCAAAAAATTCCGAAAGAAATGTTGAGATATAGGCTATGATGATACACTAATTCTGAGCCTAATAATTGGTCATTTCCTTAATTGTGGCTAATTCTGTAATCTCTTTATTCTTTTGTATTCTTTTGTAAAATAGGCTATATGTGCAAATAGGTTGTATTTGTAAATAGGCTAGTTTTGTAATAAGTATATCTGATATATACTCTCACTTGATACTTGACCCTTCAGAAGGGTCATTTGGCTAATGACAGAGTCTTCTTCGAGACTCTTCTATTCTCTCTTCCTTCTCTCTACTTTCTCTCTCTAAATTTTCTCCGATTCTCTGCATGTTTTCATGGTATCAGAGCCGGTACAATGATCCGGTGATGTTATCGTGTGAATCAATAGTTCATCTGAACTATTTTTTGACAAAATTTGGGATTTTCCTGAGATCAAAAGGATCGATGATGGTTTCAACCATGTTAGGGTTCTTCGGTTCATTTATCTTCACGATCTACGTTTGTTCCTTCTGTATTGAACGGTTCAATCGTTTATTGTGAGTTTTTCGGAGATTTTGCGGTGAGTTTCAACCTCTAGGGTTTTCTGGTGGTCAAATCGAGTGTTTGATTACCATCCGGTGGTTTGATACTTACTTTGCTGAAGTTTTGGTCATCATCGATGGTGCTGCGATATCTTTATCAACATTTGTGGTAAAGTTTTGACGGTTACACTACCTAGGGTTTTGCCTATTGTTAAAGGCCGATCTTCCGGTTGCGAAGAAGGACGGTAACCTCGTTCCTATTATCTGGTTGTGATTCCTTGTTTGTATATGTGACTGCCTATTTGTGAATAAATCATTTAACTTGAGAATATTGACTGTGTAGACTGTGAATATTGTTTGGTGATATTGTTTTTCAAAAGATTTGATTCATTTGTTGAGCATGGCTGCTAACATGAATGCTGGTAGTTCTGGTGCTAACTCCGGTCCTATTGACCCTTCCAATCCATTATTTGTGCATTCTTCTGATGTTCCTGGTGCATGTTTAGTCCCCACTCCTTTCTCAGGAAGTGGTTATGGAGGATGGAATCGTAAAATGACTATGGCTTTATCTGCTAAAAATAAAATCTGTTTCATTGATGGTTCCTTTTCCAGACCTAGTAATAATGTGAGTTTGCAAAGGTTGTGGGATAGATGTAACATGCTTGTTATGTCATGGTTAACCTCTTCTGTGTCATCTCAAATAGCTGACAGTGTTCAATACTCTGACACTGCACGAAGCATGTGGTCTCAACTTGAGAAGAGATATGGTACTCCTAACAAAACCAAAATTTTTGAACTAAAGCGAGAACTCTCCCAAACTTCCCAGGGTTCCCTTGATGTAGCCTCATACTTTAATAAACTCAAGAGTTTGTGGGATGAGTTGGGGACAATGGTCCCAAACCATGGGCAGAAGTGCACTTGTGCTGCTAAGAATGGTATCATTGAGGAAGATGATGAGAACAAGATTTATCAGTTCCTTATGGGACTAAATGAGACATATTTGGGTGTAAGAAGCAATTTGTTAATGATGCAACAATTTCCTTCCCTTGACAGTGTTTATAATATTGTGTTGAATGATGAAAAGCAAAGACAGGTCAAGTCCATTTCCCATATGAGCCCAGACTCAATGTCTTTTAATGCTCACACTGATAGGCCCCCTGCTGGGTCCAACCAAGGGAAATTGTCTGGTTTTAATTTCAGACCTAAAGTCAATTTTGAACAAAACAGAGGAAACTTATTTTGCAGATATTGCAAGAAGTCTGGACACTTAATTGATAAGTGTTTCAAACTCCATGGTTTTCCTCAAAGCAATTCTTACATCAAGGGAAGGAAATCTGCTGCTCATCTTTCCACTAGTACTGATTGTGTATCGGTTGATTCAAGAATTTCAGGTGTGTCTGCTCCTCTAGGGGATCCTATTGCCAGTCAACCTGTGATACCAGGGTTGAGCAGACAACAATGTGATCAGATTGTGAGCTTGATTCAACAAACACTTTCAACCAGTGATCAAACTTCTTCTTCCATGAGTTCTGCTAATTTTGCTGGTACTTTAATGTCTGAGAGTCTTGTTTCTGATTCCAAGTTATGCATGCTTACACACATAAATTCTGCTACCTGGATCATTGATTCAGGAGCTTCCAATCACATGACTTATGATAAGAATCTATTGTTTGACATTATACCCCTAACTGTACCTTACCTTGTTTCACTTCCTAATGGATATAAAGTCAAAGTTACTTGTACAGGATCATTTGCATTGACTCCTTACCTCACTCTTCATAATGTACTTCTAGTTCCTTCTTTCAAACATAATTTGATCTCTGTTCATAAGTTGATGAAACAATTGAATTGTTTAGTCTTGTTTACACCAACCTCATGCCTTCTTTACCTGTTACAGGACCTTTCTCTGAAGAGGCTTCTGGATCTTGGTAAAGAGGAGGCTGGCTTGTACAAGTACTCTTGGTCACCCTCTTCCTCTTCTGCCTCTTCCAAGCCTTCTTCTCTTGAGCATAGTGACTCAGATGTTTGTAATGATGATATTGTTTCTGATAACAAACATTCTAGTTGTAATAATGTTGTTCCTGATGATATGAACTATATTTGGCATTTGAGATTAGTACATACATCTTTTGCTAATATGAAACATGTTTCTAATTTGCCTTTTTCTATTGCTGCTAAACAACCTTTTCCTTGCTCAATTTGCCCTATGGCTAAACAAACCAGATTGCCCTTTCCTGACAGTAGCATTAGCACTACCAAACCATTCCAACTTATTCATGTGGATACTTGGGGTCCTTACCATACCCCTACATCCCTTGGTAGCAAGTATTTCCTCACCATAGTTGATGATTTTTCTAGAGCTACCTGGACACATCTAATGGGTTCTAAAAGTAATGCATTCCCTCTACTACAATCCTTCATTTCTTATGTTCAAACTCAATTTAATTCCCTGGTCAAGGTTGTCAGAAGTGATAATGCCCTGGAACTGGGTTCCAGTGCTGAAGGGATTTCCTATTTTAGTAAACTTGGGATTGTGCATCAAACAACTTGCCCCCATTCTCCTCAACAGAATGGGGTTGTTGAGAGAAAGCACAGGTCTTTACTTGAAACTTGTAGAGCACTTCTCTTTCAGTCTGGTTTACCTATTTCTTTTTGGGGTGATTGTCTGTTAACTGCAACATACATCATTAATAGACTGCCATCCAGGGTGCTTCATTACAAATCTCCTCATGAATTATTACATGGCTCTCCCCCTTCCTATTCACATCTGAGAGTTTTTGGCTGTCTGGCTTATGCTGCTGTGCCTATCCCTCATAGGGATAAGCTGACATCCAGAGCTCATTCCTGTGTTTTCCTTGGTTATCCCTTTGGTAAGAAAGGTTATAAACTTTATGACTTGAATTCCAAGAAATGCTTTATATCTAGAGATGTTGTTTTTCATGAAACTCACTTTCCATTCAAGTCTCCTCCTCCCTCTTCTCCTTCTCCTCCACCTGTTCCATTTTATGATGACATTCTTCCTCAACCTTTCACCCTACCATCTTCCCATGAATCTTCTCCTTCTTCTTCTCCTCACCCTTCTCCTGATTCTCCAGTGTCTATTCCTTCTCCTATTTTCAGTCCTGACATCTCCCCTCCTACATTGCCTGTCTCCCAGCCTGTTTCTTTGCCCAGAAAGTCCACCAGATCACATCTCCCTCCTTCTTACCTCAAAGACTATGTTTGTCAACTTCCAGCCTTTTCTGGCTCCTCTTCCTCTCACTTGGAATCTGAACCTATGTTTTACTCTCAAGCTGCCTCTGTACCAGCTTGGCAGGATGCTATGAGGAAGGAATTTGATGCATTGGATGCTAACCACACTTGGGACATTGTGCATCTTCCTCCAGGTAAGAAACCTATTGGCTGTAAGTGGGTTTACAAGATCAAATATAAATCTAATGGCTCTATTGAAAGATACAAAGCAAGGTTGGTTATTAGGGGTGACACACAGGTTGAAGGTGTGGACTTTACAGACACTTTTTCTCCTGTTGTAAAGATGACTTCAGTCAAGTGTCTCATTGCAGTGGCTGTTAAAAATCACTGGCCATTGTTCCAACTGGATGTTAACAATGCCTTTCTTCATGGTGATTTGGATGAGGAAGTGTATATGAAACTTCCTCCAGGTTTGGTGGTGTCTGATCCTTCTTCTACTTCTCCTTCTACTGCTTCTTCTTCTTCTTCTTCTCTTCCTCTGGTCTGTAAACTAAAGAAGTCTTTGTATGGGCTCAGGCAGGCCTCCAGGCAGTGGTATGCTAAGCTGTCCTCTGCCCTTCATTCTCGAGGTTACAGGCATTCTTTGAATGATTATTCACTGTTCTTGAAAGGTAATCCTGATTCCCTTGTTGTGGTGGCTGTGTATCTGGATGATATAATTGTTACTGGGGTTGACTGTGATGAGATTGCAGGCTTAAAGGTCTTCTTGGATGATACTTTCAAGATAAAGGATTTAGGGTCATTGCATTATTTCTTGGGTCTTGAGGTTAAACAAATCCCTGGTGGGATTCATCTGAATCAGCATAAATATGTTCATGATTTGTTGCATCATTTCGACTGTGTATCTGTTTCCCCTGTTGTATCCCCTCTGGACATTTCTTTAAAATTACATGCTGATTCTGGTGATCTTTTACCCGCTCCTGATCAATTCAGGAGTCTTGTTGGCAAATTATTGTTTTTAACCCATACTAGACCTGATATATGCTTTGCCGTGCAACATCTGAGTCAGTATCTCAAATCCCCAAGGGTTCCCCATATGTCTGCTGCTTTACATGTTTTGAGGTATCTTAAGGGCACTTCCTCTTTGGGTCTCTTTTACTCTGATGCTGCTGACTTCTCTTTGTCTGGGTACTCTGATAGTGATTGGGCAGCTTGTCCCGACACTCGCCGCTCTGTTACTGGTTTTTGTGTATTATTGGGTGGCAGCCTGGTAAGTTGGAAGTCGAAGAAACAACCTGTTGTCTCTCTTTCTTCAGCTGAAGCTGAGTATAGGGCTTTAAGTAAGGTTACTGCTGAACTCACTTGGTTATCTCGTTTGCTTGCTGATCTTGGGGTACCTGTTTCATCTCCTATTTCTGTGTTTTGTGATAGTCAAGCTGCTGTACACATTGCTAATAGTCCAGTTTTCCATGAGCGTACTAAGCATATTGAGGTGGATTGTCATTACGTTCGTGCTTTGATACGCAATGGTTTTCTAACACTTTCCCATGTTCCCACTTCTCAACAGTTGGCTGATCCGTTGACGAAAGCATTATCCGGGACTGCTCTTTCTCCTATTTTGTCCAAGTTGAAGGTGGTTTCCCCCCCTTCAACTTGAGGGGGGTGTTGAGATATAGGCTATGATGATACACTAATTCTGAGCCTAATAATTGGTCATTTCCTTAATTGTGGCTAATTCTGTAATCTCTTTATTCTTTTGTATTCTTTTGTAAAATAGGCTATATGTGCAAATAGGTTGTATTTGTAAATAGGCTAGTTTTGTAATAAGTATATCTGATATATACTCTCACTTGATACTTGACCCTTCAGAAGGGTCATTTGGCTAATGAGAGACTCTTCTATTCTCTCTTCCTTCTCTCTACTTTCTCTCTCTAAATTTTGTCCGATTCTCTGCATGTTTTCAAGTAACGCAAGAAAAAGGACTCCCCACGTACCAAACTGGTCCAAACTCAACCAAATATCATTCCCTTCTTCGAAAACATTCACGTACACGATACACATTTCAGATTCCTCACTAAAACCAAAGAATTCCTTTTTAAACAACCCCATCGTGTCCTTCGCCTTGACGATGCTGGAAAACTTCACCAGCAGCTGGGGTTCCCACGTGGCCGCAAGATTGTCCGTTCCCTCCAACGCCACCCTTCAATCTTCGAAATTTATCGACATACTGATGGTAAGATGTGGTTTGGTTTTACTGATTTTATGGAACAATTGTTGGAAGAAGAATCTTGTATAATGAATCAAATGGAAAATGATAGAGTTAATGTTGTTAGGAAATTGTTAATGATGTCGAAAGACAAGAGGATTCCTTTGAGTAAAATTTATCATAATAGGCTTTTATTTGGTATACCTGAAGATTTTAGGGATAGGATAAGGAAGTACGAGGATTATTTTAAGGTTGTTGTTGAGGAAGATGGGAAAAGGGTAGTTGAGCTTGTGAATTGGAATCCTACATTGGAGGTTAGCGCGTTGGAGAAGGAGTATATGGTTGACGAGGATAGGGTGAAGAGGGCGTTTAAGTTTCCCATTAAACATGGCAAGGCATTGGATTTGGATGAAGGCGATGAGAGGAAGTTGAATTTGTTGTATACGTTGCCTTTGGTTTCGCCTTATTCTAATGGAAGCGAGTTGGATTTGTGGACTGTGGAGGCTGAGAAGTTTAGGGTTGGATTGATTCATGAGTTCTTGAGCTTGACGTTGGAGAAGAGAGCCTATATACATAATCTTGTGGAGTTCAAGGATGAGTTTTGTCTTACAAAGCATACTTATCAGATGCTCTTGAAACAGCCGTGGACGTTTTACTTGGCTGGTACGGAAATGAATTGGTGTGTCTTTCTAAAAGATGCGTATGGGGAAGATGGGGTTTTGCTAAATAAGGATCCTCAGGTGCTGTTCAATGAGAAACTGTATGGATATGCTGGCATGTAAGTGTTGGAGCCAACCAGTCTTGTCAATGAGACATGAAATGTTTCTTTAGGTTCTTGTGTAACTTATTGTGATGAGAGAGCTTTATAGAGCAGAATTTGCACCAAGAATACCGAAAAACTACCAACTTGTGGTAGAATAAGGCACCAGATTATACATCAAAACAACATTATACTAGAGGTATCAGAGTTGTTTTGAACATTTTTACAATTTTCCTGTTGCCTATGGGTCTTTCTGCTGTAATCATGTCCATATTCACAATGTAGAACACTATTGCCTTAACAATGTGGAAAACTTACTTATTAGAAAAAGAAAAACATTGTAAAAAGCTATGGCATTTCATTGTCTAAGGTAATATTCAGTATTCTACTATTATTTGAGAAGTTTGGATGACTGAGGTTAGTATGTTTAACCATGACTCCATGAGTTAATTCTCTTTCTGATTTCTCTATCCGCATGAAAGTTACAATCTTGTTCAGTCCATTTTCCCACTGTTTATCTGTAATTTAATTTAATTCTAATATCTTCATTTACTTCCTCTTTTTTCTGTTGGTTAGTTGGATAACATAGGATGATGGTCAGAGCTGATATAATATGCATATGTTGTGAAGAACAAATAAAAAAAATATTGTGAAGACATGAGTATATTATGATATAATGTTCATTGAACTCGTTTGAAATACATAACTCGATGAGAAATACGCAAGAGAATAGAATTGTCCTTGCTTCAATGCTGGCAAGGACAGAAGAAGACTGCAGCAGATTTGGCAGGCTATCCCATTATGCATCATGTGAACTGTTTGGTTGGAGAAGAATAAGAAATGTTTTGAAGGAAAGAAACAACACATTTCTTTTGTAAAGAATAGATGTTTGCAGAATTTATACTTCTGGTGTAAAGAGAGCATGCTAGAAGATGCACACCTTTTCGCACTCTTGCATTCTCTGTGGCTAAAGCTATAATTGGGAAAATGTAATCCTCCTATTGTACTTTTTCAGTACTTTCTTGGTATTAATCTTAATAAAATTGCCTCATCTTCTGTTTTATCTAAATTTGAGCTTTAGCCAAGTTCAGTATATGGTTTTACTCCCATTAGAGTTAACTAAGTGGATGATATGGAAATTTCTTGATTATGTATACTATTTGGTCGTGTAAGGGGTTAGTTGATCGGAAAGGCTATCAGGAGTAGGACATTCCATACAAATCTTTCTGACCCGCTAACACCTTATATTTTTGGTAGTTATATCAAGTTATCTGAAACCGTCATTGTTATTGCAGTGAAGCCAGAGCATAGGCTTGGTAAAGATGAAGGTTTGCATTTTGAAAGGTTCTGCTTTGATTTAGCTGTCAACTGTTGAATTTGTGTGTTACCTGTTGGTCTTTCAATGGAAAAGGATAGCCAACAAGGACAGAATACGCGCCGTGGATGGCTTGGCTACTTGAGAATATTACCTATATTCTGTTTTTATCCTAAATATCCCAATCAATAGAAGGTGTGGAAGATTATATAAAGCATGATTTTATCAGTTTTTTTATGCTCTTAGCACTATTCTATCATGGATTGTCATTTAGTCAGAAATTTGTTCAACTTTCCAAGCTAATATGCCACATGTTTAGTGTTTATAGTTGAAACATTCAGTCTACTAAAACGTTGGAAATATAAAGAATCATACTTGTGTGGCTCAAAAGAAGCCTTGAGAGTTTGACGTATCATCAGGACTTATGCTGTCTATAGGTTGCTAAGCCTCAAATTTACTACTCCCTTTCGCCATTTTAAGTGATTTTTTCAGCTGTTTTTACACATTAATAAATTCGCCTTTTAGCATTAGTTAACAATAAAATTGATTATATTAACCTTAATTTTGTTCATTGTAAATACAACAGATACTCTTAGGGAGCAACTTTAGAAAAAAGAAGTTAATTCTTTTTTGATATTTTAATAAAAATCATTGTGGGCCACAAAAAAGATCAAAAAATTAATTAAAATAGACCGGAGTAGTTTGGCTATTCAACTGAATATCAGTTATTGCCACGTCTCCGATTATTGATGTGAAGCCAGATACAGGTTTGCTAAAGATAAGGCTGTATCCGGTTCCGGTTCTGGGTCTATTTGGGTAAACGGTTCCGGTTCGGGCGGTTCCCGGTTCTGGCGGTTCCCGGTTCTGGCGGTTCCAGTTCTTGCGGTTCCGGAGCCGGAACCGGAACCATACGGTTCCGGAACCACCCGGTTCTGGTTCTGGCGGTTCCCGGCGGTTCCGACCTTTTTTTTTTTTTTTAAATTAAATATCTTGTATAGTAGTGATTAGTATATTGTAGAATATATTTTTATATGGTGTACTATGTTGTTACTATAGCATATATTGTGTTTGGAAATTAGTATATATTCAAAATAAGTAGTGTATATTTTGTATATAAGTAGTATATGTTGTAGTAAAGTAGTATATATTGTATATAAATAATGTATATTGTGTAGTAGTTAGTATTAATAGTATTATCTGTTGTATGTTATATATTATATGTTATATAAATATTTTATATTCAAGGATTGATATAGAAGTAAAGACAAAGAAATATTGAGACAAATATATTCAAGTATATGATAAAAAGCATATTTATTGACCAAAATGGCATATCTTTCTTAGTCTTCCTTCCCCCAATGGAATGAGCACAACATGGTACTAATACCACCGTTAAAAGGAAAAAAACTAAAAGAAGACATGCCAATGTACAAGTTACATCATAATTTATGTATTATTTCTAACAAATCTCATAAAACCTTCAAGGTTTGGAGGTGGTTGTGTTGGCGGTGGTGGAAATGAAGCTTGTTCATCACCACTTCCGGGTGAAGATGATTCTTGAGCAATTTCTGCTAGCATTTCTTCATAGCACTCATCTATTTCGGTGAGATTCAGCTAGCCCAAAGTTTCTTCTTTCAGAGCGGATCCAATCTCGGAAGAGCACTGATTTTTCCAAGCTGCCCCGCATCGACGCTCTATGATCTCCTATTTGTAGTATGGCTTGACTAAATACGCTCTCCGATGCAACAGTTGACGCTTGAATGGACAGAACATCCCGAGCCATCCTTGCAAGAACGGGAAAATGCTTTTCCCTTGTCTTCCACCAATCCAAAAGGTTGAAAGATCCGTCTGGATTATCATTCTCTAGCCCCTGCGAAAAATAAACTTGAAGTTCGTTTAGATGGGAAATATCATCTAAATTCTCACCTTGAGTACCCCTGAACTCCGTCCACGATTTAAGAGCTGTTAAGCCAGCAACTCTTTTAGACGATTGTGACGTGGACGAAGTAGGAGTTGGAATATTAGGCCTAGCATGCTCTAAGGCCTGTTTATAAGCATTATAAACAGTTTGAGCATTCACTGTAATTGATGCTTTCGCATCAGATAGTGTAGCCATTTCTTCTGGTGAAAGATCTAAACATTGATAAATACTAGTATACCAAAAGTTAGGACCTCCTGCTTTCATAGTAGGGTTTAACAAAGCAGCCACACCAAAAATAGGAGGGATTGGAAAAAAATATTTTTTAAATTTCTTTTTCATTTCAAATATTGCATTTTCATAAATTTCCCCTCCCTCGTTAAAATCAGCAAATAAATTAGCAAGTGCGGCAATATATACTAAACAGTTTGAAATTGTAGGATAATATTGGCCAGATAAAGCAGTTGTAGCCACACTAAAATGTTCTAAAAAATCTAAAAGAATCTTAACGTTATTCCAGTCTTGATTAGTTAGCATATCATTATCTTCATCCTCACAATCCCTAGAATTATAAGTAGCGGTTATTGGGTTTCTATATTCGTACGCCACTACTAAGCTTTCATACATGTAGTTCCACCTAGTCGGACAAGGTTTAGGAACCTTTCTTTCTCTAAGGCCACTTTCGTCACATTTTTTATAATATTTTCTAAGTCTACTTCTACGGTTTGAATAAAAAAGCCAATTAAGAGCGAATTTAACTTTTTCAATTTCTATGTTTAAAATTCTCATACCATCTCCAACAATTAAATGATAAATATGGCATATACATCTAACATGAAAAATATTTGTAAAAGCAGGATTAAGTTTTCTAGTTAAAATACCTATTGCAGTTGTGTTGCTACTAGCGTTATCCATGGAAATTGACATTATTCTGTCACTAAAACAAAAATATCTACAAACATCATAAACAGTGATAGCAATAAACTTACCTGTGTGTCGTGAATTAATTATTCTATATGCTATAATGCGTTTTTGCATGGTCCAGTCTTCGTCTATCCAATGACTGGTCACGGTTAGATAATCACAATCATTTCCACTTCTACCAATATCAGTTGTAATAGACATACGATTACTTATATGAGTAAATAAATAGCGCAAGTACTGTTCATATTCATGCTTATATTTATAAATGTCGGCCTTAACTGTGGCGCGAGGCCAACCTTTATATGTAGGATTAAATACTCGTCTAATATATTGAATCCAAGCAGGATTAGAAGCAAAAGAATAAGGTAAACACATAACAGTAATCATTTTAGCTAATTCTTCATGATCCTTATTAGGATCGTAGTACAATATACCTCCGGTGACGGTGTTTATTCCTGGTTGAACCATGTTAGAACCAGTACTTTGGTTAATTGTAGTATCAGGACTTGACTTCCCCTCTTGTTCCGCTTTCATTTGAAAATATCTAGCCTTATCGCTAGGATGTATATATATATGTTTAACTAAACTACCTGTTCCGCTACGATCACCCGTATACCTATGAACAAGTTCTTTACCACAAGTTTTGCATTTAGCCCTATCTTTATCTCTTAGTTGAATAAAAAAATGCCAAACTAATGAAGTTTCTGTACGTTTCCGAGGTTGTCTACTAAAAGTGGGAGTTTGTACGGGTGGGTGTTCTGGGTCATTAGGAGCAGGACTAGTAGGTGTATCATCTAAATCTACCGGAGGTTGGGTTTCGTCATCATCATCACCCTCATTTCCCTCTGATATTGGTGCATTAGGATAAAGCAAATTCATAATATCATCATCTATTCTATCACCGACTGCTATATCATGTAGAAAATTAACATCGCTAAATTGAAAACACGGGTGATCACTATCAAGTATTCCTAAGTTTTCATTAGTATTTCTAGGTTGGCTACTAGTTTGAACTTGTTTATCTTTTCTAGGTCTGGGAGCCGGGGGAGGGGTAGGATTTTGGCTACTACTTTCACCGGATTTAGATGTACCTTTTCCGAACATTTTTTTCAATGAAAATGCCATACTAATTATAATTAAGGAAAATATCAACACACAACAAATATTCTTAGCATGTAAGAGTTGAAACGAGTTTACCGGATTGACGAACAACTTCTTGAAAATTGACGATCGTTGTAATTGAACACTTGAAAACTTCAATTCAACAACTTCACAATGTTTCACGAATTTGCAACAAAAATTAAGCACTTGCACAGAAAGATTGTAAGAGAGCTTGAGAGAGATTGAGAGAGATTGAGTAAGATTGATGAATTGGTGAATTAATGAAAGAATGAGGGGGTATTTTAAAGATGATGATTTACATTTTCAAAGGTTCTGCTTTTAGCTATCTGTCAAAATGAATGGCTGTTAATTGTTGAATTCGTGTGTTTACTCTTTCAGTGGAAAAGGATAGCCCAAAAAAGAGACAGAATTGGCTCCATGAAATGTGAATAGCTTGGCTGCTTTAGAATATTATATCTATTCTTATCCATTTCTTAAATATCCTAAAATAGACGGTGTGGAATCCAAGGGGTATGGTGCAGTAATGTTGAAAACATTGAAGATTGGGGGTTCAGATCATCCCAACGACAAAGCATTAGAAAATTTCTTCTCATCTTTCTGCGTTAAAACTTGCAAAAAAGCTCTACATTTGTATGTTCGAGCTAGCGATAATAGGCCAGTGTTATTTTATGCTGACAAGAGATAATATGTACCCGATAAAATATTCCTTCACACAAACTAGCCAGAACACCATCATTAAATTAAATTCATTTTAAATTATATATCTGTAAAGCATGATTAATGAGTTCGTGATGCTCTTGGCCCTATTCGATCGTGGGTTGTCTTTGCTCTAAGAATATTATTCAACTCTCCAAAGCTAATACGTGTCAGTGGTTATAGTTGGAAGCTGGAACATCAAGTGGTTAAGACAACAAGAGTCATTGCTTGTGTGGCTCAAAAGAATCTCTCTAAAGACTCGAGTTGACGTATGATCAAGGATTTTTTTCCTTCCACCGAAAGCACAATACATTTTTGGATTCTCTCCTCTTTAACTTAAAATGATTCTTCTCTCCTCGATGACATCATATATATAATATACTTAATCACATATAAAGTTTGAGCTTTAGGAAATTCTTTTTTGATAAAAAGTACTTTCTATTAATGAACCTTGCGCGGCGTATATACAAATTTTAATCAAATTATTGATTCTCGTAGCGGATGATTAACATAAAATCGGTATGAATTAGTCAAAATGTTTTAACTTAACATTTGAATTACCTTTCTTTATGTTCTATCCAACCACAAACAATCGACCCCTAAGGAGCAACAACAACAACAAAAAAATTCAATATATTTTACAGGTTCGTAGGATGATTTTAGAATTGAGCATATTATTCGGATCGGATTTAACATTGTGGAAAGTTGGCATGTCAGTATCATCAAATAAAAACCAAAAAAATAAAAACATCATAAAACTAGAACATTGTTGAAATGCAATAACAAAACCAAAAAATAAGGCTCGATGCTATGAAAAATGGTTGTACTTCATGAAAACCGAAAAGATTAACCCAACTAATTAGCAAACAGAACAAGAAGCGAAGTACATTTATAAAGGTGCAATCAATGTGGAAAAACATGTTAATTCAACAATCATAGAAAGACAAGCACCTGAAGCCACAAGTACCTGGCTTTCAAACAGACTTCCATAAGACAATGGAAATTGAGGAATAACCTCCACAATTTAACATGAATATCTTAAGCACTCATCTCTTCTGAAGAACAAAATAAAAATAGATAAACAAAATTGAAACACACTGAACACCATGCTTTCTGGAATTGCATTGTCCAAGAATATGAACCATGGTTTTTCGGATTGCACTGTCCACGAGTATGAAACAATTTAGGAAGGCGATGATGCCAAGAGCAGATCACTTGGCTTTGGAAGACTGGTGTTGAGTTCGGCTTCTTAGCCTATGCCTGCTCTTTTGAGCAACACTGGCGCTGCTCCTATGCACGCTAGCAGATGAAGAAGCTCCAGTTCCTACTTTCCTGGTTGCTCTTCTATGAGTGCCCCGACTGCTACTGCCCAATGCTGCTTTTGCAACTGCTTCTGTTCCTACCTCTCGGGCTTTCTGTGCATTAATTGGCTGTTTGTTCAAGAACGCTAGCTTTGGGAGCAGACTGCAAACTGTCTTCCGCAGTTGATCGTCACTTATATTGCTCTGGATTGGATTGCCCAATAGATTTAGAGCCAGCAGAGAGTTATAGTTTGCCACAAGCTGACCAAGTGCTTTAGTAGTTGTTATTTTGTTGAAGCTCAAGTCTAGAACAGTCAGCTTCAGAAGCCTGTGCAGCCCTTCTATATTGCTTATTTTGTTACCCGCCAAGTAGAGTTCTTTGATGAGCGTACAATTCGACAAACCTGATGCAATTTGAAGCCAAAGTCACATTTTTCAGGAGGTCTTTTAAGATGTAAAACTGGGTTATATTGTCAGTCCCCTAACAAGATAGTTTATCATCATGGAAGGTCTAAGGAAGTGACATACCTTGTCCAATTCGAGAGATTCTGTTGTAACTTAGGTCAAGAATGCGCAGGCGTGTCAATTCCCTGAGTCCTTCGATTGCGTGGATCTTGTTTTTTGATAAATTGAGAACGTGCAGACCCCTTGGTAGTGATCCTGGAGTTATTTGAACTGCATTGCCGCAAGAAACATATATTATGTTAGCTTTCTATGACCATTTTCTTTAGCCTTAAGTTAGTTTAGTAGGAATTATCCTTTGATTACGTACCTATAAAGTTGCCTGATAAATTAACAGATCGAAGGCTAGATAAGTGTGATATTGCAGGGATAACTTTCAGACCAGCGCTGGCAATGTGAGCAACCGTTGAGGACAGGTTGAGAGACCGGATGACAGTATTAGCGTGTGCAACCTCTTCTGAGACATTTGTATTTGGGTGTGGGCTGATGAGAGATGAATCTATTGCTGGTGATATACCAGCATCAAGAGAAGGTGGGAGATCCATGTCGTCTTCAACATGATCATGTTCATCAATTAAGCATGGTGGATGAACAGGAAGCTCGTTCACCCATTCACTAATTCTCATAAATCTAGAGGATTCTTCAGGGAAAGCAACCCACTGATTCTGCGGCCAAAAACCACTTGCTCCTTGGAAGTCAACTAAGACATCCTTGCCCTTGTCGTAGCGCCCTTTGTTCAAGGATCCTGCAGTGAATGAACTAGGAGACCCCAAGTTGCTCAATTCCATGCCTTTCCCTAGTTCTAGTGTGTCTGAGGAGTACCCACCCTGTTGGTTTAGAGCCATCTTAGCAAGGAATGGGTGTTGTTTGATACCACCTGTTCCTTGTACATTCCTATGGCTCCATAGAAATAATTTCCACCACAAATTTCGACTTCTGGATGGTAGGAGTTGGCTAGAAGAATGCTTCTTCAACATAACTTTGTCAGCACTGCGATGAGTCAACACGGAAGCTGGACTTCCTAAAGTCACCTTCTCAGCTAATCTCTGCATCTCATCAAAAGATTGGGATTTCGAGAGTGATAGCTGGTCACTCATTTTAGTGAACATATCCCTAATTGCTAAGTCGGAGCAGGAGCGCTGAAGCCTTGGAGAAGCCCAAGACTCTACTTTACCAAACCCCGGGTCACTAGTGTGTCCACTTTTCATCATCTCCACAACCTCTTCATCTTTCTCGGATTTTTTATGATCTCGGTCACTCGTTTCACATTCAAATGAGCAACTACGATTGATCTCTTTGCTGAATGATTGATCATACTCGTCATTTGAGTTATGAACGCGTGCTTGAAGATCAAAATCAGAATTGTCCCTCTTCATCGACAAGCTCTCATCATGCTCATCTTCGCCTTCATACGCCACCTCCCCTGTATCTCCCTTAACAGGACTTTCATGATTCATTACCTTGACACTGCTCCTAGAATTCCCAAAAGGTAAAGGAACAACAGAAGAAGATGATTTCGAGTCATCAGTTTTAGCAGTAGATTTCACAGGACTTTCAACTGGTGAAGTCACATCAGTAGTTTTTGGAACTCTCTTATTTCCCTAAAATGAACAAAACATAAAAATGAGAAAATATGTTAACTTTAGCATTGCATACTGAAGGAAAAGGAAAGAATTGGTACACACCTTATCTTTCCTGTTTCTCCTTACTGGACCACAGAAGCAGTTGCAAATTGCCATTTCTTTCAGTGTTACAATCAATTCTTTGTTACAATTTGTTAGCTCTTCTACCCCCACAAAAAAAAGTTTTGATCTTTGAAAGTTTTCAATTAAAAAAGATGGAATCTTGAAACAAGACAGAGCTCAGAGTATGAAAAGCAAATTAGCCATAATCAATAGGCAAACACCAAAGCCATGAAAGAGACCAATTTGGAGAAGAAGAAAGATAATTAACAAGTGAAACTTGAACAAGTGTTCTTCTTCTAGCCTCAACCCTATCCCATTCAAAAGGGAGAGAGGACTTCACTGAAGTATATGCCAGAGTGTTAACTTCTGTTGCTTCTATCCAGAAGCTTCACCAAAATAATTTCCCTGCTCATACATTAACCAAAAAGAAAAAAGAAAAAACACCCATTACAATTCCAGAAACCGATTCAAATAAATACGCAAAACTCATAACCTTTATAACAACTACTACATTTTTAGTTGTTGCAGTCTGAAGATTCTGAACAAACAATAAAAAGGGTTTCTACAACCTAGGAAATCTTGAAAAAAGAAACAAAGCAGTAAAAACTGGAATCTTGAGGAATTAAATTCATAGGTTGTATCAATTAAATTTGTACCTGTCCAAGAAATAGTATGCCAGGTTGTGACTTTGAGGAAACAAAATTTCCTGATAAATCCGAGGATCAAGAATGGGTGTCAAAAAATAATTACTAGTGTTTTTCAAAACCGAGAGTCAAGAAGGGGAAATAAGGGTTAGAGGTATTTTGTGGAGGGTGAAGAAAAAAGGAAGAAGAGACTAGAAATAGGTAGGATAGAGAAAGGGGCAGACAGATACGCGCAAATTACACGGTCACCTGCGGCCACACAACATGCTGCTGTTGCTGCTTACTTTTTAAGTATTTTTTGGGCCCTTTTCCTTTACTCACATGCAACAAATCTTTTTATATTTATTATATACTCCTTAAAGATTACATCTAATTATTTAAATTATACAAATATTTTTACATTTAATGTATTGAGCTTAAAAGACGATATATTTTTGTTAGATGTGAATAGAATAACTTTTGTTGATAAGTGAACAAAGTAAATCCCTCTTGCTTTAGTGGAAAATATTTTTTATGGAGATAATTTTTCACAAAACAGGAGTAATTGAATATCACAATATTCCCCTCAAGAACAGAAATTCCTCTGTACCAAATACATACGTGCCTGACGTGTTGATCAGTCGTACATCGTAAAATATGAATTTTAAAATGTATGTGCAGTAAAATAGTCACAAATACTATATGAGATGATAAAAATAAAGCCATATTAAATGGTTTGATCATGTGTTACGTAGATTTATCTATAAGTGTAATATATTATGAATAATGATAATATTTTTTTCAATAACGTCATTATGAGAACTGAACTATTGAAGGTGCCAGGTGTAGACAATGTTTGAATGAATCCAAATAAAACACTTTAACCTTCATATCGAATTACTTGGAATAACAACATAAGCGGAAGCGTATCTGAATCCATAAGTGGAAATCTTAAGTCCTTCTTGAAGATTGTCCAAGGTGTGCCTTTGAGAAGCTCCTTGATCCTTCCTTTAAAATTGTCTTGAAGTTTTTGCTTTCACAAGAATATATCCAAGACGAAAAATTGAGGATTGGTTTTCCACTTGATATGCAAGACCAAAATGCTCTCTAGTTTCAATGGGAGGAAGAAGAGAATGTCTTGCATTCTTATGGGAACCATAACCCCCCTCTTATAACATATGAGTTATGAAACTCAAAAGTCATAAGCATGTAACCTGGTTACATGTATGTAACCTTAGTTAGCCCATCATTAACTAAGGTTACCCTTTTGGGTATCTACACATTAGTCCTACACTTTATATGACAATATATTGGCCCCCTTAACAATGTCCATAAGACCACCAATTTAGGCCAAACCAAAAGATAGCACATAATATATAATTAATCCATATATTGTTCATATGTATGTAGATATAAGTCCATATATCTAACAATCTCCCACTTGGACGAGATACTCATAAATATGTACAAACCTTAGCATTATATGTTACATTATAACCTTATGAGCTCAGAATTGCTATCATAATAAAATTGTCATGAACAATCCGGTCCATCAATCATACCAACATAGGATCTAAGAGCTCTTAGTTACTCTTGCGTAACTAGAACCAACATAGATCACGTATATCAATATAACCAACGACATGGATCAAGTATAGGTGTGTAGCATGGAAATAACATAAAGTGTGGTCTGAAATAGAATGTCTATTTCCAACTGGTTCTCTTTATTGAGATCAATCATAAACCTTAAGAGTACATAAAACTTTAACACTGAATATCTGCAGATATATCTTTAAAACTGAATTACTGAATGTAATGGACGATACATAATTGTATAATGCAAACTCCCACTAAAATTCATAATCCTTAACTGATTTGACACCCATGCAAGCAATATGCTCATGAAATACTTTTGGTGTCAATCCCTTAGTGAACGGATCCGCAATCATGGAGTTTGTACTTATGTGCTCTATGCACAATTGTCCATTCTGTACTCTTTCTTTAACAACCCGAAATTTGACGTCCATATGTTTTGCTTTCGTCAAACTATTGTTGTTGTTAGCATAAAGGACTGCTGATCTGTTGTCACATAATAGCCTAAGTGGCTTTTTAATGCTGTCAACTATGCGCAGTCCACTAACAAAATTCCGCAGTCATAATGCCTCATTGGATGCTTCATAACATGCCATGAATTCCGCTTCCATAGTGGAAGTGGCCGTAAGAGTTTGCTTGATGCTTCTCCAAGAGATAGCACCGCCATCAAGCATGTAAATATAGCCTGATGTAGACTTCAGGCTATCCTGACATCCAGCAAAATCGGAGTTGGTATACCCGACGATCTCAAGCTGGTCCGATCTCCGATATGTAAGCATGTAATCCTTTGTTCTCTGTAAGTACCTCATGACCCTTTTGGCTGCTTTCCAATGGTCCATTCCCGGATTGCTTAGATATCTGCCCAGCATCCCAACAATGTATGCTATATCAGGTCGTGTGCATACCTGAGCATACATCAGACTACCTACAGCCGAAGCATAAGGTGTCTTCTCCATTTCCGAAGTTTCAAAACTATTATTTGCGCACTGTTTGAGACTAAACTTGTCTCCCTTAGCAACAGGGGTGTTGCCTGGTTTACAATCCTGCATGCCAAATCTTTTAAGAACCTTATCGATATAGCCCTTTTGTGACAGACCGAGAACACCTTTGGAGCGATCTCGTTGTATCTGAATTCCTAATACAAAAGAGGCATCACCAAGATCTTTCATTTCAAATTTCTTTGAAAGAAAATTCTTAGTTTCATGCAATAATGCTATATCATTACAGGCAAGCAGTATGTCATCGACATATAAAACCAGAAAAATATACTTACTCCCACTGAACTTATGGTATATACAGTCATCAGCAATATTCGGTTCAAAACCAAAAGATGTAATGACTGCATGAAACTTATAATACCATTGACGGGAAGCCTGCTTGAGCCCATAGATGGATTTCTTTAATTTGCAAAACCTTTTCTTTGATTCTTCCGAAACAAAGTTTTCAGGTTGCACCATATAAATTGTTTCCTCAATGTCACCATTGAGAAACGCTGTCTTAACATCCATCTGATGAAGTTCAAGATCAAAATGTGCTACTAGTGCCATTATAGTCCTGAAAGAGTCTTTCGATGAAACTGGAGAGAAAGTCTCTTTATAATCAATGCCTTCCTTTTGAGTGTAGCCTTTTGCGACAAGACGAGCTTTATACTTAATGACATTGCCCCCTGAATCCCTCTTAGTTTTAAATATCCATTTACAACCAATCGGTTTAATACCTTCGGGCAATGTAACAAGCTCCCAAACGCCGTTATCGCTCATAGACTTCATCTCATCATTCATGGCATCAATCCACTTTTGAGAGTTAGAACTCTTAATGACTTGACGGAAGTTGATTGGATCATCTTCCTCAAGTCCAATATCACTTTCTTGTTCTTGGAGAAATACAACATAATCATCCGGAATTGCATTTCTCCTCTCTCTAGTGGATCTCCTTAATGGCAGTTCAGTTTCTTGAGGTTGTTGAGTTTGATTTTCATTAGTAATATCAGGAACTTGATTGGGGAGATTTTCGAGATTGTCTTGAATATCCGTGTCAGGAATGAGAACACCCTGACCAAGATCAACAACTTGAGGGAAAGACACATGTTCTTCCTCAAAGACAAAATCTCTAATAACTTTATCTCCCCACCCCCAAACTCAATATCCTCAAAAAATCTAGCATTACCCGTCTCAAAAATAGTTCTAGAAGTGGGATCATAAAACTTAAACCCCCTGGATCTTTCAGATTATCCAACAAAATAGCTACTAACCATTTTAGCATCCAGTTTCTTTTCTTTCGGCCTATAAGGCCTTGCCTTAGCTGGACAACCCCAAATGTGTAAGTGCTTAATACTGGGTTTATTCCAAGTCCAAAGTTCATATGGGGTTTTGATTGTAGCTTTAGTTGGAACTCTATTAAGAATATAAGCTGCGGTTTTTAATGTTTCTCCCCAGAGTGATTCTGGCAAAGTAGTACGACAAATCATACTTCTTACCATATCCTTAAGGGTCCGATTTCGTCTCTCAGCTACACCATTCATAGTAGGACTGCCTGGCATAGTATACTGAGGGACGATCCCACACTCATATAGGAATTTAGCAAATGGCCCTGGACGTTGTCCACCTGAACCATCATATCTACCATAGTATTCACCACCACGGTCAGATCTAACGGATTTAATCCTTTTGCTTAGTTGATTTTCAACTTCAGCCTTATATGATTTGAACACGTCTATGGATTGGGACTTTTCATGAATAAGATATAGGTACCCATAACGAGAGTAATCGTCTATGAATGTGATAAAGTATTGTTGACCATTCCTACAAGGAGTAGGGGATGGCCCACAAATATCCGTATGTATCAATTCTAAGACATCCGAAGCTCTCTTAGCACCTAATCTCGTCTTGTTTGTTTGTTTTCCCTTGATACACTCAACACAAATATCCGAATTTGAGGAATCAAGAGAATCAAGAATTCCATCTGACACGAGTTTCTGAATTCTTTGAATGGATATGTGACCCAAACGTTTGTGCCAGAGTGATAACGAATTCTTATTAGTTAATTTTCTTTGGGTACCACTTGAACTTGTATGCAAAGTTTCATTATGTGAGGTTATTATTTCAACCAAATATAGGCTATCATATGTTGATAAAAGACCAGTACCGATAAGATTTGAATTTTGAAAGAGACTAACTTTACTGTCACCAAATGAACATGAATAACCGGATATGTCCAATTTGGGAACAGAAATTAAATTCCGTCTAAAAGACGGTACAACAAAAGTCTCATTCAAATCTAAATAAAAACCAGTCTTAAACAGCAGCCTAAATTTACCAATAGCCTCAACTTGCACCTTTTTTCCGTCACCCACATAGATGTATCTTTCCCCATCATTTGGTTTTCGGCAGTTCAGGCAACCATGCATAGATATACTTATGTGAGTAGTAGTAGCCGAATCTACCCACCAAGTATCCTTAGGTACCGAAATTAAATTAACTTCAGAACAAACAAGAGAAAGAGATGTACCTTTTTTTCGCACGCCAAGCGTGGTACTTGGTACAATCTTTCTTCATGTGATTAGTCCCCTTACAGAAGAAGCAACCTGGTTCCTTATTTTGCTTCTTCTGGGGCCTTGCAACCGCAACTTCCTTACCTTTCCTCTTCTTATTATCTTTAGAAGAGGATGCCAAATGAGCACTTTCTGTCTTATCTTGCTTTATACTTTCGTCCTCTTGCACACAATGTGAAATAAGCTCATTAAGAGTCCATTTCTCCTTCAGGCAGTTGTAACTGACCTTAAACTGATTAAAGTGTGCAGGAAGAGATATCAAAACTAAGTACAGAAGCAGTTCCTCAGGTAATTCCAGCTTGAGTGACTTAAGTTTCGAAGCAAGATGCGACATTTCCAAAATATACTCCCTTATGTTTCCCTTACCTTTATACCTCATGGAAACAAGTTTACTCAAAAGAGTACTTGTTTCCGCCTTTTCGTTTTGTGCAAAACGCGTTTCAAGGTTTTCAAGGAAAACTTTGGCATTATTTTCATCATTCATAGTGCCCCTGAATGATTCTGGAGTTGCACATTTCATGATCATTAGACTCATGCGATTTGAGCGTTCCCACTTCTCCATCTCCTTCTTTTCATCAGAAGAAGATGTATCCTCAAGAGAAGCAGGTTGCTCAATCCGAAGTGCAAGGTCTAGATCCATGCAACCGAGAACGATCATTATGTTCTCTTTCCATTCCTTAAAGTTTGTGTCGTTAAGCACAGGGATGCTGTTTATATTTGCAGATATCGAAGCAGCTGAAGAATTCACTGAATATATAACAAGGATAACTTAATACATGCTTACAATTACTTGAACTTTAACTTTAGTTTACAGATTCAAAATAGGCAAATCACATTACAAGATACCTAGCACAACATTGATTTTAGTCTTTGGACAGAAAATCAACTTGTAAGTGGTACTCTTGGTGTAGTAATCAAATATTGACAATAAACTCCTGTCAAATATCAAGCCTTCCTTTGGACCGACTTAATATTCACATGGAAAACCGAATAATTGTAACATATTTATCACCACAAGCACGTTCGAATTCCTGCCAAATAACAACCTTCCTTTGGGCCGGTGTTAAACGCATGGAATACTAACATCCACAGTCATCTTATATTTCAAGATTAATCAATCTACACAAAAGAGGTTACTTTGGCAACATAATGCTTCAATTGACTAATTTAAAATATTAGATGCTAAATCATATAGTTCTTTAAGCCATATATTGAATCTTGACTGAAAATTTACATGTTTTGACATGTAAAATCTGAATATTAATTTTTTAATCTTAATGGACAATACCAAAATCTGAAGCATGATGGACTAAAAACAATTAATATTAAAACTGAATATTAATGTACAAAATATTAATAATTAAAAAACTGAATATTAATAGACATATTATTAATGTACAATTAAAAAATCTGAACACTTAATACTTAAAACGTTTCATTAATTATGAAAAACGTTTCTTACATTATGTCCTCATTAAACTGCCAGAAAATAAAACGTTTCTGCAATTTATGGCCAGATAATCGATTATCTGAGCCTGATAATCGATTATCTGGGCCTTCTGGAATCTCAAAATTTGTTGAAAAACTTGGATAATCGATTATCCTTTTTGGATAATTGATTATCTTGGCTCTCTGGAATTTCCAATTTTGCTGAAAAATTCCAGATAATCGATTATTCTAGGGGAATAATCGATTATCCTTTGCCTCTGTTTTGCAAAATTTTTGATGAACAAAATGCAATAATCGATTATTTGAAAAATAATCAATTATTCTATGCTACTGTTTTGCAAAATTTTGGTAAACTTTTCAAGATAGTCGATTATCTGGTTAAGATAATCGATTATCTCACTATTCTGTCCAACAACTTAATGTTGTTTTCAACAAGAGACTTAAACAAAGAATCATGTTGTTCAACAACCAAAAATTTGCAAATTTCATTATTTCAATTCATCTTGTAATAGCAAGATATCAATATACCAAAGTTCATCAACAACATATCATTCATGAAATCATGCTATATCATGGTACTAGAATTTCATAATCAAAATTCCATTTTAACTTAATCATAAACTTTATATAACATGGATTTCATGAACTTCCAAATAATCCAAATATGAAGGAGGCTCTGATTCCAATTGTTTGAATGAATCCAAATAAAACACTTTAGCCTTCATATCGAATTACTTGGAATAACAACATAAGCGGAAGCGTACCTGAATCCATAAGTGGAAATCTTTAGTCCTTCTTGAAGATTGTCCAATGTGTGCCTTTGAGAAGCTCCTTGATCCTTCCTTTAAGATTGTCTTGAAGTTTTTGCTTTCACAAGAATATATCCAAGACCAAAAATTGAGGATTGGTTTTCCACTTGATATGCAAGACCAAAATGCTCTCTAGTTTCAATGGGAGGAAGAAGAGAATGTCTTGCATTCTTATGGGAACAATAACCCCCCTCTTATAACATATGAGTTATGAAACTCAAAAGTCATAAGCATGTAACCATGGTTACATGTATGTAACCTTAGTTAGCCCATCATTAACTAAGGTTACCCTTTTGGGTATCTACACATTAGTCCTACACTTTATATGACAATATATTGGCCCCCTTAACAATGTCCATAAGACCACCAATTTAGGCCAAACCAAAAAATAGCACATAACATATAATTAATCCATATATTGTTCATATGTATGTAGATATAAATCCATATATCTAATAGACAAACTAAACAAAATCACGTTAGAGATTGCCTCAAAAACGTAAAGTCTCTGTTAATCGTCCATATAGCTAAAAATATCAATATTAACTACTTGGAAGTGAGACCTAATTACTGTTATTACATTGACATTAGCTCCAATATTCAATTTCCCTCAATTTTTTCTAATCTAATTAAAAACTTATATGTTAATGAAAAGATAAATGCGAGATTTAAAAAACTTTTAGCATGTTTGACTAAAAAGTGTTAAACCTTTTAGTTAAATCAATTAATAGACAAACAAAAAGATAAAATTTAGCCAAACATAATTAACTCTAAATAAGACATGTTGGGTATAAAAATCGAACACATGAATGAGCTCACATAGTATTTCTTAAGAAATATATCATACATCAACGGTAAACGATAAGTTGTTATAGGTTAGCACCGCAATCGTATGAATATGAAAAAAGGGTGAATGAGATGTCATGACAGAAATATCTCTCCTTATTGATTCTATGAGGACCATAAAGAAATATTTTTCACCAGATCTGGGTCCCGATACCATTTTCTATTTTCTCCCTCTCCCTATATATATTAGTAGCTTTACCTTTTATCCAATGGTCTTTGACCGGCGTACTTTCTCATGACTGTGACCTTTATTAACTCCCCTAACATTGCATTGATTCTACGATATAAGCCTAATGACAGCTTAACCTCGGCGGTGAACGTGGTACTCCTCGCCATCACATGCCTCGTGGGCACGACCATCGCTAGGTCGATCTCTTGCCGCTCCTCTTAATGATAGTCTTGTCAGATTTTGACCTGCACAGTTAGTACCCCTGCCCGTTGGGGTCATCATACGATGAGATCAATGGGCGGACCCAATAGATCTAAAAGGAGAAATCTGATCATTTTGCGAGGACAGGGTCCTCATGGCAAACCGGCGAAGTGAGCCTCAAGGACTCTGCCGGACAGTTATGCAAGTTAGGAGACAGATCATCACGGCGATTCAGGTTGCCATGAATGCACGTTGTGCGTTATTATGACGCATGTTCCCCAGGCACCATAGTGTTTCACGTGCCCTTTCATCTTTCAGATTGGTGGCTCATGGGTTTCACGCTCGGTATATTCCTGTTGTTATAAATAGAGGGAAACCATCATTCGATTATTACACTTTGATTCTCCTAAGGACTTTTGCAAACTTCCACCTTCTTCGGTATGTTACATTTCTGATTTCGTACTTCTGCTTTCGTCAGAACTTGACGCTACCATCCTCTATTTTCCTTCATCGCCTTTATTTTTCGATCAAACTTAGACAAATGGCTGGTAATTCTTCCCAGACTGGCAGATTCGTCAAACCTACGGTGTTGAAAAGTGACACACTTCCTCTTGGAGAGGGAGTGGGGCTTATAGAGGATGAGGGGGTTCCGATAATGGCTAAGATACTACCTCGTCCGGGAAAACAATGGACTGACTTTAACAGCCCTGCCGGAGAAGATTCGAAACATGTCTCTTCTACCATGGGTGAAGCGGTGATTACGACGGTCAAGACCAAAGTGGGAATTCCAAACCATGTTGAAATGGTGCCGGTGAAGGGAACGGACATTGTGCACCTGCACTGCCCGGGGTACCGCACATTTTACGCGTACCCTCTTTTTGTCGGGTATACACTTCCTCTCCCCCTCTAGTGGTGGACTTCTACCGCTTCTATGAAGTGTTCCCGGCTCAGCTTTTGCCTTATGTGTACAAGCTTTTCCTCATGCTCACCAAATACGCGGAGCTTGCCAGTTGAGGGATTACTTTGGGGCATATGCTTTATATTTTCTCCCATCAATTTATTGGGGGCACGGTGATCCACATGCGCCAATGAGGAACCAAGAGTTTGGTGGTAAAGATGGATGATAAGGCCAATCGCCGCTTCTATAGATATTTTTATATGCGGACAAAGCACCTTATGGCAGACTCGGCTAGGTTCCCTAAGACGTGAAACTTTGCACGTATGTTTTCTCTTTGTTTATTTTGTGATTCCTCTAGAGGCGGTCGTTGATCGTTTTTCTCTTAGGCAATATTGCTAATTCATTCTCTCTCGCAGTCGAGAGACTGCCTCTCCCGCCAGTTGACGACATCCGTGAGTGCGTAAGAGCCATTCTTCCCTATACCATGAGGTTCGCGAGTGGGTGTCCTTCTATGAGAGATATGAGTGTAAGCCTCTCACTGGTAAGTCAGCCCCACTATAGTTCTTACTTTGCCTTGGAGTTTGATCTAGTCATTGTATGATCTTCTTACTTTGTTCATAGGGACAACGCAGAGGACGAGGGCTCCTCCACTTGCGTTCCGTTAACTGTCACCTCCTACCCGGCCTATACCAAGGGTCGTTATCCGACCTGCCTCAAGAGGCACTACCCGATCTGCACCTACGTTCATGGTCGCACGCGCGGGGGCTATTCCTCAACCTGAGACTTCGGGTTTTATCGTGCACTCATTAGGCGAGTCTTCTCGTGCTGGTAGCGGAGACGCCCCACCGAGGAGATGAATGAATACCCTGGAAGTGGCGCCTTAAACCGAAACATCGTCGGGAGGTGGACTTTACTTGACGACGCCCAAAGTTGGCGGTGATATCAACCCGGTCGTAGAGGCTACACCTATCGTGGGAGATCAACAAGCTGATACAGTGTAGAGATGGAGTCCCAAGGCCGCCGTTACTATCTCGGGCAGCCCTTCGGCATCCCAGTCGAATCACAATTCTTCTTCGGCTTAAGATAGGGGAAAATGTGTCATGGTCGATAACTACGACTCTGAATCAGAACTCGATCCTGATGATGTTAGTATGTTCAATGAGGGATTTACCTGAACCGTGGTAAGAGTGGGAGTTCTCAGATACTCGAGATTCTATCGAACCTCAATCTTTTGCAAGACATGGTGGATTTTATGTCGTAGTTTGATATTTTATGTTCAGCCGCAGAGACTGGGGTTTTTCAGGACGTCAGCGACACTGAACTGTCACATGGAGTGGCCACTATGGGCCTAATGGTGAGTTCCACTTTGTATGTTTTCCTTTGTTTGTTGTTTTTTTGTTTGATCTTGGCCCTCGACTATCTTCTTTTCTTTTTTTTTCAGTCTTACATACTAGAGATCAAGAGTGCTCGCAAGGCCGAGACTCGGGCTAAGATTTTTATGACGACGCTTGAAAAGTATCGGTGGTATCACAATAGATGGCGTGAGATGCATGAGCGGCTCAGGGCGGGTACTGGCACCCTCTCCCTTGGAGAGGAGTTGGAGAAAAGGGATCAGGAGCTGATGCAGTCCATTCGCAGGTGTAGTGAGCTCGAGGAGCTGCTTCTTGCCAAAGATGAAGAGCTTGAGTTGGGAAAGGGGGTCGCCGCAGAGTGCGAGCATCTTCAGGCGAAGGTGTTGTCGTTGCAAGCTGAACTTGATCAGAAAGATACCAGGGTTGAAGCTTTGAGTGCAAAATGGATGGGTAAGCTAGTCGAGTTGGAGAGAAAAGTAATCGGGTTGGAGGATGCCGAGAATGCTCGGGCGTCGGCTTTAGCAGGAGCACGACGTTGGATGACACTATCTGCGTCCTTCAATTTGAGCAGGGAAATGGACATGCTAAGGGAGATGAGGCTCGAAAAGTGCATCGACGAAATTGATCGGGAGGCCTTGAGCCTAGGGGACTGGGTCGTGGTGCTCGATTTTGAAAGGGTGCAGTTGTTAGCTCAAGTTGAATCTGCCTATACTAGTGTTCCTCATCACCTTTATGAGCTTTGGGTCCACGCCGAGGCAAAACGAAACATATACAAGGGTTTGTGGGAGACGGGCAATGTTTTTGAGGCTGCTTGTGAAGAAGCCCAGGTGAAGGCACGAGAATCTTATGTAAACTGCGGCTATGACCCTACGACACTGAAGGCCGGTGAGAACGCTGACGTTGAGGAGGAGTTTTGTGATGACAATGATAGGGAGGATGATGATGCCGAGTGAAAAGTTGTTGCTGCTTCAGTACTTTTTTTTGTTCATGTTTGTCTTTTTTTATTGGGGGAGGGCAATTTGGACTTTTGTAAGGTGCGGCTTTTACGTACGTATATATAAATAAAATGGTTATTTTGCCTTTGTATATCTTTTGATTTTATTTCCCCTCTCCTTGTTTGTCACATCCTTTTGTTTTGGCGTAGACTTTTGGGTTTTTTGTGTGATGAATCCCTGATTTTTTAATTTGGGAATCCGACCTTGATCGGAACAAGGAGGGTCTCATCGCGTGAGTCCGAGTGAAGTCACTTTGAACTGAGTTCTGATTTGTCGCTACAGGTGGCATCATCCTTGATTCTAACGAGGTTGAATTTGGATCTGCCCTTTTGGGCGAAGTCGATGTCTGTCTTGAACTATTTCAAATTTTTCCTTTTATTTGACCGTGGCCGACGATCATAAAGGTATTGTTCTAAGTGACATCTAATTATAACCTACTTGTTTTGACAGTGGCAGTGGATGTAAAGGTGTTAACTCGAGTAAGATCGAAATAATAATCTGTTATAATTCGAGCAAGTTCAAAATCTTTCAGCGATAATAGTTGGCCGTGGAGTTGCTATTTCAAGCTAAGGTTGAAATATTAACCCATAATATTTCAAGTGAGGTCGAATTCTTCTTTGGCAATGGTCTTTGGCCGTAAGGGTGCTATTTCGAGCTAAGGTCGAAATTTTAACCCACTAAAATTTAAGCGAGGTCGAATCCTTCTTTTGGAGATGGTCGTTGGTCGTATGGGTGTTATTTTGAGCTAAGGTCAAAATATTGACCCATTAAAACTCGAGCAAGGTTGAATCCTTCTTTCAGCGATGGCCGTGGGCCATAGGGGTATTATTTCGAGCTAAGTTCAAAATGTTGACCCATTAAAATTCGAGAGGTCAAATCCTTTCGTTGGAGATGGCCGTAGAGGTGTTATTTCGAGCTAAGGTCGAAACGTTGACCCATTAAAATTCGAGCGAGGTTGAATCCTACTTTTGGAGATGGTTGTTGGTCGTATATGTGTTATTTCGAGCTAAGGTCGAAACGTTGACCCATTAAAACTCAAGCGAGGTCAAATCCTTCTTTTGGCGATGGCCGTTAGCCGTAGGGGTGTTATTTCGTGCTAAGGTCAAAATATTGACCCATTAAAATTCGAGCGAGATCGAATCCTTCTTTTGGCAATGGTCATTGGTCGTAGGGGTGTTATTTCGAGCTAAGGTCGAAACGTTACCCTGTTGTTTTACTATCGTGGATTTTTGTAGAACTTTACAGGTCACCGTACTATTTATGCATACGCCGAGGTGGTCCCGGAGTGCTCGGTTTTGTTTTTATTGGGGAATATTAGATGTTCCCTGAGTGAGTCCCATTTTGCTTAGTTTTCGCATTTCCTCGGTGAGTCCTAGTTTGCTTAACTTCACTTGCATTGGAGAACAATGTTCGTTTCGTGGGTGAGTTCCAGTTTGCTTAACTTCGCTTGCACTGGAGAATGGTTGGTGGAAAGTACAAAATATTGCTCTATTTCATTCACTGGAGAATGATATACATGTTCGTTTCATACATATATTAGAGGAGTTTCCATGTATATCATTCGGCTTGGAGAAGCAGTCGACAAGCAGGATGGTGAATCATACTTGAGCTTCGAGATGTCCCCTTCATCGCCTCGTTAAAAGAGTACGACTTGAGGGGCGTCCTTTTTTCAGAAGTGGAATTATTTGAGGTGTGCGTGATTACAATTGTTTTGTAGTAATTTTCCTTCTATTATTTCTAGTTGGAATGCTCCTTTGCTTGCTTGCCCGTGCGAATGCTCGCATTCCTGTTTGAACCAACAAAGGAGTGAAGATAAACCAAAATGAAATTTTTTGTTACCTCAGCTTAATGAGTCAGTGAAAGAAAGAGTGACGTTAGAGTGTTACTCGCTTCGCTTAGTAATCGGATAGTAGTTTTAGATTTGGCGGTCGTGTTTGGCTTCCTCGTTACCAGTGCCTAGGCTTCGCATGGGTTGGACCCGCCTCACTCGTTAAAGGGATGAAGTCGAGTCCCGACTCGATCTCGTTCGATTTGTGGTGACAACAGAAGAAACATGTCATACTTCATTCATAGACCATCTAGTATTCTAATGTGTGGGGATGTAAAAATAGGGGAGGGTGTGCCCATTCTTTCAGAAGATCGCACAACAAGCCATTGTCCCCTCCTAAAGGGTGGCAGTGCAGGTCCATATACAGGGTGAATACGTCGAATGGGGTTGTGGTCACGCCAGATGACTGTGATCCTATTTTTGAACGTGCATTCGTCGTGCCAAACCTACTGTTACAGGCGAGAAGTGAGTTTTGCATAGATATTGATTATAACTTCTACTTTGTGTAGCATATTGACCTAGATTGGTGGTTGTCTCGAAGGCTTACCTACTGCTTTTTCGAATGGATGTTCGTATCGAGATGGTGAGGTCATGATAGCATGGTAGTGACATTTCATTAGTTCTAGATTTAAAGAAAACTAAGAAATTTGGCGAAAGAATTCCCCACAAATGACGCCAAATTGTTTGACTAAAAAGTGTTAAACCCTTTATTTAAACCAATTAATAGATAAATAAAAAGGTAAATCTTAGCCAAACATAATTAACTCTAAATCCAGACATGTTTGATATAAAAATTGAACACATGAATGAGCTCACATAGTATTTCTTAAGAAATATATCATACATCAACTGTAAACGATAAGTATATATCTGTTACAGGTTAGCACCGCAATCGTATGAATATGAAAAAGGGATGAGAATGAGATGTCGATGACTGAGATATCTCTCCTTGTTGATTCCATGGTGACCATAAAGAAATGTTTTTCACAAGATTTGGGTCTGGAACCCCTTTTCTATCTTCTCCCGCTCCCTATACATATTAACATCTTTCCCTTTTATCCAATGATCTTTGATCGGCATACTTTCTCATGATTGTGACCTTTATTAAGTGCCCGAATATTGCGGCGATTCTACAATATAAGCCCAAGGACAGCTCGACCTCGGCGGTGACCGTGGTATTCCTCGCCATTACGCCTCGTGAGGACGACCATCGTTAGGTCGATCTCTTGCCACTCCTCTTAATGATAATCTAATCAGGTTTTGACCTATACAATTAGAAATTTTTAATTTGCTTTTAAAAGAATACAGTAGTTATTTAGTGGGCACAAAGTGGAAGAGTACAATAATAACAATGCAGTATAATTTTATTTATTGGGATATAAGGAGAATAGTGTATACAAAGAATACAACTAACGATTAAAGTACGACTCATTAATTGAACTTGATTTCTACATATCTTTTCAAAAACGTTTTTCGTTGAACTCTTTTTTTTTTTCTTTTAGAAAAAATCACAAAGATTCTTAAAAACAACAATCAAATACGTTTTTTGTAAGAAACATTTTATTTTCTTAAATTTTACCTTATCTCTTAATCTTCCTTCTTTAAAATACCCAACCACCGGTATTAATCTTTCTTTGTTATTTTGCCTCGAAAGTCCAAACAACATCTTTTCTTCTAATAATTTTGTTAATCAGCACAAGTTGTTACTTCTAAAACCGTGACCTTCTTTTTTTAAATACCAAAAACATATGAAGTATTCGCTACCCGTGAGCAGAGAAAAACTCAAAATCTATTAGCTAATAGTCGGATCACTCAAAATAGAAATAAAAAATTAAAGTATGATGACGACCCCTAGTATCTCATGATCGGCTACTATTTTAATTTATAATTGTTATTCCACCAGATTTAAAGGACAATATTATTGAATTGTTAAAAGCAGGCAAACAACTCGCCTGTATGAATCCACATGAAACCTACACAGGGAACATGCTAGCTATAGCATTCAACTTTTTAACAATCCAAATAAACAATTTCGCGCAACTTGCATGAAATTTTATATGAATTCTTTCTTTAACTTTTTAACACGGACATACACATGGCGTATGCAATTGATAGTTCGATTTTTTAATAATCCAATTATATAAAAACCAATTTTGTTGTGAAATTGAATGATACATGCATTAGATTTTACGTAGTTTTTTGTTGACTATTTAAAACGTATATTTGCGCGTGGTGCATACTAACTGCTATATGTTCAACTGTAAATAATCCAACTAAAATAATTTTCGTGAAATTGAGAAGTAGTTGCCTGAAATTGACTAGACATAATATAGTAATGCAGAAGGTGACAATACTTACGGTAATGTACCAAAAAGGAAATAAATAAAGATCAGAATAATACGAAGAAGAAAGTAGAAGTAGAAACCATTTAAAATTCTTCAGAATCTTTTGTGGGTCCCGCAACACGTGGCGGAGTATTGTGGTTTACAAGCCCAAACTGACGGTAACTGCTCCTTCACTGTTCCACGTGGACAGGGTGTGATAAACATGAAGGTTCGAAAAAGCGGCGGTTTTCACTTTTCCGTACGGTGTTATGATAGTCAAACGGTGTACGACAACAAATAACGGCGTTAATGAGGTCAAATATAAGAGCAGCTTTTAGTAGATTTGAACAGCCGTTTTAAATTTATATTCTTATCGAGTTCTTTAAGGAGCATCTGGATATTTGGAGTGTGTTGCAAATTTTGTTTAATTTAATGTGTTGTTGATGTTTCACCCACAATTTTAGCTGTACAAATCCAAGATTGTTTGTGCTAGCTAGCTTGGCCTTTGATTTAGTTTTCACAATTTATTTTATAGTAATCTTCTTTTTTATGATGGGAAGCTCGGCCAGCTTGTGGACACATTCGTGCCAATTATTCTATTGAGTATATTCTGTGAGCATCTTGAGATGCATATAATTTTGAATTGTTTGAATATAAATATAATTTTGAGTTATTTTTAAAGTTATGTGAGTAATTAGAATGAAAATTTTAAAAACTATCCTTTTGCAGTTTTTCAAATTTTTCAAAATTTCAAAAATACATTTTCAAGTAAAAATTAAAATTTTATGAACAAATAGCTGATTTTAAAAACAATAGAAAAAATAAAAAAAATTCTTATGTCCAAATGAGCTCAGACTCTAGAATATATATCTAATTACTTTATTTGCCAAAATCTGAATAAAGCAAAAAAAAATCACCTAGTGTTAGTGTAAGTCCACTTCCCCGAATGACATTATCCATTTAAATTTCATTTTAACCAGTTAAAGATTGGAGTTTCGTCTAAGTCTGCCTAGTCCTCTTTGGTTTATAAAACTTTACTTAATTTTCATTTGAATTATAAGAAAACTCAACTTGTGGATTTAGTCTCTAAATTTGTAGTAATAGTTTTAATAGAGGAATTTATGTGCATACGTATCCCTCAAAATAAAGAAAAGCCCACCGATCTGGCCATATAGGGGTATGAAGATTGTTGTCAACTCTTAACCTAATGCAGTATTTATATGAGCAATAAACAAATAAAAAAAGTCTGTCGCGAAAAATGAAATTTTCCAGTCGGTAATTCCTTAATTGACAAAATGAAAAAGTATTTTGGCATCTAAAAATAGAAGAGAAATTAAAGCTTTATATTGGAATTTCCGCCGCACCAATCATGCCGTATTGCATTGTCTCTCTTTCTCAAGTCATTTCTTCCACCAATTATACTCTCTTTTTTCCACATTTTGTTTTCCGTTCAAACACTCCCTTCTCTCTCTCTCTCTCTCTCTCTCTCTCTCTCTCTCTCTCTCTCTCTCTCTCTCTCTCTCTCTCTCTCTCTCTCTCTCTCTCTCTCTCTCTTCCAATTCTTTTCTCTTTGTTCCATGAGAAGAAGAGTGTATAATCATCTATATTCTTGATAAGACACTGTTGACAAAAAGTTAAATTGCAAAATAAACGACAAACTATAATCTCATTGTCTAATTAAACATAGTAACATACTACATGTACTATATGGATTTATTAAAAGTATTATGCTACTTTTCAGGAATCTTTAGCCGTATTAGAGATTTGTACACCACTAAAAAATATAGAAAATTTATGTTTAATACACACATATATATAGAGAGAGAAATAAAATGATGTAATAAACTTAGTGAGGATTTATTCATATAATCGACCTAACTTGTTCCAGTTTGAAACATAATAATAGTAATGCTAGTGTATTCATATACTCGTGGAGTAAAAAGAAGTTCAAGTCCGTGAGGACTTAGGCAAGGGATCATTTTCAATTAGCGTGGCAAATATTTATTCAAAATGATCGTAATTTGGAATTTACATGAACTACACGTGATAATTCGGTAATCTTTTCAAAATAAATTATGATAGCATTACTGATTTTGGAAAATAGACGTAGATCTAGAGATACTTTTGAATATCTATAAACACTTTACAAGATTTACTTACAGAGTGAAGAAAAGAAAAAGATTAACATTATAAGGAAATGTCACAGAATAAAAAACGAAATCATTACTATGCAATTATTTTGTTTGATTTACCATACAATTAAAAAAAAAAGCAAAATTATCACTATGTACTTATTTGTTTGATTTACCATAGGATAACCATAGATCATAGAAATGATGACAACTTAAATTTTAATTAAAGGAGTGGAGTATCTTCGAATCTTTAGAAGGGAAGAGGAGCCAATTGCTTAGAAAGTCCAATTTAGTTGAGTCAAACAATTCCTTTTTCTTTAATTTAAAACAAATCAAGTTGAAATTTTCTTTTTAAAGAAAAGACATAAAGTCTTACTATAAGGTCTTTGTCTGGGCGTAATGCCGTAGTGGTTAAGAATCTATTCTAGGTCCACATGCAATTTCCTTTTCAGTAGTAGTAATATTTCTTCGTTGACATGCAAAATTCCTTTATTACGTTTACGATGGAGTAGTATTAAAAGCATCTATTTAATTTACCATGTATGACGTTGGTGTTGATATATACTAATTATGAATTTGATTTACATATAGTACTTATTATGATAATATTATTCATTTAATTTTAATAAAGTTTTAATATATCATATATTAGTCGGTATCCTTTGCTTATATAATAAATGATTTAGTGTATAGAGTTTAGCTTATACACAAAAGATTAAATCATTGGTTCTTATAAGTATAAAGTTTGAGTTCACAATTTAATTATGGAATTGGACAAATCATCAGGAATGATTGTAGTGCAAGATTAAATATAATTTATCTTGATTATGATAATGGTTTAATTCCAACTTCTTGTGCTAGTATATTTTGTATGTATTGAACGGACCAAGTAGAGATAAATATTTTATACTAACTTAATAAAATAAACTTTCTACTCATTAAATGTACTTATACTCTTAATCTTGATATAATTATTATAAGCTTTGTATATTATTATTGTTTTGATTTATTAAAAGGTGAGATTCTTTGATGGGTCAATATGCCTGGTAAATTAGATAATAATAATGTACATTGGCGAAGTAATAGTTAGTTGATTGAATCTATGTCTCAGTTTAAAGATTGATTTTTTTTTTGGGTCAAAAGGGATATGATATTAGTTAAACATGGGGTTACAATAGTGACGTTACTGAGGTACCTTATTTTTGGGTCAAAAGGGATATGGTATTAGTTAAACACGGGGGTTATAACTGGGATGTTACTAGGGTACCTTATGACATCCATTGTTGCAATGTTTTGCATAATAGTACTTGGATTTTCACAAAAGATCTAGTTAGTTCAATTCCTATAATGTCTGTCCAAAATACATCATTGGCAAACATCGGAGGAACTGCTAGAGACAAAGACTTGTTCAAAAAACTTTTTTTTGTTGCTTCCTTTGCCAATGCATTAGTTACTATGTTCTACTCCCTGTAAATATACTTCACCACCACTCTACCTATCCTTTGGTTTGGATGATTAATCTGCATTTACAAATTAGAGGGTCAAAAATTAGATTTTCATATATTAACATATTTATTATTTTTGCTGAATTTGTGTCTATTTTCAACGGAACTAGGTCTTTTAGTTCTGCTAGTTGTAGACACCGGATAAGGGCATGAATTTATGCCCTTGTGTTTGTTGCTTAAGGTATATTGTTCATCATGTGCTAACAACCATTTTTCGAGAATTACTACACGCATATACACACACCATAGCGGCACAATCTTCTTATTACCAGATTTATATCATGACCATTAAGCTTAAAGTAATAATATACAAATTAATATATATTAACTATTCAAGTTGAACCAATGGATTATCATAATCTTTTCATCGACCCCTTTCTAGATCGGTTAAAGAGATACGTGAGAACTTTATTCAAAAAATTAAAACAATAATTTATGAAAATAATTTTTTTTAAAAATTTGGTCCAAAGAAAATGAAGAATCAGTGAGAACAGTAAATTGCATTCTCAACAAATAAATCATGAAATTTAAGTTATAGTTTTTAGTTTTTCTTCCGTTCTTTTATTTCCGGTTTCTCTCTTCATTACACGGATTCTTTTATTCCATTCTCTTCTTTCATTGTTGATCATTTCTTCTAATTTATTGCTTCTCTACTTCTTTCTCCACCCCGTAATTGGTATCATAAGTCTTATGAAAAAATAAATTCCAAATTTCTAGCGTCTAATAAAATTTATTAGACCTAGTGTTGAAAATTTATTAGACCTAGTCCTGGCGGGCCTACCGGGCCTGGTAGACCGGTCCAAGCAGTCCTAGGCCTAGTGTTACATGTAGGCCCGTGACGGGCCGGTCCGAGACCAATAGACCGTGAGCCCGGGACTGTCAGCCGGGCCTAAACTGGCCCAACGGCTATTTTTAAAAAAAAATAAAATCAGCAACGGCTATATTTAAAATATAGCCGTTTGGGCTGAAAATATGGCCGTTTGGAAGTTTGGAAAATGGTCATTTAGCCCCCAAACTTTATATAATTATACTTTTTTCCATTTCTCAACTATAAATACCCGATCATTCTTTCATTTTTATTCACCAATTCATCAATATCTCTCAATCTCTCTTAATCTTTCTACTACAATTGCTTAATTTATTGTTGAAAATTCGTGAAAAATTGTGAAGTTGTTGAATTGAAGTTTTCAAGTGTTCAACGATTTTCAATTTTCAAGAAGTTGTTCACGTCACACAGGTAAGTTTATAGCTAACACTGTTTCAGATATTTGTAGATATTTTTGCTTTAGAGATAAAATAATGGCAATTTCTATGGATAATGCTTCTAGTAACACTAGTGCTATAGGCATGCTTACAAAAACATTAAATCCTATATTTACTAATATTTTCCATGTTAGATGTATTTGTCATATTTATCATTTAATTATCGGTGATGGTATGCGAATTTTAAACATAGAAATTGAAAAGGTTCGAATGGCTCTTAAGTGGCTTTTTTATTCAAACCGTAGAACTAGACTTAGAGGGTATTTTAAAAAATGTGATGAATATGGCCTTAGAGAAAGAAAGGTTCCTAAACCTTGCCCGACTAGATGGAATTGTATATTCGAAAGTTTAGTAGTTGCATATGAATATAGAAATCCAATTAATGCAATGTTTAATTCTCGGGTATGTGGTGAGGATGATGATGAAATGCTTACTACCCAAGATTGGACGAATGATAAAATTCTTTTAGATTTTTTAGAACATTTTCAAGTTGCTACAAATGCATTTTCTGGGCAATATTATCCTACTATTTCAAGCTGTTTAGTTTATATTGCCGCACTAGCTGATTTGTTTGTTGAATTTGGCAAGGGTGGGGATATTTATGAACTTGCTATAGATGAAATGAAACAAAAATTTTAAAAATATTCTTTTCCCTATCCTTACTATTTTGGGTGTTGCTGCAATGTTAAATCCTACAATGAAATTGGGAGGTCCTCATTTTTGGTATTCAAATATTTATAAGGCTTTAGATCTTTCAAACGGGAAGTTGCTACACTTGCAGATGCAAAAGCATCAATTAAAATTAATGCTCAAACAGTTTATAATGCTTATCAACTTGCCTTAGAGCATGCTAGGCCAAATATTTCAACACTTACTTCATCTAGCTCAATATCTTCTAAAAGAGTTGCAGGCTTAACAACCCTTAAATCTTGGACGGAGTTTCGGGGTTCTCAAGGTGATAATTATGATGAAACTTCACATCTAAATAAGCTTCAAGTTTACTTGTCTCGGGGACTTGAAAAGGAGAATTCAGACGGCTCTTTTGATCTTTTGGAATGGTGGAAGTCAATGGAAAAATATTTTCCAGTTCTTGCAAGGATGACTCGAGATATTTTATCAATTCAAGCTTCAACTGTTGCATCAGAGAGCGCTTTCAGTCAAGCAAGACTGCAAATAGGTGATCGTAGAGCGGCGATGAGGGATAGCTTGGAAAAATCGGTACTTTTTAGAGATTGGATCCGCGCGAAAAGAAGAAACTTTGGAATTACAGAATCACAATCGCCGATAGATGAAGCTTATGAAGAAATGATAGCGGAACTTGCGGAGGATTCGGCTTCGCCCGAAAGTGGTGATGAACAAGCTTCTTTTCCACCACCACCAACGCAACCTCCTCCCAACCTCGACGGATTTATGAGATTTGTTAGAGATACAATGTAGATTATGATGAAACATGTACTTTTGCACATTTTCTTTTAGTTTTTTTTTCTTTTAATGGTGGTATTAGTACTTTATTATGCTCATTCCACTGGGGGAAGGAAGACTAAGAAAGATATACCATTTTGGGTAATAAATTATAAGACATACCCTAGAATATCTTTTTTCTCAATATTTCTTTGTCTTTACTTCGAATTATTTATAAGCTGCAAGTAATATATAAGTCTTATATACAAGAAAATATATAAGTAATAACATATATACATAAGGTACAATATATATATAAGAGAATATATCTACATTATACATAAGCGATACAATATACATACTACAACAAAATATATAACTATATAATTTAATATATATACATAAGATACATATATATAACATACAATATATACTACAAGAAAATATATACGAGAATATATATACATAACATACAACCTAAACTACAAGAAAATATATAAGTAATAACATATATACATAAGATACAATATATATATAAGAGAATATATATACATTATACATAAGAGATATAATATATATACTACAACAAAATATATAACTATATAAGTTAATATACATACATAAGATACAATATATATACTACAAGAAAATATAGAAGAGAATATATACATAACATACAAGAAAATATATAAGGGATTCACATAAGGGAATGAATATATATACATAAAATACAATATATACTAATTACTACAATACAATATACAATGAAATATATATTATATATACTATACTAATAACTAGTATACTATATAAGTATATTCTATACTATACTAATAACTACTATACAAGATATTGCGTTAAAAAAAATCCCCCCAGGCCCACCACGCCCCGCCCGCTAAGCCCAGGACAACATGGGTTTAGGCCCATCACGGGTTGGTCTCACCCATTGAGCCCACGAAGACCGGGACAACCAGAGCCCAGGCCCACGAAGGTCAGGACCGCGAAGCCCGGCCCGCGATGCCCGTTTAGGCCCGGGCCCGGGACAAAATACACCCTTAGGTAGGGGTGGGGCGATGTGAAACTGAGAATTAAATTATAAAATTGAGCTTGGGGCTGGGCAAGGTCCAATAAAAAGGCTTTAAAATTTTGCTAATTCGATATACCGAAATTTCAAAATTCTAATACCATTAATTTTTAGTTTTATTTTATTAGTAGCTATGATTGGGGCTATAGTACTGACTATACATAGGACAATTAAGGTGAAAAAATAGGATGTATTTCGACGAAATGCTCTGGATTCTAGGAGGACTATAATGAGGAGGACGACAGACCCACTCACGACAATAAGGAGAAGCAGTAGTTCAAATCCACATCGTGAGACAAAGACAAATTGGAGAAGCTAAGAACCGTATCGAAATATCGGAATACCGAATTAGACCGAAATACCGAAAAAATCGAAACCAAAATATCGAATCAATTGAATTCTGTTCGAAATTAAATTTTTCGGATTTTATGCCCATCGCAACCCAGTTTCACCGGAAAATGTTTAGAGTCGGCCCCTACCTTATTAGGACTACTTCACTTTTCTTCCAATAGAAGAACTTTACAACAACAACAACAACTACCCAGTATAGTCCCACAAAGTGAGGTCTGGAGAGGGTAATATGTAGACGAGCCTTACCCCTACCCGAAAGGGCAGAGAGGCTATTTCCAATCGACCCTCGGCTCAGTGAAGGAAATCAAAACAGAAACAAAAACAAAAGGGCATTAGTAAGTCCAGCAGAAATAGCGTAAATAATCATCTAAACATAAGAACCATAAATAAAATAGCATGCAATACATACAATAACTACCATAAATAACTATCATAAGGGAGACACAATCCAATGAGCCAAGCCTCACCCAACCCCGGGTGAGTAGTACGAAAAACTCTAGGGGCCCTATCCTACAACCTTGATACTAGACCTCCAGACTTTCCTATCAAGGGCCATGTCCTTGGAAACCCGCATTCTAGCCATGCCGTGCCTAATCACCTCTCCCCAATACCTCTTAGGCTTCCCTCTGCCTCGCCGAACGCCGACCATTGCCAGCCGTTCACAACTCCTCACTGGGGTATCAGGACTTCTCCTCCGCACATGCCCGAACCCCCTCAGCCTCGCTTCTCGCATCTTCTCATCCACCGGGGCCACCCCTACCTTCTCTCGAATAACTTCGTTCTTAATCTTATCTAGCCTGGTGAGCCCGCACATCCACCTGAGCATCCTCGTCTCTGCAACCTTCATTCTCTGAACATGAGAGTTCTTCGCTGTCCAACACTCCGCCCCATACAACATTGCAGGTCTAACCACAGCTCTATGAAATTTCCCCTTGAGTTTCTGTGGAACTTTCTTGTCACACAGGACTCCTGATGCAAGCCTCCACTTTGACCACCCCGCTCCTATACGAAGAGTGACGTCCCCGTGAATCTCCCCGTCCCCCTGAATCACCGACCCAAGATATCTAACATTGTCCCTATTGGTGATGATCTGAGATCCAATCATCACGTCCCTGCCTACTTCGCTCGGCTCGGTGCTACACTTGCACTCCAGGTATTCTGTCTTAGATCTGCTTATTTTGAAACCCTTAGATTCGAGAGTTTGTCTCCATACCTCTAACCTCTCAATAACACCGACCCTCGTCTCGTCTATCAAGACTATATCATCAGCAAAATAGCATACACCAAGGCACATTCCCTTGAATATGTCGGGTTAGAGCATCCATCACCAAGGCAAACAAGAGAGGACTTGGCGCCGATCCTTGATGGAGCCCCATAACCATTAGAAAATGGTTTGAGTCGCCACCCACCGTCCTAACCATAGTCTTAGCTCCATCGTACATGTCCTTGATTACTCTGATGTAGGCTTCCGGCACGCTCTTCGCCTCCAAGCATCCCCCTGGGGACCTTGTTATACGCTTTCTCAAGTCGATAAGCACCATGTGCAGGTCCTTCTTCTTATCCCTGAACTGCTCCACCAGCCTCCTGACAAGGTAGATAGCTTCTGTAGTGGAGCGACCCGGCATGAAACCGAACTGGTTCGCAGATATCGATGTCATCTCCCTCACCCTCGCCTCGATCACCCGCTCCCAGACCTTCATGGTGTGACTTATTAATTTGATACCCCTATAGTTGTTGCAGCACTGGATGTCCCCTTTGTTCTTGTACAAGGGCACCACTGTACTCCACCTCCACTCGTCCGGCATCCTTTTGGTCCTGAAGATCGCATTGAACAACCTGGAGAGCCACTCCACTCCTGACCTACCCATGCACTTCCAGAATTCCACTGGGATCTCGTCAGGTCTGGTCGCTCGACCCCTACTCATCTTACGCAAAGCCCCAATGACCTCCTCCGCCCTAATGCGCCTGCAGTACCCAAGGTCTCTATGTTGCTCTGAATGTCCCAACTCCCCTAGCTCTATGTTACGACCCCCATCCTCATTAAGTAAGTCTCGAAAGTACGCCTGCCACCCAATAGAAGAACTTTGAAAAGTTAAAATAAGCCCTTCTATTTTTCTGTACTTGACAAAAACGCCCTTCCCTCCCAAACTTATAATTTTTCCTCTTCTTCAATCCCCCCTCCTAAAACCTCTCCTTTCCTCTTCCCCCTTTTTCTCATGGCATCCGTTACCGTCGATTCTTCCTCCGTCACCTTCACCGACGGCCCACTTCATGCAGAATCAATCCCAACTGTCGATCTCCGCCTCCTTTCTCAATCTGAACTTTTCTCCCTCTCCCTCTGTTCCCCTTCCGCTTTCAACCCACGCCGTGATGACGACGTCATTGTCCCTAAAATCGACCGTTCAGTTTTCAACGAGTCCGCTGGGTCCCGCAAACAAACTTATTCCCGTCTCCGCCTTGCCCCGGCCTCATCCGCCGCTTCCTCCTCCTCCTCCTCTGCCCTTCGTAGCCGTACCCCTCACCTCCGTAATTCTCTTCACAATCCATCATCTTTTAACAATGATCCGGAGAATTCCCAAATCGTTGCCCTCCTTAAACAGCTATTTGGGTCGGGTCCGGAAACGAATCCCAATCCCTCCGATTTGATACCTATTCGGGTCGATTATTCGGATTCGTTACCTGTGCCCGTACCCTTGACCGTGTGCGTGCCCGAGTCGTCCAATGTGGGTTCAATTGGACAGAAAAGAAAACGGGGTCGGCCTAGGAAGAATGAGAATGAGACCGAGAACGAGAATGTCGGGGTGGGTGGGGGTGGGGTTGATAGAGGGACTGATGTGGCAATAAAGGACATTGTAGTTTATCAAAATGTGGACGATAATGGGGATAGGGATGATAAGGAGATGTTGAATAAGGATGGTGAACCGGTGGATTTGGCGGTTCTGGGGATGTTGGAGGATCCGTTTGGCGAAGAGATGAGGCGGAGGACGGAGGGATTGGGTAGTTCAGAGGAGCTGTTAAGGTTTCTGGGGAGATTGAATGGGCAATGGGGGAGTACTAGGAAGAAGAGAAGGATTGTGGATGCAGGTGAGTTCGGGAATGTGCTGCCAAAAGGTTGGAAGCTTTTGCTTTCTATTAAGAGGAAAGAAGGCCGTGTATGGTTGCATTGTCGACGCTACATAAGGTTTTTTTGTTGGAATGTTGTTTCTCTTATTTTTTATTGTTGTCACTTTGTTGATTTTCTTGCCAAGATTGTTTTGGTAGATAGAATCAACGCTTGTAAGGAGCATTAAAACCAAGAACTACATGCCTGCCTGCCATCCACACCAGAATAAATATAGTTTTCCGAAAAAACCAACTACCGGAGGAAGACCTTGAAGGTATAAAGTGAAACGGGGTTAAAGAGTGAGACAAAGATCATGCATAATCTCGAATTAACAGTTCCGGTACATAGACCAAATAATAATGGTTAGGGATATTAGAGAACCCTAATTTGCCTTAACCATAATCTTTTAGTATTGAGTAAATGCACTTGAATAAAACGGAAGGAATATAGAGGATTCATATAGCCGAATCTGACTAATTTAGATTGACGCATAGTTGATTGATTGATCATTTATGGTAGGCAATTGGATCTTGATTTCTCTAGGGGGATGATTCCCATCAAGCTTGACATAAATGATATGAAAATAAATAAAGTGATCCGGTGTGACTTTTCATCGAGAGGTTGAGTTATACAGCTAGCATTTTGTTTCTGATCATATTTATTTGGGTAATATGTTTCTCGATGATAGAATTCATTGGTTTGTGTATAGACTCCTTCACTTGTGCCTAGTGCAACTTTACGAAAGTTACTCTCTCCATTTCATTTTATGCGTCTTAGTTTGATTGCGCACAAAACTTAAGAATGTAAAGAAAACTTTTTAATCTTATTCAAGATATATATAAAACATACCAAAAAACCCCTTGAATTCTGTTGTCTTAAGCATGCCACATCATTTTTACAAATTGCCATTTAGGATAGAATGAGAATGTTGGAATTATAAACTTACTTGATATAGAAAGGTTGCATTCTTTTTTAAATGGACTTAAAAGGAAAGTAAGACGCATAAATAGAAACAAAGGGAGTATTTGCTTTGAGATAGGATCATGATACTATTTTGTGTACAAATTTACGATGTTATTTGTATATGTATTTTTTTAGACAAGAGGGGTTGCTCTGATGGTAAGCAACCCCCACTTCCAACCGAGAGGTTGTGAGTTCGAGTCTCCCCAAGAGCAAGGTGGAAAGTTCTTGGAGGGAAGGATGCCGAGGGTCTATTTGGAAACAGCCTCTCTACCCAAGGGTAGGGGTAAGGTATGCGTACATACTACCCTCCCCAGACCCCACTAAGTGGGATTATACTGGGTTGTTGTTGTTGTTGTTGTATTTGTATATGTATTTTGAGTTTGTCATAACTTAGATGAAGGAATTTGTAGGATCCTACTTAGTAGTGATTAAGTAACACAGAATTTTTCCTTCTTTCTACATATGAAAGGAAAAAAAATCGTAAATTCCATCCTGCAAATAAGAGGAAATATTTCTCTAACCAGAAAGGTAGAATTTTATCCATTTATCTGCACTTCTTGAGTATTAATTATTTTTTCTAACACTCCAAAATTTATCATTTGCCAATGAGCTCATATAACTTTATTTTTTTTACTAAGGTATGCCTCTTTTGTTGGTGGTCTAACTGGTATCATCGATGTTCTGTTTAGTTTTGCTTAGCTCTCAATTTTTTTTTTATTTTGCACCGAGTGTCCGAGTCTCTTCGAGCCCCGACTAATCCCGGGGGTGCATAGGCCCTCGGCAAGGAGTTTCCTAGAGCAAGTGCACCGCGGTTAATTCAGGTTTTACCCAATCCGATGGCCCTCAGAAATTGTTTGCACCCAATTGGTTTCGAACTTGAGACCTTGAAAGGGAGCAAACCTCAAGACTCAAGTCAATTGCCACAAGGCCAACCCCCGAGGGTTTGCTTAGCTCTCAATTTAAACAACAAGTTTGTCAATATATGCTGAGTAAATGCTTAGTGCTCTTAGTGCCCATATCCTCGATGCTGAATGTAGCTCTTATGCATGTGACTTTCGCTTTTTCCCCCACAATAACCTTGTTTAGTTTGTTCTCTTTGATGTCTGCAAGGACATTTAGTTATACTAGTCTTTAGAATACGCTCGCTGCGTCTGTACCTTAGGTTAATGAGTACAAAATTTAAAAAGAATTACATAAATTTAAAATTGCAAAATTGTGTTTGAGTTTTTATTAAAAGAGTTAAAGAAAATAGTAGTCCTTCTGTTCCAGTTTATGTGAACCTATTTCCTTTTTGGTTCGTCCTAAACCCCTTTCTAAATTTGGTAAGAATTTAGCTTAAACTTGCAATTCTACCCTTAGTGAGAAGCTTTTATAATCACACAAATACTCTGGGCCCCTTTTTGACTTGTTTAGAACCAACAACAACAACAACCCAGTATAATCCCACTTAGTGGGGTCTAGGGAGGGTAGTGTGTACGCAGACCTTACCCCTACCCTTGGGTAGAGAGGTTGTTTCCAAATAGACCCTCGGCATCCTTCCCTCCAAGAACTTCCCACCTTACTCTTGGGGAGACTCGAACTCACAACCTCTCCGTTGGAAGTGGGGGTTACTTACCATCAGAGCAACTCCTCTTGTCTGACTTGTTTAGAACCACAAGTTCTAAAAGTCTCTCATATTTTCTTGAACTCCGTTTCCAGTAAAACAGGTTCACATAAATTGGAACGGAGGGAGGACACATTTCTGAAAATAATGATCTTTCGGTATTTTCTATGCATATGCGATATTGCCCTTTTTTAATTTGTACATTAGTATTCTTTTAGTTTAGGATCCCTGTATTACATATATAGCTACAATTTTTATATATGTTTCCTCTTTCAATTATATAAGTATTATGTATCATTTATCGATTATTATCGTTTCATTTCTTTTTATGTATGTAATTAGGGCGTAAAAGTTCATATATTTAGTTAATGTTCAATTTTATGCGCTCATTCCAATTGACCTGGTAAAATCTAAATTGAATTTAAAGTTCTAAATTTTAGGACTTTTTATTTACGTCAAGTAAGGAAGGGTTCAAAAATAAATTTTAGTTGATCTCAAATTCCTAAAAATTAAACCTTCAGGGGTTGGACTGGTGGCAATTGACTTGAGTCTTGGGGTTTGCTCCCTTTCAAGGTCTCAAGTTCGAAACTCATCCAGTACAAACAATTTCCGAGGGTCATCGGATTGGGTAAAACCTGAATTAACCGTGGCGCACTAGTGGCAAACTCCTTGCCGAGGGCCTGTGCACCCCCAGTATTAGTCGGGGCTCTTAGCCTCGGACACCCGGTGCAAATCAAAAAAAAAATCCTAAAAATTAGGCAAACAATTAAATTACTATTTTGTCCAATATAAACTCACATGTTCTGTTGAACGAAAAATAGACTGTTCATGAAGGTTAACTGTATTTGACATCACATATTGATCCTAACTGTTCTTGGTTCGGGTTTCAAGTTATTTGGAGGTTTTTTGTAAGAGTGTGACCGTGGAACTTGGAAAAGTTTCTGGGATTTTTAAGGAAATATTTTACTTATTACTTTATGAATGTTTGGGTGCATGAGATTTGCAACAAGAATCTAAATGTTCAAGATGTGACACAATTAGTTTGGCCTACTAGACTTGTTTTTGTGTAATTTAAATATTTAGTAAGGAGAAGAATGGAGAGTAAAGGGACCCTATGCTCTTGAGATTTCACACTGGTAGATGTCATGCTGCTGTTTAGGCGCGGATCATATAAGGATATCCAACAATTCAGGATCGTCTAGGTTACCCGGAAAACTTATTATTACAGGAATTTTATTTAAGAAAGAATTATAGGCTATGGGGAGCAGGTTTTTGTATTATGTTAGATTCATCTTTCAAGAAAATGTTGGTTTCCTTTGTAAGTAAAGTCTACTAGAAGTTACTTGATCTAGTCACTCCCATGGCATGGCTTTCTCTCTCTTTTTATTCCTTGAAAACCACGAACTACCCCAGAAGACCAGCTTGAAACCACGTTAAATATGTTTACAGGGCGTGCTTGTACTATATATATGTATTTTATGCACATACAATGCTTCCTTTCAGGATCTTTTGACCTGCATCATGTTACTGGATTTACTTATGACATCTTAAGGTTCTTTTCCCGTGATCATCCTGGCCTTCATTTTCTCTAATGGGGTCTTATTATCACAATTTGCATCTGAATTTGTGGCTTGAACAAAAGCCGAGCTTATCTAACGGCTTACCACATGATTTTGAACTATTACTATGATGTTTGTATGCTCCTCTCTCTGTGTTATATGTGTCCAATTTAGATGGCTTAAGACGCAATTGGTTTTCTCAGCCCTAGTGGACGGCAATTTGAGACATGCAAGGAAGTCTCTTCATATTTGCTCTTTCTTCATGGTGAACGAAATGAAAATCCTCCAACATATGCTAAGAGTAGTGGAACTGCTGAGCTAACTAATACATGTGCTTTAGTTAGTGTAAGTTTAAAACCCTTTTTTGGGCTACATTTCTCTTCCTCCTTTTTTCCCTCCCTTTAGACAGAGATTTGATTCATCAAATATGTTTCAGACTTCAGACCTTCAGAATGGCAGCAACAATGAAGGCCCTCCTTTTCACAATTCATCCCCTGCTGTTGATCATGGGGAGTTACAAGTTTTATTGAATTTTGGGGAACTGTCAGAGGTCCAAGTAGGAGATCTTTTGCACTGCGACAAATGCAATGTGACCTTTAATAATAAGGATGATTTATTGCAGCACCAGTTATCTCATCGGCGAAGGAGATCTAGAAATGGTCAATCCATTACTGATGGGGTAATAATTAAAGACGGAAAGTTTGAATGTCAGTTCTGCCATAAGACATTTGAAGAAAGGCGTCGGTACAATGGTCATGTTGGGGCCCATGTTAAGAACCAGGTAAAGACTGCGGATGGATCTGTTTCAATCAATGTGGGAGAGTTTGTTGAACCTGTGGCGTCTAGTGGAGCCATGCTGAGGGAGTCCATAATGCAGGATTCGGTTGTTTCACTGAGGAACCTGACAGAAATTGCTGATGTAAGTGCAGATTATGGTAGGAAATTTGCATCTCCTGGTAAACTCCAGGAGGAGGATCACATGGAGATTGACGATAAACTAGAAGGTTTGAGTGAGGCTTTGAATACTGCCCCAAATAAAACTAACATGTGTTTAAGTTCTGAAGTTATTACATGTAATAACATGGGTAATATTTATTGTGACTCACTGATTGCTAATGTTGTAGCTGAAGGAACCAACAAGGGTTTTCATAAACAGGAAGGGAATTCTGTGAGCTGTTCCACTATTTCATTGAAAGAACAAACATGTGTGAATACAAGCAAAGTAATTGACTGTTCCATCGTAGAAGAGCCTGAACAGGAAACTGGCATTGTTGATTCGTGTGGTGTTAGTGTGGAAGATGGCAAGTTTTCCCCTGCAGTGGAAGAGAGCAAAGTAGAGAGTGATACGTTTGTAGATAATGAGTCATCAACTGCTTTATGCAGTAATGTCAGTGTGCTGGATGAGAACAGTTTGACAAATGCCAAACAAGTTCCATGCACTGAAGATCACTCTGGAAAGAACATTGATGTTCTGAATCGTGTACCCTTTCTGGCAGTAACATCTAAAGAAAGCAGAGGTTTGAGCAGCACAGGTACCCCATCCTGTGACGAGGAAGGATCCACAGTAGATTATGTAAAAAGAGTTTTTCCTGGTTGCATAGGTGAGCAAAAACCTAGTAGCATTATGTGTGATATAGAAAATGATGAGTGTGGCAGTCTTGTTGATTCAAATGACAATAAGCTGATTATGAAGGAGGATAGTTGTTCATTTGTTCCAAATCCAGATAAACATGTAAATACTGCTGAAAAAGATGCAAGTGATGGTTCAGCTTGCTTTCTAGAGGAGCCTGAACAGCAGAAAGGTGATGAGAACGGTCTGCTTTCTCCTGCATGTGACAAGAACGGTGTTGAAGCTCAACTTCTTAATGATTCAAAGACAACTACAGATGAGCCTAAGGTTAGTGAACTGCAGAGTGTTAGTAGTAATATAACGGGATTTCCTTGTAACAATCATGCTGTGCAAAAAGCTGATGCCAGTGATATAGAGAAGGAAAAAAGTCTTGCATTCTGCTCGCTTTTTCCGGCCACGAATTTGAGAGCATCTTGTGCTGAAGATCATGATACCAAAGTTTACCAAAGCATAATTGAGGTTAATGATCAGCAAAGGGCTGCAAACACATTGTTTTCTTCAACCAATGTACCAGAAGCTTCTACCAGGGAAAATACCACAAACAGGAGCTATAACAACCCTTTGAATGGATCCAGATTTGATGGTCTTGAAAACTCTAGGCATCATGATCTAAATGTTGTTTTCGGCAACTCTCACGTGGATCTAGATGCGAATTTGAACTGTACAACCTTCCAACTTGGCATGGAGGAAACATATGGATTTCAGGCTAATCTCCTTGGAAGATTTGAGTCCGATAAACATGGAGAAGTTGGGATTGATTTAAGTGCTTCGGCTTTCAAGGGGAAAACAGGAGATTTTGAAAGTAACTTCAACACGGTTTTTCATAGTCAATTGTGGGATGAACAGAAAGTAGATGAAGTTGGTGACTCTGGAAAGAAGATTATTACTGGGTTTGGTTGTGGAGATGCCAAACCTGATGAGGATGTCATGGCTGGCAGCATTTGGAGAACGGGTGTGGAAAATGTCATTCACGGTGACTCAGCAGACAATTCAACCTTGGTAGTGCAGTCATCGAACTGTTTCCAGACGTATGATGTTTTGTCAGATAAGGTACGTATTAAAATAACTGAGGACTACTTTAGCATGAGAAATATGCCATTTCTGCCATGCACTTGACGAAATGTGCTATTGTGTATTAGTTTCTTAGTCTTCGCATTTCTCTTTTCCAATACTTCTACATTAAATTGCCATTTTTCCCCAATAGAACGAGATTGTAAAAACTTGCAGATATTTCTAGTGATGAATATTGTGTTTGTGAATCTATTAGTTCTAAGTTTTTTTTGATCTATTAACAATTAAATTTTGCTATATGGCTTCTGACTTTGATTTATACTGGAGGCCGACAATAATTTAAATTGGTTATATTTGACAATCTTATCATTATTTCTCAACATGCTCTACTTTGGACAGGTTCCAAGTCTCTTCGGAGAAAATGAGAAGTATGACGGCAACACAGGCTTTGACGGGATGAGATCAGACAGGACTGGACCTGTAGAATATAGTTTCATGAGCACACAGAGTTTAACTTCTCTTCAAGAAGAGCCTAGAGCTTTACCTTACGATGTGGATATAGAACAAGGATTTAATACGTCATTTTGGCTTGGAAAAGATGATTTAATGCCAAATTTAGCTGGCAGGAATCAGGTAATGTTGGTATGCGTTTGGTGCAGAAATGAGTTCTATCAAGAGCCTAACCAGTTAGGAGCAGAAGCAGGTTCAATTGGTTCCATGTGTCCAACCTGCAGTGGAAGGATCTCAGGGCAGTTTAGCTTTTTGTAGAACGACTTGTCATTGACAATTCAATGATCTGCCTTCAACGTAATTTTCAGACAGAAGATTAGGTCAACGGAAGGTATTTATTCATCCCAAGCTGACAAATAAATACAGTCTAGACTATGACTTGGATCTTGATTGATGTTAGTGAAGCAGCATCTAACCTTCCTATTCTTTTGACTGAAATAAGTCTAACTACTGCCTTTGTTTTAGAAAGATAACGACATCTTTAGCTTCTTTAGCCTTTTTGTTTTATCAATGCAGTCCTATATATCTGCTTTTATCCCTCACTAGTAGTCGTACAGGATATGGTAGGACCCATCAATAGGTCCAAAAGATTTCCTGGATTATTAGATTATTAGATTGGTCGCATCACGTATTATGCCACTTTCTGCTGAATCTTATCTCCCATTTGAGTTGTGGATGGAGGATGAAGAAGCAACGTTGATTGGTCGGCAGTGGGATGGAGGATGGATGAAGAAGCAGCTGAGATCAGTTTGCAGAGGTGACATTAATATCCTCCTCCAGCTGCGGTCTCACTTAGATTCTTATTTCACATTATTCTGTTATTGATTTGTACATTTCTATGTCTCCGGCAGATGTTAATTTTGTAGCTGTCTTCTTTTTGCTTTTTGTTTACTGATGTGACTTTTAAAACATGCAAAACACAAACTACTCCCTCCTGTCCAAAAGTGATTTTTTGGATATTTTTCCACATATTAAGAAATATATCTTTTAATTAGCAATGCCATATTAACCTTTACTATAACATTCCTCATATATATTCCAACACTATTTATTCCAAGGGCAATGTAGGAAAAAAATAATTAATTTATTTTAAAATCTGAAAAAATCACTTTTTTTGGACCATAAAAAGTTAAAAATCACTTATTTTGGATCAGAAGAGTAATTATTTAAGTAATGGAGCGACGAGTAAGGTAGAAAAAAGTCTTATGAGCATTAGCTGATAATTTGATTATACTTGGAACATTACGTGATTTCTCAAATTAAAGTGTTCTCTTGGTTGTCTAGTGCCTACCTGGATATTCTTTGTCAAGATCCAAAATTCATTACCGGCGACGATGCCTAACACTGCAGTCAAGCAAGCGATTAACTTAGTTCTCATTTTAATATTTTCGAAATCAAAGTTTCCTTCAATTTAATAGTTAAATGGAATTTACAGAGTAAACAAAATTTTTCACAACTTCAATATTGAATAACCCATAATCACTCTAAAATTCGGTGTCACAAGTACATGAGCATCAATTAAGAAGATTCAATAAAATACAACATTTGTCTGGAATATAAATTAAATAGGAAAACACATAGGTAATTCTGAAGGAGACTCTGCTGGCTGTGTATCAGAATATGAAAATGTAGCTCATCTAAGTCCCCCGTAAATAACTACGTCTCTGCTCTCACAAGGCTACTAGAAACATATGTATCTGCACAAAAAAACTGCAACAAGTGTAGTATGAGTAAGTAAATTAACGTGTATCCAGTCTAACTTCGAAGAAGTAGTGACGAGGGGTTGATTCCAACACTTACTATGGGCTAACAATAAAATGCCGATATATTATTTAAGTATGGAATACATAACATAATTGAAAATTTAATAACAGAAAACAATCAGCAATTCTTTTACTAATAGAAATTCCCAAATCTATTTTCATCATTTAACAATTTATATCTCAAACCAATAAGCAATATCAATTATTATTAATTCCAAAGAATTATCATGCGTAAGGCATGCTGAGGTTGTATGGTCCGATCCAATATATAAATATAAATTGTGCACTGTTGAGGGTTGAACGACACGAATCAACATATAAATATAAATTGTGTAATGCCGAAGGTCGAATAGCATGAACCATAGATGCATCTAGTAACCTGCCGAGACGATCGACTCGCTCCCATGAGAGTAGTGGAAGTTTATCCCAGTCGCGGAATATAATTCGACGAGATTGCACATATATTTCTTAAGCTATTATAATATTCTTAAATTCTTTTTTGAAATATACGAAATTCAAACGAAAACTTTCGAGTCTTAGAATCCTCAATTTCAACTCTTTTCAAGGCATTTAATAAGCACACTCAATATCAATTCTTTTCAAGGCAACTAATAAATATAATTAAATAGCAACATCAACAAGGCATGCTGTAGACCTAAAATTACCTGAACATATGCATAATTAGTAGCTAGTACGGACTCTCGTCACCTCGTGCTTACGTAGTCCCTTCAAATAGCAGCATGTATTAATTCAATTCACCTATGGGGTTAATTCACTCTTACAAGATTAGAAATGAGACTTACCTCGCTCCGAAGTTTCATAGCCGGCTCCCAAGCCTTTCGAACAACTCAAACCGATGCGAATGCTCTACAACTAGTCAATAAATAATTCAATTTACAATAATTTTTAACTCCGTTTGAAAAGTAGATAAAACCAACCCTCGGGCCCACGTGCCCGTATTTTAAAAAATTTCGAAGATAAACATTACCCATAACATCACGAACTCAAATTTATTATTTATTCTCAATTCCATGCCCAAATTAGTGGGCAAAATCCAAAAAATACCAATTTTTAGATTTTCTACCAAAATGCCAAATTTTCACTAATTTTTCATGAATTTTCATGTTAAAATTTATATATAATCTAAGTATTTAACCTGCAATATGTGGGAATCACTTACCTTGACATAGATGATAAAAATGAAGCTCCAGAATCGCTCCTAGGCTGGCTCACATGGAGGAAATGAGATGAAATGAGCCCAACCCATTTTTGCAAACTTATACGCTGCCCAGTTGACCCTTTTTCGCGTTCAAAGGCCTGCGTTCGCGATGAATAAATACTCAAAAGTCATTTCCAAACTCTTCTCAGACAGCCTCTAGTATACTGGTCATAACTTTTTGTACAAAACTCCAATGACAAATGATTTAACTTTCTGAAAATTAGACACCAAGATCTACAACTTTCATGTTGGTCATCTCCCAATTCCTACTAGATTTTCGAGATATAAGCTGCTGAAATCAGCCATGTGAACACAAATTTCTTCTTCATCTTCCCGAATAGCCTGTAGTGTACCGGTCGTAACTTTTTGTATACAAATTAAATGCTAAATGGTTTTAGTTTCTGAAAACTAGACACAAAGAGCTACAACTTTTATTTTCAGATTATCTCCAAATTCCTTATAGATTACAAGATATAAGCATCCAAATTCGAACAATGGACAGAAGGAATTCCGTCTTCGCGAACGCGATGAACAAAGTCCCAATAGAAAAATCCTTTTTCGTGAACGCGAAGCACAACACCAAACATCAGAAAACCAGCATCTAAAGTAGCCCAAAATGATCTGATAACACCCAAAACAGCTCCGAGGCCCCCGAGGCCCTCGAGACCCCGTTCAATCACACCAACCTGTCCCAAAAACTTGACACAAACTTGCTTGAGACCTCAAATCACACCAAATAACATTGAAATCATGAATCACACCCCAATTTAAGCTTAATGAACTTCAGAACTTTAAATTCCTACATTCAATGTCGAGACCCACCAAATCACATCCGATTGACCTTAAATTTTGTATACTAGTCACATTCGACATAATGGACCTACTCTAACTTTCGAAATTGGAATCCGATGCCGATATCGAAAAGTCTGCTCTAGGTCAAATTCTCAAAAACCTTCAAATTTCTAACTTTTGTCAAATGACCTCAAAATGACCTACGAACCTCCAAATCCATGTCCGTACGCACTCTTAATACCAGAATCACCATACATAGGTATTCGCAGACTTAAAATCCCAAACGTACATCGATAACATTAAGATACACTTCCACCCCAATTTTATGAAATCCTTCCAAATGGCCAACTTTCCACAGTAGGTACCGAAACGCTTTCGGGTCATCCAAAATCTGATCTGGATATACACACAAGTTTAAAATCATCATATCTACTTGTTGGGACCTTCAAATCTTGATTTTGATGTCGTTTACTCAAAATCCAACCTTAGTCAATTCTTACAACTTAAAGCTTTCAAAATGAGAATTTTCTTTCCAAATCAACTCTGAAATTTTCGAGTTTCAATTCCAACCACGCATACAAGTCATATTACCTGAAGTGAAGCTACTCATGGCCTCAAATCGCTGAACGACGCACTAAAGCTCAAAACGACCGATCGGGTCGTTACATTCTTAGTTTCTAATTTCCATTTTGGTTTTGTTTTTAGTTCAATCAATTGAAAAGAACATAACTTATGTCAAGTTTTTTGGGCTTATACTCTAAGTTGCTCAAACAAGGCACTTTCGATGCCGTATTCGTATAGACACAACAATGATGCCAGTAAGGGTGTGAGATATGTGTCGAATCCGGTCAGGTAATATCGGGTTTGTTGACCTAAAATTTGGGAAAATTAATTTCCCTAAGTAAAGATATGAAGAGATGGAAAATAAAATACCTTCAATTTCACTGCTATGTAGTAATTTATACTAGTCCGTTTATCTCCTTTGAAGTTTTTTGTCTTCAATCTTTGAGTTTTCATGTTGCAGGATTATGAAATCAAGATCTTTGTATTTTTTAGGACAGAGAAGATTTTAATGGGTGGTGGACTACTGAATTGAGGCATATTCGGAAGGGCTCGAATGTGTTTGTTGTACTAGAAAAAACGAGAGGTACGGAGAAGGTTTTGTTGGGGAAGATGATTTAGAACGGGGCGGAGAAGAACGACTGAAGAAGTTGGCTAAGGGATTTAGGAGTGACCAATTTGTTAATTGATATATATTCTAATATTTTTCAAGTTAGTTATTGAGATAAACATTACAAATACAATGTTCAAAAGTATTAAGTTTATAGAAATTAGAGTTTTAATTGTACCAAAATAATTAGAGTTTTAATCAAAACAATAAATAATTATTTCATTATAAATTAAATTTCTTTTACGCTTTAAAAGGCACACATTAACCTAATAATACTATATATAAATAGTTTTTTCTCGTAGAAAAGAGGGACAATTTCTAAATTTATTAGTATATTAATTTTTTGACAAATTATGATTACGCGAAGCCCAGAAAAATTTATACGTCTGTACATAATAAAATTGACCCTTTTGCTATCCATTATATGCTATGTTGTGACACATGCTGTAAAGATAATTATAAATTACATGATTTGAAAACGAAGTAAAATAGTTTTTATTGGAAATATCAGTTGACATTATCTGACTAATTTGACTGATAATAAGATATAAACACTATCATATGTAAGGTTATATGGTTTTGGGGTTTGAGATTTGGAGTTTGATTAATAATTATATTTCTATTGAACTAAAAAATATTTTCAAATTAAAATGATAAAATTAAGTGGGTAAAAGTCTCATTAATTAGTATAAGTTTTGATATAATGAATTACACAAAGTTTAATCACATATTTCTTTGGGACTATAACTTAAACTTTATTCAGTTAATCATTAATAAGATATTACGATATGTTTAGTTCTCAAACAATCACATTAATCAATCAAACATGTTAGACATTTATTTCATTATTGTTGGACAATCAAACTTTTTTGATACAATTCAAAAAATTCTTGTTGCTAGGTGGAATAGGATTAACACCCCTTTACATTATATTGAACATTCTTTGGTACCAAAATACTACCATGAATCATGTCTTAAAAGGCAATAGGGTTCGAAGGCTTTCTCCAAATGAGAATAGATAGATTTTCCTTAAATACAGTTAAATGCTTTCAAAAATATTTTAACGATTAAAATGATCTAAAACAAGTATTTTTGGAGTATGGAGCATTCGCAAGTGAGAGTGATTTCTTTAGTGAGCCTCATGTGGTTGAGGCTATGATGTATAAGGAGCCTCTATGTTGGTGGGCTAACATGGTGTAAACGCTTCACTTCTACAAAACTTGGCGTACAAATTGCTTTTACAACTGACTTCTTCTTCTTGTTGAGAAAAAAAACTGGAGAACCTATTCATTGATCCATAGTATCAAGAAAAACAAGTTAGAGACTTCAAGAGCCAAAGATCTAGTTTTTGTGCATTACAATTTTTGCTTGCTTTCTCGTCCAAAAAAAAAAAAATACAACAGTTCAAGCAAGTATTGAAATGTGGTTATGTCTATAATCTATGTTTTCTTGAATTTATATTTCCTTAGAATTCTTTTATTTTTTAAATCATTTTTATTTTAAATTTGTTTTAGTCGGAGATCACCAATGACCTACTTGAGTTGTCAATAGATGAACCTCAACTAGAAGGAGTCATATTTGAAGAAGAGATTGAAGATGTGCAAGAAATTGATTTTGAAAATATTGAGGAAGAATGCTAAACGTTATTGTTCAATTGTTAAAACTTAGTAGTTATCCTCTCATGATATGTTTTGTTAGTTTATATAGTTCAATGTTAATGTAACTTTATATGGAAAATGCTCGAATAGTGATTGCAACTACAGTTTATTTTTACCTTTTTGGTGTTCATGCTTATTTTAATTGACTTAATGAGAATGACTAACTCTTCATAACTTGTGACTTGTGAGAAAAATGCTAATTGCTAAATGATACTTACATCTTTTATTCTCTATGTTCATGTCAAGATCATGTTCTTCTACAAAAGCAGTAAAAGATTAAAAGCCTAAAAGGTACTTTTACTACTTTTCTTTATCTTTATACATTTAATTCTTTTACTTATGTAATTACATGATATCTATTATATTTTGATATACTTTATGTAACTTGTAGAAGAATATGAGAGTGGAAGAAAATCAAGAAATCACGCATACAACTTGAAAATAAAAAAGAAATTCACACTTTATAAGTTATAATTACGTATTCTATAAAATTTCTCATAATTTCAAGATATTTTTATTTTTATTTTTGTATTATTTTTAGTTGGATCCTCATACCCGTGTCAGTTCTAGGATTCGTATACTCGAATCTTAAAATTTCTATTTCAAATAATTCGATCTCTAGATTTGCAATCGTGTCGGACATCAATACTTGTATCAGAGCCAACTTAGTTTATACTCTAGCCAATAACTTTGGCTTATGTGTAAGATCCATTTTCCTTTGTCTTATGTAATGTGTTACCATGTTTTCCACGGATCAATACATAAGGATAAGTTTAGTTTTCAATATTATAGATGTAACTTTTTTTGGTTTGACCTTCACTATGATAAACTCTCAAGTATATGCCTCATGTAATTACTTAACCAGTAAAGGAAAGAGTAGTTAGATTTTGAATGTTTTGTTGATCTTTAGGACTTGTTTGAGAAGCCACTTCTATTTATTTGATGAAGAGTTAAATGAACTCTCGAAGTAATTGAGTGCATTTAATTGGTTAAGCTTTTCTTTTTTTGATTCACGGGATAGTTGGTGTAAGAGTTTAATTATTAATTTTATATTATATATATTATTCTTTCTTTTTGTTGTTGAATAGATTATACAAAGATAACCTTGAACTACTAAGGATCATAAAGCTATGATACGATTAGTTGACGAAAGAACCAAAGTACAACTATACATTGAGAAAATAAAAACTGTTTTTTGGCCATAATTTACTCTTATGATCAGTTTAGTTGGAATACAATTTATAACGGTATGAGATATATGAGTATATATTATATTGAAACAAATTATATTGAGATTAGTTATTGTGAGATTGTTATTTATTCATTATTTGATATGTTATATTACGAATGACAATGCATAATTTTTTTAAAAAAGGTATAGGTTATGCCGGTGCTAATTACCACACCTTCTATAAAATATAAGTTATTCTAGTGTTAAATTAACACAAGAATAACTTATACCTGATTTGCTAACCAAACAGAATATTAAGATAGTACTAAAATTTTATATTATCCTTATCCCTTCTTATACCTCATACCAAACGATCCGTTAGAGTTTAGAGGAGATCTAGAATACTATTTGGTAAGAACACTACAATATTATCATTATTTAAATTTACCATCAACCAATCATAGTATAAACTTAGTTTTGGACTTAATTCTAAATATCACATCTTATTTCATTAAACTTGATATTATTTTATCTCATTTCCTATGTGAAATAAATTAATCTAGGGATTATAATCTCAGCCACCCAAGACTATAATTCCAAGATCATTTAGTGCACGTACTAAACGGCCCCATAAATTCTGGGCAGCCGATAACGATTTTGCATTATGTTACTGTTGGAGAAAACTTAATTTACACTTGAACAATTTCATATTTTGGAGTAAGTTAAGTTGATGTAAAGGCAAAAGCTTTTTCGTACATTCTTCAAACATTACTTTGAGGTGAAGCTATGTTTTCTCCCACCACAGCCCTGATATGATAGCTTCCTCAAAGCAAACTCAAGTTAAAATTGCATTTAAGTTTATTTATGAGATGATCATACAATCCAAGCATGATATCAAAGTCCTTGAGCACATTGAAAATTAAATTAAGTAAATTAAAGTTATGTCATATCTAATTATTAATTTAAACTTTTAGATGAGATAGTACATTAATTCAAATATTATCCCGTGAAAGATATTCAATGCACTTTAGCACCATATATTCCTAACATATGCCAAATTGTGTAATATAATATAAATGTTAGTTATACGGTCATTCCACTATCATACTTTTAATTACTAAAGGTATTAATACACACATACATATACACAATAATAATAATAATAACAATAATAACAAAAAACCTAGTACAAGTATACACAGTACGGTTTGAGGAGGGTAGTATATATTCTGACCTTATTCTACTTTATGAAGGAAGAAAAATTGTTTCCGATAAACGTTCGGCTCAAAAATAGTGAAAAGGTATGAATATACACATACTCAAGCACATCTTATCCAGCCCATATATTTGTCTAAAAAAAATAAAATAAAAAATCAAACACATATTATGTTTATCCCAGAAAAGAAGAAGGAAATTCAGGCTTAACAGGTTCATAATTTATCACTCACAACCAATCTAATGTGCTTGTCTAACTATTGCGACAAGAAGCTAAGTTGAAAGGCGCATATCGAATAAGCAAATAAAAAGACTAGTTTAGCTCTCACCTATCCCTACAGTTGATTTCGTTTTAATTTATCAATGAATTTGTAACTTCTTTCTGCAATGTAATTAAAAGTTTAACGACACTGCCACATAAAACTATTTTACAGCGACATGAAATCTAATTTAAGGTTTTAATATAAGAATTCAAGTTATTGCTAAAGTTCAGTTCGGTTAAAAGTTTGATCTTACCATTTATTTCTTTGAATTTATTTATGTCCTTACAGATTTAACCTAATCTTCTATATAATCAAATGGATTAAGATCCCTTGCTTCTTATATTGTTTCTTGATCAATCAATCTATATGGATAATTATTCTTAAAGAGTACACGTAGGAGTTGGTTTTACCCTTTTGGAATTAGTTATAGCTGTTATCTAATGATACTATAACTCATCCGGACAACAAATCTGAAATGTCAATTTATGTATCACACCAATAGTAATGGAAAAATTATTAGAAATTGTATTGGCCAAAATCTGACCGTCACGATCAAACTGATCAATATCCTACCCGAGTGACCGGATAGTCAAAGGTAACGTAGCCCATTCTATATCTCTTTTCCAACATACGTCGAGTTGGAAAGAGCGGCGCCTAAAAGCACGATCAGGATACATTTGAGGCAAGAAGACGTCAGACCAAGAAAAGGGCAAGGGTGTCTTCATTATATATAATAAGGAAAAACCCTCGATTAAGGGGGAGGGGGGGGGGGGGGGGGGGAAGGCTTTTTATCCTTTCTCCAAAACAAAAAGGCTCCCTTCTTGTATTCTTGATAGCGAGGAAGTCATCTACAGAAGAATATGAAAAAGCCATCTCTCCTTCGATTGATAGAAGATACAATGTTGAATTTCAATAAAATCATTTACATCTTTTCATTGTATATGTGATCCACCCTGTTTAGCTCTTTGATCTGGAATTTATTATATCTGACTAAGATTTACCCTTTTTGTTGATTGATTTGTTAAAAAAGGTCGTGATATTTTTTGAATCAAACAATTTAGAACCGTCTGTGGGGATTTCTTAGTGAAGTTTCCTAGTTTCTCTCAATCAAAGACGAGAAATACGACCTCCTACGAAAAAGAGCACGAAGAAAGAACTCAACCCACGCGAGACAAAGGCGCAATGTGGCAAGGGGAGAAGAACCGAGCAAAATTACCAAACTTGGAAATCTTTGCTCCATCAACCACCGATATGCCAAACAAGATGAATAATGTACCGACTTGCTATCCTCTATCGGATCACCAGACGGGGGCAAGAAGAGTATCATCCTAACTCGCCTTTTGCTCTCTGTCCAAGCGGGGATACATAGGCCGCATAGACGAATAAAAAGAACATATAAGTTATATGACAAAAAATCACTGCAAAACAACTGTGACGCCTCCAAGCCGGAATGCGAAGGTCAAACAAAGAAACTACAATGTGTGAAAGAACGAACCTAAGCGAAACAATAATAGTTCACATTCTTCTACGTTGCACCCTACATCGCGAGCAATGTCAAATGGACTGGGACTTTCCCAGAAGATATCGGGCTCTCTAAAAACTGGGACTAGTGACGGGTTGTTATTTCGACAAGTTTGAAATAACACCCTAAGGCCAAGGGCCTTTACCAAAATAAGAGTTCGACATCGATCGAACGACGACTGGCTACTATTTTGATAACTCGAAATTCACTGCACTCCAACCCATCAACCTTGTTCTCCAGCCCAGTCAATTTCCCTATCCATTCTGCGCCCAGTGCCTCGAACTTGATCAAGTTATAATCCATCTATAATTGAATTAACCTCAAAATTTACTGCAGATGCTCATACTCTGCGGCAACTCCCTTGCCCAACTCAAGCTTCTCGTCCTTTATCCAAAGCTGCTCCTCGAGCATACTCTTGCTGCAGACAGACCGCATCAATTCCTGGTCCCTTTTCTCCAATTCCTTACCAAGAGCCCGATTATCGAGGTTTTGCCTTTAGTCTCTCATGCATCTCGCGACACTTGTTCTAGTATCAACGGTATTTCACTAACATCTTCAAGAAAACCTTGGACCGAATGTTGGCCCTGCGAATGTTTCTCCACTTCCACCATATACGTCTATATAATGCAAAGATGGGGTTAGACCAATATTTTCAAGAATGGTGAAGAAAAAATGAAAGTGAAACGCAAACGTACCCTTAAGCTTATAATGGCCACCTCATTTATCAAATCAGCATCATAAAAGGTCCAAAGGGCCGCATTTTTGGCTTAGGAGCAGAACAGGCTAAACTATGGCACTAGATCCTCTATGTCCCCCAAGAGATTAACATCCGAAAGGAACTAAAGAAATACGGGCCGAGCCTCCCGCATGAACCACTGAGTGAGTAAGGACTTTTCCAAATATCCTGACATCATCAGGGTCGAGGTCTGACTCAGATTTGTAGTCATCAACTACCACGCCTTTTCCTCTTTCAGTAGCCGAAGAGAAAGCATGACCAATTGTAGAGGACAAGGGGATGTCCGAAACTACAACGACATCCTCAGAAGTCTGATCTCCCTACACTATAGGTTGTTGACCATCGACCATGGGAGGAATCTCTGAGTGAGCCGAGGCAAAGGCTAGTTCCGTCCATACAGGGGAAGCTGTGACAATCCCCTATCTGGATCTCGTCAAAGGAGAATCATCTAGATGAATCATTGTTGGGGGCGCTGTCTCGAACTCTACGTGCCGTCTTTTGATGTCTTTTCTTCTTCTTCTTCTCCAGAAGGCGAATACTCACACATCGGGTGAGAAACATAAGTCGGAACTTCGGACTGAGAAACAGTCCTCGTAGGAATATCCATCGCCGCAAACTCGACTAATGTCGCCCTCAACAAAGGTCAGGCGATAGGAACCGCAATATGATCGGTAGATGAGGCTGGTTGTTAGAAGGCTAACGGAGGATCCCTCATTCTACGCACCCTCCTTGAAATCGACGAGCATCGTGTAAGGAGCTAAAAGTACAGAGGTATAGGAGAAAAACGGCGAATTGAAACGACATCTTACTAGAAAGAGGCCTGCGCACATGCTTGTCATAGAAGGCCGCCCACGTACGGACCCCCGCCGTATAAGGAAGAATAATGCTTACCCACTCATGGATATTTTCAACAGGTGGAGGCGATAACTTCTCATCTACAAAGACACAACAAAGTTTAGTACTGCAACAAAAACGATCGGATATATCCCCAACTAAAAGCATGAGACTTACGGGCAAAGTTTCATTTCTTAGGGAACCCCGTCGAATCTGCCACAATATCAGTCGGCACATAGAAATAATTCTCATAAAAGTGTCGGTTGGCCCTCTCATCCATTTTTACGACCAGGCTCTTCGACCCTCGAGGACGCATGTGAAGCATCATGCAGCGTATAGGTTGAGGGGCAAAGATACTGAGCATATGGTCCAGAGTGATTTTACGACCAGCAAGTTCTGCAAATTTGAGCAACATAAGGAACATCTTGTACATGTATGGTGATAGTTGGGTGGGGCATACTTCCTAAAAACCGTAGAAGTCTACCACCAGGAGAGGAAAAGAAAGTGTATATCTAACAAGGAAGGGATAAGCGTAAAATACGCAGTACTTGGGACGGTCAAAATGAACTATGTCGTTTCCTTATGTCGATCTCATGTCGACATAGCCAGGAATCCCCCGCCTAATTTTTAATTCTGCAATATATCTTTCTCTCATAACGGAAGGGACATGCTCCGGCTCTGCACCGACACGAATGCTGAAGTCAGTCGATTCAATTCCAGGGCGAGGCAAAATCTCAACTATTGACTGAACTTCTTTGTCTTCCACTGCATCTACTTCTTCGGTGGCCTGAGCAGCACTTTTCAGTGCCAGAACTATGATAGGGAGATCAGTGCGAGAGGGATCACTAGCCGTTTTGTCTGAAAAGACGCGGGACAAAGACAACGAAAAAAAAGATGAGGATTTGTCAGTTTATTGAAGGTAGACAAAAATTTGAAATGTCAAAAGGAAGTATATCTATAGAATTCTATAAGAGCAAAAGGTAAAGAAATCTATCAATCGAATAACAAACTCCCTTTATTATAAGAGACATAAATCCCCTGAGCACAAAATTCAAGGGTCGCCAATTGAATCTGGTAGGGCACGAAACACTTTAGTTCCCCAGGAACGTGTTTCATAAAGGCGATAATTTGAAATAGAATTTTGATATCAAACGATGTTTCGGTTCTGTAACCGGCGCAACAGTGCGTGGGTATTGAAAGAACGTCACCACTTCGCCAAAAACCCAAGAAATGCAGCTAAGGAACGAAAAGTCAGAAGTAAGATTTTGCTCGAATTCATAGCAATCACGGTCCGTCTACCGAGCCCGACAAAGGACGACCCCGACAGATGGAGGGACTAACTATACTGGTCAAAATCTGACCGTCACGACTAAAATGATCAATGTCCCACCCGAGTGACGGGGTAGTGAAAGGTAACATAGCCGATTCTGTATCTCTTTTCCGACATCCGTCGAGTTGAAAAGAGCGGGGCCTAAAAGCATGACCAGGATCATTAGAGGCAAGAGGACGTCAGACCAAGAAAAGAGCAATGGTGTCCTGATTATATATAGTAAAGAAAAACCCTTGATTGGGGTGGGGTGGGGGTGGGGGTGGGGGTTCCTTTCTCCAAAACAAAATGGCTCCCTTCTTGTATTCTTGACAGTAAGGAAGTCATCTACATAGTAACATGAAAAAGCCATATCTCCTTACATATATATATGGACGAACACTGCAGTTGTTAGTTGTACAAAAAGCAGTATGAATTGTACTGTAAATTTTTGGCCTTTTCATTGGACGATAAACACGTTTATATATTTCTTCTTTACTAAATCACACGTGTACCACTTTAGATAGCAGCCACTAAAATCACTTATCTCTTCGATGCTTCACTTTGTTTAAGTAAGTTTCTCAATTCTTCTACCCTTGTCTTTCTTCTGCACTCTTTGCGGTGTCTGATCTCCTATTTTTTCAGTCATTAAGAACTAATTGTATTTTGACTGTCAACACTTTGTTGATTCCATACCTCCATTTCTTTATTGAACTATATATGTCTTATGTTCTCAACCTATTCTGCAAATTTGGTTGTTAGATGGAGCAAGTGATTGCCTCCGAACTCAAATATAGTGGAAGACAACCTTATATTTCAATTCCATTATGAACATTCCCTACAAAATAAGTAATTAAGAGTAGCAATACACATTGGTGAATGACAAAAATTAGCGGAGAAGTTTCTGCCAAACCAAATTATTTCTGTATCCTTGGAAGGGAGAAATAAAAGTAAAACCAGTTTGCAGCCAATGTATACAAACATGGTCAAACAAGTCTTGTTGTGAGTTTTATTTAGAGAATGACATTAATCTGAGTGTTAATTTGTTTAAAATGATCATATGATTAGCCTCTCATTTTTAGACTTAGCCTACTAATTGTCCACTACTTGTTCAAGGGAAATTAGTGGGAGAGCTATCTCTTAATTGTACATTGAGCTTATTGTTGCTTTAGTACTACTTGCCTCTTTTCTCATATATGCTACTACACCAATTTCTGTTCGACATAACCTATAATAATCGAGTCTATTTTGAAAGAATAAGAAGAATTTGAACTATCACTGAAAAACATTCCACTTAAATAAATATAATTTATTCTGTTTATATATGTATTTTCACATCAGTGTGGTCCAAGTCGGAAGACATGTCAAAATACTGTCCAAGAGCATCCTCTTATGTCTTTCTTTCACAAGATACAGTGTGAGCCTCTATAACAATAATTTGTTCCATTTTCGTTGTTGGGTCCACGTAGCGTATTGATCTGTGCCTTCAATTCTCACCCATATTTATTACGTAATTTCTTTCTGAATGACACTTCCCTAGCTTTTGACAGTTGATTTAGCTTTATAATGAGCACAACTTTTATGGTAACCAGATGAATAACAAAGTAATAGAAAGTACCAAATTCTGCACTAAATTTATGCCTATCTTTACAGTATTAGAATATATTGTGTATCTTTTTATTATTGATAAAATATTCTCTCATTATTGTACAGTCTTATAGTTGGTAGGATTTGATACCTCCTTGTACTCTATATATACTTTTGTGAGCAATACAAAAAAATTACTTCTCCCAAATCTCTCTACATGGTATCATACGCCAGTGGCTTATCGCCAAACAAACCCTAATTCTACCCTACCCGCGCCCGCCGCCGCCGCCACCATCGCTGCACTAATCGGCAGCCCTCTTTTTCTCGATGTCGTTCAGCGCCTCCTCTCCTTTGCCTCGCACTTCATGGCCGCTACGACGTCAACCGAGCCTCTCCAGTCGATTGCCATCAATGCATCGGCTCAAATCCCACTCAAATTGTATTCCTCTAATTACCTGGCGTAGAAATTCCAATTTCGAACCCTTCTTACGGGTTACGACCTCCTCGGCTTCTTGGATGGATCGAAGCCGTGCCCACCAGCCACTATCGTCGACAAGGACGTGACTTCCCCTAATCCAGCATGTCCTTACTGGATTCGCCAGGACAATCTTATTCTCAGTGCCGTCATCTCGTCGATCACGCCGACGATCATCTCCTTTATTGCCGCTGCGGAAACCATTAAAGAGGCTTGGGACATCCTCGCGCGCACATACGGTACTGCTTCTCGTGGTCGTATCATGGCTCTCAAACAGCAGCTCCATAATCCGGTAAAAGGTTCTAAATCTGTTACTGATTTTATGCACGGTATTCGCGTAATTGTGGATGAATTATCTCTCCTGGGTGCTACTGTTGATTTTGAGGATCTTGTCATTAAGGTTCTAAATGGTCTTGATGATCCATATATGGAACTCTCTCATGCCATGCAAGCCCGCGAATCTCCCATCTCTTTTGCTGAATTACATGACAAGCTGTTAAGCATGGAGGCTCAGATTACTGCTCGTGTGCCGGCCACCTCCGCCGCATCTGATTTGGCTCCGTCGGCTGCCTTCGTCGCCGGACAACAGCCAGGTCATAACCGCTTCGGTAGCCGCGGGCGCGGTTAAAGCAGCCGCGGTTCAGCCTCCGGTCGCGGTGGTTACTCCAGCAATGGCCAATCTCGCGGGTACAATGGGAAGTGCCAGCTCTGCAGTGAATTTGGCCACTCCGCGCGCCGCTGCCCGTCCTATCCCATCTCCGGCGCCACTCAGCCCCCTTACGGTGGACTACTGCCGCGGCCAGCTTATGCTTCACCGCCTTATCCGGTTGCTCGCACAGCCCATCACTCTCCGACGATTCTCTCTGCATCCGATTGGATCCTGGACTCTGGTGCCTCTCATCACATAACCTCTGATCTTGCCAACATGTCTCTTCATAGTCCTTACACTGGTTTCGACAATGTGGTTATTGGTAACGGTGAAGGTTTGACAATTACACATACTGGACAACTTAACAGTCATTCCTCTCTTTTATTACATGGGGCTCTCTGTGTTCCACATATGCGTAAAAATTTGATCTCTGTTGCCCAATTATATCGTCACAATAATGTTAATGTTATTCTTTCTGATACTGATTTTCAGGTGAAGGATCGTCGCACGTGGGCAACGCTCGTTCGCGGCCCGCTTATGGGCAACACCTACTACTGGACGGTGGCTCCCAGTCTCCCGTCCGCCCTCACGGCACAAAAGCTCTCTGCGTCATTGTGGCATTCTCGGTTTGGTCACCCGTCAGCTAAAATCCTGCGTTATTTAGTGTCTTCTAGCAGTATAGCGTCCAGTAATGTGTCTGATCTTGCTTGTGTCTCTTGCAAGCTTCATAAGTGTCATAAGTTATCTTTTTCTGAGTCAAGTTTATCTTCTACTGCTCCCCTGGAGCTTATTTTCTCCGATGTATGGACCTCTCCGATTATTTCTAATGAAGGATTTAAATATTATGTAATCTTTGTTGATCATTTTTCTAAGTATGTTTGTTTTTTCCTTTACGCCATAAATCTGATGTCTTACAAACCTTTCCCACTTATAAATCCATTGTAGAAAAATATTTCTCTGCTAAAATCATTACACTTTATACTGACAATGAGGGTGAATTCCTCGCTTTACGCTCTTTTCTTGCCTCCAATAGCATCTCACATCTCACTTCACCTCCTCATACTCCTCAGCACAATGGCTATGCTGAACGCCGTCACGGTCATATTGTCGATACTGGTCTCACTCTCCTTCATCATGCCTCTGTACCTCTCATTTACTGGACTTATGCCTTTGCTACAACAGTCTATCTCATTAATCGTCTTCCCAAGACAAATCTCTCGATGCTCTCCTCCTTTGAGTCTCTCTTGCATAAGCGCCCCAACCTTGCCAAACTACATGTCTTCGGCTGTCAATGCTTCCCTTGGCTTCGGCCCTACACCTCACACAAAATGGAACCCAGATCTCGTGCTTGTGTCCTCTTCGGTTACTCTACTACTCAAAGCGCCTATCTCTGCTTTGATCCCTCAACGTCTAAAATCTTCATCTCGCGTCATGTCACCTTCCATGAAGATGTCTTCCCGTTCTCCAAATTGTCTAACTCCGAGTCTCCCCCTGTACCCATTCTGATCTCCCTAGATGTCCTTCCGCTGCCGCCACCAGTACCTGTCGCCGCTCCCATTAGCGATCCTTCATCGGACGCACTGTCGGCTCCAACGCCCGCGCCACCAGCGCCCCTTCCGGCACCGCCAGCGGCCCCTGCCGTCGCTACACCCAGTATGCAGCCACCTGCATCTTCTCAGGGTGGTCATCATATTCAAACTCGCAACAAAAATAACATCTTTACGCCCAACAAGAAGTTTGGTATGTCTGATGTCACCTCTCCAGCTGTTACTGAACCTCAGACTTTGTCTAGTGCTATGTCTGATGAGCGCTGGCCCGCTGCTATTTCATCCGAGTTTGATGCTCTGCTACGGAATGGCACCTGGGATCTTGTTCCGCCTGATTCTTCGCAGAATGTTGTGGGTTGCAAATGGGTTTATCGTATCAAACGAAAGCCTGACGGTACTGTGGATAAGTTCAAAGCCCGACTTGTTGCAAAGGGCTTTCATCAGCGTCCAGGTGTAGACTTCCAGGAGACTTTCAGTCCGGTTGTTAAGCCGGCAACTGTGCGTTTGGTTCTCAGTATAGAGTATCCAAGGGCTGTCCTCTTCGTCAAATGGATGTGAACAATGCCTTTCTCCACGGGAGGCTTACAGAGGATGTTTATTTGGCACAACCACCAGGTTTTGTTGGCAAAGCCTATCCATCTTATGTCTGTAAGTTACAGAAAGCTATTTATGGTCTCAAACAGGCACCCCGGGCATGGTACAGTGCGCTCCGCCAGTGTCTTCTGACCATGGGTTTCATCAACACTACCTCTGACACTTCGCTCTTCGTCTTTCGGCATTCTGGTATTACGACCTATTTTTTGGTATATGTTGATGATCTCATATTGACTGGCAATGATTCTGCTTTCTTGAACCGTGTGATTGACTCTCTTGGGACTCAGTTCTCTCTTAAAGACATAGGTGATCTAAGCTACTTTCTTGGTGTTGAAGTTCTGCGCAGCTTCAAGGGGTGTTTTCTTTCTCAGCGTAAATATGTTGTTGATGTTTTGACTCGTCATAATATGCTGGAATCAGATCCTGTTCAGACGCCAACAGCGGCGTCAACCCGCCTTCATCTGGCCGACGGCTCGCCCCCCCCCCCCCCCCCGACGCATCCGCCTATCGACAGGCCCTTGGGGGCCTCCAGTATCTCTCCTTCACTCGTCCTGATATCTCCTTTGCTGTGAATAAACTCTCACAGTTCATGCACCCTCCTACTGTCACTCATTGGGGTGCAGTTAAGCGCCTCTTCCGGTATCTGAATGGGACGCGTGACTTTGGCGTCTGGCTTCGTCCTTCATCTGCTATACCTCTGCATTGTTTCTCTGGTGCTGATTGGGGTGGAAACTGTGATGATCGATCCTCAACTGGTGCATATGTTGTCTTTCTGGGGCCTAATCCTATTTCCTGGAGCTCCAAAAAGCAGCGTTCCATTGCACAATCTTCTACTGAGGCTGAATATCGTGCCATTGTTTCTGCTGCCGCTGAAGTCCGTTGGCTTCACTCTCTGCTGCGCGAGCTTCATGTTCCTCTTCCAGCTGCTCATGTCATTTACAGCGACAACATTGGTGCCACTTACCTCTGTGCCAACCCTGTGTTTCATTCGCGCATGAAACACATCTCCATTGATTATCACTTTGTTCGTCAATTGGTTCAGAATGGGTCTCTTCGTGTTGCTCACGTATCCTCTGCTGATCAGCTTGCTGATGCTCTCACCAAGCACTTATCTCGTCCTCGGCTTCTTCTGCTGATGTCCAAGATTGGCGTGTCCTCCGGCCCTCCATCTTGAGGGGGCGTATTAGAATATATTGTGTATCTTTTTATTATTGATACAATATTCTCTCATTATTGTACAGTCCTATAGTTGGTAGGATTCGATTTCTTCCATTATTGTACAGTCCTATAGTTGGTAGGATTTGATACCTCCTTGTACTCTATATATACTTTTGTGAGCAATACAAGAAAATTACTTCTCCCAAATCTCTCTACATCCAGCCAAATTTTTTAAAAGCTAATTAAGCTTATGACGCGTACATGCAGGTAGCAACCCTTTGATAAATAAATATATCTTTATTAAGAGTATTGAGTCCTTTATTTTTTCTTTTGCGAGTTTGGGTTTTGATATGATTGGCCTTGAATGTGGAGGTTATACCACTACAAAAATGCTAGTTCAGGCTCCATACAGATTTCTTTTTTTTGGTCAAAATGAAAAATTGTATTTCAATCAATGTAACTATACATCGTGTGTTCTTTTGGACTATAGAACACCTCTTAAAAACATATCTATCCACTATACAACCCGAAGGCTGATAAACTAAGTTCTATTCTACAAAACTGTGACTATATTCAAGGATTACAAATTGGGTGCCAATTTAAGTATTGTAGAGTAGGCTGCCATTTGTGCATCTTTCTTCCAGTGATGTGCACTTGCTGTGCAATCAGTCTTGCTCTAATCTTAGCCTCCATGCTCGTTTTTCTGAATCTTCTTTCATTCTGTTCCATCCAGATATTATATAGAGTTGCGACAAATACCACTCCTAGGATGGATTTCCTTGGATTCCTACTATTTACTCTAGCAGATAGCCATTGTATTTCATACTCCCAGTTGTACAACATTCTAGTGAAGTTAAGCCACCTTAGTACTCCTTGACACAGTGCTTGTGATTAAGGACATTCAAAGAAAAGGTGATCATATGTATCTGTGTTGCCACTGTCACATAAAGAGCAGGCCTGGTCTGTTTGTATACCCCATTTTTCTAGCTTGTCTACTGTTGCCAAGCGTCGATGCAATGTCATCCATAAAATAAATTTCTGTTTTGGCAGGATGCCTGGCACCATCATCAACTTTTTCCAGGGAACTTTGGTGAACTGTGGGATGGAGTACCTATAGGCAGTTTTGATACTGTATTTCCCCTTCTGGCAGCAAGATTGCATTGCTGCCCAGTCATGAGCCCACCATTCCCTAGCTCCAAATATTTTCCATACCAACCAGCTTGCCTGTTTTGGTGCTTCCATATTGATCACCTCCTTCCTTTTTATGTAATGGAATGGATCAATTTGATCCATGGTTTGTCCTTTTTCTGCATTAGTGCCCATAATAGCTTGGACAGTGCTGCTCTGTTCCATTTTTCAAAACATATCACATTGAGGCCACCTGCTGCCACTGGCCTGCAAATTGTATCCCAAGCTATAGGTGCCCTGTGACTTGCTTCATGCTTCACTGTCCATAGATAGTTTCTACATATACCTTCCACCAGTTTGCTGACCTTCTTTGGAATTAGAAATACCTGTGCCCAGTATGTTTGCATCTCAAAGAGGACACTCTTGATCAATTGAAGTCTGCCAGCATAGAACAATGTCTTGGAAGACCAGCATCTGACCTTATCTACTATCTTGTCCACCAAGGGTAGGCATTGTGCAATTGTGATTTTCCTAGTTGACAAGGGGACTCCCAAGTATTTGAATGGGAATTGTCCTTCTGTAAGCTGAAACTCTGCCAGTAGGTTATGTTTAGTCTCTTGTGATACCCCAGCTATATACAGTGAACTTTTCTCCAGATTGGCTTGCAACCCAGACATCTGCGAGAAGTTGTTAAATTCTTTCAGTAACAGTCTCAGGGAGGTTTCATCTCCTCTGCAACACATCAGGAGATCATCTGCAAAACAAATATGAGTTAGTTGCAATTTGGAGCATTTGGGGTAGAAGTTGAAGTTTGGGTTCTTGTTCAGCTGCTTCAATTGTCTGTTGAGATATTCCATGACTAAGACAAATAGATAGGGGACATTGGGTCCCCTTGTCTTAGCCCCTTCTTTGCTGAGAACTTGCTGGTAAGGCCCCCATTTACCAACAGTGAGAAGCTTGCTGTAGAAACACATTCCATGATCAGATTGACCAGTCTGTAAGGTATACCAAACTCCAGTAGCACTGCTCTCAGAAAACCCCATTCGACAGAATCATAGGCTTTCCTGATGTCCACTTTGATTATGCATCTGGGAGAGACAGCCTTCTGGGAATAGGCTCTAATTAATTCATGGGCCATGATGACATTGTCCAGAATATTCCTCCCCTCAATGAAGGCTGACTGTGCCTGCCCAACCAGGTAGTCCACCACTATTTTCAGCCTATTTGTAAGAATTTTTGCAATGACTTTATATAATGTTGAGCAGCAAGCAATTGGCCTGAAATCCTTAACATGATATGGATTCTTCACTTTAGGGATCAATGTAATAGTGGTACAGTTGACTTCTTTCAGCAACTTCCCATTCTGAAAAAACTTCTGCACTGCATCTATCACCTCTGCCCCCACAATAGGCCAGAACTGTTTGAAGAACTCTGCAGGGTATCCATCTATCCCAGGGGCCTTATCATTTGGGAGATTGTGGACTGTCTGAGTGATCTCTTCCTTTGTTACTGGAGCTAGGAGTTGCTGCTGTTGGTGCAGTGATAGACATGGCCCATCCCTAGCCAAATTGATATCAATTCCAGGTAGATGGTCTGCTGCTGTGCCTAGTAGCTGTTGGAAAAATTGAGTGAATTCTTCTTGGATCTGATGTGGATCTGTGATCCTCATCTGGTTATCATTAAGTATGCTGCTCACCCTGTTTCTGGCTTGTCTGGATTTCATATACGCATGGAAGTATTTAGAGTTGCTGTCACCCAACTGAATCCAGTGTGCCCTTGACTTCTGCCTCAATATCTGTTTTTCGATACCTTCCCATTTTTTAATGTTCAGTAATAACTTCTTCTCTTCTGTGATCACTGTTTCATTGAAATAGTCTTCATTCAGTTTGCTTTGGGCTATTCTCAGATCTTCCTTCAATTGTTGCAGCTTTGTTTCCACAGACGAGTGTTCCTGTTGAATAGCTCTGGCCTCTTGTTCAATTCTCCTCAGTTTGTTCCAAATAGAGTACATGGTGTGTCCCTGAATTTGTTGATCCCAAACTCTCTGAACTATTTCCTTGTATTCAGTTTGTTGCATAACTGTTTGCAACAGCCGATATGGTCTCTTCACTTTAGCTTTGACAATGTCAGTCTCTATCAATATTGGGATATGATCTGAGATTCCGGGCAACATATAAACTACTTCCACTCCTGCGTACAGGTTGAACCACTGGGCATTGCCAAAAGCCCAGTCAATGTGGCTATAGATTCTGTCAGTAGCATCCCTTTTATTACTCCATGAGAAAGAAGAAGCTGCCCTACTCATATGTCATCAATACACCCTTGGAAGTCTGCAATCTCAGAAGGGTGCACTGGCTGTCCATTGATTTCTTCAACTCCCAAAGGACTGTTGAAGTCCCATACTATGAGCCAAGGCCCATTTTGCTGTATAGCTCTCAAGCTCCTCCAGAGTGTTGCCCTTTGTTGAGTGGTGTGAAGACCATATACAAATGTGACATAGCTACTGAATGTTGAGTGTCTGTCCTTTACTTGACAGTGAATTGTCTGATCAGTGCTGTCCGGTATTGTCACTTGGACATTTACCTCTTTCCACAATATACATATTCTGCCATTGGGGCCATATAATAGTTATTCCCTACAGTCCAGTCATCTCCCAGTTTCTTGTAAACTGCCATTGCATTATGTTGTTTTACCCTAGTCTCTAGGCAGACTATCATATCAACTCTATTAGTCTTCACAAATTTGACTAACTCTCTCTGCTTAAAGGGCTTATTTAGCCCTCTAATGTTCCAGGATATAAGTCTCATAGAGAAACAGTGGATCCGCCTGGGTCACCTGGCTCTAAGCTGCATTCACCCTGCACCTGGTTATCATCAGGGGGTTCAACTATGGTGAGTACTGCAAAGGTATTCCTCCTGGCTACCTCAACATAGTTGGTCATTCTGGTTTGATTCTTGTCCTTTGGGCCTCGAACAGCTGCAACTTGCTTGCCTTTGTTATTCCTTTCTATATTCAATGTCTCAGCAGGTTTCTCAGCAGGCTTATCGACTTGTCTGTCACTTTGTTGCCCTTCCACTGTCACCTCAGCAGTAGCTTTTAGTTGCTATTGTGCTCGTGTTACCTTCTTTTTCCTCCTTCTCTGTCTCTGGATGTCTGCAGTCTGTTGCTCCTGCTGACACTCACCATTCTTGTGTCCAAATGAGTTGCATTCAAGGCAGAATGTTGATTTCCATTCATACTCAACACTTTGTGTCCATGCTTTCCCATCTGGAATCTCTATATGGATATCCTCAGGCAGAGGTTGAGTGATATCCACTTCTACAAGGACCCTCGCGTAGGATATTCTTCACACTCAGCAGTTAGCCTATCAGTGCATAGGGGCTTACCCAGTGAGCTTGCTATTCTGCCAAGGTTCTCCTCAGCCCAACATTGTATCAGAAGTCCAGGGAAGTTGACCCAAATTGGGACAATTCGCATCGACTCATTTTTAATCTGAAATTCAGGATCCCATTCTTTCAAAATCATAGGTCTGCCATTGAAGGTGTATGGCCCTTTCTGTATGACAAAATTCTTCTCCTCCATAGATTCGAATTTGAAGATGAAATACCCATCGTTGTGTAGCAATAGGGTAGGCGTTGTAACCTCACTCCAAATGCCATAGGATACTTCAACATTTCTTTGAAGGAAGGGTTACCTCCCAGTACATAACCAATTAGGGCATACCTCCATTTCTGATTTTGGTTCTCTATCTCCTTCGGGTTCAGCTTAGCAATTTTGACACCATCCTTCATCAACGGAGGGTAGAATTTCAATTACATGCCCTGCTTTTGGGTCCGATTCCCTTTGACAACTTCCGCCATTGTCGGTTTCTCCGCCATTTTAGGTTTCTGAGTTTCAGTGGAGTAGGTGAGTTTCCTGGCCATCGTCGCTCCATCCGCACCCTCCTTCTCCTTCTCCGGCGGTGCCTGCATGACCGTCGGGGCACTCCCCATTCCAGGGAACCAATGCATAAGGGGTCTTGGGGTTAACTTTTGTGGGATTCCACTTTATGGTGTAATTACTCTTGCCATATTTACAGTGATGAAGCGGTTAGTATGGGTGGTTGGTAACGGTGGTTGTTTGCCGGCGGCGTCTTGCTTGCCTGTCGCCAGAGCTTCTCTCTCTAGTTCTGTTTGTTGCTTCCGCAAACCTTTTCTCTCTCACTCCATACAGATTTCAAACTTGGCCAGGGAAGCTTCTACTTATTTGAATTCTTTCCTTCCCTAAAGAAATACTGAAAAGTGAAAACCAAAGCTCAAAACAAAGAACAGTTTGTGGATGGGGGACTTTTGTATTCTATTTATACCTCTTGCTACTTTATACCTGACTTATACGGTTCGCTTGATAAATAAAGTTGCTGTTAATGAATTTTTTTCTGTTGAATAGTTTTGATACACAAATTAATTTTCTACTTTGGCTATGATATGTAACATGTATGAATGTTCTTGTCGAAAACCACAATCTAACAGTTTCTTGGTTGAACTTCAAGTTGATGTATTACATTTTGCTTCTATGTAAATAAGTTTCTTGTAAAACTTGGTTCCTTAGAGGTAGGAGTGTTTTTATTAAAAATCGAACCATATCGGCAAACAAAATCGATACTTTTTGGTTTGATTTGGTTTGGTTTTGGGTTTGAATTTTAAAAACCTATCAAATTTGATTCAGTTTTGATTTTAATAAGAAAAAAATCAAACCAAACCGACTATAGCAGTAGCTAGTTCAAATTTATTATTACACACACACACACACACACACACACACACACACACACACACACACACACACACATATATATATATATATATATATATATATATATATATATATATATATATATATATTAATAGTTTGCACTTTTAATATAGTTTTTTACCTTTACATTTTAGTTTGATTGGTAGTTTTCTTTTGTTAAGTGTAAGAATTTATTTCATGTTAAGAATAATATATTTTTAATTGAGTCCTTAAATTATTCATCACTATTAGATTCAATTATCATCAATATATCTTGATAAATATTGAATTTCTCAAAGGACAATTGATTTGATAGTGTTACTTTAAAAATGTGATCTCTGGAATATGTGTTTGGTAGTGTATGTCTTATATTTTAAAAAAACCGATAAATAACCGAAAAAACCAAAAAATTAACATAAATATAATAGAGAAAAACTGATTTAATTAGTTTAATTTAATTTTAATATTTGAAAAATTAATTTTTTGATTTGATTTTTTTAAAGGAAAAAATCAATCCAAACGGAACCATCAACATATGCAGTAAAATTGCATTTTGAATGTTGGTATGCCTGCAATTTTGTTGGTGACCTGTTGCTTTGGGATTATAAGGATATATCCTATTAACACAACATGCCTCTTGATTCAATATAAGTAATATGATTATGCAATAAGGACACGCTCGTGCCTCTTATGATATATGTTCACAAGTCTAAGATCGATTAGGAGCTTTAAATATAAACAATAGGAGATGAGAAGAGGTCCACTCTTCTTCACTTTTGAATTACTGAGAAGAATAGAACTTTTTTTTTTTAAAAGTAAAAGTATATTTTATTCCAAATCTTACAAATCAAGTACATGATAGATGATGACCATCTATTCCAAATATTCTATATAACTATAGTACATAGCCAATCAAGATAAAAATCTATGGGTAATGGTTTAATGTTCGTAGTACATTTCTCCACTCGTGAATTGAATCGCCTCTCGTGTGGATATGTATTACCAACTCCTTGCACACTTTATCTGTCCGCCAGTGTCCACCCTGGAATCTCATTCTGTTTCGCTCGCGCCAAATAAGTGCAACCACGGTTCCAAACAGACATGCAGTGATTCCAGCTATACCATTTTTCCGTTTCGCTTGCTTGTTAATCCATTCACATTCCGATTCCCAATTGGAGATGTGTCTCTTATGGCCCAACCAGATTAATAACCGATTCCACAGCTCCTTAGTCTTACAACATTCAAAGTATAAATGGTCGAAAGTTTCGCAACACACTCCGCAGAACACACATTCTTGCGGAACCTGACTGTTATATTCCTGTATTTTGTCCACAGTAGATAATTTTTTGTGCAGCGCCAGCCATAAAGTAAATTTATACCTGGGGTGGAGTTGCTGTTGCAGTACGATGGCTCTCCATTGGACTTTGCGATATTGAGGGATTTGATGATTATATAACTTCTTTATACTAAACTCATTCCCATTTTGAAGTTGCCGGAGTCGACTATCCAAGTTCCCCTGAAGGATTGTGATGCCAAGTATTAGTTCCCTCGATTCAAAGATTTTCCTGATTGCCCAGGCCGCGGCTTTGGGCACAGGGACATCCGCAGTGCTTTTATTTTTGATGTAATAAACATGCACCCATTTTATCCATAGACTGTCCTTTTTCTTGGTCAATGCCCAGAGATGTTTGACGACCGGAGCCTTGTTCCAGTTGCCTAATTTTATTATATTCAGTCCCCCCGCAGTGCATGGCAAACAAATTGTTTCCCATGCCACCAGTGTTTTCTAGATGCAGTTGTTCCTGTCCAGAGGTAAGAACGGCATATCGCTTCAGTCATTTTGAGTATCTTCTTGGGCATCAGAAAGATTTGGGACCAGTAGGCTTGAATTCCAAACACTACTGATTTAATCTGTTGCAACGACCAGCATAGGATAGAAGTCTTCTCGACCAGCATGTTATTTTTGCTGTGATTTTTTCCACCAGAGGCCAGCAGTTAGCTACGCTTAGTTTCTTTGAGTCCAGAGATACTCCTAAATATTTAAATGGGAGATGGCCAACCGAGAAGCCTAACAGCTGAAGGATAGCCTCTCTTTGCCCATGCGAAGTACCTGCTATGTAGATAGCACTCTTATATGCGTTTGCTTGAAGCCCCGAGACCATCGTGAACTGTTGTAGGGTCTGTTTCAGCAGCTTCACTGACAGAAGGTCAGCTTTGCAGAACAGGAGGAGGTCATCCGCAAAACATACATGTGCAATGTTCAACTTCTTGCATCGCGGATGGAATTGGAACTCTTTTTTCGGCATCAGTTGCATCATCTCTCTGTTTAGGTACTCCATTACTATAACAAAGAGGTATGGGGACATCGGGTCGCCTTATCTTAAGCCCATTTTACCTTCGAAGGGTGCTGTGAGTCCCCCATTTATGTTGAGTGAATATCCTATAGATGAGACACATGCCATAATCCATGTGATGAACTTGCTAGGAAAGCCCAATGCTTGTAGTAATCTGTTCAGAAATGGCCATTCCACTGAGTCGTAGGCTTTCTTCGAATCAACTTTCAGTACACATCTAGGGGAAATGCCCTTCCTAGAATATCCTTTGAGTAGCTCCTATGTGAATAATATATTGTAAACAATGTTGCGACCCTCAATAAAGGCTGACTGTGACTTGAAGAATAGAACTTAAAACCTACATTATGAACAACTTTTGTGTGTGTAGAGTTTAATGTCCTAATTTATTTTGTTTAGATGGAAGAAGGTTTGAGATAAATTTGGTATCGACTTTTGAAGATTTATTTGATGATGAAATACTCAAGTTTGTACAAATATATTTACTATAAACGAACAAATTAAAAATTAGTATAATGCCAATATATAGATCCCTTCATGTGACGCACGGGGCTATTCCTTTCTGGTATAGTATACATAAATTGTATTTTTGTTTATCGATCTTTTTAATCATTCAATTTTCTAAATTCACAAGCTAGATTAATTCGAATTTGTGCCACATAACTCATCTAAAAAGGTAAAAAGTTCTTTATAAAAAAAATTATTTATTCCAAAAAAAAAAACAGAATCTCAATTATTTCACCACATCCCGAATAATTGTTTTATCTGATTTTAGTTTTGATACAACACCTGTGGACTGTGGTAAAAGGGACCCTAAATTCTACTAATAGGAATGTCAAAAGGGCAATAGGACTCACATGTCATTATCGGTAGCAAAAAAGAAAATCTAATAAAGTATAACAAAATCAGCAAAATGTACAAACCGCTCGATCACTTTACACACTGGTCCATTTTACATAGTGGATCTTGACGTTCCAATCCAACATATACAGCAAAAATAGTATTTTTATTTGACAAAATAGCTTTCTAATTTTCGAAATTTGATAAGGATTACTAATTATAATTTTCAATTATTTGTGATTTTTAATTATTTTCTTAACTTAATTTTTTGAGAGTCAATATCTCGAAAACTGATGTAATAAAATATACGAATGTACTGCATGCCAAAAAATATATTTTTCAAAAACTATATGTTGCCGTTTACACACTGGTCCATATTACATAGTGGATCTTGATGTTCCAACAATCCAACACACAGCAAAATATACTGTTTTCATGTTTAACCAAAAAGAATAATCCTCTCAAATAATATCTGTGAGCCTTAACGCTAACATGCGCCGGGCTCTCTCCTCCACCACCGCCACAACCACCGCCACCGCCAACATCGATTTATTTCTCTAGGGTTTTCTTTTGGTGGGCCCACAATATTCTGATCCAATTCATTTAAAAGAATAATAAAGCAAACCCTTAGTCCTTCAAAAAATGGGTCTTTTAAGTGTGTGGGCAGCTGGGTTTGTGGTTTTATTGATGGTCTTTGAAGGACTGGCCTCGCCGGAGACTAGGACGATGTCGTTTCGTTCAGTTTGCCCCTTGAAATCCCTTAAAGATTCGATCTTTATGGGGTTTCATCAAGATTTGACATGCCCGTTAGATGGGATCCAATCTTCTTATATGGCTGGAGTTATTCAGGTATATAAGCATTGTGCTTATATTGTATGTTGTCGCATAATGTTTTCAGCTTTTTGTATGAATCTGTTAGATTTTTGGGTGTTTTTCCTTGTTAGCTAGGTGCAAAGATAATTTTTTTTTGGGGTTTGTAGTGATGAATTGGTGATGATTCTTGTCTTTATGAGTTGAATTTTTGTGAAGTGATTAGAATTTTTGGATTATTTATCTGCTTTTAGAGAGTGAATATTGTGTTGGAGATAACTAGTGAAGAATTTTGAAATACTTTTTTGCTTGGACCTTGGTTCTAAAGTGAAAACATGATGTGAGTTACACCAATATATGGAGAGGCAAGTGTAGGATAGAATGCCGATATTAAACTTTTACATGTTGACTCTGAGCTCTTAGATTGGAAATAATGAATCCTCGTTGCGTGGAGTATTTGGGTATTCAAGCAATATATGTAACAAACTGGAAATTAGCTACGTATTATGTAAGCTTCTATTTTTATTTGTCAATTTCCAGGAAATAGTGAATACTGCATTGGGCCATAGATCTGAGCTTCAAATGCTTTTCAATTGTTGTTGCTAGTCCAAATTGAGTTGGTTTGTGCAGCTAAATCCGTATGATGTGTAACGAATACACTGTATTTACTGAATAACCCTACCACTCTGAGAAACTAAAGATCTGCCGAAATCATTGGATATGTTTCAGTCCCATGGCATCTTGGGCTAGCAAAATCAAAATGCTTTGAAGATTATTTTGCATAGTCATGTTGATTCTTGCTAGTTGGGAATAGGTTTTAGACTTAGCAGAGAACTTCTTTTATGATTATTATTATTATTATTATTATTATTATTATTTTGTGTGTGTATATATATATATATATATATATATTACTTGCACTTTTATTTTATTGTGGTAATTATGATGATATGAGTTGAGCTAATAAAAGGAATGAGGATTCATATCACCATCCCAAACTTGTTTGGGATTGAGGCTTAGTTGTTGTTGTAGTCGCGTTGATTATCTTCCGCCTTCATCTGATTTATTAGTTGGTTTTACGTAGTAATGGTGGTTGATGTGGTTCTAATGCGTTACATTTTCGTAGAGTTGTATGCGTGGTTCTCGTCAAGTGAATCTGCAATAGTCATATGTCATGGGTGCTTTCTTAGAGATGAGAACTGAAGATACATAAGAGCTAGTCTAGGTCATTAATTTCCCCGGAGGGTCCGTAGCAAGTGCATGATACATGACATGTGATGAGGCCTAGGTCTTTATTCATTCATTGTAGGAGGAACAAACGCCATTGGATCACCATGCACTTGATATAAGGAGAAGGAATAAACACAATTTGTACTCACTTATCCAAAAAAAAAAAAAAAATTTGTACTGATGAAACAAGAAAAGGGAAAAAAAGAAGAAGGAATGAAGAGAGACATAGCTCTCAATTATCAAATAATACAGTTTATCTATGTGCCCCGACCCATGAATCTAGGGTTATAATATGGAACCTTTCAGATGTAAGAGTACATAAGTACTGTGTCAAAAACATTATAGGTTTGATGACTCGCAATTATCCAATTCTACATAGTGGGATAAGTTAGAGCATGCCGAGTTGGATCACTTTGGCTGTTGAATATGCATTACCAGTGGGTACACCCTCACCCTGTGTCATATGTTTAAATCCGAACTTGTGATGTGATATCGCTGCCTCCTCTATCTTCATTCAACTGGTTTCATATCTTCTTATGATGTATGATGGCAACCTGTATAAGTTGGTTCAAACACCCACTCCTGCCCTCACTCCTAGAACATTTATTATGTTATTTATTTTCTTGAGAAGTTCTAATGTTTCGTTTTTCTTTTTTTTACTTTGAAGGGAGATGAACTGTTATTGCAGAGGGCTCTAAATATGATCCACCGGAATACACATGATTATGTTGCTTTGCTTTTCTATGCATCCTGGTGTCCTTTCTCTGGAAGTTTTAGGCCAAAATTTTCTGTCCTGTCTTCTTTGTTTCCTTCAATTCCCCATTTCGCAATTGAAGAGTCAGCTGTTAAGCCAAGGTTAGTGTGAAATTAATGTTTTACATTGATGTGCTTTCTCTATATTGTGCTGACAACTAAGAATGTCTTCTCAGCACTCTCTCAAAGTATGGAGTTCATGGATTTCCCACTCTCTTTCTTTTAAACTCCACAATGCTCATACGGTATCATGGCTCTCGCACCCTTGATTCACTGGTTGAATTCTACAGTGGCACTACTGGTAAGCATGTTTGTTAAACTGTATTATTGTGTTTTGGACTTGGTGCCCCTAAAAGGGGAATCTGTATAGAATTAGTAACATTATCCTGCAACCCCCCCCCCCCCCCCCCCCCCCACCCCAAAAAAAAGGAAAGTACTAAAAAAGGACAATTGCTGGATGGGTTCTGAGTGTTAAATATGAATTAATCCAAATTGTTGGTGATTTCACTTTTGCTAAGGTGATTTTGCATTTTCGGGCAGAAGGTGATTTTGCATCTTGAAAATGCAGCATTTCGGCAATTTCTACGCCTTAATTTTCTTTTCAAAACTTCCATTTCCCTCTTTTAGTACTTTACTTTCAAATTATTGACGAGTTATGTTGCCTGTCTAATTTGGTATCCATGCGCATACATCATTAACTATGTTTTCTGGCTGCAATTAGGTTTCAAGCTAATGCATGTTACTTCAGATTCAGAAGTGTAAAATATGCTGTTCGTTTATTCTTTTGAGATTGCAGCTTATTAAGTGCAGCCATCGTTCCGACTTTCTTTATCTTAAGCCCTCTGTCTAAATGTGAAACAGGTTTTCAGATTGCTTCAGTGGATGACACTTCTCTTGGCAAGACTAGATGCTCTTCGAATCATTTGAAATTGCACGGCAGTGACCAGGAAAACTGTCCATTCTCCTGGGCCAGGTCTCCTGAAAACCTTCTTCAGCAGGAAACTTATTTGGCCTTGGCCACTGCATTTGTGCTAATGAGACTGCTTTATAAGTTATTTCCAGCATTACGAAAGATTGCTCATTGCAGCTGGGAAAGGTCCAATTTACATATAAGAATAAGAGGCTTGTGGGAGCTTCCTCTGCTCTATCTGAACCGAGCAATACAGTTATGTAATTCACTGCAGGAGCCATGCAAGAGAAGCAACTTGCAGGAAGGAGCTATGAACGCCAAGGCATGGGCTTCCAAGTCTTTAGCTTCTGTTTCATTTGGAGAGTCGAGCACTAGCCGGGTGGTACCGGTAAGCTCCACTAACTGCTTCATTTGATGGCCAATATCTAAAATCATAATGCTCTTTGAGAATTATTTTAGCCACCGTCATTGTGGTTGGTGTTACCTGATTGGGGCAGCGCTGTGCAACGTCGAGCATTCGAAACAATCTGCTTCAGTTTCATGTAATGTAGATTAGAATTTTTTCCCTCACCGTCAGGAAATAATGTATCAAATTTGTATATAGCTTTAACTAATTGGCAGAAATTTTGAATTCAGATCTGTGTCTGTGTAGTCCAGACGCTGTCTAGTTCCATTTGTATGCTAATTTGACTTGAATTAGATCCTTTGCGAACAAAAGTCAGGTAACCGATCTAAGTTCAGAACACGTTTTTTCTTTCTATCTCTAAACACTCTGCATGCAAGACACTGATGAGAAGAAGTGCAGACGCGAGAAAACTATTTTGAAGAACTTGCTTGAAACAATATGCCATCCAGGAAGAATTAAGTATGGTTTTTCTGAAGAAATGATGAGCTTGAAATGCTTAAACTTTATAAGTAGTTATTAAAGGAAGTTCTGAAGTTTGCATACTAGAGGAAATTCTATTTGCTATTTTTTACTAAGTTTATTTTATGTTTTTTTTTAAATATGATAATGATACTCGTTTCCTATTATACCTTAGTCTTGAAGCTAAGCTTGTGTGTGATATTGAATCATATCCTATCTTTTACCTCTTCTATTAGTATCATTTTAACTCTAGGACAAGAAAGTTATATTACAATTTGTATAAGTTAAAATAAAATGAAAATCATTTCACGAGGCATAAAATATAAGTAGACCTTCCTCCCCCCTTTTCCTATTTTAGGCATTCAAAGTGGTTTTCAACTGACAATAAATTGTCTTATTGTAAGGTAAGGCCTTTTGTTTTTTGCTTTATTTTGTCACTTTTGAATTATTGACACACTAACTACACAATGTGTGAAGCTCAATAATGTGCTTTTTGTTTGCTTTTGGTTTTTGTTCAATTGAAATTACTAATCTGTACTATTATTCCCTCTTTGCCCCCAAGTATTAGAAGAAAATGAGAAAAAGGAGGTCCTTATCAAAGGGAAAAAAGAAGATAACTGTTACACTTGTTTGGTTTGTGGGATTAGGTTGAGGTTGTCTTAACTTTGACTTGGCTTAAATCAGTTGATTAAGAGCTGATACTACAGTTCCAAACCACCCTCCTTTTCTGAAGCAAATTATCATATCCTTCTGGACATCGCCAACTCCAAGAGTTGAGGTATGTCCTGTTAAAATTATCTTCTATCATTCTCTTCTAGGGAAGCATTTTTGTGCTGTATTTTCTTTTTTAAGCACCCTTGCTCTTTATCTCCAAAGCTCGTTCAGTAAGCTTGTAATATTGTGTTCACTTTCTAGTGTCCTGCTGTTAGCATCTATGAGGAACATAAAGATAATTTCTGTATTATATTTTACAAAAATGGCCTATTCTATGAATCCTAAATGCGCTGCACAAGTGAGTTTTACACTAACAGCTTATTTGGATGGTTGTTATCATATTGTATTTTTATTTCAAAACAATGTTTGTTTTAATTATTTCATTAAAATTAGTTGTATTGTATTGGTGATTCCATTGTTTCGGAACAATGAAAAATCCTTTTTTTTCAAACAACCGGTTTGGTGTGGGCGGAATTATTTCTTATTTTTTTTTTCAATTATGTCCTAACTTATTATTTCACAATTCTATTTTACCCTTTATATTGTTTTTCATTTTAACTCCAAATCTCCAACTTATAACCTATTTTTTTTAGACCAATGGTAAAGGTGTTCTGCGCTTCTGTTTTATTTTTTTTCCTAATTTGGTTGTAACTCAATTTTAATTAGTTGTGCTCGTTTGTCTCGCTCTTTTGTTCTGCTTTCTTATTCTGTTTTGCCTTTCTCTATTTTGTTTTTAAAAATTATTTTTATGCATAACTTTTAATAAATTTAATATTTAAACAATTCAGAGTATTTTAATAAACTTATCAGTTACAGTACATTACAATACAGTCGAATCAAACAACAAAATATTTTTTAACAATAACAAATAATATAATTTATCCGAAGTCCAAATATTATATACATAAAACGATACGGTGTAATAAGATATAATATAATAACATAATATTGACAATGGTGAATAGGGATCCAAATAAAGCGTAAACGGCGTTGGTTGTTTCCAGAGAAGGATGACAACTCATTTTTGGGTGCAATCAAATTCTCTATCCGACTATTGATCTCGAAAGGTTTTTTTTTAATCATGGTTTCTGAATATCGCTTTACGAACCCAATTATTTGTACCCATTAGGTTTCATGATTTCAGTGTGGATGTACGGTTAGTTCTATGGGGTTCCCGAGACGCGGCCGGTTTATAATACTGGCAGTGGCCTTCCGGGGGCTCGAACTGACGATCTGAATGACTTTGTCCTCAAGCCTTTATCAGTCGAGTTACCCTCGGGGTGATCCCGAAAGGTTATTGTGATATTTACAGTGGGATATGGCTCTGGCCATGTGAATTGATTGTGATGCAGTCTAGTTTTAGATAATGTTTCTGTTTCAAGTAAGAAATAACTAACGTGGGTGTTCATTTAGGTAAGTTTGTGGTCAACAAGCTAAAGTTTGTGAAGCTTGCTTAAATCTGTCTCCAGGCAGACGTATAATCTGTTGATAAGCGGTTTACAGAACGAAAAATTGTAGTTTATCGGTTGTCTTGTGGATTATGTAAAGTAGGAGAAAAATTATTTTCTCGCTCCTCGTTCGTCCGTGGAGATAAGTTAAGATCCGCCTTTTCAGCCAGAACATATAGGGCTAAAATTGCTCCAGAATAACCACTCGATAACGGGAGGTTATCCTGCTTTGCGCAATTTCATTATTGTCAACTTCTTCAGCCTTGACGTACATTGTCAATAATTTTATTATAATAAATTTCCTATATTCATCCGGAATCTGCAAAAAATCTCTAAGAGTTTCAGCATCTTCAATGTTAAACTCAAAATAACAAGCAAACTGCGAAGTCACAGAATATAAAAATCGACCGGTTATTTTAAGCTTCACTGAAAGTTTCCTCAGATTTAATTTTTTACATAATAACGATATTGTTTCTCATACTCCATTGTAAGCGGCAATTTAACATGATACTATCGAGATGAACTATACCTCACAGAGTTATTCTTTATTACAACCTTCAACCCCCCCCCCCCCCCCCCTCCCCAAACTCCAATATAATGAAACCTGTATTTTTGGCTATTTAGACATTATAAAAAGTGTTTGATAACAAGAAGAAAAGTTTGAATGGAAGTTAGAATATTTTTTGGATTTTCATAGAATCCCAATGCCTTTAAATAAGGCAATGCCTAGCTTGAGGGGCTGAATTTTTTTTATGTATAGCGCGGTATTACATCGCGCTATACCCATTTGAATTATTATTATATCAGTTAACCGCAGGAGACTTATTGATAGGCCCACAAACAGATATAGCGCATTATAATACCACGATATATGTATTTTTTTTTTAGATAAACTGTCGATTTCATTGATTCAAAAAAAGATATGTACAATGTATTCCTATGGTAGTAGTATGGACTCCTACTACTAATTACGTTTCAGTTCTAACTACACAACTCATATAGACAACTCTAACTAGTAATTAAGGATCAAAACTAAGGGTAGCAGTTGAGCATTTGTAACCCTTCCTGCCACCTTTTACACTTCATATTTCTTGCATGTATTAACAATGCCACTTCTTTGCAACACTGGTCTTCATCAAATGGCTTGTTCTCAAATCTGATCAAGTTTCTACTCCTCCATAGCAATGCAACAGTAGTAACAAATGCAGTGGCAGTGATTGGCTGCTGCCAGTTTTTACTCTTAACTTTGCTACAAATCCAGTTCACTTCATTCTCCCAGCATTCAATGATCCTAGCATGTCCCAACCACATACAAATTCTTCTCCATATTCTGTTGGTAATGTCACATTCAAAATAAAGATGCTTGAACTCTTCATCATGCATTTTACAGAATGCACACAATGTTGGCATTTGTATGCCTATAATCTGCAACATCTCAACTGTGGAAAGTTTTTGTTGAGCAGCTAACCAAACAGTAAACTAATTGGTGGGCTCACAAATAGGTATGGCGCATTATGATACCTCACTATATATAACGCAGTATTATATCGCACTATATATAACACGTTATTATACCGCGCTATACTTTAACGATAGAAACATCGTTAAACTACAATGTGATATAACATCGCGTCATATGTAAAAAGAACTTTTTTTAGATAATAAAAATATACTTAAGTCCAAAAATTTAATATTTAAGTTCCGGACTCTACAAAACATACTAAGACTTGCCCCACACCCCGTGCTTTGACTAATTAGTTATCTTTGAGAGAAATTGTCAAGGTCATAACTCATGATTGATTGGTAGTTGGGACCATGATTGCTCCATTCAGTCAATTTGTTGCGATCAACTTGATTGTTTTTATATTTTTAGTGCCTGATTCCAAGATGGTACATCTAGACTAAACTTGTTTCACAAAATAGTGAAGCGATTTGTCTAGTCAAAAGAACAAGCTCGTCTTGGGGCTTATGATTAACTTGGATAGAATACTAAACAATGCACAAACGAAAGCTGCGAAAAACATCTAAAAATGCCATTCTGTTATAAAATGAAAGAAATTTAGTAAAACATGAACAAAAATTATAAGCAACTTAGTGAAACATGAACAAGAAATATAGATAGAGAGAAGGAAGAGATTTTCTTTTTCAATTATGTGTCTTTTCCTATCTATTACAAGGCCTTTATATAGGCATAAAAAGTGAAGAAAATATGTCATGGAATATGTCATCGAACATACAAAATATGTCATTAAGCATTTGAGATGAAGATCATGGAAGATGAGTAGATATCCAACATATTATGATATTTATCATAATACTCCCCCTTTGGATGTCCATAGATAATGTGCCTCATTAAAACCTTAACTAAAATAAAATCCAATGGGAAAAAAATTCTAGAAAAGGAAAAAGAGTACACATATCTAACAATATGCATTTTTGTTGCCTCGTTAAAAAAACCTTGCAAGGAAAACCTAGTGGGACAAAACCTTGTAAGGGAAAAAGAGTGCAACACGCATTAACTCCCCCTGAAAAGAGCATCAATTCACTTCCTTGAGCCTTAGCATTCCAATCTTGTGTACCATCTTCAAGAGATCGTTGGTAGAGATTTGATAAATAAATCAGCCATATTAATTATAATGAATATTTGCACCATGAAATCATAACTCGTGATAGATATATAATGTCTTCACAAATATCGTGGAATGGCTCTTCAATATCTTCATAAATGTATCATCTCTATCACATTATCATGCTTATAGTTATAGCAAGATACATTTGTGCATAAATTGCACTGAGAAAGTGGTACCTCAAGATCAAGAATTGTAGATGCTTCAAGTAACTTAAATCTTTTATGGATTGTCATATAAGTTAAGTCATATAAGCCATATTATAGACTTTAGATGCATATCAAGTTTTCATGTCATGCTAGACATATAAGATATCAAAAACTGATTACACATACCATTGACTTTATACTTTCAAGTATTCGAACTACATGTCCAAAACTACATGTCTTTCATATGGAATCAATTCTACTTGAATTGTATCTATTCCGTTTGGCCAATATTTTTGTTTGTATTCGACAAACTTAAGATCCTCATCGATATTTAGCGCTATCATAAATGTCGTCGACGAACATTTTATATCGGTTCCAATAAATTTTCATAAAGACATAACATATAGAGTTTTTCATTCATATATTCAGGTACCTGAATCTCTCATGAGATTTTATGAAGTGTTATGTCATGTGACCTTCTAGATCACTTACCTCCTTTATTATGATCACTTTGATCATTTGCTCATCTTCTTTATCAAGAAGTTTATTTGAAACCGATTGTCTATACGCTTTAAGCGTACCAAAGACTTTGTCCTTTTAGGACTTAATATGAACATTTGCAATGAGAATATAATTACTTTCTTTGGGTCAGCAAATGCGTATGACGTGCTTTGAAATATGTTGCAATTGAATTATCTTTTTATGAACTTCAAGTTCATATTATGATATTCGAGGATCTATATATACAAATGATAATCCGTTCCATGTAACTTTTTCTCAAGTGTTTATCATGTCTCCCCCTCATGTTAGAAAAACTAACTTGTTTCCTCAACTCTGGGAACCCATCTTTGTGCATTATCATGTTAATATACAATACACATCAATAATAATAAGATGAAATTATTTGGTTCCTGACCCTGAACCACTTGTGAGGGGAGAATATAATATACTCTCGTATATAACCTATATCAAATTGATATAGATAACTTTGTTCTCATAAGCAATAGTTTAGCTATTAAGTGGAGGAACTCAATAAATTATTTTGCTAAACCAACAATGATATAAACCAACTTATCAAGATGAACTATCTTGAATAGAAAATCTGGAAATTATGCTCGAAATTAGATTACTAAGCAAGTTACCTCGCAAGCACCGGCCAGGTTGCAGGTTAATAATAATCGCACATGTAACCATCTCATAGATGCATCTTATGTGATATACATGGCAGGTGAATGGGCCCATATTCACCTTTGATATTTCCAGAATTTATGGGATTCAACCCCAACTTTAGTTGGTCAATTAATTAATGAGAACAAGTAATACAAGAGAATTCATAAAGAACTTTCTAGTTCTTTAATATTTACCCATGTGAATTCTCTATTATTGTTGCACATCATACTTAAATTGATATGGCTAACCCGAATGCCAACTGAATAAATTATCAATATTGATAAAATTCCGGTTTACATCATGGAATGTGCAATTATCGATAAACTCTAAGTTTATTATGATATGAGTTTTTATATCAATAAACATCCACTTTATTGTGGCATTCTTTTGTTTGTATAGTACAAATTGGAGAATAAAACTAGTAGCTTTTCACATACATATTATCCCGCTACAAGTTGTAGTAATAGAATATATCAAATCTTTCCTTTATTTATAGTCTTAATATAATCAATCGTTTTCGCGTATACTTTGGAAACTGAATAAGTTTCTTTGAGACTTACTACAATACAATACCTTATTGGTAATCAATTGTGTTTCTCCAAAATAATATAATTGGCTCTTAAAGAGTTCTCAATTAATTTGGTACTATCACATATTAATTAATATCCATACAGTGAATATTTCTTTTAAAGAGAAAGTTGTACCATTATGGTCATGTTAAAACTATGTGCAAGATATGTTTCTTGCATTATTATTGTCCTTTAATAATCATATTGTCAAAATATTTTGGCATACAACAGGTACGTGACCAATGACCATTCATGCCATAATAATGACATTATTTTCTTATATAATCTCAACCCTCCTTCTAGAGGTGAGTGTGGTATATTCAATACCAATAGCATATTCATATTCTTCCAATAATGAATATGTATTCATAAATCAGATGTTGTCACATTCACACCATGAATGGACCATAATCATCTATATGTGCTATATAAAATCTCATGTTAAATCGATTACAGAGATTACTTTCACAGAGTGAAGGATTATTTTGAGAATCCTTATTATTCTCTATCACAATGATGACAATTATAATTTCGTCTATTGCCACGTCCACATCCATTGATACCTTTACGGTAATAATTTTGTCTTCTTTCAGACTTATCACATACTGCTATCATGTTTTCTGCGGGGATATGTAATTTTGTTACCCTTTTCGAATTCGTAAATGCGTCTGCATTTGATTTGCTATTCTTTGCAAATGAATAATCTTTTACACCTCTTTTTCACAAATAGAGGCACGTGGATCAAGAAGAAATAATGATGGATTTTTCCACAACATTTCCCGTTTGGTTTCACCAACTTCTCCCCCTAATTTTGGGAAAAGTGTCTCATCGAATCGACAGTCTGCAAATCGTGCAGTGAACAAATCTCCTGTCAATGTTTCGAGGTAGCGAATAATGGAGGGCGATTCAAACCTAACATATATTCCTAACCTTCTTTGCGGACCCATTTTGGTGCGATATGGCGGTGCTACAGGCACATATACTGCGCATCCAAAAATTCTTACATGGGATATAATAGGTTCATGACCCAAAACTAATTGTAACGGGGAATATTTGTGATAATTTGTCAGTCTGAGACGAACTAGCATTGCTGCATGCAAAATGGCGTGACCCCAAACCGAAGTGGGCAGCCTCGTTTTCATGAGTAACGGTCTTGCTATCAACTGCAGACCTTTAATTAAAGACTCTCCAAGACCATTTTTAGTGTGAACATAAGCTACATGATGTTCCACTTTTATCCCAATTGATAAGCAATAATCATTAAATGCTTGGGATTAAAACTCAGCAACATTATCTAGTCTAATAGACTTAATTGAATTATCGAAAAATTGTGCCCGTAATCGAATTATTTGTCCCATTAATTTTACAAACGCAAGGTTGCGAGATGACAATAGGCACACATGAGACCATCTAGAAGATGCGTTTATTAAGACCATAAAATATCTGAACGACCCACTAGGTGGGTGAATAGGTCCACAAATGTCCCCTTGTATACGTTTCAAAAACGCATGTGACTCAATTCCAACCTTTGTTGGTGATGGTCTAATAATTAACTTGCCTTGATAACAAGAAGTGCAAGAAAATTCATTATTAAAAGAATATTTAAATTCTTTAATGGATGACCATTTGAGTTTTCTTTAATTCGTCTCATCATAATTGATCCAGGAAGTCCCAATCGATCATGCCAAAGTACGAAAGTATTGGAATCAATAACCTTTTGATTTACGGTAGAATATGCCTCAATTGCACTAATTCTTGTCCAATACAGGCCACAAGATAAAGATGGGAACTTCTCAATAACCCTCTTTTGGCCAGAGACATTCTTTGTAATGATGAGATATTCAAGATTATTCTCATCTATTGTCTCAATATGATATCCATTTTGACTAATATCTTTAAAACTCAACAGGTTCCTCTTGGACTTGGAGGAGAACATTGCATTCTCTATAATAAATATTGTTCATTTAGGCAGAGTTATAGTAGCTCTTTCAGAGCCTTCAATTAATTTACTACTATCAGAAATTGTAGTAACATCTGCCTTACAAATACTTAAATGAGAGAAATATTTCTTCTCTTTGAATATTGTATGTGTGGTACATGAATCAATTAAACAAATATTTTTACAATAGAATTTTGATCCAAGTTTATTTTGTGAGATATCCATACTTAATCTTGTATGTCTAGTTAGTGCATGCATCATTAAATTATTCAAGTTAATTAGCATGATTTAAAGTGTACTAAATACGTGTAGGACAATACCGGCTAATATGAATACACTTATTGCACTAAGATCTTTATCAAGCAATTAGTTATAATTTGGCTAAGTGATTTGACATGCTACATAACTAGTATTGTTACTTTTCTAGATTGACCATATAAAGGAATTATATGTGCACCTAAAGAATATAAAAATTTTAATATTGTAAAATCTATACCTACATAGTATCTCCATGTGTACTAATATTCTGTATGTAAGCTTGTCAAAATAAATAGTTAAATATAGCTAGTGTAGTATATCATGTTATACTGCACAATAATGTATACTCACACATTATGTTAGGTGTACCCAAGTACTTAAGCATGTAACTAGATATACTTGAATTCAATAAGAAAATAGACTTGAAAACAAAAATAATTTCAAGTAACATCATTATTGCTAACATGTTTTATTTCTACACAAAAGAAGATGAATATTCAATAAAAGCTTCTTGGATTTAGTCAAAGTAGGATGTAATATTTTAATGATGCAAACACTATTTATATTCATATTTTGGGTACGTACTACTGTCAAGAAAATATTATTGTTATCTAAGTCTATTGTTGATTACTTCTATTTATATTCTATTAATGCAAATCAATTAAGAAGTAGTTCATTAAAATCATTACATCTTTATTCATAAATAAAGAGATCATGTGAAGTATGAGTATCTTTCTCTTTCTATTTTTGTTTTTAAACATAATTGAGAAAAACTAAGTATCCAACAAAACATATCATTATTCTTATAAAAGAGAGGAACATGTTGTACATGATAATTTTAAATCAGAGTCGAGAACTTTAAAAGAAGATAACCTGCCGTGATAGATAGAGACTCGTACTGATAACGTGTTATAAAATGAAAGAAATTTAGTAAAACATGAACAAGAAATATAAGCAACTTAGTGAAACATGAACAAGATAGAGAGAATGGAAGAGATTTTCTTCTTCAATTGTGTGTCTTTTTCTATCTATTACAAGGCCTTTATATAGGCATAAAAAGTGAAAAAAATATGTCATGGAATATGTCATTGAACATACAAAATATGTCATTGAATATGTCATTACGCATTTGAGATGAAGATCATGTAAAATGAGTAGACATCCAACATATTATGATATTTATCATAATACATTCTAAGTTATAAAAATGGTTTATTTATACTATTCGGTAAAAGAGCATTATTTTTATACCATTATTGTTATACTTTGACCTATTCATACCACTTATTGCCAAACGGTCTCATTTTTTTGTTTTTAAATCATTAGAATTAGTTTTTCGACCTCACATTTTTACATATTTTTATATTATAGTTCTTCTTTATTTATGTATATATATATATATATATATATATATATATATATATATATATATATATATATATATATATATATATATATATTATATGTTAAATCTTCTTAAAATTTTGATGTATTTATATTTTTATATTTTGATTCTTTTCAAATGAAAATCTTCACTCCGTATCAACAAACAGAGGAGCCGGTGTACCTAAGAATTGGGCGCTCGATGCAGCCCTTGAAGGCTAATAAACTATGCAATTGAGTATTAAGGGGTGGTTTCGTACGTGGAGTAAGAGATAATAGTTCCGAGAGTAGCCGTGGGATTATTTTATTTTATATTTGGTTGAATTTTTAATTTGAAATTAACAATTTCGGAATTAATTAATTCTGTAATTAGATTTTATTCTATCTCATATTGAATGTAAGATAATAATTTTGAAATTAATTAATTCAAGAATAAACACTAAAATAACAAAAATGCCATTCTCTAAGGCTCTCCTCCCAAAAACTTTTAATAGACAAATCACAATTTTTGTGGGTAAAAGAACAAAAAGAATTTTCCCAGCTTAGGCAATCCTTTATCTAAACTACAAATAGTTAAGAATTTGAGTTGTATAATAAAAATTTCTACTTATTTTATTATAATATGTTAAATTATATTAAAAATATAAAAGATTTAACCCATGTTGAATGTGGAAGCAAGCTATGTTTCTCTTAGGCCTCAACTTTTTTACATTTAATGAAGGTCTGAGTCTTAATTATTCTTCAATTAAATATATTTTTTTTTACTTCATAACCTCTCAATAAGTCTGAATATGTCTGTATGATTAAGATTTATAATAGAGATTTAATTTCATTAAGATGCTATCACATATTCATTATTAATTGCCGTCACCGTCTACCATTATCACTATCGTCATGCTTGTACCACCACTAACCACCCCACCACCACCACGCCACTATCATCCTCAATCATAGCCTCTATTATCGACCATCCCTACTACTCCGACCATCATTATTCTCACCCACAACCAACACTCATCCGTCAACTATCACAATTGACCATCCCATCAGCATCAACAACCACAGTCGGCACTATCCATTATTATAACCTACCACCACCCATCCATCACCTTGCTTAATCACAACTACTACCATCACCGATATTATTAACTATCATCACCCACCACCACTATCCTCAATCATAATTGCCACCACTATCAATCACTACTAGCTACTAGCATGAACCATTTTCATCAACCAAAAATACCACCAACCACCGCCTTTAGTCGTCATTCACCCGTTAGCCATCACCACCAACAACTATCTTACTTTATAAAATTATATATTTTATTGATATAATATTATATTAGTTAGTATTTCATTTGAATTTTATAGTATTAATTTTCAAATAAAGATAAATTTTATACATTCAGATGTTAAAAATCAAACACTCTTAATTATTTCTATTTAGATCTTAATACACATCTTAATATATTCGATGTGTATTCAGCTATTTTAATCTTAATACATATTTTAATATTTAGATATGTATTTAGATTCAGACGTCTTAATCTTAAAAATAAATAAATGAGCCCTTGAATTATCTCGATTCGTCTGAATGGAATGACTATTGATAGAGGGCACGACATTTAATTTTCTTCTTTGTTTTATGTTTTCCTCTGATGTTAATTGAGATGATTAATATAGGAATTTTACTTTTTATAGAAAAGGTTAATGTCTTATTTATTTTAAATAAATATTATTTAAGAAAATTATATTTTATAGATACTTTTTAATGTTTATAGCAAAATATTTAATTTCGGTTATCTACTACTTTTAAACCACTAAATATATTATTCAATTATATTATTTTTTATTTTCTTTATTTTTCTACTTTGATACATATCATTCTCTTTCTCCGTCGATGCACACTTCTCAGGCGAATGTTCTATGTCCTTTTCTTCGTAATAGCAAAAACTCTCAGATTCACAAAAGTAGAGGAGGATTAGGATAAGGACGAAGAGCAAAACTCGTCAATTCTATGTCAAGATTCTCTAAAACGTGTGATTCATAAAATCAACAATAGGCGATCCATCTTTCATCGACAAGGCATTTAAGAAAAACTCAAATCCACTATTTTGGTTGAATTTTCGTATATATTTTAATAATTTGTAGAGAAACTAGAGTGTAAGGATCCCAAAACATGGATAGCTTTATTAGTGAAATACAGAATTTGGATGCATACCCGAATATCAATGATGATTTCTGCATATATTTTAATGCATCTTCAACGTATCACATTATATTTTTATGTATTTTATTGTATTTATTATCTTTTTTTTCATTGTAATTCAATGTATCTCGCTGTATTCCATGTATTTTATTGTATTCACCGTCTCTCTATATGCCATGAATGTATTCATATATATTTTTTAATTAATATAATTTATGTATTCAGATATATTATATAATTTTTCTGAAGATTAATTTTTTTTAGGGTATTTTTCGGCTAAGAATCTTTTTTATAACTGAAAATATAGAATTTATGTGTTATAATTGAGTTTGTTGAGTTAAATTAGGAGTCTATTATGTTAATTGATTCATTTTCCGTTTAAAAACAGTATATTTTCCTATTTAATACCGTGAATACAATCGAATACAATAATCTATCCAGATATAATCATATATTTCACGTTATGAATAGAGTCGAATACACTCGAATACAACAGCCGATTACTGAGACTTTCCTAATTATTTACGCATATTTCCTATATTACAGAGAATACAACAGCCGATTACTGAGACTCTCTTAATTATTTACGCATATTTTTGCTACTTTATTTATGAATACAGTAATTTAAATATATCTAATCTTATAACAACAAAAAATGTATCTACGATCTGTAATATGTGAAATAATATTTATAGATAGATAATTACCATTAAAAAAAATATTATTTTATGAAAATTTCTCATCATTATATGAAACTTTAAAGGTAGACTTGCCGATGCTTATTAAGCATGCAAGCCACGTTCGAGCAGTATAAACTTCTGTCGTTATCTGCACAAATAATATAAATAATATTGCACGATTAGATTATTTTAAAAATATTTTATACATAATTTTCAAGCGCATTGATAGATAATTCTTGATAAAAAGTTGTAGCAAGTAAGTTATTATAACAAGTTAAATTGTATTCAATATAAAATTCTATTTATTAATTTATAAGTATAACACAATTTGTCTTTTATGGAGTAAGTTCTTAAAAAAATTGCCTTAAAATATTATAATGTCCGACAATGTTGAAAGCAGTTACAGTAAAATCTTAGTCAATCCGACACCCATGTGACCGACAGCTTCCTGTTAAGCGTCATCTTCTGCAGACTCCATCCAACGGCTGACATTTCCTCTAACCTTGAAATAGACGGTCTAGATTTCACCGCCGGCGGTAGGCGGAATCCAAGGCAGATTTAACCGCCCACTGTTCCCACTATAAACCAGTATAAGTACATCCCCCTTGAAAGCAGTTACCAAATGCTACATATGTGAAAATAAAAAATAAAAAATAGGCAGCTTTGGTTTAATCATTTTCTTGCTAAACAAATAGTATATACTAAAAAGAAAACGAAAAAAGAGTATAAGAAAGGTAAAAGTCTTCATATATAGAATCATATAATTCAAAGAAAATACCCAGAGAGAGAGAGAGAGAGAGAGAGAGAGAGAGAGAGAGAGAAAGAGCGGAGAAATGGAGAAGGAAAGAGAGAAACAGGTTTACTTGGCAAGGCTGGCTGAGCAAGCTGAGAGATATGATGGTATTCATTTTAAATACTTTAAATTTTTTGATGTTTTTAATGCTGACGTAGTTGTGTGTTTATTTGTGAATATGAGTAGATGTTTAGTGTCAGTTCTCTGCTTTTGATTTGATGTTTAAGGAGGGTGAAAATTGAAATCTATTTGGTTGCAAAATGTTGAGTGAAATACTGTGTGCTCTCTGATTTTGTTCTTTTGAGTTTTCTTAACGTTGTCAACTTTTTTGTTCATTTGCATCACTTCTCTCTCCTTTTTAATGCGTCTGAGGAGGGTTTCGATTAATCTTTACTTTCAAAATCTTGAGAGAAATGCTGGGTGTTCTTTTGTTTTTGTCTCTGGATTTTCTGCTTTTGAGTTTTTGTAAAGTTGTCAACTTTTTTGTTCAATTTGCTTTCTTCTCACTCTTTATGCGCTTTTAACACGAGATTGTTGATTGTGCTGCTGATTTCTGCCCTTTAATTTGTAATGTATAATCGAGTATATTTTCTGTTTAATTCCTATAATTTTCTTTTTAATTTCACTTTTTTTTAATTAGACTGGAAATGGCCTTGAATAGTTCTTGACGTTCTATTATAGACGGGGTTTTATACTTCATGAAGACTGAATTAAGAAGGTTTTAATTTCAACCAGAACTGTTGTCTCTAAGAGTACTGGTTACTTCTTAAGATCAATTAAGAGAGCTTTTACCTAGGTGTGGAGAACATGAAAACTATTGGTGAAAGATTTGGCTTTGATTTGAGATTACAACTAAAATCTATGAGTGCAGATGTCAACTAATATGAATCTGGAAAAGGAGTTTGTCTATTTAATTTGTTTTCTAGTTTTTTTTTTTAATTTTTTTCATAGTAAGGCATGTTTTGTGTGTAGCTATAGGTGGAATATAACATCAAAGCTTTTTGAATCCATATTTCGACCAAGAAAAAAAAACCTAAGTACTTACATTACACTTTCACCACATCTTGTGATGGATATACGGCAACGTAACAGAAATCAAAGTTTTAAGGTACCTGATGCGGATGTTGAAATGTGAAACCCTTTCTGATTATGGTCTAGGATAACGTAAAGGGCAGAGGCCAGAGGGAATGTAGAGTCATTTTTCGTTTGAGCGTAAAAGGTAGAGTTTTGGCTTGATCATTTTGGTCTAAGTCTATCTTACAAAATCTTTCTTATAGAGGAGAAAGAGTTGGGAGAAAGGTCTATTACGTTTAGAGGCTAAGAGTGCGAATGATAGAAGATTAGAAGGTTTGAAGTTTTCCAATTCATCATAAAAAGCTATTGCTTACAGGCAAAGAATGCAAATGAGAGAAGACTTATAGCTTCCCAATGCATGCTAATTTAGTGTCATCTTTCATTTACTGTTTGATTTCTTCAAAGTTCTGATATTCATGCTTCTGTGCACTTTCTACCTTTTGTCCCAGAAATGGTGGAAGCAATGAAGACGGTTGCTAAGATGGATGTCGAACTGACTGTTGAGGAGAGAAATTTGGTGTCAGTCGGGTATAAGAATGTAATTGGAGCAAGAAGGGCTTCATGGCGGATATTGTCTTCGATTGAACAAAAGGAGGAGAGTAAGGGTCATGAGCAGAATGTTAAGAGAATAAAGACTTACAGACAGAGGGTTGAAGACGAGCTTACAAAAATATGCGTTGACATTTTGTCGGTGATCGATGAGCACCTTGTTCCTTCATCTACTGCTGGTGAATCTACTGTCTTCTACTATAAGATGTGAGTTGCTGATTTTTTCACTTGCTTTCTTTTCTTATATTTCCTTTGCCCTTTTATTGTCTTTTCTTTTGTCTTTGCGTGGCTCGTTGATGTTTGTGATGGAGTTGAATACATATTTGCTTCCATGTAACCACTTTTTAATTTATTTAAGTTAATTGTCTTTCTTTCGCTTTTATCCCCGAAAAATTGATTGCTGAACTTACAAGTTTACATCCTTTCACTTCACGTCTAGGAAGGGAGACTACTATCGCTATTTAGCAGAGTTCAAATCAGGGGATGATCGTAAAGAGGCAGCTGATCAGTCACTTAATGCTTATGAGGTTTCTTTTGTTCCATGCTATCAGATTTGGCTCAATCTTCTTCTATGTCTATCTGCAGCATTTGTTTCCTTGTTGTGATTGCAAATAATTTTTATATTTTATTTGGTTGTTTGTTTTGTTCTTAATTAAGCTTTATTGTTCTATTTTTGTAGGCTGCTACTGCCACAGCTAGCGCAGATCTTGCTCCTACTCATCCAATTAGACTTGGACTTGCATTGAACTTCTCAGTCTTCTACTATGAGATTCTAAATTCACCTGAAAGGTTAGACGGCCTGCGGAACAGAAGCTATAAATGTTATGAATGGGAGCAGCTGTTAACTTACCGTTGGCCTTCACTTATATCGCTTGTTCCTCGTTCCTCATCTCATAATGAAGCTAGCTTGGAGATAGTAACTGACAAGTTTTTGAAAAGGGTTTTCTCATTAATTTTAGACGTTATGAATCGATAACCTTTGTGATAATATTGAGCTGTAGCCCTTTCAAATAAAAGTATAGTAGAGTTTGAGAGCGAGGAAGAGTTTATATAGTGTAAAGAGTGTCAGCCAATATTAATGGTAATCTATGAGTATTTGACCTTTCTTCTTTATCTTTGCACATGCAAATATGCCTCGGCAAGGCGATTTAACTTGTAATTTTATTTCATTGTGGATATAACTTGTTTTGTTTCCCTCTTTTATCTTCTAAAAATATCCACCTCATACCAGGGCATGTCACTTGGCCAAGCAAGCATTTGACGAAGCTATTGCGGAACTTGATAGCCTTAGTGAAGAATCCTACAAGGACAGCACCCTTATCATGCAGCTCCTAAGGGATAATCTCACTTTGTGGACCTCAGACCTTGAAGAGGGAGGTATATCTGCTTCAATCATTTCTTGGTTAATAATTCCCTTCAACATGGTTCGCTGATGATTATGATCTTGGTTAATTGCCTTCACTGCGGATCCATGAATTAGTTTCCATAGACTGCAATATATTGATCGGACTTGAAGGGATATATGATAAGAGAAGATTAACAGCACTTTTGAATCTTCATCGATGAACAGGATTTATTGAGTCATCCTTTTCCAGAACAAATTAAACATAAAGATGCAAAAGATTTGCAGATATGAAAAATTTGTTGACCTGTGATAATTTTGACAGGTGAACATTCTAAGGGTGATGAGCGTCAAGGGGAGGTATGATTTCTAACATTTCACTTAATATCTCTCTTATATCTGGTTTTCGAAGCTTTTCCATGTGGAGATGTTTACTACTAGTGTAGTAACTATTTGGTCATGGGAGTAACTCTAATAAGTAGTAGAATTTCAGCCCAGTGAGATTCCGAGGTCAAAATGCTGAATCGTGATTTCTTAGTTGTGATGTACAATTGTGTATTTTTTGGCTGTAATTTTGTGTAGGCTTTAAGGCATAAAGCATAACACTCAACCGAGTACTGACCAATTCATGAGTCTGGAAATATGTGGATTCTTTAAAATGTCTTTAATAATGTGATCTTCATGAAAGTATTTTACATTTTTTTTTGCTAAAATACTCCACATACCATTAGGTCTTTATTGCTCGAACTCTCTGAAAATGTCTACCGGTGAGTCCCGGATCCTCCAAAAGTAGTGCATGTTTTGAGGAATCAAACACGAGTGTAGCAATATTTTGGAGAATCCGTGCAACATAGCATTAGGTAGCGTGGACAGTTGAAGCCTGCCATGTCACATTAATGACCCGTCATTTGTGCCTCTTTGCAGAACTAGCTGAAGTATAATAGGAGACAAATCTTTGTGATGCTGGCTGCTCGGAGACATGTTAAGCTTGTGGAAAATCTTTGTTTTTCATATAATGTTCAGAGATTCATGCCTATTGGCTTGTATTTCATCCTGCATACATATACATTCCCAGAGTACGTTTCATTTTCAGTTAAAAATTGCTGCTGCTTTTGCATGATGTGCATGTACTATTAGGAACACAAACTACATTTAGAGGTGGCAAAGGGGGGCAGGTTGGATCAAATCAACAAATGGGTTATGACCCGATCCCGCGATCTGTCGAACATTGGCTCGAGCCAAAATAAGTTGGGTCAAGATGGGTTAATAACCAGTTATGACTAAACTCACCTAACGTGAATCAATTTCTTCTCATTTTCTTGAAAAAAAATTAGAGCACTAAAAGTTTTTCTTAAAAGTGTTAGTTTAAGTTCGTTCAAATTTACCTAAATTTCTATATTGAGTTGTCGGATTATATTATTAGACCCAATAGGTTAATTTGGTTCACTCCGTTAGGTCCAGTGAACAAATGGTTCATAATTTAACCAAATTTATGTGTCACGGCTTCCATACAACATTCAACAGTGCTTCGAGATGAGGAAAGTAAAATTATGTTTCAGGCTGTGTGGCTGAAAATCCTTTTTAAGTTCTTAAGTCAACTATTGTTTTTTGACCGTGAATATCAGAAGTTAAAATCTTCATAGGATACAAGAATTATATAGCAAAAATTGAGATAATACAACGAAAAATTTCCCCAAAGTGAATCATGTTTGGTTCTGAGGACTTTTTGTGGAACCCAAGAGAAAGGATTTCAAAGGCTTATGAAATTTTCTGGGTTTCTCATAAAGGAAAGCATGGCCTGTATTCTTGATCACCACAAGTGCAGCATTCTCACCTAAATGCCTGCCACCGATAATATTTACATGTCAGTCACAACCCCAACGACACATATTAACAAACGATTATTTTTGTAAATAAAATTCAAACTAACCCAGTAGGGGAAATGAACCTTTTCAGTCTGTGACCAAGTTCTAAAGGAAATATTTTGTCTTGATCTCCCCACACTATTAACGTTGGCTACATTAGGAAAAAATATAGTAAATGTTAATTAATGTATTTGGGAGCATCATTGTATTGAAGACAGGGAAAAGGGAAAAACCTGAGTGATCTTAGGTAGATCGGAAAGCTTTCTGTCTTTCGCAATTGCGAGAAGCAGCTCTTTCTTCTCCTTTACATAATCTGTAAACATTTCCTGCACATTACACCAAAATCATGAGGCAGACCAAGAAACTTCTTTTCTTTAACTTTTATTTTTTGTAGACGTGTTAGGGGTGGGAATGTTATAATACTTACAAATATTAGTAAATTTGTTCTGATATATATATTTAACGTTTTGGAAAAAATAGAAGCATGTTTCAATTAATCCTTATTGTTTCAATTAGTAGAATGTTAGTATTTAACGGCATGTTATTTAGACAAATACTCTTTGATAAGGCTATCTTTTTAAAAGACGGACAAAGGATGTCAAAGTCTTGACCTCATTTGGTTTCCCTGTTCAATAAAATCAGACATTCCTTATGAGTTATGACAAAGATGATCATGTCCATTTATTATTATTTTTTACATGTAAATTGGTTCCAGCAATGATCTAACCGAAATTGGTTTAGGTAAGCAACACGTGAAACGCTCCATTGGCTAACCGAGTCGGCCAAGGCCTGCAATATCATTTTTGCAATTGTACATCTTTTTATTTGAGTTGTGCTGAGTCATATTAATATATCATGATCCAGTCATAAATTAACATAATAATATACTGATTAACTATAAGTTAGTAATAAAAGCGTACAAGATATGTTTATTGAATTAATATAAACACATGCGGCAAGTAATTAAGTTTCTATCATCGCATCTTGAGAGCAGCAATAAAATGGATTAAAGATACTAATTATATGCTCGATCCTTTTGGTAAATATTGCAAGAAGAATCTAGGTTTTTTCCTTTATCACATAATCCATCCAACTCATAGAGATTGTCTCGTTTGGAGCTTTATATTCAATTTCTTCACGTTCAACTAATTTATTTTTAAATGGGGCCGGAGTAGTTTGTCATTTAATAATTGATATTTTACAATTATTAAAAGTGATTACAGTCCTTATGCGGCTTATCTTAAGGAAAAGAAGTTTTTATTCGATACTTTTATTCTACGCTAGCATAACATGCTTTTTTTATTCATGGTGCAAATTCCGAACGTGGAACCACAAATGATTTTGTGACCTATTATAATTTCTTTTTAGTTTTTTTGTTTTGTTTTGTATTAGACAAGCAATATCTGAAAATAAAACACGTTCTTTATAGGTTTATTCTTTTTATTCAAATTGTAAAGTTATGTTATATCATTTCCTTCTTTCTTATTCTAAGATGCCGTCTATTATAAATTTAAAACTCTTTTATTTTGAAAGAAAAAGATACTGAAACATTAAATTGGTAGATCTGCATCTTCGTGAGAACGCATTCAATGTCTTTGCTTCAACTGTATATAGTTGAATTAAATAAAAATTATCGTCCTCTCTTTAATCTTTTGTACTAGCATTGATTGGAATACAAAAATACTGTATGTCTTTCTGAAATTAAATTAATATGTTAAAAATAGGTTGAGTAGCCTAGGACACACTAGTACTAGTTTCGAATTGTCATCCTGATCCCTTTACTCTAAATGGTTTCATTCAAACACCTTGATCAAAGTAAGACTTTTAAACCCATCTTACTGTTGACCGATCTTATAAGGTATTAATATGGTTGAAGTGGATAAAATAAATAATTTACACGCACATTAAGTGCTTGACCTGATGATTTTTCTTTATTAAAAAAATAAATAAATAAAATACTAGCTAGTTCCCTCCACCCTGCATATCTACCCCTTCCCCTTTTCTCTTCCTCTTCTTCAGATCCCCTCCCTTCCCCTTTTTCTTCAATCTTTTCTTCCATTAAATTTTCTCCTTCATGTGGACGCTTTTGTCCTCCACGTCAAGAAGATGGGCATCCTTGGTATATATCTCTTATCCCATCATGTTATCTTCCCTTTTTTTTACGGCTCCTTCATGTTTTTCGGTGGTCTAAGCTTTCAAAAATTTCAACAGTTCTTTTAAATTAGGATAAAGGAATAAGCCAAAATTCGAATTATTTAATTCTCTGCTCATATATTTCTATGAATAAATAATTTTCTTTAGAAAAAGAATGAACGAGGTGGGGGTACTTACGGTGGAAGAGCTATGAGGTGGATAGTTAGGTTGAGTGGGTAAGTGAGTTTATAAGGGAGGAGGGGTTTTCCTTTAATTTTAATTTTTTCCTTTTCTTTTTTTATTTTTTATTTGTGAAATTAATTTTTTGTTAAATAAAATTATTTTGGCATATAATCTTATGTGGATGTTGATTTGTCCTCCACATCAAGCAAGTGAGCATTACATGATTCTAAGGAGTTTAAGAGTTTTGTTTTAATTAAGTAAAAATGTCTCGATAAAATTTTATGAAGTGTAGGGACTAAAATGACAATCCTCAACAAGTATAAATATCTTTGCTTTTCAAAATTGCAAAAAAAAAAAAATAAACAAGCCACAATATAATTAATAATTCAAAAGTAGAAAGCAAAGTTTCACACAAAAATCTCGTTACAGTACTTCTCATGGTAACAGCTACATAAAGTAGTTAATATATCATATTGTCAATTTTATTTTTCAATAATTTAGTTAACTAATAATTGTAGTTAATTAAGAGGCAGACAAAGATGTAAGAACTAATTGGAAAATGAGACACTTACATCAATGAAGTCCGTAAGCAAGCAAGAAGGCAAAACTTTCGCCGGAGCTTTAACGAACGTGTAACCCATCAACTCTCTCATCTGCTCCGCCGTCTGCGGCAGCAGAATGTTGGCCGCATCCTCCACACTGTTCACCGCAAACAACCCTTCTTGTAAATCCTTCTCCTCCAAACAAACTCCGGCACAGCAAATCACCACTTTACCCACACAATCCTTAAACTGCGCCGCCATATTATACGCCACGAACCCACCGTAGCTCAGCCCAACAACGCTCATCTTCACCACCGAGTTCGCCTCCATCACGCGCTTCACGCACTCAGCTTGAAATGACTCGGACCGTTCGGGTCGGGTCGTGTAGGAATCTCCGAAGAATACTAAGTCGGGGACGTAGACGTTGAAGTGTCGTGAGAGGATTCGTACCGTTTCGCTCCATTGCCACATGGAGTTAGCGCCGAACCCGTGGATCAGAACCAAGTCGGTTCGGGTTGATTTTCTTGTTTTGGGTACCCAACAGTGCATGATGGTGCCATCTTTGAGGTCAGTGACAGTAGATCGGAGACCCCGACTGTTGAAACTGGATTTGAGGCATCTGTTCTTTGTAGCCGTTAAGCTAAAGCACTTGGGCATCACTGATATAAGATTTCAAAACATGCACTATGTGTTTGTGTGTTTATGGGTGTCGCAAAATTTGTGAAGAAAAGTTTAACTGTGGAAAATTCTACTTAGAAAGGGAGAAAGTGGAACGTGGAATAAGAATTCTCCATATTTATAGGTTATTTGCACTGTAGAGATTCAAGGGTCAAAGGAAATATTTAAATAATGAATAAGGAAAGGTCCATTGCTGTTGGCTCCTCCCCACGTCTTAACCATGAATATTTTGGAAAACAAGAAGAAAAGCTTAGCCTTATATATATATATATTTCATCTTTACCAAACCTTATTCCTTGCATTTCTCCGAAAGTTTTTTTTTCTATCTCTTAAATTTATAACTTTTTATCACATAACATCAACTTTATCGGATCAAATTTGCCCGGTTACTAGTAGTAGGAGAATTGAGAAAGAGAATCAGCTAGAACAGTAAAAAGTGAATCCACATTAATTATTCCGTAAAAAATTTCCATCCATATCATTAAACTATATCCTTTTGTAGTTATCTTCTCTATTTCAGCTCTAGATTCTTGAGATGAGGTTTTACCCCAAGCTAGAAAATGGATTTGATTTTTGATTTTTATTTCAATCGAGATCACCAGTTTCTCTCTTGAATTTAAAGTTGTGTACAGAAGTATATAAATTTATACAACTTTATCTACAATAGGTATCTATTCATAACAAGTCTAAAGTTATAACCTAAACAAAGAATAATAACCTGTTATTATCGGCCAAATTAGATGGATAATTAAATTATTTTACCTTATGTAACTTAAATAAATGTAAATAAATCCTTTTTCCTTAGCTAAAACTGTGGAGGCCGGAGTTTGGACAGTTTGTCGTAACGTTTATAAATAAGTGGTCTAGATATCTTGTTTTCCCCTCAAATTCTTTCATTGCTTTTAGTGTTGTACTATTTTTTTTAGAAATTGAAAAGCTATTACTAAAGTACTTACTGTCTAAATAAGCACCATGCAAATTAAAGTGGTTTGAGCATATCATGTGATATATACTTATAAATATTTAAAAAGGAAAGGAATCTATATCCGAAAACGTTAATACTTCCTTGTTGGATATTCTTAATTAAAACCATTAATCATGTGATAATCAATATCTTGGGAAAAATAGGATGAGCTTTTCAAAGATAAAAATAAGTTTGACCAAAGCAATCCAATTGACGTCGAAATGATTAAAAACCTGAGAAATGTGACTTCAGTCAGGAATAAATAAATTAAAATGTATTTTACGTTACATGTTTAAAATTTTGGATTATTATATATTAAACGTTGTTGAGCTAATAATTTGCCTTTTCAAAAGCATGAATAAATGCGTTTAGCATCCAAAACTGGACAAGCCAGTAAAATGATAAAGGACAAAAAGAAAGGAGGAAGAATTAGAGCATCATATGCTCGACGTCCTTTTACTTTTAATGTGGAAATTATAAGAAACAGTATTTTCGTATTTTAGTTTTCATTTTCACCAATATTAAAAAAAACTCGAATTTTTCAATTTTTAGTCTAACATCTAGAAAAGAAGTTTCCTGAGTTTTGAATTCTTTTAGGAGACTTTTACGTCTTTATTTTCCAAAATTTGCTTGTCTTATCTAGAAACCTAAAATAATTAGAAAGTTCAATCTAAGGAGAGTATTTGTAAGACCAATTTATCTGTCACGTGTGTGTGGATATCGTCAGCAGTGAATGTGAGTTAATTCACTTTATATTGTTATCCTCCATTTAATATTTATTATTTTTGGAAGAACGGATTGTTCATCTACATGTCGATGTAGGTTGGCTGTCTAAATCACGTGAAATTGTATACTTTTATTTTATTTTATTGCCATTCATAATTTGCTTTATTAACTTATCCCTAGACGTGAAAGAAACAGGGAGAAATTGCAAGCATTAGAGCCTCGGCAGCCACATAATTTTCACCTTTGGTTGCTTGTGTTTATGATTCATTAGATTATTATTCAGCAGAATCTTACCACATTCGACAGCTGCGCCAAGGTTGATTAAAGGATAGTTTAAGTGTCATCATGTCAACATATTTATTCTCAGAATTTTCAATATTTTAACACAAGAAGGAGAAGGATGGGTTGTTGAACAAAACTAGACCTACAATTTTCTACAACGTTATGACTTTTCTCATAATTTTCTTTTTCAAATTAAAGAAGCATGCATGCTTAATATGTGAACTGTGTACTTGTCAAGCTCCATCCTTTCTCGTTTTGAAAATTTATGTTAGGTATAATTAATTATGTAGATCATAAAGTCATGCTTCACGACCTAGTTTGACAGTAGTCGTACTAAAATTTAATTGCTCCATATGTTACGTGATGATAATTGGTTGAGCATTTATCAGTTAGGTAGATATAAATTCATACCTCATGAATAGAATAGTCAAATGAAAATTCCGGTCTTAGCAATAGCAGCTCTATAAAGGATCCGTTACAATCAATTCATATTGGACATTAAATAATGAAATTATTTGCTTGCAAGATGTATTGCGATATAAAGTACAAAAGATGAACATTAATCGGTGAGAGCATTAAGATTAGATTGTAACGAACACTTCATTTTTATAAATACATTTCCTTGAGGTTGAAGTTAGTCTTTTTTGAACTATCATTTAAAAAAAAGAAAAGAACATACCCATCGTTGTAGCTAGATATGAAAGACATCAGGATTGGAAGATAGCACACATATGATGAGGGATCAAATCCAGTTAGTGTTAGGTCTCATTTGTTTGTATCTAATCGGAGTCTTAATCTTAATTATTCAAATCTCAAATATAAACTATGTTTATTTTTAAATTTTGAATTTTAATTATTTAAATCTTTATCATTAAATGTATTTGGTTTTTTTTAAACTTCACAACCACTTAATGAGTCTGAATAGGTTTGTATGGTTAAGATCTATAACAGAGACTTAATTTCATTAAGATGATATCACTTACCGCCTATCATTATCAACTACCATCATGCCGCCGCCACCACCATACTCGACCACCACCACCATCCTCAATCATAGCCGTCACCATTATCGACCATCAACACCACTCTAACCACCACCACTCCTACTCATAATCAACACTTATCCATCTCAACTACCACAACTAACCACTCCATCTCCAACAACAACCACTGGCACCGCCCATCATTAACCTACCACCACCAAGCCACTACCTTCCTCAATGACAATTACTACCACCACCGCCATTATTTATTATCATTATGCACACCACCATCCTTAATCATAATTGCCACCATTATCAATCATTACTAGCTACTAGCATAAACCACCATCATCAACTAAAACTACCACCAACCACCGCCTCTAGTCGACATTCATCTGTTATCCATTACCAACAATAACTATTGTATTTTAAAAAACTATATATTTTATTGATAGAATGTTAGATGAATTAGTATTTCATTTGAATTTTATGTTTATTAATTTTCAAATAAAGATAAATTTTATATATTCAGATATTAAAAATCAAACAGTCTTGATTATGTAGTATTCAGATCTTACTACACGTTTTAATATACTCAAATGTCTTAATATTAATATACATCTTGATATTCAGATTCAGATGTTTTAATCTAAAAAAAATAAATAAACGAGGCCTTAATATTCTCCGGTCAAAAGAGGTTATCAAGCAAGTAAAACTCTACGTTGTCTCTTCTCATTCTTGTCCTCTTGTACTTTTGTTTTTCTCGTTCTCATATTCAGAGCTGGAATAAGAGCAAAAGCAGTCCGTAGAGCATCTAGTTGAAGTGTGGCAAGGAGAGAATATTTTGAATAAATATTAAACTTTAACCAGGACACAAACTGCTAATGTTGAAGCTTTGCCTAGAATTGAAGTTGGCGTTCAGGGGAACTAGAGGAGGTTTTTCTTATATATTGCTCGTGTCGAAAGATGCTTTCTCGAATATCAATGTATGGAGCCGCGAGATGAGGACTTCCAAAGTTCTATGGTTGTGGCATGTCGTTTGGTAGAATAGACATTTTCAAAAACAGTCTACACACACATCCAATCTCGTTTTCTAAGGGTTATGGTGATACTATGTTTAAATTAACTTCCCCTCCCCATCGGTCTAAATACAAAAATAAATTGAAAGTCATCTATGTTCAAGACAAAACCTTTGTCCCAAATAACAAGGGCTGCTAACTAGCATGATTGGTCATGCTATAAGTAAAAACACATTCAAGCATCTTTGAAAAAAGGCTTATTTTAAAGCTACAAAAAGTTAGATGTATGTCAGATTAGAAAGTTAGTTCGTGTATACAGGTGAAACCGAGCCCGTTGGACACTACGGGTCTCGATGAAGAAATAGATCGGAGACATGATCGTAAAGAATCGGAATCAGGTCAAGGAGCCCCTCGAGTCGGGGTCTAGACAAAACACCCACCCTCGGAAGAATCGGGGCACATCCCCAGGTCCGATTCAAATCCCAAAACTTTGAAGAACATTACCAGATAATCAAGCATAACTAATAAAGGGTCGTGATATCTGTGCCCAACCGGATGTCACAACGTGAATCTCGGCCAGTATCAACAGAAAATAAGTGATTTACAAAACGAAAGATTTTTACCTTTTATGGAATTATACTTAGGATAAAGCCATTGTACTATATAAAGGGGAGTCTAACTATTTATTAAATACTTTTGTAACACGTATATCAAGGTAATATACTGTTGTTGTTCTCTATTCTTACTTTTTGCTCATCAAGCTATCTATTATTGTGAGTCTGTAACCGAAGGCAGTCATTTCATTAAGCTATTACCGAGTCTGGGATCACTTCCGTTATTGGTTTGGTAATCTATTACATCTTTTCTTTATTTAATCTAACACTACTAATTATTTGTATTGAATTAATCCACATATCCTTAAAACTACTTATAAATTCAATTGTTATCCACTTATTAGGTTAAACAGTTCGACACCCATCGTGAGGCTAAAGATAATAGAGATAACTTGATACAAATTTCCATCACACACTCTGCTTTACTCTTGTTCTTTGAGATCTGAATTTTAGGAAAATTTAAGAATGTCAAACTCTCAATCTGCTCACTTGAATGTTGATGCTGAGTCTGACCACCACGGCGAGAACAATGATATAGTACCCATAAATGGGGTTCCCCTGATGACCCCAACGGAGCCCCTGCCGCTGACCCAATCGATGCCAAACTCTCATGTGGCCATCGATGCTAACTTTCCTATTGACCCATAAAATAGGGTTAGGGGGGAATCGGTAGCCAGAGATACGCATGGTGATGAACGCGATGGGGTCAATTTGCGGGTAATTTTTGAAATGTTACAAGCTCCATAGATGGAAATAACCAGATACAGAACCAAAGCCGTGCTCGCGGAAAAGTTGAGCCTACACTATCCTGAGAGAACACCCGAAGAAATGAATGAACCTCGGAAAGGCTGGGTGAAGTTGAAATAGGGGCCAACCTCAAAATAATTAAGATGCTCGAGGAATTGATGAAGCATGTGGAATCAGGGGGAAAGAAAGATCGAAGCCAACGAAAGAAAAGTCGAGACCTATATCTCCAGGGTTGATCAGATCCCAGGAGCACCCCGAATATTGATAGACCTAGATTCTAAGAAATTTTTCCAAAAACCTTTTCCTGCGAGTGCGGCTTCGAAACCGATCCCAAAAAAGTTTCGTATACCCAAAATTCCAAAGTACAATGGACAACTGATCCAAATGAACATGTGACCTCCTACACGTGTGACATCAAAGGGAACAACTTAGAATATGTCACATCTGTTCTACTGAAAATGTTCGGAGAAACCTTGTTGAAAAGAGTTATGATGTATTATCACAACTTACCCCCTAATTTTGTTAATTCATTTGATGTTCTTGCATATGCCTTTGTAAAGGCGCACGACGGGGACATCAAGGCCGAAACCCAGAAATCAGATCTTTTCAAGGTGAAGCAAAGAGATAATGAGATGCTCAGGGAATTCATGTTGAGGTTTCAAATGGAACGGATGGATCTGCCCCCGGTGGCCGTCCAGGAATTTACCCAAGGACTTAACCCTTGAAGCTCATTGGCTTCGTAGCAGTTGGAACCAAACGTAGTAGAGTACCTGCAGTAACTTCGGCCGACGTCGATAACAGGTACCACTAAAAAATCAGAGTTGAAGATGATAGCTCGGGACCCCTTCCGGGTCTGTATATCCCATTCGAACTAGTTATAGATCCAAAAGAGCCGTCGATCATGAACCAAGATTGAGCAGGGATCGATATCAACCCTATAATGGAGATCAAAGGAGTAATGGGTCTCCAGGAAATCTTGCGAGAGGAACAATCAAGGCCAGAATAGTCGAGGACTCATGAGCTAGAACGGTTTAGGCAGGTCGCTTGGTGCCAAGGAGGAACCAAGATTATCGGAATACAACTTCAGTATCGATGCTGCTAGTATCGTATTCGCTATCTGATACATCAAAGATACCAAATGGCCTTGACCACTAAAGTCTGATCCTACCCAAAGGGACCCAAACCTAATGTTAGGTATCATGGACTCACCGCCACAGAATCGAAGACTGTCGACAACTAAGGGAAGAAGTGGACCGGTTATTCAGTAACGGATACCTTAGAGAATTCCTGAGTGATCAAGCCAAAAATCAGTTCAGGAATAGGGATCCCAACAAGTAGATCGAGAAAGAGGAGCCCCAACACATAATTACCATGATTATTGCTGGAGTCGACGTCCCCAAGGGGCCGATGCTAAATCTCACTAAGGTGTCCATAACAAGGAAAAAATAAAATTGAAATTATATGCTGGAGGGGATTGTATCTGTCAATGATGAAGATGCCAAAGGCATCAGATAGTCACATAATGATGCAGTGGTAATATATGTACTCATAAATAAATCTCGAGTTGAGAGTGTGTTAATTGATCCAAGTAGCTCGGCGAATATCATCATATCGAGGGTCGTGGAACAACTGGGTCTACAAGACCAATAGTAGCTGCAGTCCAAGTTCTAAGCAGATTCAACATGGCACGCAAAACTACTAAAGGAGTGATAACCATGCTAGTGAATACTGTCGGGACCATCCAAGAAATGAAGTTCTATGTGATTGAAGGAGATATGAGATATAACGCTCTATTCACAAGGCCATGGATTCACAACATGAGGGCAATACCCTCGACCTTACAACAAGCATTAAAATTCCCCACACTGAGAGGAATCAAGACATTACGGAGAATAGTTGGACGCAAAATAAATATTCGCGGTCGATAAGGTGACCCTGGTCCGCACTTTTCACACCCTCCTTTTTACACACCTACCCCGAAAGATAAATGTATAAGGGAGTTTTTCCATTAAAGTGACATATTCGAAATGAGATTATTAATTTATTTTAGAGTCGCCACTTGGGATAAGTTTGGCTTTTGGTGTCCCAAGTTACTGATTTATCTTGAATCCCAAATCGAGGAATTTTTTGACTTTCCAAGTGAAGTCTGTGAAGCAGAAATTCTTGAGTAAGGAATTCTGTTAACCCGAGGGAAGGTGTTAGGCACCCTCAGGTTCCGTGGTTCTAGCACGATCGCTTAAACTATTTTAACTGGCTAAAAATCTGATTTTAATACATGTCATTCTATAGTGCAATTTTAAAATTACTTACCACTTTTAATTGAATTTTTTGAGGAAATTGAACGTCGTTTAAAATATATTTTTGGATCGCATCACATGAAATGCACTCGGATCCTCGAGACATTTTATTCAACATTTTGGAATTTGTATAGGGTCACATGAAATGCACACCCGAATTTATGAAGGTAAAATTATTAAATAACGCGCCTAAAGCGATTCGCGAGAAGCCGTGGAAATTTGCTAAATGGCTTACCCAATTTCTAAATAATTTTATAGAAGTATTTAAAGAGGGCCATACAATTTTGATTTTATTTGGCGCGGCGCATCTTGTTTTATATAAAAGGGCAATCCTAAAGAGACTATTGTTCTTTATTTATGATTATCTCTAAAACATCTTGATTAATTAACATTATTGGTAAACTACCCATAAAAGAATTCATGAAATTCGGGCCCCGAGATCAAGTCCAAACTTCGAACAAAAGTGATCTCCATTACTGAAGAAATTCTTAGCTCGAGTCTGCCACTTTACTCGAAAGGCCCAAAACCTGACATTAATTGTCGATGAACCAATCACTATTTTAATCATGGGTCCAAAAGGAGCCTAGTACACATTAGGAGCCTCATTGTGCCCGAGGTAGGTCTAGTGACAAATTGATTTGAAGAACTTGGAATGCTAAATGCCTCATTTATTTATAAAAATAAGACGACTCCCAAATCGATACTAAACAAACTGGAAATAAACGTTACTAAAGGCTGTTGGCCTAATTAAATTTCACATAAAGAAAACCCCTATAAAAGAAAACCCCTATCTATTTGGTCCCTGAAGGACCTTTCCTAGATTCGGCATCCTCGGCTCCGTCAAACAGCTTTCCCAACTCGTGAAGCCCTAGCATAGGTAAGCCCTGGCTAGATGTCCGCCTTCATTTCCTTCAGCATTTTTACGGTCTTCAACCCTTTTGAGCAACTTCCTTTCGAATTCCATTATGCCTCGCTCCAAGTATCCCAGCCGCTTGTTGACAATGACAGCCATGTCCTTTCACTCCTCAATTAACTTTTGACCGACTTCTTGTATCTCACAATGCTCATTTTTGCACGTCCGAATCCTCTTGCCCAGTTGGTTGTATTTGACTGTGCCTCAGCTTTTTCATCTATGATCTTGTAACCTCGAACAAACCCAGGCTAGCCAGGACCATCATGCTTATCCTCCAACCAGCCTGAATAGTAGGGAGCACAACCAGCATGGTATCTATCTAGCTCGATGGTATCCCTCCTCATGACAATCTTACAGTGCACATATGCTGAGCTTGGCACTTGTAAGGGCTATCATCATCCTGGAAATGACTCATCTTGTCGACCCTGGGTACAACCTTCTTCCTACCCGCTTGCCTGATAACCTAGAGAGGGATGTAATGGTACGTTCCTCTTAGGCCGATCAATATCAACAAAGGTGCATATCTGGATCGGACGATGAACTCCTAGATCGGAAACCACTCTAACATCCATTATACCTGATCCTATGTAAAATTTTCAAAGAGCTCGACCCATTCCCTAGCATTTTTCAGTTGAGTGAACATATTGGGCATGTAATTCATTCACTTCGGATGATGAAAAGTGATATGATCATCGCAGTCCCTTCACTAAATTTCTTGTCGGTATTTACCCTTTTGGAGATGCTCCACGAGCCAAAGTTGAAGTAGCAAATTGTAGCCTTCGAAGTGTTTGGCTCCCTGTTGACACCTCTTTAGAGTTCGGTATATTTCTGCAATGATCATGAGCAATACTGAATGGTTTCCTACCAATCCCTTCCTACACGGTGTTAGTTACCATAGCCAGTCTGGTGTGGATTCTTGCTTTCTTCATCGAAAATATGGTCAATCCCTGGAAACAAAACATGAATGCAAAGACCCTTCGGTGAATATGCCCTAATAATGTGATGACAAACTCGTTAGGATAGGTACTATAGGATTTATTGTGACCATACCTCTAATAATCAAAAGGGGTGTAGGATTATTTCAAACATGTCAATTCTGGATTTTTCTTACAACTCATCATTTTGAGAAAACCCCTGCCCTTGCTGTTCTCAAGCATTAACAAACCCGGAGTTTCCTATGGTATACCGGCCAATCCTCCTATTTCTTATAGTAAGAGTGTCATTTCAATGTCCCCAAAGCGAAATACGGACCTCTCATGATCCCAGAACAAAGTAGCAGCTTCTATGATCTTGTTGTTGGGTTGGATTTCCAGAAGAGAAGGTAGGTTTCCCAAATATTTTCGGACAAGAGTCTGATCACTAGAGTGAAGATCTTTCCACCAGCTTAGCAGTTTTGGGTGGATGTTGGTGACCATGCATAAGCATTTAGTTCTCCAAATAAATGTACAGAACATGACGATGTCCGTTCGAGTTTCAAGGAAACCTAGTGGACTTTGGACAAGGCCATATTAAAGAGTCATTATGCGGGCAACATAACTGACTCGGCTAGATTTGACCATGATGCATTCACAGTTAAATTAGAGTAAGGTTTCTATGGGTTTTTAGACTAGTACCCTTGAGCAGACAACTCAAGAGGAAAAGGCACGGAACCGTCAAGTACACCATTGATCGACTGGTTTTATCGTAAATATGCCTTTTCCGAATTTAGGGGGTAATATATTCGGAAAAGTGCAACTACTCATTATAAGTGTTGCTATGGGATTTGTTTGGCATGAGTGGAATATGATGTTGAGCATGACGATGCAATAACTAAAAGCATATTCTTACGTATTTTCACATTAAGAAAGGAATAAATACAACAGTTTCCTAATTTAAAGTAGTAGTAAAGGAAAGTAGAAAAGAAAAGAAACAAAGACAAATCAGTTGCGCAATTGGCAAGGGAATTTGAATGCTTAAAGGAATTAAATAGGTAATTTCACATAAAGAGGTATAAATTCACAATAATAATCTTAAATGGTAAAAGCCTAGATAGTCCCTAGCAGAGTCGGCATGCTTTCGCACCCCCCTTTTTTCGCGAAATTGGGTTTATGACATTTGGAGGGACAACTCATTCCTTTTGGGAATTGGGTTTGCAATTGAAGAGTCGCCACCTAATGATTAAGGTGCATTGGGTAATGCCTTGAAATTATCCTAAGGGAAAGGTGTTAGGTACCCCTCACGATCCACTAGTGTGGTTCCGGCCAGACAGTTATTGTGAATTGGGGTGCAATTAGTATATAAGTAGATAAGGCTCAAATAAGAGTGGATTTCAATACATCATGGTTTGAAAGTAGATAAAGTTTGAAAGAACAATTAAAAGAGCTGATTTTTGATAAAGGAATTACAATGCTAAAAGAGAATAAAGAATAAAGAAAGGGGGTCCTAGGTTCATTAAAAATATGGATCACCCCACACAATGCCTGGTAATCACTCCTCAACGAGAGGCTACACCTGACATTATCGCGTGGTCATCAAATACATATCTACCATTTCCACCCCGTTAAGGTATTAAAGTGCGGATTGGTCTCGATTACTTATTGCATGCTATTATCCGTCTCATTCCTATTAGTCTCGAAGGCACTTAGGACCACTAATCCTAAAAGGGAGGGATATTAGTCTTATTTGAAGTTTTGAAGGTAAAATTTCAAAGGCAACATACAAAACATATAAAAACTGCACATTGAATTACTTAAGTCGTGCTATTACTTATTGCATGCTATTATCAAGAAAAACGATGCAATAGCACGACTTAAACAAAGGAGTAAGGTCTGATTCAAAAAGATATACTTGAAGGAAGGGGAGATCGTTGTATGGCAGCAGGCCTGACATATTACATGACTCAATTAGGAAACAGAATCGGGCCTACCTGCTGATTGTAATACTTAAACAAATAACAGAGGCGAGTCCCGTTATATTTATATTGCCTAAGGCTTGCCTAAGTGTTTAGACGGGTCCTGTAGGCATGATATCTACTTAGTTCAGAATTTGGACTCAAAATGAATTGTTTGAAATCCTATAGGCAGGTTTGCTAAACCTTGTTAAGCTAGGAAATTAGTTTATTGAAAAGTCGTTCAGAATGGATAAAACTAAATTAGGCAGGTTACAGATTCTGTAGGTAATAGTATCTACTATTACCAATTTTAATCCCTAGAAGCATGATATCTAACAATGACTGTGAATGAAGCGAATCAAGTTTATTTAAGAGTACCTATAGGCATGATTTATATGCATTATTGATTTTAGATCCTAACATTGCGTGTGAGTAGAAACGAATAGGATTATACTTATGGAACCCTATACGCATGATCTTTATATGTTACTGATTTCAGCAAGCTATTGGGTTATAACCAATTGGGCTCTAAAACATGATATCTATGGTGACAAATGTGCAAACTTTTAGATGACCCCTATAGGCAGGTTATCTAGATATGAAGTTGAACCAGAAGTCCAATAGACATGGTTTTTAAATGCATTTTGCAGCATTATATGCAAAAATTAAAAATAGTCCTATAGGCATGGTTTCTACCCTTGATATGCATAAATACCCAACCCCTTTTTCACTAGCCAGCCCCAAAACTTTTATTACAAATTATTACAAACCAGGAATATTAAATTACATCAAAATACATAAAAATACAACTAGAGGAGGTCCGATTCTTGTTGCTCCCTGAGCTATGTAATACTGCCTTAAGATGTCATTGTTTAAAAGCCTTTCTTAAACTTGAGTGTGTCACAGTTCACTAAGAACCTAAATACGAATCCAGGCAATACTCACACCCAAACTACATCACCCAAACGAGGACAAGTACAGTATAGAAATGCCAGCCCTCATGTATCCAAGTTCAGATGGAGCTCATGGGTCCCAAGGCAAGGCTCACATGACGCGGGTAGGAATTAAGTCTAAGAGATACTGGAAGTGCAGAAACTGAGTTTTGAAAGATGAGGGAACAAAGAAAATGGAAAGGGGTGATGGAAGTCAGCCATTAATACTTTAAAGAGTTTGATAATTTCACACCAGAGGGGCACAGGATTGGGAATCTATTGCAAGGGCCTATACACTTAGGCATGAGTCAATTCAGGGCATGCACGGCAATAGGGGTGCTGTCATACTTGTAAATCAACTGGAACACACAACATATAAGGGGGCATAGAGGTTATGATCCTTGAAGGACCAAGATTGAGCAATGTTCAGCAATATTCGATGCTTTCATGCCCCAAACAAACCATAATTATCAAAGACATCGGAGTACGAATTTAGGATTCATAGTACGTTGGTTTTGAACAGGAGAAAAGAAATTACAGCATGCTAAATAAAAGTACCGAATTAAATACAAGCAATAGGTAGACAAGAATGCAAGAACATTAAGTAATCATGGTGTTGTTGATGCTGAAATCTTAACTAGAACATACAAGTTCAAAGGAGAAAAATGTAGTAAAGTAAGGTAGCAAGGCATTTGAAATACAGATTTGGATTTCAGCTAGCTAAACATGCTAGCAAGAGAAGTAGTAAAGCAAGAGGGAATGTTTTTGAGTGTAAATGTGAGTTAAGAACTAAAGTGTTCGCAGGCTTGTGTTAATGAGAGAGTATGTATATATAGTAGTTTGAACCATGTAAAATAAGTCAAGAATTACTATTGTATAGTAATTATGGAACCAAGTACTATTCAGAATCCAATCAATGCAAGTACTCCCTTTAATTAAGGGGCAATCAACCAACGGTAATGGGCAGAAGATGTTTAAGAAAAGAAATCAAGTAGAGTATCATGTACAGAATATACAATTAGGGGTAAGTACATAGGGTTTCAATTAAGGAAACAAGAATAAGTAAAATACTCGGTTGACCAAATAAGACAAGAAAACACAATCGAAAATCAACACATGGTAAATCAGGGAATCAAGGATTCCAAATTACTGATTTAAGGAGGGTAACATGGATTCCCATGAATAAGCCAATAAACCAAGTTAAAATAGGAGAGTCGAAAGTCTAAAGAGAAGTTTTCAAATCAAGCCTAGAATTGGGAGCTCAGAGTCAATCAAAGAGAGAGTCATGAGTCATGTTGTAGCATATAGGGTGAGACATGAGTAGCTAAACATAGCAAGAAAAAAGGTAAGTCTTGACCAGTCAAGACGATCACAAGCCCATAGAGCTAATGTAAGTTAGGCATAAGGAACTCGAAGCAACATAGTCACAGAAACTCTAACAAGAATAGGCCAGTCAGAAAATCAAACGAAAAAACCTAGAAATATTAGGGCTTTCAACATAGGCAAGTTAAAGAGAAAATAGAACCTCAGAATTAGGAGAATCACACAATGGGAACAAAAGATTTCGAAAAAGAACTTCTGCACTTAAACGAACAGCCTCAGACCCAAAACCATAAGATTTTCCATATTAGAAGGGTTTTAAAAAGAGGATAAATAGGCAGATTGGACAAAACTCATGCAAACTCAGGCAGAAGGATAATACGAGCAAACACAGAAAAACATATCTAAAATCGAAAAAAGTCTTGAAATAACTTACAGAACCTTATCAGAAGGATACGGAGTTTTGAAAGTGGAGTTTCAAAACGGATCTTCGAGAAAAATGCTTAAAAGTTTAGGGCAGACATAGGTCTGAAACAAATCGAAGAGAAACCGAGAGAACCTTGAAGGTTAGGGTTTCAGAGGACCCCAAGTGGTGAGAAACGCTTTGAAAACCATCGATCTAAGTAGGAGAGTCAAGATTCAGACTCGAATAGGCATGGCTGGTCGAAGAAAGGTCAGAGACATACGGAGAATAACCGTAAACTGAAATCGACCAAGGTTTGGACCAAACTCTTTCAAGACCTAGCATTGAAACCATAATAATCGAACTCGTAGAAGCCATGGGAGATGGATACATGCCTCCAGTGACCTTGGAAGCCATGGATTTGGGAGTTTTTTTAGCATTTTAGTTGATATTGGCGGCTAGGGTTGGAGATAGCCCTAGAGAGAATATAGGGAGAAGGGAACTAAAAGGGCGGCTGAAATGACAGAATGGGTGGGGTTTTGGGGGTTTTTAGATTAAAAAAGGAAAGGAATTATGAGGTCTGTTGATCTTTTAGATCTACGGCTAGGATTTAGTGGGTCTTTGGGTCGGGTAGGCAGATCTGGCATTTGAGTCAGGTATTTTAATTAAAATTGGGCTGGGATTGGGATTTTATTTGGTTATAATTGAAATACAAATTGGGTTATCATTTAAATAGCCAGTTTTTCCTTTTTAATTTTATAAAAATAGCAAATTGATTTCTAAACAAATTACAAGCGTAAAAATGATTTATAATCTATCAATTTTAATTTAAAAATATTGGGCTTAATTTTATAAATATTAATGCAATTAAATCTTAAAAGAGGTTAATATTGCAATTATATGCAATTTAGCTTAAACAATACCAAATAGATTTGTAAAAAATATGCAAAGATTATTTTAGTTATATTTCAGCATGAATATGAGAATCCAATAAATTAATTACAAAAATAATAATTTTGATAATAATTTTTGGGGTTTTATAGATAAAATAGGACAATAAATTGATCTAAAAATCTTTAAAAATTAAGGAAAAAATAGTGAAATATTTGGACATATTCATATTTGCATACATATATTATTTTGAAAGTATTTTGCATATAAAAATATACAAAAAAAATTTGGGTGTCAACAACGCTCTATTACTTATCAGGTTGTACCGGTTCTTTTAGCATCGGGGTCTGCTATCCCTGCGATGTCGGTAGACCACTCCCTTCTTTGTTAATGATGAAGAAGATGGATATCTGGAGTGGATGAGTCGGATTCATCAAAGTATGGACTGTTGATATTATCCTCGTGGAGTTTATGACATTTTCTGAGGAATGGAATTATACACGTAAGTGGTACACTCATGCCTTCGTAGTTCTTTAATTATGGCGAAGGTGTGTTCCGTAGATGCACCTTCCTCTTCTCTTCTGCAACAATTTCATAGATGTCATGCGAGGCCTATGATCTGCCAGATTGGGCTCGGAAGTTGGCGATCCATTCAACTTATGACGAGCGTAAGTGGCGAGTTTTGTCTAGGGGCATATAGGAAACAAAAATATCATGGTACGTGTTGTGTGATTTGCTCCCAAACCTTTTTCATTTGGAAAGGCACTTTCTTTTTCTTTGTGCTAACCCTGTTATAGTAGGCATCGGGGAGTCTTCTAAGGTAAGGTCGTGCCCTCTCGGAGAGAGATATGGATCGCCAGCTTCTGGACTAAAGATCGATAATAGTAGGGCAAGAAAGGTCTTTGCAAGGTGAAAATGCTCAAAGTAAGACAAACCCATTTCAGGGGCTCAAAGAGAATATATTGGTTGAGCCAGCTGCGCTAGTGATTTCTAGCATTGGAAATACGGTTTCCCCGCTGCTGCCATCTTATTTTCCCATCGAAGGTACGTTGGGGAATGAAGTATTTCTGCCGATGATTCTTTCTCCCATCAAAGGTACTTCAATGGGTGATCGAAGCCCGAGACTGTATATACCAAACGACCGTGTCCCAATCGAGATCGGTTCTTTTGGGTTGAGGGAGCCATCCTAGTAGATGTGCACTCGACCTTCGAGGAAGCTCAGCGTCTCTACTCTGTGGTGAGTTCTGGTGTAAGTCTTTGAATTTTGTGCCTTCCCTGTCTTATTGAGCTCCCTTTTCGCAGGCTTTTGACAAGGTCAAGTCCGAGTTGCTTCGTCATGAGGCCATTTGTGGAAAGATTTGGAGGGGGAGAAATCCCTTAGGCTTCTTCATTGCGAAAGTGAAGTCGAGTTAGCGTGCTTATGGTATGAGGTGAGTATGAGCTTGAATTATGAGAGTTACCTGAAGGAAGAGGTAGTTTCTATTCCAAGGGAGTGTGTCATCCTTCTTCTAGCTCCTACGGCTAATGTTTTGTTCATTTCAGTTGCAGAAAAAGATGGAGGACCTAGAATGCCTTCGGAGAGAGGTTGGCCAAGCCAAGCGCGAGCATAATAAGTTGAGGGCTCGGGTGGACGCTTAGGCTTCAGCGAGGAAGGGTGCTCTGGCTAAAGCTTTTCATGCTGAGATTTAGATTTGCTTAGCTCGTTATAATATCTTGGTTTGAATAGATGTGATTAAAAAACTCGAGCCAGAGCTTTTGAAGGTAAAGGTCGAGGTTGTGGATGCCCGGGATGAATATGTAATAAGCCGAACTAAGGCTGACCAGAAGGTGGCAGTCTATTTGAAGGACACTACTGATGCTTAAGATGAGCTGAGAAGGCTCTTGTCTGCAAGGACAGGGGCAAGGAATATGCTCGGTGTAAGTCTCAAAGGAAATCTCTCAAGGAGATTCGAGCTAGGGGTTTTGTCCTCTCAAAATAGTTCGCGAGCGAGGGCGGACGAGCGTGATGCTTGGTTACTTCTGTCTGACACTGGAAAAAAGAAGCAAAGATGAGGCCGGCGGGTCGTAGCCCCAAGGGGGGTGTAGATTTTTGCCATCCGTATCTAGCATTTTCAAACTATATTTATATATGGAGATTGCATTTTTTTTCATATATGTGTAGTCAAGAAAACCTCATGGCTTTACTGCATCTGTATCCCTTTTTTTCTTGAATTTGGTCAGGTGAACTAGTCTTCTCAGTCGATAGGAATCCTTAGATTTACGATATGGCCCTGAAGCTCATCCGGCTAGCTCGTAGGCTCTTACACGCTTGGTCAGAGCGACCTTTTAGTGTAAGTTGGTGCTTGAGCTCTTATGCTTTGTTCTTGGGCATTTTTAGTTAGCTGTTTTGGGCTCGGTCTCTGAATCTGGTTTTAATTCGAGCTCAGCTCATTCGGCCCTCAAGTTTTGTATTTGTGTGGGATAGAGACAATGGCTCATATGCCTCAGGTCTAAGTGACCTTTTGGTATAAGCTGGCATTTGAGCTCTTGCGCATTTGTCTTGGGGCATCTTTATTTATCTGTTTTGGATTTAGAATCGGGTTCGGCTCGAGCTTATTCGACCCTCAAGTTTTCAAATTTGTCTGGGTTGGCGATAATGGATCTTACGCCTTCGGTCGAAGCGACCTTTTAGTATATGGTGGCATTTGAGCTCTTGTGCTTTTGCCCTGGGGCGTTTTTAGTAAACTATTTTGGGTTCAGTCTCCGAATCGGGTTCCGGCTCGGGCTCATTCTACCTTCAAGTTTTCAGATTTTATGCTGGCGACAGTGGCTCTTACGTTTATGGTCAATGCGACCTTTTAGTGTATGCGGGATGGAGACAATGGATCTTATGCCTTAGGTCGATGCAACCTTTTATTTAGGTTGGGGATAATGGATCTTACGCCTTTGGTCGATGTGACTTCTTATGTGGGCTGATGATAATGGCTCTTCCACCTTAGGCATATTCAGTTAACTATTTTGGGTTTAGTATCCGTATCGGGTTTCAACCGGAGCTCATTCAACCCTCAAGTTTTTGATAATGCAAGTTTTACCTTAGGCTCTTACGCGTTAGCTTGGTATGACCTTTTATGTACATGGGCTGGCGACAATGGCTTTTACGCCTTAGGTCGATGCGACCTTTTAAGTGGGCTAGAAACAATGACTCTTACGCCTTGGGTAGATACGACCTCTAATATAGGCTTTAATTTTCCCTCGTTAAGAACTTTTTAAAATAATGTTTGCCTGACTCCTCGACAATTTAATAGAAAACCTCGATTGCGAGTCGTTATATGGCGATGAACGAGCACCTGGGGAGGTTTGGCTTGGAGGCTGAGTATCTCGAAGTAGTGTGTAGGAGATGGCGTGGTCAAAGCTCTTTTGCCTATGTCGAAGGTAGCATGTTTAACCAATTATTTTCAAAGTATATTCGAAGTAATTGAAGGCTTGTGATTTATAGCGACAGGCGGGCGTCCCCGAGTCGCATTAGTTTGGCTGGTGCAACCTTGTGATCGGAGTCATTTGTGTTTGGCCGGAGCCTTTAAGCCCCGATGAAGTAGTTCCGGTATCTATATCGAGGGTATGAATTTATAGAGGTCGTACAAGTTGAATATATAGCCAAGACATTGAGATAGGGTTTATGCCTTTAGTAAGGTCTTAAGAGTTTTTCATGCCTTTGAGGTCTTACAGTTTTGGATACTTGGTACAAGTATTGTGCATGCCTTACTTGAGGTCTTACAGTTTTGGATACTTGGTACAAGTATTTTTCATGCCTTGCTTGAGGTCTTACAACTTTGTTGTTGCCTTATGTAGGTCGTACGAGACCGAGGCTTCCTGTATGGGGCCTTGCGATCTCGGGTTTCGATAAGTCGGTTGAGATGGCAATTGACGACAGTCCCCGAGTGGTTGATGGTTTCTTGACTCAGGAACCATTGCTCGTGAACTTGGTATTGCCTCGTTAGGGCTTATGATTTTGGAGTTTCCGAACCGAAGGTCGTGTAGCCTTGAGTTTTCGACGCCAATCCCCGAGTGTTTGGGATGTTTTCACTTTAGATTTGTTTTGTGATCTTGTTGTTGACTCATTGAGGGCATATGAGTCAGGAGCTCCGACCCAGAGGTCGCATTGTTTTAAGTAGTTGATGCCAGTCCCCAAGTATTTGGGACATTTTTTAAGCTCTGGAACTGTTATTTGTTTGCAAAAATACTGAGCTTCTTTGAGACGTGAAATGCTTTGGAGAGTATTCTTTGATTACTTGGTATAAGCGCACAGGTTTTCATTGTTAGGAGCTTGGTTATTCTATACGGCCACGGTTCGTTCGACCGTTTGGCTCAGTACATTATTTTCCTATCGAGGCCTTGCTTAGTACATCTTGGCTTCCTCAAGGAGGCAATCTTCCAGGAGGATGCCTCCTAGTATTCGAGGTTGATTGAAAGGAAACCATGAATACTTTTTTGAGCCCTTCTTAGGTAGTATATAGATATTATCTCATTAGAACATTGCCGGTGAAATCCTTCTTGGGATAAAACCCGATCGAAGGAAAGAGTGCAACATATGCTTCTTGGGGCCTAAGGCCTTCAAATTGGGAAGTGCTTTGGTTGTTTCGATTGGATACCTGCACTTACCTTAGTGTAGAGTGCAATTGAAAGAAAGAAATAGACGGTCATACCTTAATGATTCTGTGTTTCGATCCTTGATATGTTTCAGTCGCTTGTTGTGAGGACTCGGTATGGTCCTCCGCCTCATTTAGTCGGGCTTAGCCGAAGGCGTAATTTGCTATCACTATTTTACTACTTGATTGCCCTTTGGATCTTTCGAAGGTGGAGGTACTGGTATCGGTGTCACACCGTGTTCCACGAACATTTCTTTTTTTTGCATGTTGTTCCCCGTAGATGATTTTTATCCCTTCCTTTGTCGGGAATTTCATCATTTGGTGGAGAGTGGATGTTACTGCTCTTATGTTGTGTACCCATGGCCTCCCAAATAAGGCGTTTTATCTCATGTCTCCATCGATGACATGGAATTTGACATTTTGGGTTGTTCCGGCCACGTTGACTGGTAGGGTGATTTCTCCTTTCATTGTTTCACTTGCCATGTTGAATCTATTGGAGACTCGAGTGGCGGGCACGATTTCGTGAAGCAATCCGAGCTGCTCTATTACCCTTGACCTGATAATGTTGTCCGAGCTACCTGGATCCACGAGTACACATTTTATTTGAAATGTATTTTACGAGGAAAGAGATTACCACTGCATCATTATGAGGTTGAGACAAGGTCTCAATGTCCTCTTCGCTGAATGTGAGGGCATCTTCAGGTATGTACCCCCTTGTTCGCTTTTCTCTGGTGATGGATATTTTTGTCCTTCTCGTCATGGGTTCCTATGGAGCATTGATGCCTCCCAAAATCATGTGGATAACATGTTACGGCTCATTCGTTTCATTCTTCTTGTCCGTATCTTTATCTCGGAACTAATTTTTGGCCATGTCGCTTAAGAATTCTCGGAGATGACGTTTATTGAGTAGTCTGGCTACTTCCTCTCGGAGTTGGTGGCAATCCTCAGTTTTATCACTGTGTGTATTGTGAAATTCACATACTAAGTTATGATTCCTTTGTGAAGGATCCGACTGTACAGGCATGGACCATCTAGCATCTCTTATTTTGCAAATGAAGAACACGATGTCTGACACATCGAAGTTGAAGTTGTATTCTGATAAGCAAGGTGCCTCCGCTGGCCTCCCCTTCCTGTCTAACCCGGATCTGTTGATCACTACCCGAGGATTCTGTCCTTCGTCTATCCTTAGATCATTGCAAGGTGGGTTATGCCTTCGTCCATTCCTTCTGTCTTCGATGTATGGACGATATCTTTCTTTGTTTGGCTTTGTCTCCTTCGCCAGGAGCCTGCTTGGGTATACTAGCCTAGGGGGCTCCCAGCTGGTCATCTTAGACCCTGATGTTTTAGCAGTATCGCTTGTGGATGTACGATTAGGTCATGGCGAGATATTCGACCAGATTCTATTTCAGCTACTTCGAAGCCACCGAGCTTCGCTCATTCAGACCTTGAGTGAAAGCCTGTACTGCCCAGTCATCAAAGACTGGTGGTAGTTCCATTCGTTCCATTTGAAAGCGAGATACAAATTCTCGCAGCATCTCATTCTCCCTTTGCTTGATTTTGAAGACGTCGGATTTCCTTCTGGCCACCTTTATGGCCCAGGCATGCGCCTTTATGAAGGAATCTACAGCATGGTAAATGAGTCTATAGAGTTTGGGGCCAAGTTATGATACCACATCATCGCCCCTTTAGAAAGTGTTTCTCCAAAATTTTTCAATAGGACGGACTCGATCTCGTCGTCCTTCAGGTTTTTGCCTTACTGCATAGGTGTAAGCGGTAACATGCTCGTTTGGGTCCGAGGTACCGTTATATGTCTGAAGGTATAACATTTTGAATTTCTTTGGAGTGGATTTTGGGGCCGCTTCCTATGGGAACGGCTTCTCTACGAACTTCTTTGAGTCCACGCCTTTCAAGATTGGGGGTGCTCCTAGAATTTGGTCGACCCTGGAGTTGTAAGTCTCGACCTTCTTATCGTTGTCTTCTATCATTTTCTCGTCCGATTTGATCTTTCTGGTGAGGTACTTGAGCATCTTTACGATTACAGGATCGGCTATCGACCTGTTATTGCTCGATCTCTCCAGTACCTGTTCAGCCGAGAGAGTTGTCCCTGGTGCTACTGTGCTAGGAGTTATCTGGTGTATTTGCAGCTGAGTAATAGCCAGCTGTTATGCCTGCAACATTTCAAAAATAACATGAAGACTAACCTCATGGTCTTCCATGGTTGGGGTTTTCTATTCTTCTTGTGGATCCCCTTATTGCTCACTCATGTCAGTATGTGAGCTTATATTGACCTGCTGGGAGTCGTGTGAGACCGCATCCACTGGGATTGGTCCTAGTGTGTTCTAGAGGTTTTGTGGTGGTATACCAACATCTAGAGCAACCATATCATTCTCTCTGTGGTTTTTAATATTGTCGTTTTCAACTCTATTTACTAAGGTAGGCATTTGGACCTGAAATTGAAGATCTTGGACAAGAAAAGGTGTGAACGATAACTTCCACTATGTAATGAAACCATCAAGAAAATAATCACTATTATTTTAGCCCCACATTGGGCACCAAACTGTTTACCATAAAAATAGTAACAACAATAAAATTTAATTATCGGACTCTAAAAATACGTGATCTATTTTTATGTTAGTTGTTAAGCAGTTGATGCTATGCATATGAGACTTAGAAATGAAATAAGAGTTAAGGATAAAGTGATAATCAAACCGACAGGCTAACAATCGGGGCCTCAAGCTTGTCGATTCGGGGGACTCGAGGTCGATTCTGGAGCTTGGCTGCAAGCTATCGAAGGTGGTCGAGGTAGGACTAACAGTTATAATAAAATCAACGAAGGCTCTTTATGGCCAATGACAAGCAATAATTGATGAATAATAATGAAGATAGTAAATAGAAGCAATAATATCAAGAGGATGTGTTAGAGAGCAGAGAGAATGTTCTTATATATTAAGTATGGAGCAACGGATCACTACAAAATGGCAAGGATCCCTTTACATAGGAAGGGGGATCCTAATATAGTACAAAATATATTAATTATAAAGATATGGAGATGGGACAGCTAGTTGATGCCCTGATTTGGGTTTAGGCCTAGTCTAACAGACTTTGTCGACTCTAGTTGCACACCTTAAGTACTCTCCATTTTTACCATAGTCGTGTTTGACATTGTCCCAAGGTCGAGCATCGACGAACCTCGAGGGAGGAAACACGACCATAGCCTTGTATCCTCGAGTCTTCGAGATGATCTTCTGAGGTGCCTCGATGACGAGGAATTGGACCCTCTGATTTCACCGTATACAGCTAGAAAACTCGAAGTTTGATGTTTGATATACAAGTGGAAAAGAACAGAGGATGGAAGCTTTTATAGAGGAAGTGCGCAACGCTTAGCATTCTGAGACAATCAGCCAATGGTTGACACGTGTCCGAAGTCAAAACGACGCGACTGATAGGGTGTTTCAACTTCTTTGTCATCTTGGTTGTAATGCATGGAGAAAGAAACCGAAAAACATCTATCATCTCTCATCGTTTTGGAAAACCTACTCTCTAAAAATTACGATTTCCTGGTGGGTCAAACGAAGCAAGATCGTAACTACAAGGAATCGAAATCAAAGTCGCAGCCTTTCGTATCAAGGCCCAAATAAAATACCTGTCCTCGGAGCCATCGACAGCAGATCAATGATTAATGAAAAAGAAGATTTTTACTTTTCTTAGAATTATACTAGGGGTGAAATTCTCCTATTATATAAAGGAGATAATTTTTATTCAAGTGCGATTAGGTAACACGCAATATACATTTGTTTTCTCCGCTTCCAAAAGGTATTCAAAGTTCTTATTTTTTCTCATAGTTCTTATAAATAATTGCTCCGAACCAAACCAGAACAATCACTAAGCTCATACCCGAGCTCGGACTTAACAATACTACTACTGGTTTGGTTGTTTATTCTAACTTTAATTTGCTCATCTAATTCACCACTTGTGTTGAGTTAGTCAATATATCTTTAAAGTTGCATATAAATTCAATTATTACCATTATAAGGGTAAACACATATCCTTTGAAACTCCACAATCCATGGGAAATCAGCAATCCCTCATCCTCTATTGTTCTTATAGGTTCGAGGTATTGATTATTACTGAATTGTTCTATTTTATTTTTCCCCTTTGTGCAACTACCAAATATATACTAAGAAATGAACTCCGTCTTGATTATAACTTCCATAAACACTCATAATTACGAAATGGTTTTCAGCCTTTGCAAAATTCACTTTATGATCACGATGCTTTATTCTTGTCTTGTGCCATGTAGAACCAATCAACAAATCCACTATATGTTCTTCCCAGCGACAAATTAATCTCACGAGTCACTAATACAAACTTACCTTCACTAAATGACGTCTTCTTTTGCCTTCATCAAGATTAGGCAAAATATCTAGATTGCTACACTTTATATATTCAATATTTTAAAAGTGCCTATGATAAGAAGTTTTATATAAATTTATAAATCCAATCTTATATTTTGTGTCCACAAAAATTTAAGTTCAAAATTAAAAAACAAAAGAAATTATCCCATACAATTAGTGTTTAGTTATATAAAACACAAAATAAAATTTTTCGTCATTAACACACTGATTTTAAAGTTTAGTTTCACAAAATATGTATATGTCACACACCAATCTACCCTCTTCTTCCTTCGAGTTTTGGTACGTTTATCTAAGGTTCAACCTCTCTTTTAGTTGCTTCTTTTTAATTCAAAGCCACCCCTAATTAATATCAATTCATTCCAAACATCAACTTTAGCTTTGTGCAAGTGTTTTTACTTGAATTTGAACATAAAATTTCATATTCAAATGTAATTTCAACTTCAACCTTTGAAGCATAGCTGACAATGGTGATTTGAACATTAATCCACCCAAATCTCATCCCAAACAGTAATTATAATTTAATTTTTCAGTTTATATAAACCTATTTTTGATTCGTTTAAAAATTCATGACCCCTTTCTAAAGAATTAAAATAATAAATTGTTTGGTACAAACAACGCATGAAAGGTAAAAATTTATTTGCACTCAATATTTATATTAAAGCAAGAAAAAAATTGACATGTATTCACACATAGAATTTAATTATTTAATCGCAATTAAGTAATATATATTTTCAATTTTTATATCAATTATTCATGATAAATTAAATAGTTTAATTTAAATATCCGGATATACCAAACTAACAAAAATATAATCATAGTTAACCACTACATATTTTAAATTTAGTACACTAGCTATCTATGGTAAATTAAATTAGTTTCATATAAATATCAAGTGCAAATAAATATTTGCCAATAAATAGTTACTTACACCCAATGTTTACATCAAATTAATTTAATTTATTATAATTAGTATAATTTATTAAAAAAATACATTAATCAATTTCTAATTTTCTGTTGTTAACTAATATAATAGATTAAAACTATCGATTGATTAATTATGATTAAATAATAAAGTTGAATGTATAAACACGTGCCATACTTTTATTAATTTGTATATATACCAGTTGTGACGATGTTTACACCTAATTTAACTAATATAATACATTACAAATATACATAAGTTAACAATAATTAAGTGATATATATATATATACACACACACATACATAATAATGTTTTCTCAAATGTTTTTTTTCACTTTAGTGACTCTATTCGTGTTAATAGTAGAAAAGTACTAAATTACTAATTTAAAACAAATTATAAGTATCTGCTGTAGAATTATTTTTCCTACTTAGAATTTGCATTTAACATGGTCGCTCAGCTAATTATAGAAGAAGAAAAAACATCAAAGAAAAGGATATAATTAAGAGAGAAATATACCAAGACGAGGGAACCCAGAAAAAGGAAGGAAACAAAAACTGGGGAAAAAGAAACCCTCCAATTGAAATTAAATCTACGCCCCCAGAACAAAGCCACAAGAAATCGATTCTCAGATCTCTGCCCTTGTAGCTGAAAGAAGAGGCATTCTAATTACGTACCGAAAAAAGCATTTTTAACTTGCACAATCAAAAATTTTCAAAATGTATATCCAAAAATAATAAGGAGAAAAAAACCAAACAATAAAAAAAGAAAGAAGAATAAGAAAAAAAATCCCACTGGTTCGCAACAAGTTTTTTACAGAATAGCAGCTGTTTTCATCTAAACAGAGAAGAAGCCCTTATTTATAAGGTGGGGCTAGGGTTTCTATGGATTAGTTTTGATAGAGAGCATCCTCAGTTGTTGCTGTAATAGCAAACTATTTCCTTAAGTTTCTAGAATGTCAGAAGTACCTCACAAAATAATCATGGTAGTACTCTCAAGGAGAATGACAAAATGGTCCCTTATATTTGGAGATAGGTATAAAATAGTAAAGTAATTTTATGTTAATTTACGTGATACTACTCCATTTATAAGTAATTTATTATAAAAATTAATTAATTTATAAAATATTATTAATATTAGCCAAATATCATTAATATTAGCCAATTAACTATTTGTAGCCAAATAAGGTAAAAAAAATTTTGAACAAGTTTTATTATAGTAGATTGGGTACATTTTAAGGAGTTTGATATTTTGGGATGATTTGATTGGATTGTGAGGTGATTTGAATTAAAATTTTGAAAGAGAATTTTTCATAAAGCACCATCTTTTAGGTCTAATTGGCCATTTGTAGATATCTTTTGCTATATTACGTGTTATAAATACCTTTTATATAGTTTTACAATGTATTTGATGTATTTAAGCTATTGTATTCAATAATACAATAGCAAAAATATGCGTTAAAAAGGGAATTCCAGCTAATGTTGATATGTATTTGACTGTATCCAAGCGGCCTTATCGTGAATACAGTAACGTATTTGCGTAAAACCTGGAAGGTTGAACTAGTTAAAAAGAGAAAGGAAATCAAATCACCTGATATTCTTCTAATTTAACTCAACGAATAAAAACTATTACCCATTAATCTGTATTCTTCCATTCACGCTTCAACAAAAAAAAAATTAGCGAAAACAAGAGCAGCATCTTGAATTTTACTTCTCCCTTTTCTCTATTCGCAGTTCTCAATTCAACCATGAAAAATTACAATTGTATACAAAATATGATATAGTTTCATTATACATATGGCAAGTTTAACAGTGTTGTTGCGTTATTCTGGCAAGTGGAACGATGAGAGCAATTACATCAATTTTTCAATTGAGGGATAACTGATAAAGGAGTATGCGTAGTATAATGATTTGGTTGCTTCAATTTCTAATTAACTGGGCATAGATTTGAGCATAAAGTCCATTAAAATTCAATACAAAGTAGAAGGGAATAACACGCTAATGGAAATACATGACATGGGTTACAGGGTATATGTAGAGTTGAAAAAAGAGAACACATAATTCAGGGTGTATCTTTTGTGCATAACAACGATTGAAAAAGAACTTATATCCGGTGTTAGTTTAAGTGAAGGCGATATTGTGCAAATAGACGAATCACTCTAAACGTATGATTCCGGTACAGATGATACGCTTGCTCTAGATCTTGTCAACTTAGGAGAAGCTATTGGGGTGTTTGAATTGAACAAGGATTTGATAATTTTAAAAAATAAACAAAAGGAGATTATTGTTGGATAAGTATATAAGTATAAGGCTTTATTGAAAGAGATGATGGAGAATTATGCTATATCTAAAAGGTTTCAATTTCGGATTGATATTGTCAGGTTTGCGTGTATTTAATTTTTTTTTGTATATTATTGGTTCGAGATGTAAGTTAAACGTTGATGTATTTATGCGTATTTGTGGATTTCCACTTGATCATCATTGATGTATTTAACATATGTTTGTTTATGGTCCTTATGTATTCTTATGTATTTTACTGATATAATTACATTACAGTGTCCCTAATTATTTTCGTATTTTGTTTACTGTCCTTTTTAAGTGTATGCATATAACAATAATTGTATTCAGTTGTATTCATTGTATTTAAATGCATATAAATGTAATTGAAGTCAGTTGTATAATAATTTATATATATAGATGTCAGATTGTATTCATATATATATGAGTGCATTTTTTTTTGTAAATATTATGCTAATCATGTGTACAATGATTAATTCTTTGCAGCTATGCATTGTTATGTATGTCAGAAGATTGTGAATGGAGGTTTAAGGCTTCAAGCAGTAACAAATCAGAACTATTCAAAGTGAGAGAGTTCATTGATAATTATACATATTCGCTGAAGGACAAGGTGTATGAGCAGCGGCAGACAAGTAGCAGCCTTATAGGTGGTATGATTAGGCCTAAGCTTACTAATTATAAGAGGAAATACACCCCCAAAGATATTATTGATGATGTTAAATCAGATTTGGGTGTAGATGTTAGCTACATGTTGGCGTGGAGGGATAAAAATACGGCAATGAATTTTTTGAGAGGTGAATCGGCTGATTCATACGAAAAATTACCAGGATACTTATATACAATGGATATGACATATCCAAGTTTCCACATCATAATGGTAAAATTGCCCAAAAATGAATTCATGTACATGTATATATCTTTGTATGCCTTTATAAAGGGGTTTGATCATTGTAGACTCATTATTGTGGTGGATGGAAGTCACCTAAAATCTTACTATACCTGGACATTTGTTTCAGCAAGCACGTTGGATGGTGTAGGTGAGTACGTGAATTATAATAAAATCTATTAATATTTTAAAGATTGAAATACATATTTTAAAAATATGTACTCAACTATCTTTACAGGTCATATATTGCCACTAGCATATGGTGTTATTGATTCAGAGAACGATGTTGCTTGGACGTGGTTCTTTGAGCAATTCAAGATAGAATATGGTGACAGGGAGAACATGTGCATCGTTTCAGATAGAAATGAGAGTATCATTAAATCTGTATTGAGAGTGTATCCAGATGTACCACATTTTGCTTGTATATGTCATCTATGGAACAACATATATAAGAAACTCAAAAAGAGCCATGCCAAGTTGAGCATGATATACTTTTCGATGGCAAAAGCATGCACACAAGCTGAATTTGACAGTCTGATGGAGAAGGTGGAGAAGGTAGATATTAGGGTAAAAGAATACTTGGAGTTAGCTGAATACGAAAAGTGGGCTAGGTTGTATGCGCCTGTTAACAGGGGATGGACAATGACGTCAAATATTGCTAAGTCAATCAATGTCGCACTTGTATCAGCAAGGGAATTGCCAATATACGACTTCCTCAAAGAAGTTAGGAAGATGTTGGGACGTTGGAATTGTAGTAACCGCAAAGAAGCTATACAGACATACACAACGCTTGAAAAAATACCGGGAGATGTTGACTTTGAATGAGGAAATGTCTACACGCATGACTGTAAGTTTTATTTTAATGTCATTGTATTATATAGCTTAATTGTCTTCTGAAATAACTAATATGAATACAACACATTTTTCATAATACAGCTGATATGAATATATCTAAATTCAACTGCATACAACAAATATTTTATTGAAGATCTGACATGAATGCATATGAATACAACTAAATACATGCTGCAAAAATCAACTGGAGTAAGATATCATTGATACAAATATGTGTCCTAATACAATACATTCGCATACAACAAATAAAGACATTGCAATTAGAATAAAATATTGATGCGAACTTTGAAAATTCTTATAAATACAACTATTCAAAGACATCAGAATACAAATGATAAATCTTTATTATACATGATTTTTTATATGTTGTATACTTCTAATATTTTTGTTGCACTTCAGTTGCCTAAAGTACAACATATTTTTTTTTGTATATCATTGTATTCATAAGCTAAGACATAATTATAGTTTATAGTCAGCCGGTCTAAATATATGATGTATTCTTCTATATTCAAATATTTCAGTTTATGTAACTGATTAATTCAGCATTATACATATGGTAATTTTGTTATATGTGCTCAAAACTTATAGATCTATGTTTAAATGTAGGTAGTACCATCAACTTAATACTTACATACGGTAAACGATGGAGGGAGGCATTATAACGTCTGCCTGTTAGAGAGAAAATGTATTTATAGGAGGTTTCAAGTTGATGAATTACCATGCCCACACGCTTGAGCTGTATTGAAGAGCAAGTTTCTAATGCCAAAAGAATATTGCTCTAACTATTACAAACCAAATTCTGTTATAATGATATACGATGTGCATGTGTACCCGCTACCGGACAGAAATGAATGGAATATACCAGTACATGTTGCAAAGGAGGTTGTATTACCACCTAAATGGAAAATACCTCCTGGAAGGCCAAATAAGAAGCGCGATAAACTTTTAAGTGAAATGTTGCAGCCGAAAAATCAACATTCATGTAGCATATGTGAGCAGGGAGGACATAACAAGCGAACGTATAGAAATGCTCCACGTAGGATATAGTTAACACTCTGATATGTATTAGTGCTCCAACAATTTGTCAATACTAATGACATTGTCAAGTAATAAATTCTGAAATGCCTTTCGTGAATAGATTCTGGATACATTTAGTTGTAGTATTGTGTTGGATACATTCGAATACAACTTTGTCCACATATACTTTGACAATTTATTATAGACAGTGCTTCAGTTGAGTTATACACGTAACTAGTCAAAATACATCAGAATACAACTATATATTCAACTATAATATAACAAATTCAATAAATACATATAATATGATTAGATTCTGTATACATTTAGTTGCAGTATTGTGTTGAATACGATCGAATACAACCTTGTCCACATATACTTAGACATACAATCATAGATAGTGTCTGATTTTGATATACATAACTAGTGAGAATACATCAGAATACATCTATATACTCAGCTATAATATAACAATTTCACTAAATACGTATAACCCATTCAATATACATACAGTTTCTGACTTTGATATTAACTTGTTCAATACGTATAATCTGTTCAATCCAAGTGACTAAATATTAATACATAATTATATCCTGTAAGATACATATGAATGTAAACTGAATATTAAGCGTGAATACTTATGAACAAAACTGAAACATAGATTGAAAAGTTGCAATTGTCATACACGAAACTGTTGATAAAGTGATTAAAATATGGTTTTTTCTAACTGAATACCATATTCACCAAAACAAACTATTCAAAAATAGTATTCACCTAAAAACACAATTCCAAAAATACATTCACCCAAAGTTACTCTAACATTATCTGCAACTTTGAATCTGACTCCGTGATTTGCCTAGTAATCTTTAAGGGTGCTTCATTCTTGCTTATGGCATCAGCATCTATCTTTCGCATAGCATAGTCCCAGAGGAGAGCACCATATCTTTGACGGAGTAGATTAGAATCAAATGTTGTTTGTGAAATCTCACGAAGAGTGCTCTAAAACTTTGCATATACCGCAACATGCACCCCAGAATCCCTGAAAAATGTTTATTGAAACAATTAAAAATAATTCATACAATTAGATTTTTAAAATGATACAAGATGAATAAAAACATACATGTTCCCAGCTTTCTGTTGAGGCAAATTTGATATGAAAACAACTTCAAAGGGATCAATATGTGACTTGTGAGTGTATGCTGAGTAAGTAGATCAATCTATGCCTTGACTATCTCTGTAAAAACCACTAATTGATTGATACAGAGGTATAAGCTTAGCTAGCTTATCTATCTCTACATATGCATCATAATCTGCAGATATGTACGAGTCATACACTTTGATACATCTCTCCTTGAATTAGCCAACAGTCAATGTCCAGCGTAGTTTGTCCTTTAAGTTGGGTGGTATCAAGACATTGTCAACAATATGCCAAGGTACATTAGCTAGCAATCTATAGCCCCTTATGTACTCACATACTACCTCATCTTCTTTGGCTACATTAACATTACTATATGTATTAGCATGTCTGTCAAAGATTTAAGCGATTCTTGTCTTGAATATACAATCAACAGTTGTATACTTGAAGTTACATGTTTGGTTGTTCTTTCCCTTCTTACTCATATAGTAGAATATGACGTCAATATACTATATACAAATTTAATTACTTAGTGTTAGTCCAATACATTACACATATTAAAGAATAATACAACTGAATACAGAAAAATACAACTGAATATAGTTGTAATCAACAACTGAATACAACTTAATATAGAAAAATACATCTGAAATTCTTGTATTACAACGGAAATTCATGAATAAAGAAGCAACTAAGTACATCATAGAGATTTAGTTAAATACATGTTATTCAAAATTAATGAGTCAATTAAATACATTTTACTGTAATACATATGTTAGTTACAAACTACTGATAACTTTGAAAATATAGCATAATATATTAAAATACAACAGTACTTCAGGAATAATGATGCCATTAAATGCATCATACAAATTCAGTTAAAAACATGTTGCATTTTTAGCTAATAAAAAATGTTAAAATATATCCGAATACAATTAAATACAGCAGATTTATTAGTAACATATGCATACAATTGAGTACATCAAAGTAATGTATGACAAATTTGGGTTAGAGCTCAATTTGTGAATTATACAATTAGACAAATCAATACTAAAGAAATAAATTATAGTGGAGTTGGAAGAATTACAACTTACATTGTCATCCCATAGTTTACTGTCAAGAGATAGAAGGTAAAACTAATTTTTTGAATTGACTTGATCAACTCCAAAATCCAATGATATACGAAGTGTTGACTTGTTCTTCTTGTAATGGCCTTCCAAATTACTTCTACAAGTATGATATAAAAAAGGAATTATATCTATTTTTAAAAATATAAATACATAATAGACATACCGGTAAAAAACTCACTTCTGCTCATGTCCAGCAAGAAGACCATCACGAACCCATTTGTCGTATTCCTGAATGATTAATATAGGGTGTGGCCCCATTATTGAATCACCCTCAAATGAGTGTATTTTTTCAAAAAATGGGGGTCAACTTTACTGAGGTACCTGTTGTTCATTGAATTCATGTTTAGAGAGTTTTAATTATAAAAACCACAAGGAAATAGATAATTAGTTTGTAAAACACTAACTTCAAGAGTCAAAGTTAGACTCGTAAGGCGAAGAATACCATTTACTTGGTCACCGATTCCTATGAGATAGTATTGGGGTTGATGCAACTTTTTTGTACCGTTGTGTTTCATAATTCTAGTTTCTGGAATTTGACTGGAAAGAAACTTTTCGTCCAGCTCAAATTGAGATACATAATAATCTGTAGATACACCCTTTTGGCCTATAGGTGGTAAGTTGCACGACACATCTAATGTAGTATTCCCCTCCACTCTTGTCTCTACACAAGAAGCATTAACCATTGCATTATGTTAGTCGTATGAATCATTGTTTGAAGTATGTTTAAAGACAACTGAATGCAACTGAATACAGAAAAATACATCTGAATTTGTTGTATTATAGCATAAATTCATGAATAAAGACGCAATTAAGTACATCATAGAGATTTAGTTAAATACATATTATTCAAAACTAATGAGTCAATTAAACACATATTACTATAAAACATATGTTAGTTATAAGCTACTGATAACTTTGAAAATGAAGCAAAATACATCTGAATGCATGTCTTACTTAGATACATCTGAATACATGTCTTACTTAGATAACTTAGAAGTATGTTCAATGAATACATTTGAATACATGTCTTACGAATACATCTGAATACATGTTAGAAGTATGTTCAATGAATCTCCTTAATAATACATCTGAATATATATTAGAAGTATGTTCAATGAATCTTCTCAAGAATTACAACAAAAATACATATGCATATAGGATTAATATAATTTAAAATACTAAATTATTCTGTATATACTTGTATTTCACTATGTTAAAAATTATTTTATATATGATTAATCAGAACAAGAGAAACATGAGATATAAACATATACTAAAGAGGTTAAAAATGTTGAACCTCAATATTATCGCCGACTAGTGTATCAGTCTGTCTGTAACCTTTTGGAATATCTTGCAAGTTGGCTTCATATGGCATTTCAATACCATCATCATGTGTCCCTGTGGTTTTCTTTCTCTAGTGTTAGCTTTATTTTTGCTAATTGTGTTGAAGATGGTCAGCAAGCATCTTAAAGTTATCTTTGATCAATGATCTTAGAGACTTGAACTCGCCCACAACCTTAGCAAGACAAAAATAATTAGAAAGGTGCATTTGTACACATACGAATGTTAAGCACTAGAGTTCCTCAAAGAAGATACTTCATCATTTTTGGAATCTACCAGCTGATTGTGATGCAAAACATTTTATGCAATTTCAGATACACCAACTAGAGTTGTATTTGATGGATGAATATTTTGTTCCTTGAGTTTTTTATGGGCGGTGATGAATATGGACCAACACTTGAAGCATGTTTCTTTTTACACCAGAGATGAGGTGTAGGAGAAAAGTCACCTGAATCCTCTGCCGACTTTTCAGAATGAGTAGGAGTAGGATTGTTCTCAACAGCAACGCCTACTGTAGGAATCTGAATAACGGCAAGCTCTATAGTGGTTGGATGGATGTCCTTGTAAATAATCTGAAAAAAGAAATACAATCAAAGTCTTACTACAATGGATGTATTTTAATACTGGAATCAAAATGTAATTTGTATTAAAATTAAGGCAGCAGTAATGATTAGTAAATCAATGCAACAACACTAATAAGAATAGCAACAATTGTATTCAGCTTCATGCAGATGTATGCAATAACTATATGCAACTGTATGCAGCATTAATGATTAGTAAATTGTAAAGTAGCCACGATACAAGTAGTATATTACCATGTTTCCTTTGTCGTTGAACGTCTTGTTCATCAAATATATAAAGTTTGATTGATTTTCGGTGGTTCTCCAATTGAGCATTCCGGGGATCAAATTATCAACTCGAGTGGAATTTTGGAATCAACATTTGAACAACACTCATAAAGCCACACTTGTATAGCTAGGGGCATCCCAGCAATCCTGTAATACTTTTTCTGAGCATCCATCTTCTTGCTAATAGATTTTGTCAGCATTTCAAATGTTTTTAAACCCCCATGGATATTCATAATAGCATACACTCTCGACCAAGTCAAAATATAGCCTGGTATGGTTATGATGTTCTTCTTGGATGAAAAAAATTAAGGTGTGTATGAAATACAATAAAGCTATCTTCAATGCATCACCATCGTTGTCGTGACCCCAGTTCTTGTCAGCAAAGCATTTCATCAAATGTTTCTTCTTGACAAGATTGACACCTCCAAATTAAGTCTCAATAAGCCGGTTAGCAACATTTTCACTGAACTTAAAATAAGCATACTCATTTGAGTCCAATCACGCGCGTAAACTCCCTTATTGAGAAAGATACTGAAGTACCATTGACGTGTATAGCAAATACATTGTCAGGAGTTCCTTCTAACTGGAGAGCCATGAAGCATCTGAAGAGTAGATGTTGGCCTTCATAATATTTCATATGAAGGAAATTTACAAAACAAGTATTACCCATTGGTTGTACTGCTTTGGAGAAATATTTTGTTTTAGCTTAAAGAATATGTCAGTGTGAGTATATACACTGATATGCGGTGCAAATATAGGTTGTTTTTCACAAACAACTTAACTTCCTACATTTAAAAAATATAAAATACATATAAATACAACTGAATATAATACATATTTCATACAACTGACATGAATACAACTGAATACCAACACATTTTTCATAAGCCATCTGACATAAATACATATGAATACAACTGACAACTATAAATACATATAAATATAACTGACAACTATAAATACATATGAAAACAACTGACAACTATAAATACATATAAATATAACTAACAACTATAAATACATATAAATACAACGGACAACTATAAATACATATGAATATAACTGACAAATCTATATTATTAATTTCTATAAGTACAAAAATACATTGAATATCTTTTTTGAACAGAGACCTTCGCTGTTGTATACATATAAATACAGATGAATACATCAATAATACAGATGAATACATCATAAAATACCTTTTATTCAAGTGTATCTGAAATTTTACTTGCTTCAACCTCCTTCATCTTGACAGATGAAGTTGGATAAATATGTTTTTCCTCTCTTCCGCAATGGTAAGTCTTGTTTCCTTCAATAATTTCTCGACTTGGGTTTGCTTGAAATTGTCATGTCGAGATTTTGTTTTCTTCTCCAATGCTAAATTTTTGGATATACCTACATCCAATTCCCCTTGTGTTATTTGCAAGGAGAAAGAGGGCCCATCCAAATGGAAAATTTTAGTGGGTATAACTCTAGTAATCAACTTGTTGGATGTATTCTCAAACATTCTGAGAATACGATTGGATACTGTTGATTAGAGAAAATTTGGTGAGTAGACATATTGTGAAAAAGCAAAAACAACGAAAATCAAAAATGTTAAATACTTATCACGCTAAATATAAAAATAAACGAGTAGAATTTAGAGGAGATTAATGTTTATGTCGAGATTCGGGAAAGGAGGAAGTATCGGTGTTAGTGAGGAGTTTTCTCCGATTTTGAGAGTGATTTTGAATGTGTATTTAGAAGTTGTATGAAAAGCGGTAAGTATGAGTGAGAAAAATCAGAGGATGGAGACAGAAAAATAAAACATAGCGTATTAAGTGGCTTAAGTGTAGGATATAACCAAAATTAGAAAATTTGCTATAACCAATAAAAGGTATCTATAGGAGGTAATTTATTTTAAATAAATAGGGGGTTAACCTTGGCTATAGGAGGTAAAAATTCTAATTATGAAATAAAAGATGCACATAAAAAATGACATGTGTATTATACTATGTATCATTTGTGTATCACATATATAACATATTTGTATCAAATGTGTATCACATGTAAATTTGTATGACACATGTTTAATAATTGTTTGAACTCGATTATAACTACAAATTTCAATAGTAAATCAGTCCAAATCACCTCCAATATTACTTAAATTTTTATACTAATTCATCTATATGTTTTCAAGGAATATCAATCATACCCATTGAGAAAGATATATATATATATATATATATATATATATATATATATATATATATATATATGTGTGTGTGTGTGTGTGTGTGTGTGTGTGTGTGTGTGTGTGGTGTGTGTGTGTGTGTTGCCTTATTTGCTACCTCATACATGAAATTCTCTTTCCATCTTGCATCTAATGTTGCTAATCATGCTTTAAAACACGGAAGAAGATATTTGCGTATGATTCAGAGAAAGAACCTTATTTATTTGGGTTTTCAATCTTTATATGTATTTGGCTAATTTTGGTAAAATTATGATTAATGGCTAGAGGTTTGTAAGTTATAACTTATTTGGAACATTTACATAAGATTTCCTCAATTTGTCACATCTTATTAAGGGAGAAATTCAAAAATAGCCAAAATTTATAAGCGGTCATTCAAACATAGCTACGCTTTTTAAAGTAATCGAATTTAGCCATTTTTCATGTAAAGATAAATCTGAATGAAGAAACTGTTCAAATTCAAAAAAATACTCCAGTATAATATACTGGAGTTCCAGTATATTTTCCAGTATAATGTACTGGAACTCCAGTCTAATATACTGGAGTTCCAGTATAATATACCGGTCTATCATAATATACTGGAGTTTGGAGCACCGGTGCTTCAATGTCCAGTATATTATACTGGAGCCAGCAAAGTACACCGGTCCAGCATAATATGCTGAAAGTTCATACACATGTGTACCGAACTCCAGTATTTTATGCTGGATAATCTCTGTTACAGCAAAATAATGATTATTTTTTATTGACTTGATAAAGACTGACTATTTTTGAATAACCAATCCAAAACTAGCTAGACCATGCTATTTTATCTCTTATTAATGAAATGATTTGGATTTGTATTATTAGTTAGGATATGGCGTGAATCTGTCACATTTTATTCTACTATTTTATAGAGAAAATCATTGTAAATCTCGATATAATATTATTATTTTAGCCTAGAAAAGAACCTTGGAAACTTGGCATCCATATATCGCAATATCGCGCCAAGTATACTCTAGTAATTCCAGTTCTTTACGTCTATTAAAAGTGAGTACTTTTGATTTCTTTTAGATGTTTAGCAAACTTAGATATTATATATTGTGGAGACTGAAAAATAATTTAAAACACATCGCGAATAATTAGAAACATCTATAGCCCAATGATTTCATTACCACATTTTTTTATTTGAATGTCACCATAGAGGTGTTGGGTTGAGGCATTACCCTTAACGGTATATTATCAAAAGTCAAAAAGTGAATATATGAAGGACAGGAACATAATACTTACCTTATATCCTTTAGGGCATAGTCCGACTTAGGCCTATTTAGAAATTTACTAATTACACAAAAGTTCCTACAAGAAGAAGTACATGAGTGGTGATTATTGAGAATTTGTGAGGGATTATTTACTGTTCCATAATAATATAGGATATACAAAAATATGGTGCTAATTACATACATAATCACCATGAGAGTTTGTAATCGTTCCTCCTAAGCGTGATTCTAAAACATGGGAATTGTGCTCTATCCATACAGTAAGCTCCCCTTGCTTCAGCTAGTAATTCACACACCTGAGAGAAAATTCTTGCCTCTGTAGACATTTGCGAGTTGACTCCAAATTTGGCTAAAGCGTCAGTAGTTTCATTTTCCACTCTATAGCAATGATGGACTTTTATGTTCAAAGTGTGTACTATTTGAGTCATCTATTTGATATCATCTGTAAACTCCTAGGAAGGTTTATAAACTCCCTTCTTCATATTGACAGTCATAAGGAAATCCATCTCTAAAATGCAATTGGTCATATTGTTTTGCCTGCATCAATTAAGAGCATAAAATACTGCCTGAACTTCAATTTGATTGTTAGTGCAGAAATGAAGAGCTTTGGCAAATGCCATGATCAAATCTCCATTTCTGTTCCTAACCACCCCTCCAATTTTCGGAGTTCTCATTGTAATATTATTGTTTTTATCAATGTTTATTTTTAACAAACTTTCTGGAGGTTTATTCCATATAACTAGAGTACTCGTGATTCTTCGTCTATAGTCTTCCATGTAAGTGAAAATTCGATGTCGTTGCCATTTCGTGTCCATAGTAGCTCCTCTCTTCTTCATGTATACCTTCATATGAAACAAAATAGACTGTCTTAGCTTTGCAATCGTAGGATTTATGTTTCCATATCTGATAGAGCATCTATGTTTCCATAGCTCCCAACAAATAAAGATAGGAACTACTCGACATAGGTCTCTTTGAACATCATTCCTACTCTGAGTGTTCCTCCATTCTTTAAAGTATATGCAATTGATTGGCATCCTACTTTAATTCCCAGAGGACCTGCAAAGAAATTCCAAGTTAGAAAAGCAATATCACTATTAAGGATAATATGAGATATAGTTTCTTTCTTAGGGTGTAGGCAATAAGAACATCTGAAAACTATATGATGACCAAATCTCTTTATGGTTTCATTCACAAATAGTTTACCCTTAATAGCTCTCCAAAGAAAGAAAGCCATTTTAAAATGGACATTCTTCTTTCACACATCTTTTTCACATATTATTCATATCCTTCTTTTTCTAATGCAGTTAAAAGCAAAGGAACAAGTAAAAGTCTCATTAGAAGTCTCAGTCCAAACAAGGGTGTCATTACTCTGTCTATTGCCAATAGGGATATGAAAAATATGATTCAACAGATTATTAGGAACCAGCCTAGATATAGTGTTTACATCCCATTTCTCATCCTTGATACAATCCTTGATCCTCCTATTTCCAGGGTTTCTGCTACCATTGACATAAGCACCAAATAGTCCAAATACTATCCAATTATCCCATAAAAAGAAGTTGTCACCATCATTGATCTTCCATAAGATATAAGGTAACTTTTGTGATTTGTATCATTTCCTTCCAGGCAGTAGACTGTTTAGGTTCTAAGGCCTTTGCAACATGGTGGCTTCTCGGGGACTTTTTAGCTCTCATGAATTTGGTCCAAAGATTGTTTGCAACTCTCAACCTCCACCATCTTTTGGCAGAAAAGGTCTTACATAAGTCACTTATATTTTTAAAACCGATACCAAATTCATCAGTAGGATAACAAAGATTCTTCCAAGACCTTCTGTGGTATTTGTTCTTGTTTTCAGATTTGTCCCAGAAGAAATTGGAGAAGTAACTCTCCAATTGTTTGAGAATTGTCTTGGGAAAGGTAACAACTGCAAGAATATGTAGAGTTTGAGATTGAAGTACATGTTTAATGAGAAGAAGATTCCTCGTACCTCCTTAAAGTTTTTATTACCTGCTTTATGGAGTATTTATCTCCAGAAGTGAAGATAATTAAGTCGTCTGCACATGCAAGATGATTGATTCTTGGACCTCTGTTATTCATAGAATATCCAATGCCTGATGATTGATTCTTGGATCTCTGTCATTCATAGAATATTCAATATACTTACACTTATTATGGAGATGATTAAGGGCTTTGGATAGGACCTTAGCTGCAATAACAAATAGGCCAGGGGAGAGGGGGTCTCCCTGTTTAAGAGCTCTAGAAGAGGGAAAGAAACCAAATCTAGTGCCATTAATAAAAACAGAATACCAAACATTAGAGAACAATATATGAATCATTTCAATGAAAGGTTCAGCAAATCTCATACACCTCATAACATAAGTAAGAAAAAGCCAAGAAGCTTTGTCATAAGCTTGATCCATATCTAATTTCATTATCACATTACCACCTCTATTTTTGCGTTTAATATCCTGGACAATTTCTTGAGTTAAGAGAACATATTTAGTGATTAGTATTTCTTTGATAAAACCAGTTTGATTTCAGAAATAATACTAGGAAGCAAATCTGTTAATCTATTGGAGATAATTTTTGAAATAATTTTATTGGAAAAATTACATAGACTAATAGGTCTAAGTTGAGAAAATGTATAAGAAGATTCAACATTTTGAATAAGTACTAGACAAGAATGAGTAAAATATTTAGTTAGAGTGTTACCACCAAAGAAGCCTTTAACCATAGCACACACATCTTCAGCAGTAATATGCCAACAAACTTGGAAAAATTTGCCATTGAATCCATCCGAACCAATGCACCATCAGGATGAAGCTCAAAGACTTCAGTATTCACTTCCTCATCAGAAGGATTAGAACCTTATTGTTAAAGATTAGAAGCTTACCAAAATCTCCTTTAGTGTTCGTATTCCACAAAAGTATTTTTTGTTCATTTTTCACAAGTAGAATACACTAGCTAAATATAGTGATGACAAAATGTATTAAAAAAATAATTGTTGATCTATATTATCCACTAAAACTACTTTTTAAAAATAGATTAAATTCATATTTTTCACTTAAAAATAAATAACCAATGATTTTAACTTTTACATTTATAAAGACTCAATTTGAAAATTGCTCAAATTTGTGAGACTAAACATCCTCCAAAAAATGATCATATTCAAGAAGTTACGGATAATATAATATTGAAAAATTTTCATAAAGCACCATCTTTTAGTGCTAATTAGTCATTTATAGATATCATTTATTATATTACATTTTATATATACCTTTTATGTTTTTATACAATATATTTCGTGTATTTAAGATGTTGTATTCATTAATACAAGAATAAAAAGAGGCGATAAAATGGGAAATTAGCTAAATAAAATATGTATTTAGTTGTAGTCATGTAGAATTTCAGTTGTATACAAACCAGTTTTGCACAGTTTCTGGTAACGTAAAGTTGTTTTAAATGGAAGGAAATCAAATCACTGATAGTCTCCTAATTTAACTCAACGAACTAAAATTATTACACATTATTCTGTATTTGATCAGCAAAATACAACTGAGAAGCGTGAATATAGCAAAAACCAGAGCAACATAAACAACTGTTCAACGTGAATACAGCGAAAAAGCAGAGGCACATCTGATCGAACTTCTTCCATTCTCTTCTATTGTTTCTCGATTGATACAAATTTTATACAAAATAAGGTATAGTTCGTCTATACATATGGCAAGTTTAACAGCTTTGTTGCGTCATTTTGGAAAGTGGAACGATGAGGGCAATTATATCGATTTTTCAATTGAGGGAATACTGATTAAGGAGTATGCCTCCTTCAATGATCTAGTTGCTTCAATTTCTAATCAACTTGGTATTGATTTGAGCTCAAAGAGTATTAAAATACAATACAATGTTGAATGAAATCGCACGTCAATGGAAATACACAATGACATGGGTTACAGAGTGTATGTAGAATTGGAAAAAGAGAGCAGAGATTTTGGGGTGTATCATTTGTACATAACAACTATCGAAAAAAGCTTAATTATAGAGGTAGTGTAAATCAAGGCGACATTGTGCAAATAGACGAAGCAGTTGAAATGTACGATTGCGATACAGATGATACACTAGCTATAGAATTTGTCAATTCAGGAGAAGCGATTGGTGAGTTCGAACTCCACAAGGATTTGATATTTCAAAAACTAATCAAAAGGAGGTTATGGTTGGACAAGTTTATAAGGATAAGGCTACATTGAAAGAGGTGATGGAGAATTATGCTATTGCTCAAAGGTTTCAATTCTGGGTTGATCGTTCTAATGCTGTCAGGTTTGCTCTTTCGTTAACTATGTTGTATTTATGCGTATTTGTGTGTTTCGTCTTGATGAACAAGTATGAAAACATATGTATGTTTAGGGTTCTTGAATAAATCTATTCAGATATATTTTACTGGTGTAAAAATATAACAGTGGCTTTAATTATTTTCTTATTTTGTCTACTGTGGTATTAAGTGTTTGCATATTCATACAAATGTATTCAGTTGTATTTATTGTGTTATAACGTATCTAACTATGTTGGAATGCAGTAGTATAGCAAATGAATTATACACTTGTAAATTTTTTAATACATATTTATGTTGTATATATATCAGATTCTATTTGTCTGATGTGTGAGATATATTTTTAGTAAACAAGTATGCTAATCACATGTAAACTGATCCTTGCAGCTATGCATTATTATGTATTTCAGAAAATTGTGAATGGAGGTTTAAGGCTTCAAGCATTAACAAATCAGAAATATTCAAGGTGAGAGAATTCAATGATAACCATATATGTTTGCTAAAGGACAAGGTGTACGAGCAGCGACAGGCTAGCAGCAGCCTTATAGGTGGTATTATAAGGACAAAGCTTACAAACCATAAGAGGAAATACACTCTGAGGGACATTATTGATGATGTGAAATCAGATTTAGGTGTAGATGTTAGCTACATGTTGGGGTGGAGGGCTAAAGAAAAGGCAATGAATTTTCTTAGAGGTGAACCAGCTGATTCATACAAAAAATTACCAGAATACTTATATACAATGGATACTACATATCCAGGTTCCCATATAAGAATGGTAAAATCACCAAAGAATGAATTCATGTACATGTATATATCATTGTATGCCTTTATAAAAGGGTTTGATCATTGTAGACCAATTGTTGTCGTGGATGGAAGTCACCTAAAATCTTACTACACAGGGACATTTGTTTCGACAAACACGATGGATGGTGCAGGTTAGTATCTGAATAATAATACAATTTCAGTTAACATTTTATGTATTAAGTTGTATTATAGTGTATTCAGCTGTATTCATCTATGGTCAGTTGCTTGAACTTTATTAACCACTTAGTATCAGTTGTATTCAATTGATATATTCAGTATTACTCAACATATGTATTCAGGTATTTTTATTAAATTCAACTGTTTTAATCCCCTAAATTCTTTTCTAATAAATGGCACTTTCATACAGAATTATTAAACACATGTATGCATGCATATTCAGCTAATTTCTGTATGCAAATGTATGCAGCTTTAATAAAGATCTGTATTTATCTATAGTATATACATTTTCAGTTGAATTCAACTACTTTAGTCAGCTGAACTCTATTGCATTTATCATAAGCTTTATTCAACTTGTATATTCAGAAGTATTTCTAAACAACTGTATTATCTATATTAGACATGTATTCCTTTGTATATTGGCAATATTATTTCCTAGTTCAGCGGTTAAAATCATCCTATTTAAAAATAACTATATTCAATTTTATTTACAGGTCACATATTGCCACTAGCATATGGTGTTATTGATTCAGAGAACGATGCTGCTTGGACGTGGTTCTTTGAGAATTTCAAGATAGCATACGGTATAAGGGAAAAACATGCGCATCGTTTTAGATAGAAATGAGAGCATCATTAAATCTGTATCGAGAGTGTATCGGATATACCGTATTTGGCTTGTATATGGCATCTATGGAACAACATATATAAGAAATTCAAAAAGATTCATGCCAAGTTGAGCTAAATATACTTCTCGATTGTAAAAGCATACACACAGGCTGAATTTGACAGCCTGATGGAGAATGTGGAGAAGGTAGATATTAGGGTGAAAAAATACTTAGAGTTAGCTGGTTACGAAAAGTGGGCTAGGCTGTATGCCCCTGTAAATAGGGGATGGACAATGACATTAAATATTGTTGAGTCAATCAATGCAGCACTAGTTTCAGCAAGGGAACTGCCAATGTATGACTTCCTAGAAGAAGTTAGGAAGATGTTTGGAGTTGGAATTGTAGCAACCGCAAAGAAGCCACACAGACATACAAGACTCTTGGCAAAAAATACCAGGAGATGCTGGAGTTCAATGAGACAATGTGTACACGTATGATTGTAAGTCAATTGTTACTGTCATTTGTCTATATTTTTTAGTTATTTTCAGAATTACTTATATGAATACAACTGAATACAATCATTTTAAGTAGAACTACCGTTAATATATATGAATACAAATAAATTAAAGCACATATTAGGAATATTTTTACATAGATCTGATATGAATACAACTTAATATAACTAAGTTACATGCTGGAAAATCTATTGGAATACATCAGAATATATGTTAATATGTATTGTGAATACGTATGATTCTAATGTTATTGGTATCATACTATTGCCTAAAGTACATAAGACATTTGATAAGTTCTGCAATTTTCCAGTTGATATTTTGCTGGTATAATGTATGTTGTATCGATATATATGAAATATGCGTCCATTCTATGTAAATTATTAATTCTGCAATATAAATCTAGTAATTAAGGTATACGTGTTCAAACTTATATTTCTATTTTTTAATGTAGGTGATACCATCAACTGAATACTTACATACGGTTAACGATGGTGGGAGGAATAAAATTGTCTGACTGTTAGAAAGAAAATGTGTTTGTGGAAGGTTCCAAATTGATGAATTGCCATGCCCACATGCTTGGGCAGTATTGAAGACAAAGTTTCTAATGCCGGAAGAATATTGCTCTAACTATTACAAACCAAGTACAATTGTAATGACATACGATGTGCCAGTGTACCCGCTACCGGATAAAAATGACTGTAATATACCAGAACATGTTGCAGATGAGGTTGTACTACCACCCAAATGGAAAAGGCCTCCTGGAAGGCCAAAGAAGAAGCGTGATAAAACTTTAAGTGAATTGCTGCATCCGAAAAATCAACACTCATGTAGCATATGTGGGCAGGGAGGACATAACAAGCGAACATGTAGAAATGCTCCACGTAATAAATAGTTATATTCTGACATGTATTTGTGGTTGAATGATTTGTTAGTACTTATGATGGCATTATCAGCAATAATAAATTCTCTTTGTCAAGTAATATTTTGTGATGAATTTCGTTAATATTTTCTGAGTACTTGTAGTTGAAGTATATTTATATATATAAATATGCAGTTGGGTCAACAGCTGAATACAGTAAAATACATTTGAATATATCTGAATATTAAACTTAAATACAAATAGCGAATACTGAATAATACACTTAAATACAGCTGAGTACATCTTTACATATTATCTGAACTTGAAAGATGTATATGAATGGATGGATCTGAATATAATTGAATACAACTTGATTGAAAAAATACAGTTGTATTTTTTTACATAACATACAGTAAGCTGAATACAATTGAATACAACTGAATTTTCAATTGAATACAGCAACTTGGTCAGCAGCTAAATACACCAAAATACAACTAAATACATGAGCTGAATAAAACTGCTGAATACAGTAAAATACAACATCTGAATACAGTAAAATACATTTGAATATATCTGAATATTAAACTTAAATACAAATAGCTAATACTGAATAATACACTTAAATACAATTGAGTACATCTTTACATATTATCTGAACTTGAAAGATGTATATTAATGGATGGATCTGAATATAATTGAATACAACTTGATTGAAAAAAATACAACTGTATTTTTTTACATAACATACACTAAGCTGAATACAATTGAATACAACTGATTCAATTGAATACAACAACTTGGTCAGCAGCTGAATACACCAAAATACAACTAAATACATCAGGTGAATACAACTGTTGAATACATTAAAATACAACAGTTGAATACAGTAAAATACATTTGAATATATCTGAATATTAAACTTACATACAAATAGCTAATACTGAATAATAAACTTAAATTCAGCTGAGTACATCTTTATATATTATCTGAACTTGAAAGATGTATATGAATGGATGGATATGAATATAATTGAATACAACTTCATTGAAAAAAATACACCTGTATTTTGTTTTACATAACATACAATAAGCTGAATACAATTAAATACAACTGAATTTTCAATTGAATAGAACAACTTGGTCAACAGCTGAATACACCATAATACAACTAAATACATCAGCTGAATACAACTGCTGAATACAGTAAAATACAACAACTGAATACGGTAAAATACATTTAAATATATCTGATTATTAAACTTAAATACAAATAGCTAATACTGAATAATACACTTAAATATAGCTGAGTACATCTTTACATATTATCTGAACTTGAAAGGTGTATATGAATAGATGGATCTGAATATAATTGAATACAACTTGATTGGAAAAAATACAGCTGTATTTGTTTTACATATCATACAGTAAGTTGAATACAATTGAATTTTCAATTGAATACAGCAACTTGGTCAACAGATGAATACACCAAAATACAACTAAATACATCAGCTGAATACAACTGCCGAATACAGTAAAATACATTTGAATATATCTAAATATTAAACTTAAATACAAAGAGCTAATACTGAATAATACACTTAAATACAACTGAGTACATCTTTACATATTATCTGAACTTGAAAAATGTATATGAATGGATGGATCTGAATATAATTGAATACAACTTGATTGAAAAAAATGCAGCTGTATTTTTTTTTTACATAACATACAGTAAGCTGAATACAATTGAATACAACTGAATTTTCAATTGAATACAGCTACTTGGTCAACAGATGAATGCACCAAAATACAACTAAATACATCAGCTGAATACAACTACCGAATACAATAAAATACATTTGAATATATTTGAATATTAAATTTAAATACAAATAGCTAATACTGAATAATACACTTAAATACAGCTGAGTACATATTTATATATTATCTGAACTTGGAAGATGTATATGAATGGATGGATCTGAATATAATTGAATACAACTTGATTGAAAAAAATACAGCTGTAATTTTTTACATAACATATAGTAAGCTGAATACAATTGAATACAACTTAATTTTCAATTGAATACAATTACTTGGTCAACAGATGAATACACCAAAATACAACTAAATACATCAGAATAATTTATTTACATACAACTAGATGATTTTGGAATAATACACTTAAATATAACTGAGTACATCTAAATATATATGACCAAGTGCAACCTGTTGAATACATCTAAAATTGTGTTCTTTAATATGTATTATCTGAACTTGAAAGATGTATATGAATGGATGGAGCTGAGTACAATGTAATACATCTAAATACATATGAATAATCTGCTTAGATGCAACTAGATATACTGAACAATACACATAAATACAGTTGAGTACATCTGAATATATATGACCAAGTGCAACGTGCGTAATACACCTGAAGTTGTGTTCTTTAATATGTATTATCTGATCTTAAAAGATGTATCTGAATGGATGCAATAGAATAAAAATGAATACAACTGGAACGAACAAAAATACAGCCGTATAAGCAGAAATACTTATGAACAAAATAGTGAAATTGTCATTGAAAAATTGCAATTGACATACATGAACACTGTTGATATAAGTGACAATTTTTTCAAGCTAAGTAGCATCTACACCCAAAAATACTCAAAAGAGCAACCTTTGGCTACTGAAACTACAGTCCAAAACTAAAATAACCTAAAGCTATTCGAAAACTATCTACATCTTTGCCTCCGACTCAGTGATTTGCCTGGCAATCTTTGAAGTGCTTCATTCTCGCTTATGACATCAACGTCTATCTTGTGCACAGCATATTACCAGAGTAGAGCACCATATCTTAGACGGAGAAGAGTGGAATCAAATGTTTTTTTTGGAATCTCTCCAATAGTGCTCAGAAATTCTGCGTATGCTGCAACATGCACTCCACAATCCCTGCAAAATTATTGATTGAAATAATTTTTTTATTCATACAATTAGAAATATATACAACATACAAGAATGGTACTGCACACTTACATGCTGCCCGCTTTCTGTTGAGGCGGATCTGAAATGAAACAAACTTCAAAAGGATCGTTATGTGACTTGTCAGTGTATGCTGGACAAGCAGACCAATCTATGCCTTGACTATCTCCGTAAAATCCACTGATTGATAGATAAAGAGGTAGAAGCTTATCTAGCTTATCAATCTCCGAAACTACATAGGCATTATGACCTGCAGATCTGCACGAGTCATACACTTTGATACATCTCTCCTTGAATGTGACAACAGCCAATACCCATTGTAGTTTTTCTTTCAAGTTGAATGGTATCAAGACATTATCCACATTATTCCAAGGTACATTAGCATGCAATCTATAGCCCCTCATATACTCACATACCACGTCCTCTAGTTTGGATACATTAGCATCACTATCTGTATCTTCATACCTGTCATGTATTTCAGCGATTCTTGTCTTGAATATACAATCAACAGTTGTATACTTGAAGTCCATATGCTGATTGTACTTTCCCTTCTTTCTTAAATAGTAGAATATTACATCCATATAATATACACAAAAAATATTTGTAGATAGTGTGAGTTTAATTGCTGAACTTATAAATAATATAACTGAATACAGAATAATACATGACTACTATTATCTGAAGTTGTAGACTGAATAATACATGACTACTGTTATGTGAAGTTGGATACAGAAAAATACAATTGAATACATGGAAATACAGTTGGGTGAGTAGCTGAATACAGACAAATACATTTGAATATAGCTGAATAATAAACTAAAATACAAATAGATAATACACTTAAATACTGCTGAGTACCTCTATAACTATTATATGAAGGTTGAATACAACTTGAATGAAAAAAAAAATAGTTGTATTGTTTTTCATAACATACAGTAAGATGACTACTATTATCCGAAGTTGGATACAGAATAATACATGACTACAATTATGTGAAGTTGGATACAAAAAAATACAATTGAATACAGGGAAATACAATTGGGTCAGTAGCTGAATACAAACAAATACGTTTGAATATTTATAAATAATAAAATTAAATACAAATAAATAATACACTTATATACAGCTGAGTACCTCTATAACTATTATATGAAGGTTGAATACAACTTGATGTATTGTTTTACATAACATACAGTAAGATGAATACAATTGAATACAACTGAATATTCAATGGAATACAGCAACTGGCGACATACTACTAAATTTAGAAGAATAAAGCTTATGATAAATGCAATAGAATTCAGCTGAATAAAGTAGTTGAATTCATCTGAAAATGTATTTACTATGGATAAATACAGATGTTTAATAAAGCTGAATACAAATGCATACAGAAATTAGCTGAATACATATGAACACACCACAATATAACTTAATACAGCCGAGTAAAACAACAGAATATATTAGAATGAAACAACATGTAGTTATTCACAGAAAATTTAGTCAGTTTGGGGAAAAACTTACATTGTCATCCCATAGCTTCGGTCAATTGATAGATTGTAAAACCAAATTTTGGAATTAACTTGTTCAACTCCAAAATCCAATGCTTGTAACTCCAAAATCCAATGCTATGTGAAGTATTGACTAGTTCTTCTTGTAATGGTCTTCCAAATTACTTCTACAAGTAATATATAAAAATCATTATATATATTTTTAAAAATTCGAAAACGTAATAAGATGAGAAAACCCACTTCTGATTATGTCTAGCTAGAAGACCATCACGAAACCCATTTGTAATATTCTTGAATGATTAGCATAGGATGTGGCCTCATTATTGTATCATCCTCAAATGGGCGTATTTTCTCAAAAAATGGGGGTCAACTTTACAGAGGTATCTGTTGTACATTGATTTCGTGATTAGGGACTTTTAAATGACAAAGCGTAAATGAACGCTCAATCTTAAGTTTGAAAAATAACTTACATCCTGAGTCAAAGTTAGACTCATAAGGCAAAGATTTCCATCTACTTGGTCGTCGATTCCTATGAGATTGAATTGGTGTGGCTTCAGCTTTTTTTGCACTTGAGTGAATCACAATTCTAGTTTCTGGTATTTGATTGGGAAGAAACTTGTCGTCCAGTTCAAATTGAGATACATCGGATTCTGTAGATACACCCTCTTGAACTGTAGATGGTATGTTGGACGGTACCCCTAATGTAGTTTTCTAGTAGTTGTATGTATAATTGTTAGTGTAGTAAGTTAATGTTAGGATTCCTTTAAATACATATAATAATCTAGAATACATTACACATGAAATAATTTTAAAAACAGAAGTTAATTGCCTTTATATATTAAGGTTAACATAAATATGAATACATGTAAATGACTATGCTCAATATGTTAAAGATTAACAAATCAGAATACATCTACATATAGCTGGAAAATAGTTAAATACATCTGTTAATTGCTTTTATATATACAGATTAACACATATATGAATATAGCTAAATACAGGTGCTCAATATGTTAAGAATACATCTAAATACAGTTGGAAAACAGTTAAATACATCTGTTAATTGCATTTACATATACAGATTAACATAAATATGAATACAGGTAAATATATGTGCTCAATATGTTAAGAATAAAAATCAAAATACATCTAAATACAGCTGGAAAACAGTTAAATACATCTATTAATTGCATTTACATATACAGATTAATATAAATATGAATACAGGTAAATACATGTGCTCAATATGTTAAGAATACATCTAAATACAGCTGGAGAACAGGTAAATACATCTGTTAATTGCATTCACATATACATTAACATAAATATGAATACAAGTAAATAAATTTGCTAAATATGTTAAGAATAAAAATCAGAATACAACTATATACAGCTGGAAAACAGTTAAATACATATGTTAATTGCATTTACATATACAGATTAAGACATATATGAATATAGCTAAATACATGTGCTCAATATGTTAAGAATATATCTACATACAGCTGGAAAAAAGTTAAATATATGGGTTAATTGCATTTAAATATACAGATTAACATAAATATGAATACATGTAAATACATATGATCAAGATGTTAAGATTAAACATCAGAATACATCTAAAAACAGCTAAAAAACAGTTAAATACATCTGTTAATTGCATATACATATGCATATTAAGACATATATGAATATGGCTAAATATAGGGGTGTTCAAAACCGATCCGAAACCGAAAACCGATCCGAAACCGAAAACCGATCCGAAACCGAAGCTTAATGTCTTACTGGTAACGGCTTAACGGCTTAATGGACGGGGAACAGATTAAAATTTTTTTATTAACGGCTTATCGGATTGGGGACGGATTATTTAATTTTCTTAACGGGTAACCCGTTAAGAATATAAATATATGTAAAATTTATTTTTATTTATATATATTAAATATAAAAAATTAAAACCATTGAAAGTTGAAAATGAATAACAAAATTAAACAAAGTTATAAGTTGCATTATTTAGTGATGCAATGTGGATGTAGCTAAGCCTATTATGGTATTGTTCTTAACTGATTTTGTTTGAGGCAGTGATACAAGTTCTAAGACAATGATGCTTTACAGAATCTTATGTAATTATTTCTACCTCCAACATTTTTCTGAGCTATGTTTGATTATAAAGTTGATATTGCAGCTTTTGATTCCATGACATGTTGAACTCTTTATATCTTGGCTATATGCAAATACAGTGACGACTTTGAGATAATTTTTACTGTTCCTTATAGTTATTTCATCAATTTGTTTTAGTTTTTTACGAAGAAATGTTACGCTGTTCCTACAATTTGCAGATGTCTTCTGCTTTTTAGACTTTTAGTATTGTACAAGTATTGTAAGCTTTTCAATAACCCCCATAGGTATTAAACTGATAAACCGCCCGATAAGAGCTAACCCGATACCAATCCGCCCGATATCTTATCGGGTGGCTAACAGATGAATACATTTAAAAGCCAATACCCGTTAAGCCAAACCTTAAAGAGTAAAAAGCCACCTAATCCGCCCGATAAGCACCCCTAGCTAAATACATGTGCTCAATATGTTAAGAATACATCTACATATAGCTGGAAAAAATTTCAATACAGGGGTTAATTGCATTTACACATTATGGTTAGCCAAGATATGAATACAACCGAATACATATGCTCAATAGAGGTAAATACATGTGCAAACTATGTTAAGAATGAATTTACATATGAAGGTTAACATGGTGTATATGAATAGAGGTAAATACAGATGCTCAATATGTTAAGAATGCTAAACCTCAATATTATCTCCGACAGCTGTGTCATTGCCATCATCACGTCTCCCTGTGGGTTCAGTTTGCTTATTTTATTGAAGATGGTCTGAAAGCTTCTTGAAGTTATCATTGATCAATGTTCGTAGAGACTTGAACTCCCCAACAACCTTAAGAATACAAAAATAGTTAGAGGATAGAGCCAAAAATATGTAAATTCTATTCATTAAACTGTAATGTTTAATCTGTGGTTAAATACTCACGTATTCTTTGAATGAATTTAAGATCTTTCCTCAACGAAGATACTTCATCATTTTGGCCTTGTAGCATCTGATTGTCATGCAAAACTTTATGTCCAATTTCGGAAACACAAACTGGAGAAAGTTGGGTTGATATTCTGTTTCATTATGGTGCCTTTCGTATTCCTTGCTCTTTTTATGGTGCGGTGATGAAGATGGACTAAAAATTGCAAAATGTTTCTTCTTACGTGGAAGATCGGGTGTCGGAGAAAAGTCATCCGAATCCTCTCCCAATTTGTCTGAAATAGATGGAGTAGGTCTGTTTTCAACATCGGCGGCTACAAGAGGAATCTGAATAACGGCGAGCTCTATATCGCTTGGACTGATGTCCTTGAAAACAGTCTGAAAAAAGAATTATGATAAAAGTCAAACTAAAAAATTCCAGATCCAAATGAATACAATATGATATTTGTATTGAAGATAAGGCAGAGTTGATGATTTCGAATTAATATGCATATGTATGAAGAATTAATAATGAAGGTTACAACAGTTGTATATTGTTGTATGCATATTAATAGTATTGTATGCAGTACATGTATTCAACTGTATGCATAATCTTTTTATGAATCTGTATACAAGTTTATGCAGGTGATTATTAGTCAATATGCATTTGTATATATGTATATTCAATGAAACATGCAAGTGTACATCTGTATGCATCAATATCTGTATGCAGCTAATGATACAAGTATTTCCATCTGTATGTATATATATATAAATGTATTTTGCTAGTTGAATGCAAAAACTACAACAGGTATAGGAGTATCAACAATGTATATGAATGCAACTTCATATTTGTATATGCAAACATATGCCACTTAATTATTAATAAAAACCAATATATGAGTGATACAATTTGTATATTACCATGTTTCGAGTGTCGTTGAACATGTTGTTCATCAGATAAGAAAAGGTTGGCTGATTTTCTGTGGTTCTTCAATTGAGTATTCTGGGGACCACGTCATCAACTCTTAAGTGAAATCTTGGAATCAACAGAAGAACAACACTCATAAAACCACACTTGCATAGCTAGGGGCATCCCAGCTATCCAGTAATACTTCTTCACAGCATCCGTCTTCTTGCTAATCGATTTTGTCAACATCTCAAATGCTTTTAAACCCCAATGATATTCAGAATATCGCCCAATCTCTACTAAGTCAAAATGTAGCCTTGGTATAGTTCTACTATTCTTCTCGGATGAAAAAATAAAGGTGTGTATGAAATACAACAAAGATATCTTCAAGGCATCACCATCGTTGTCGGGACCCCATGTCTTGTCATAGAAGCATTTCATCAAATCTTTCTTCTTGACAAGATTAGCACCCCCAAAGTAAGCCTCAATAAGCCGGTTAGGAAGTGTTTCACTAAACTCAAAATCTTCATCATTACCAACACATTTTAGGTCAGTCACAAGCGCAAACTCCCTTAACCTGAAATGTAATTCAGTACCATTGACGTGTACTGCAAATACATTGTCAGGAGTGCCTTCTAACTGGAGAGCCATGAAGCATATGAAGAGTTGATGTTGAACTTCACAGCGCTTCATTTGAAGAAATGAGCCAAAGCATGTATTGATGAATTGTTGGTACTGAAGAGGAGTAAGGTTCTCTTTCAGCTGGGAGACTATATCAGTGTTAGTATAAACACTAATAATGGGTGCAAATTTTTGCTGTTGTTTCACAAACAAATTAATTGCCTGCAATTAACAATAATAAATACATGTTAATAGATTTGGATACATTGCATATTTCATATTAAGACAGTTATTGAATACATATCAATACACCTATAAACATTTACAGAAGACTAAATACAGTGACCAGGCTAAATACATATTAAAAAACTAGCTACCACACGAATTACATAAAAAATAAGTAAGATGAATACATATGAATACATTTAAAAACTTACTGGAAGATTAAACAGTTGCAAACAAACATAACCAAAGCTGAATACACATGAATACATATGATTACCAGTAAAAGTGATATTAATTTTGAAAAGTTGGAAACAAAATCTGAATATACATGAATACATATAAATACAAGTAAGGCTAATTTTAAATTTGAAGAGTTGGAAAACCAAAGCTGAATACACGTGAATACATATGCATACACATGAATACAAGTAAAGATAATTTTAAATTTGAAAAGTTTGAAAACTAAAGCTGAATACACATGAATACATATGAATACCTGTAAAACTGATATTAATTTTGAAAAATTTGAAAACCAAATCTGAATACACATCAATACAAATACATATGAATACAAGTAAGGCTAATAGTAAATTTGAAGAGTTGAAAAACCAAATCTGAATACACATGAATACATATGAATACATATGAATACAAATAAAACTAATATTAAATTAAATTTGAAGAGTTGGAAAACTAAAGCTTAATACACATTAATACATATGAATGCCAATAGAATTGATATTAAATTTGAAGAGTTGAAAACTACCAAAATACATAAGAATAATTATACATACTTAAAGAAAAACAGAATACAGTATACAAAATGGTACAAAAATACAATCAGATACATATGAATACAACACCGTACTTTGAATGAATATTGATACAAATAACAATTACCTTTTGGTGTCGTGTATCATTCGTATTGTTTTTCCTCTTTGAAGCAACTGGAATTTTTGCTTCAACTGAAATTTTTGTTTCTTTTGAAGATTTCTCAACTTGGACTTCTTTAAACTTGTCATTGCGTAATTTAGTTCTTCTCTCAGCAACTGGAGATGATGATAAACCTGCAAAATCTGACTCCGCTTGAGTTATTTGCAACGAGATAGAGGGCCCATCAAAATTGAGAATTTTGGTGGGTATACCTCTAATCACTCTGTTGGGTGGCATTGAATCTGCCATTGGAGAGGAAAATCAAAGCTTCCTGGTGAGCAAACAATACCAATGGTTATTGTTTTAGAAACTTATGAAAAAATCAAAGAACAAAAATTGCTGAATTCGCGGGCGCATCGAAGAACAAAAAGATGCTGTCAAAATCGAAGAACACAAAAACTGTATCAAAATCGAATAACAAATGTTACCAGTCGTATGGGCTGAATTCACGGGCGCAATTCCAGGATTCCGTAGTGATTTCAGTGAATTTGGATGGAAAAATAGTTAAAGAACGTAGTTATGTGGGAGAAGAGAGAAACCTGTATGCAAAAGAGAGAACGTGTATTTGGTGAGAGAATTAGTAAAAAGGAGAGAGAAAAATATTAAATAGCATATATGATACCTTAAAAGTAGGATATAACTATAATTATTATTTTTGCTATAAAGAATAAAAGATATTTATATGATGTAATATTTTAAAATGGTATCTACTTAATCTAAATAGGGTACTAAGATTTTCTATAAGGTGTAAAAATTCCTATAATATTCATATTACAGTTAAGTCATTTTCCATCCATATTAAATATAGGCCAGATCACAAATTTTACTTGTTTTTACCCGACCATATTCGACATGACTCGCCCATTTGCCACTCCTAACCTAAGATTTCCACTAAAAACAATACTATCAAATAAACGAAAAAGAAAATAAACAAAGATCGTCAGTATCACACACGTACTCATTACTCAGGCAGCTAATTACAGCAATGAAAATGACAAAGCTAATTCTAGAAACAAGCACCAGATGTACAAAACCAGAGACCAATATGGTCAGATGAAGTTAAAAAAATATGTACTTCACACGGACTTCTAACATAGCTGTATACTTTTAACTTAGACAAATATACCATACAATGTATATGTCCCCTCAGATTGTGACCTGATGCCCTTTCTTTATGTCTTATGGTACTGTCATTCAATTCCACCAGCCTTTTCGCAAGTTTTACTCGAGCGATCACAAATTTAGTATCCTTTGTACATTTCTTGATTACATTGCATGGAAAACACACTTTGTTTCTCCGAAACTAGGAACATATGGTATCAGAAGCTTATCACCTAAATCTGACGACGACACAAGATATATCATCTTTGCTGTCTCTCTTCAATGCTTCAGCTGTTAATTGCTTGGCTGCTTTCTGGGGATCTTTAAATCTTCTGGCTATATCGACTGCCTCTTGATTAGACATCACCTGAATTAATCAAGTCAAAAGATGCAACTCTTGATCACCAGGGGCGCGTGCACGTGGAACGCAACAGTGTCACGCGACACCGCTTCGTTATAAGGTTTTACAAAACATATGTATTAATATTGTGCGGAAACGAATAACAGAAAGAAAATAACACCACTTAACACAGATTGTTGCTTGGCACGCTGGTTAAATTCTTGATTTTGCTCTTAGAGGTTGGAGGTTAGAATTGAACTCTAGACCTCTTCTAACTTAAGACTCAACAAAATCAATAATTTAAGGCTACTTCTTGTCTATAAATGTGATAAATAATGTTATTTATGACAAGAGGGGTGGCTCTGAGCAATCCCTACTTCCAACCGAGAGCTTGTGAGTTCGAGTCTCCCCAAGAGCAAGGTGGGAAGTTCTTGGAGGGAAGGATGCCGGGGGTCTATTTGGAAACAGCCTCTCTACCCAAGAGTAGGGGTAAGGTCTGCGTACACACTACCCTCCCCAGACCCCACTAAGTGGGATTATACTGGGTTTTAATGTTATTTAATTCCCACTCTTTTATAAATATAAATATCGACACCGCCTACGAGAAATCCAGCATACGATTATGGTTCATGCAAGCACAAATCAACAGAAAAGATGTGTACCTTCCAAAGACCATCACTTGCAAGGACAAGAACATCGCAATTGACATCAACGTAGATATCTAGAATATCAGGATCTGATCGCAAATGTGATTTAAGACTCTTATCTCCAAAAGCACGAGAAACAGCCAGCTGCCCATCAACTCTTGCAACATCCCCTGATAAAAATGCAGCAAAATCATCAATACAAAATACATCAGGTTTTCCTGAAGAAACAGAACCCATATTTGGGTAATGGAACCTCCAACCTATTGATATATATCAAGATACATAAGCTTCACCTACACACCCTTTGGCCATCATTATACAAAAAACAACAACCAACTACTACTACTACTAATAATAATAATAGCTAAAAAGAGCTCTGCACATAAGGTGAAATGGATCCACATGAAGCTACTAATGGCAAGCAAGTGTAAGCAAATAGTTCAGAAACATAGGGCAACAAACACAAAGCTACTAATGGCAAGAAACTAAAGCAAAATGATCACAAGTATAGGGTACAATTATTAGCGATAAGTTTCCTCAAAAATGTTAAATGGTGCATTTGAAGTCCAAAGACAACAATCAACATTACTGGTGCAAATTTTAACCATAGGGACCTAGAGACAGATAGAAGTACTAGTGATTAAGCCAATAGGGATTGGAGTTGAAACCTGTTTGCCCATTGATATAGCCATATCCAGGATTTTAAGACAATGAATGCAAATTTTCCTAAAATCTCAGAAACATAGTTTAATGGAATTTTGATAAAGTTACAGACATGACACTGTGCAATTTATTGGCTCATGAACAACATCTCTTGGATTTAAAGTAAATTCTGAAAGCACCTAAACAAAGTAAAGGATAATATAAATTCAGAAAGATATCCTACCAGAAGCATGGTTCGTGATTAAACAAAGCTATTATTTTGGTAAATCTGGTTTCATAGACATTTAAGCTTAACGATGAAGGTCAAACAATGATGGTCAACTTAAAACACTAGCAATACTTAGCAGTGGAAATCATTAATAGCAAAGGCAAGATACAAGAAGAAAGCAGCAAAATATACAGAAAATGCTAACTGAAAACTGTTTACAAAACCAATATGAGGAACAAAGCACTTTCTCTGGAGTTACTTAAAATTTTCTGAAATATTGATAGATAACAATTAAAAAATGCAAATCTGCAGAGAGGCAGGTAGGGCAGGGAGTGGCAGCTCAGCCAATTGGAATCGTGATATGATGATGAACGTTATTATGCGTCTTAAGATATCACAAATGAAAATGCGAAGTTGGTGCCACAAAAATATAATTAATCTTTCCCTTGCTTCGGTTCGAATAAGTTCAAGCATGTTGCTGAGGCACTCCATCCCTGGAGACCATATATTTTGAATGCTTGGAATGCAGTTTCCATATTTTAAATCTGTGGGTTTGAAAATTATGGTCCATAAGAATAGAATCAAACCGAGTCAGCATTCATCTGCATGCTCTCAAAATTACAGGAGCTTGGGATTAATTATTCAGAGAAGGATAAAAGGTTTTACACTAATCTCATGAAGCTTTTTCAAATAGTTGAAGGGACATTGTATGAGAGACAACTAAAAAGAGTAAATCCAGGGGTACTACAACTATACAAGTAAAGACATAGATCCCCAGTTATCTACGTGGGATAACCTACACGGTCATCCTGCTATAACTAATATCGCATCCTGTCGAAAGTCAAAAGAAAAAGAAGAGAACTCTTTTGAAAATTGGTCGTGCTACAATCTAAAAGCCGAGTTCCTTATATTGAGTCTTAGGTTACGTACAATGTAGTAAACAATTACTTTGTACTCCTATCAAGGAAAGTAGATATTCTACAGTATCCCAAGGAATATTATTATGATATATTTCCAGTGTTCTACTACTTAAATTCAATGAATATACAGATGCTGCGAAATTAGACACAATTAACTTCATGAATTCTCTCGACTTTAAAAGATCCTACTTTCCGTTGACTGTAATTTAATTGGACAACGACGTTGCAAGTTAATTGAGTTTGAAATGATATAAATCATTGACGATAATTGTATGGTGTTAGATGGTCTAGCTTTATGAAAAGGGATTTGTAGAAAGATGTGTTGAATACTTTTGTTTAAGAAGCATGCCAAAAATTCTTTAATGTCACATAAGGAAATTTTCTCTCATAAAAGTCGAGAGAAGGCAAAATACATCGACAGCCTCTTAAAGTTGTCCACACTTTTCACTTAGACATTTTATCTTAAGTTCATTCCATTTGAACACTCCAACCACATCTCAAATGTGTCCTTTAGATTCAAAATTGATAGGAGTCAAACACAAAAAATGTGTGTAATTCACACGCCAGATTGACAAATAAAAGGGAGACACATGGATTTAAGTTAAATAATTAAAAGAAGTTTTGAAAAAAGAAAAAAATTAAAAGAAAAACAAGAAGCCCACCCCACCCCTTTGTCATAGTCCCCACGATCGCCTCCTCTCCACCTTCTTCTACCAAAGGAAAACAACAAAGATACCCCATGTCGTCTTCTCCGCAAAATCACCACTGCCGCCATTCTTTTCCTCCTAATCTCCACCCCAACCATTTACAACCTTAAGAACAAGCACAAAATATAGAAATTAACTAATATTTCTCTATCATCGAGGATTAACCTCAGATTGCCATAAAATAAATCCACCAACAACGAATATTAGTAGTTGGTTTCCAATGGTTAAATCTGGAGCTTCTAGTGACCCATGTTGCTCAGATAGGGTCTGTAATGAAGATTTTAGTGATGCCCAAAGATAAAGCACTAATCCAGCAAGCTCATCGGTGTCGGAACCTACGTGTGTTTCATATCTGAAGAAGTTATTCAAAAAAGTTTCTGCGAATATAGACCTCGTATCTGAAGCGAGAAGGGTTGGAATTGAGTGGCAAGCACGAATGACCTGCAAATTGAATCATGGGCTTTTACTTCTGATAAATTTAGACAACAGGTCTTTAACAGTAGCTAATTGGAGAAGAAAGAATTTGAGTTGAGAAAAGAGGAGAGGATGGAGAAGAATAAACGTGTGAGATTTTCTGGGAATTATTCCAGCAACGAAAACTTAAGCATACCATGATGCGTGAAAGAAGAGAAGAAAAAAGAAAGAGAAAAAAGTTTAAAAAGGAAAAATAAATCTTTCACGCTCTGAAAAATGGTGTGATACACGCACTATGCCACATCACTAAATTGTGTCTAAATGACACAGTAAATGCCTAGTTAAAGCATTCAAATGGAACATACTTAGAGCCCATTTGGATGGGCTTGTTTTAAGTGACTTTTAAGCCAAAATAGCTTTTAAGCCTTAAGTTAGGAATTCTAGCTTTTTGCTTTTGCTTGTTTTTTTCATTGTAGCTTAAAAACAAGTGCTTAAAAGTATTTTTTTACTTTATCCAAACACTACAAAATGACTTAAAGCTATTTTGGCTTAAAAACACTTAAAACAAGCCAATCCAAACGGGCTCTTAAGCCGGATTGTCAAAGTGAAAAGGATGGACAGGGGTTGTCGATGTAGTTTGCCTGCCTTTTACAAACTTTCCTTATCTTTCATAAAACTTGTAGAAAGATGTACTGAATACATAAGTTTATAGAAGCATATCAAAAATTATGTAATGTCACATACGGAAATTTCTTCATAAAGGAAGTTGAGAGAAAAAGGCAATAGATATACCGAGCATTTCCCTAATTGAAGTAATGGAAGGGATAAGTTCAAATCACCATAACCACAAGCAGCTATAGCATGGAAGCATGGGCAATTATGTATTTTGCGGTAGATTTTGGTTTCATGCTAGCTCCACTCCATATTTAGTCGACTAATTTATTGTTTTTGCCACTTCCAATTCGTGTAACTCTTGCTTAAGTAGAGTCTTCCTCATACAAAATCTGCCACTAACCTTTTAGTTCTGAAAGAACCTCTCGTGAACGTTATTTAAATAATTAGTGATTATCTGAGCATCTCTATAACTCAGTCTAATTGAGTCACCTATTCAAACATTCATTCTCTATCTCTGCATTGATCATTTGAAGTTATCAGCATCGCTCCCTTTCTTGTTAAGGAGACGCGACCGAAAATACAGCACAAAAAGTACAAAGATTACTACGACATCTAATTGTGTAACTTTTTTGCACTGAACTAGAGGCAAATTTCAAATCAAGCAAACTACTGAGAGAAACAAAAGAAATGACCCAGACAAAGATTAAAAAAGAAAAAAAGACGAAAAGGACCAAATAATGTTGATAAGCAGGTTAAATAATTTCCCAATCCAATTACATGACACAACTATTATCTGGGAGTCACGCATTTTTTCTTAGACTGTGACTTGCTTGAACTTTTAAAGATATTTTTAAAACTCTAGTTTCTGATACTTTTTCTACAGTTTCCGAATATAGAACTCATATTTGATTTTACTAAATGAATTGATGTCCACAAACCCAAGATTGGACTTTCTCACCCTCAAGCTTTGAATAGTGTCAGTCATTTCAGGATGGATAGTGTACCTATACATAACATTGACTCTATACGCTCTAATATAAAAGAAACTGACAGCCCAACAGTTGTAAGGATGCTATAGCAATATGATTACTGGAACAATACTGAAAACCAATTGGCGTGATGGAAGCTAAAAACAAAGAAAAGTTCAAAATCATAACGAAAAGTTAATCTGATCATATTACTTTCAAAGTTTGACTTATCGAGCATGACCTAGCTCTAATAGATCCTCCCACCTGAGTATGACCAGCTATCCAGTGCCAGAGGAGGAATAGAGTTTGAATGATGTACCAAAAAGAGAGGAATTTTCCCCCTTTGTTCTTTTTGCTGCTGGACCTATCTATTGATAACTACTTTTGGTGGATGATTAATTCTCAGTATTTACAAAAGAAGTAGGAATATATTTCCTTTTCAGATGGAAAATTGTGATAATATTTCATGAAACATTTAGCATAAATTGATTGCCTTCAGTCTGAAAGAGAGGGCCAGAGAGAGGAAGCCAAGGTAGCTAAGAGAAGAAACGGACATCCAATGAACATGCAACAGTTTAGTTCATCCCCATAGTACTAAACCCTCAGGTACTAAAATTTCCATTCCACCAAGGGTCAAAACCAAAGGAATTAAAAATCACAAAAAGATTATTTATTATTCTTTCAGAACTTTAAATAAAAACTGCAAGTGTCGACAAGCACAAAAAGTGGTGGCAGTGCAGATTATCGTACATGAGTTCATCCAAAGCATCTATGCAGCGGAGTAAATTAATACAACAGCTTTATTGGATGATACAAGTCTTCTCAGTACTCCTGGAAACACAAGTACAAGACAGACAAAACAATAAACCCTGCCCACTATAAAACAATAAATCAATGAGTTTTACATGTTAATTATTAGGAATGTCAGTCACACCAAATAGTATTTTGGACAGACATATTTCAATCACTGACTACATTGCTCAGATTTCGGGAAAGCACCTGGCATATTTGAGACAAAACCTCCTCTATCCTCAATGCTGGCTCGTTCTGTATTTGGCTCGTGTTCTATCGTCATCTGAATAGCTTGACCACCCCGAGAAAGAACAGCTCGTGAATCTCCAACATTAGCTACCCACAATCTTAGGCTATTTATCAGAATAGCGGTGACAGCAGTGGACCCACCTCGGCCCAAATTAGAACTATTTGAAAGTATTGCCTGGTCAGTTTTTTCGTAGGCTTTTGTGATTGCTCTGCGTGGATCTACCCAAAACTCATCCTAGTAAAGATGAATCCAAAGATGAGATGCCAACTGCTCTAATTTTTTCACTATATTATATGTTTCAATGCAGCATTGCAATTCAGGATGCATAGAAAACCTACCTCCTTTAAGATATTGGCAAACAGACGTTTCTGCAGATAAGAAGGAACCTCATCCCCCAAATGACCATCATAGATAGCAAATAAGCCAAGCTCATGTCCTTCTATCTGTACAAATTTAGCGACATGGTAATCTTCCATCCGATGATCAGCCTTCCCCTTCACTAGGCTGAAACCATACTTAGTATTACCCTCATGGCTTCTTCCTCTACCAGAGATAGAAGAAGACTCTCCACCTATGCACTATGGTAGTAAAAAAGTTAATAGAAACAAATCCATAATGGTGCTGAGAATAATGAAGATTAAAGAAGAAGATCAGGTACATGACCTAGAAAGTACAAGACTGGAGTGCGAAATAATCAACTTCTAAGTGGAGCAAATTCAACCAAAGATATTTTATAACTCCGTTTAGTTCCAATTAAGCAAGGCTGCATCATCCATTCACACATCATTTCGATATAGTTGACCGGCATAGCTCAACTTCCCGTCAGAAGTTCTGTGGCATGCAAATTAAAAAGAAAACCTTCTACAAACTTTTTCCTTCTCTAAGAAGAAACCGTATAGGAAACTTTAGTCATTGCACTCAAGTAATTCACTAACTAGACATACAACTTCTCTGAATTGTCAATTACAATTAGTATAGAGGAAATGAATAAGTATGAGGAAACAACTCTCTAATTCATTTGCAACATCAACTAAGTGTTGCTTCTGAGTTCTGCAGGATCTCTCTCCAAAACTCACTTCTTTTTTAATCAGTGTAAAGGAACACAGAAAAACACCACTAAACAATATCAACAAAAAATTGAAACAAAAGAATAATATTACCTGGCCACAATTAGCATTAAAACAGCTTAGCATAACCATCCTTAAATATCTGCCACCAAAGTTAAAAAACGAGTCTTGAGAATTTTCAAGAAACAACCATAAACCTCATGAAAATCACACCTTAAATTAAAAGGCCAGAATTTAACCACTCATCACGAGCCATAAACCAAGAAAAGGGAGAAAAAAGACATATATATTGGGGTATAATCAAGAATTCAATCAAACCTACCTATTTTAAAGATAAAATAAAAACAAAGGATGGATTAACTGGCTGATTGCATCACCAAGAATATATCTCTTCTGTGTTGGCTGAACCAATTATTAGGCTAAAGAATAACAGTGAAGAACAAGGAAGCTAAGCTAACACTTAAATCCCTCTTGGCTTCCCACTCACTCAGAAAGGTAAAAAATTTATCTCAATTTTATGCTACGAAAATGAATACAATTGATTTGGAAAATTGTTTGTGAATCCTTTTTTCTCTTTCCCCTAAAAGCCGGGGAGTATTTTTGGCTTGTTTAGGAAGAGACAAGCAAGTGTGGGCAAAATAATAAAATGTTGACTTGTGCTGCTTCCCCTGTTTGAACGTGTCAAGGTTTGTCCCTTGCTTTACGGTTTTATATATGACCAGTGAGGGTTAGCCGGGCTAAGCCCGGGCCCAATGACTATTTAGAGTTGTCATTAATATCTATTTTAATGTCATTCACTTTTAAATTTAAATTTGCTATATTAGTTTTATATATAGTGATAGATTTATCCCTTTGAGGCTACTTGCATGCAAAAGTTTGGTCAATAGTATATCTTGGGATTTTTGTCTATTCTCTATGATAATACACTTGGTATTATTCAGAAATTTTTGGAATTTATATTCATCCAATTATATTTGTAGGAGACAAGTTAAGTGATTAAAATAAACATGGGCAAAATGTAACTTGAAAAAAAGAGATAGGGACATTTATATTATATGTAGTATATTACAAAAGAGGTTTGGAACTTGAAAGTTAACAGATTTATTAGCAACGCCTTTGAGTAGCTGTAGGAACAAAGTAAAAATATAGGGAAAGCATGCTAAGGGAACGTTTTAGATTGATTTTTCAAATAAAATTAGTTATCTGTTATCTCTAAATTATATGCAATTATGTTTTATGCACAAGAACGCTTATGCTCAAACTTGTTATTTGACAAATAAAAGTACTGTATTATCATATCTAATACATGTTTACTAATCTTGTTTAATCCATTTTGCTAAGAAATTAATGAAGTTTCTTACATTTTTTTATAAGGTAATGTAGTTCCTTACATATAGAGATAAAATTTATTAAAATGAAAAATTATTTTAATAATTAAACATGCAAAATATATTGAAAAGTATGAAGAATTAACTTTTCCAACTGAAAATTTCGTTGTTCCTTCCTAAATGCATGTTAGGAAATTACATTTAATTTTAGTTTGCGTAGTTTAATTGAAAATTTACTTTACAAAATTCACATCACAAGAACTTTTTTGAACACTAATAAATCTTCAATAACTGAATAAACTGCCTAACCTTTTTTTTGAGAAAGAACAAGTTCAAGTAAATAATTTTGTTAATATTTAATTAGCCTCAAATTCAAAAATTGAGTTGCCCAGTAAATATTAAGCAAGTAAAGAGTAAGCAAAAAAAGTCAAACAAAACAATGAGACCTGTAAAGTTTGGAGGGCGGCAACATGGACAGTCGAGTTCATCGAACGGGACCCACCATTGCAGAGAATAACACGTATGTTCAGGGGTGAACCTGAAATTCCCGAGATACCCCTGACGACCCCGAGCTCCTCACTTAGTGGCTTCTATAATAGTAGTAATAACCGCAAGTCTTGCTTGCTATTTCTCTTTGAATCATTCATTATAAATCCCATAAAAATCTTGGCAATTAAGTTCTACATTTTATAACTTCAAGTACCAATATAATTGGATTAGCGCGTTTTAAAAATAATGATTTATTTTTATATTTAAAAATAAATTAAATTTGAACTTTTTATTTTATTTATTTTATTTTTAGTGAAAAGTTTTTATAGTCTCACAAATATCATATGACCTTATAAAATTTTTGCCTCTTAAATTTTTAGGGTTACATATTTTAAAAGAAAATTTTAATATTTTCTGTCAAGTCAAACTATATAATCTAAATTAAAACGGTGGAAGTATGTCATTAGGGACAACTCATTGACTAAAATATCACAATTCAAATCGCAGTGTACAAGTTTGAATGTCAATAATATCATGGTTATTACTGTCCAGTTAACTCCTTGATTTTCTATATTATACAATTAATTATTTGAGAAAGTATTTGAAAGGACGTTTTTTGTTTGACTATTTGGTGTTCAAAACTCATCAGCCAACTAATTTGGATTCAATATAAAGCTACTAAACGTTAATCTACTAATGAGGCAATATGTGAGAAATAAAAATGCGAGCAATGGGATCAGCTCTCTCTAGCGAAGAGGCACATGTTAGCAGGAAGCTACAGTACATTTCAACCATTGCTAAGACAAGGAAGAAGCACCAATCGACACTAGAATTACAGGGAGAAGACACTCCATCTCTAACACGACCAAATCGATGGTTAATTGGAATGCGATCAGTTCCTATAGTGTTCCACAATCCAGAAAAAGATACTGTGCAAAGTGGTGTGGTAGTGACACCAGAATCCGGAATCGAGCAGCGTTTGTTACCGATAACTCTAGGAAGTTTTCTGTCTAAGCAATTTCAACCTACTAGGGATGAAATTGAAGATGGGAAGGATGATCCACATGAAAAAGGTACTTCACCAGTGCCCTGACGATTACAGTTCTCGGCGCATGCAGAAAAGGACCAAAGCAAGCAGCAGATAGCAGATACAGGGGAGGCTGGGAAAAGAAAGGTTTTCAATAGAAGCCCTCAAAAAGGTAATACACTAAGCTATATTCCCCCTGCCCTAAGGGATGGCATATTTGTAGTTGAAATTGAAGATGCTGATACTAAGGAATTAGAGAGTTACTGGAGTAATGCATTGATAGGTTTTGTTCTTGGTGAGTCCCCGTATGAGAATGCTATGGAAAATTATGTCGCAAAGTTGTGGAATTTTGTCGATATGCCTCAAATAATGTATCATGACGATGGATACTATCTATTCAGATTTGACAATGCGGAGGACAAGGATCGAGTGTTACAAGCAGGACCTTACACATTCCATAATAAGCCAATGGTACTGCAGCAATGGGAAATGAACTTCAAATTTGATCCTGCTAACATTAGTGTGATTCCATTGTGGATAAACTTCCTGGGCTTGCCATTAGGTTTCTGGTCAAATGCAGCACTTAGCAAAATGGCAAGTGTGGTTGGAAAGCCTCTTTACCCAGATAAGATCACTGCAGACTTGGAGAAAGTGTCTTATGCCAGAGTCCTGACTGAAACTGACATATCCAAGCCCTTGCCAAATAGCTTAGAGCTTCAAACCAAAAGGGGTATCATTATACAACAAATTGATTATGAATGGAAGCCAAAATTCTGTGAACATTGTATAAGATTTGGGCATACTTCAGCAGACTGTTGGTATAATGAAGAGCAACAATTATCAAAGGAAGACAGCAGTAAGACAAAGCCAGGACAATGGAAAAAACATACCAGAATTGCCAATGGATTCCAATAAAAAAACCAAAACATGAGGCAATTCAACAGCCAAACAAGAATGAGGAAAGGAAGGGAACTGAAGGCACAAATGGTACAGAGGCAGTAGCAATTGATGAACAAAATGGGACTATTGTACAGCAACCAGGAACTTGTCAGATCAGCTCAAGTAACAGATTTCTCCCTTTACACTTGAAAGATACTACTGAGGACGCTGGCCCTTCCAGCTTCACCCCTAGATGATAATTTGCACATGGAATATAAGGGGCCTGAACAAGGCTCATAAGCAGAAAGATTTAAACATCTTTCTGAGGAAGAATAAGATTGATGTTATAGGGTGTCTGGAAACTAGAGTAAAGGAAGGAAAAGCAAGGAGAATACTAAACAATGTATATGGGGAGTGGAGAAGCAGTTGTAACTACACTGAACACTCTAATGGTAGGATCTGGTTACTATGGAAACACAGTACTGAACTGAATATTTTGATAATTGATGAGCAATTCATACACTGTGAAGTTCAAGAAAGGGGTACCACTTTCAAAACACTACTTACAGTGGTCTATGCAAGCAATGACATTTCCAAAAGACAGCAGTTATGGGATAGGCTCATGCTGCTTGGTGCTTCTGTAAAACAAAGTTGGTTGATTAGTGGGGATTTCAACAATGTTCTGCATACAGCAGACAGAATAGGATCTCCAGTAACACAAATTGAAATCAAAGGATTCCAGGAAGCAATCAACACTCTTCATCTTACTCAATTAAAGAGTCTGGGCTGCTACTACTCATAGTGCAATAAGCAACAACCCAGCAGAAGGGTGTACAGTAGGATAGATTAGTCCTTTGGCAATAGGTCTTGGATGCAGCAATATAGTCACATTGAAACAGACTACTTGAATCCGGGGACATCAGACCATTCCCCTATTCTTATACAATGGAAAACTGGAATGCAGAGGAATAATCTACATCCAAAACCATTTAAATTGTACAAACCTGTGATGGAGCATGATGAGTTTAATGCTATTGTGGAAATAGTCTGGACACAGAGGAGGAACAATGTTACTGGAAACATGCACAACATATGGATCAAACTTAAAGAACTGAAAAGGGAGCTGAAAGAACTGAATATGCACATAGCTGCATATAGAAGCCACCTCAGTGCAACTAGACATAAACTGGAAACCAATCAGTTTGACTTGAGGAAACACAGCTTGGATCAGCAGTTGATTGATCAGGAAAGGATCACCTTGACTGAAATTGAGAAATGGAGCAACATAGAGGAGCAGATTCTGCACCAAAAATCAAGAGCACAGTGGATCACATGTGGAGATTCAAACTCAAAATACTTCTATGCACAATTGAAGGAAAGGACAAACATGAACACAATTGGTTCCATATACAACAGAATCAGGTGAGAGGCTGCTTGATCCAGAGCTAGTAGAAGCAGAATTCCTGGGCAACTTCAGGAAGATATTGGGTGGAAAAAAACATGTCTGTCAATGTCCAAACACAGCCATAATCCAACAGGGGCCATGCATCAGCATACAACAGAAGCAGTCACTCATTAGGCCAATTACAAAGGAGGAAATCTTCCAGGCAATAAGTGATATGCCACTTGACAAAACCCCAGGGGTAGATGGCTTCCCAGTTGAGTTCTTCACTAGACATTGGAATACAGTAGCAGATGATGTCTGTAATGCAGTGCAGGAATTTTTTACAACAGGCAGAATGCATAAAGGAATAAGCAGTACAACAATTTCTTTGATTCCAAAAGTACAGAATCCTACTACTGTCAACGATTACAGACCAATTGCTTGTTGCACAACACTGTATAAAATAATCACCAAAATATTCACAGCAAGAATCAAAACAGTCATTGGTGGTTTGGTAAGCAATTCCCAATCAGCTTTTATTGAGGGCAGGAGCATAACGGACAACATTCTCTTTACACAAGAATTATTTAAAGGCTACAACAGGAAAGGTGTCTCCCCTCGCTGTGTATTAAAATTTGACCTGCGGAAGGCTTATGATACAGTCGAATGGTGCTTCATTGAGAGATTGTTGTTGGATATGGGTTTCCCTCTCAAATTTACAAAGTGGATAATGGAATGCATCTCGTCAGTCACATATTCACTAAATCTCAATGGTGGATTGACAACACATTTAAAGGACAAAGAGGCATACGACAAGCGACCCAATGTCCCCGTACCTCTTTGTTATTGTCATGGAATATTTGTACATGGAACTCAAGGATATGACGGCAAGGAAGGATTTCAAATTTCATCCTAGATGTAAGAAGTTAGGAGTGGCACATATCTGCTTTGCAGATGACCTATTACTATTCTGCAAGGCCGATACCAAATCTAAAAGACTTATAAAACAGACGCTACAAAACTTTAAGGAAGCTTCAGGACTACAAGAAAATGCAGATAAAAGTGCGGTCTATATAGCAGGAGTCTCTCACTAGACAAAAAAGGAAATCTTGCACGATCTGGAATTCCCTGAAGGGTCCCTACCTTTCAAATGCCTGGGGGTCCCCATGGACTCCAAAAAATTAACAATTGCTCAATGTTGGCCAATAGTGGAGAAAATAACACAGAAGATCAATTGATGGACATCAAGACTTCTATCTTATGCAGTAAGCTCCAGTTAATCAAATCAGTATTATTTAATATGCAATCATATTGGACTCAAATCTTCCTACTTCCGAAAAAGGTAATGAGGATGATTGAAGCAATATGCAGATCATTTCTATGGACATGTGCTTCAACTGTGTCCAAAAAGGCACTAGTCGCTTGGGAAACTATATGTCTACCATATAGTGCTGGGGGACTAAATGTTTTGAACTTATCAATCTGGAACAAGGCTGCGGTAGCAAAACATCTGTGGGCAGTAACAATGAAAAAGGACAGCGTATGGATCAAATGGATGCACACATACTACATAAAGAACAAGGATGTAGAGGATATTCCTACTCCTAAAACAGCGGCCTGGGCTGTGAGGAAGATTTTTGAGACCAGATCATTGACAACAAACTTACAGGGTGTACAGGGGGACCTGAAATGTAGACTGATCCAACTACAGAGTGGTGGAAAATTCAACATCAATAAACTCTACAAACTCTAACTCCCTCCCTTCCCCAAAGTACAATGGAAAAGTATAGTATTGCAGCCTAAACTACATCCACGTTTCAAATTTGTAGTCTGGCTAGCTTTACGTAGAAGACTGGCGACAGTGGAGCGTCTAGTGCATCTTGGAATACAGATTCCGCAACAATGTGTATTCTGCAAGCAAGCAGACGAATCTTTTGACCATCTGATTTTTACCTGCCCGACATCAAAGGAAGTATGGAATAGATTACTCATATGGTTGGGATACCAGAGAACCATCTTTGATTCGAACAGGGAAGTAGAATGGATAAGCAACATTGCAAAAAGGAGAAACGGACTAGCGGAAATAACCACCAGTGTGTTCGGAATGTTAGTCTACTGTCTCTGGCGAGAAAGGAACAAAATTAGATTCCAGGGCGGCGCTATAGTTATAAGTGACACATGCAAAGAGATAGCAATTCATATGCATACGTAGGGCATCTCTTAAACACTGGAAGAACTTTTTGCAAAGAATGGATCACTTCCCCTAGAATCTATACTCTTTCTTTAAAATGAATGTATCTATAGCATATGAAAGTGATAATATATCGCAATGAGTGGAAAGTAGCTAGTCAGCGGCTGCTGGATAAACCTGTATTTTTTCTGATCTATGAATGAAATGGAAATTAATTCTTAAAAAAAAAATGCAAGCAAGCAAAGTTAAAAGCTCACAATATTCAGAGATTCAAGGGTCATTCAATTATTCAAAATTATCTAGTAAATAAATATTTTATTTATTTATAATAAAAAATATTTATAACACTTAAAAAGTTACTCACCAAATTTTACAAACTTTTGATGGCTAAATACATATTTAATGCTCTATCAAGCTTTGTCTTTTTTCTGTTTTACTTTTTAAATAGTATAGTATCTTTTTACTGTTTTATAATATTTTGAACTTGTCTATATAACAAATAAATTTTATTTCTAAAGTAAAAAGCGCAAAAAATAATTATTAAATATATATAATATTGAAATAATAAAATAATGAGCTTTTTTTTTGGGTGAGAGAGTAACTATTCATATCTTATTTGGAACAAACTTCTTCACTTACACATCTGACGTCCCATTGCAGGAGAAATTGCTGCAGCCAGTCCGTGCTGTTTCTTGGATAAATAAAAACTTCTTTTTTTTTGGTGCAATAAATAAAAACTTAAAAAATAGGGATATATGCTTATGTACTCCATAAAAGGTCCGGAAATAGTTTATGAATGAAGATAAATTTAAGGGTTCGTGGTAGGGTGTATAAGAATAATGTGAAATAAGGTGTAGTAATAATGTAGGGGTAGTAATACAAATATTAGTTATGTAAATATTATTTTTTATTTATCGTTTACTATGGTGTATTAGAAATAATAATGCATTGTATACTTTTTTAAGAAAAAAAATTTATTTATAAAAATACCTTCCATTTTCTCTAGCTTTAAGGGATTTTAAAGATAATTTTGTCTTTGACCATACTAATGCAAGCACTAAGGAGCCGTTTGGTAGGAGATACAAGAATAGTGCGAAATAAGGTATATTAGTAATGCATGGATTAGTAATGCATGGTTTAGTAATTCAAACATTAATTATGCAGATATTATTTTTTATCTACTTTAGTGTGGTGTATTAAAATTATAATGCACTACATAATTTTTAAGAAAAATAATTGTTTACAATAATGCCCTCCATATTCTCTAGCTTTAACGGACTTTAAGGACAATTTTGTCTTTAACCATACTAATACATGCATTAATAGCTTTTGGTATTACTAATGCCATAGTTTTCTATGCATTACTTATACATAGAATAATACCAAGTATGATGTGTAATTAATATAAGTATTAGTTATAATGTTATATACAGGTTAAAAAAAATATACCAAACAAGGTATTAGTAATGCATTAAGTTAATGCTTGCATTATTTTTTCTTATATCTCCTACCAAACAACTCCTAATAATCTTGGTATTACTAATGTCATATTTTTCTATGCATTACTTATATATAAAATAACATCAAATATAATATATAACTAATACAAAATTAGTTATACACAAAAAATGTGCTATCACTAAACTCCCAATATTAATATATGTCTCCCATAATTCAAATAAAGAAGTAGTCTATTTGGAATTAAAGGCATTAAGTTACCTGCCTAGGGACAAAAGCTAAGAAGTTAAGTTGCCTAACACATAATACTTACTATAACAATCATAATACTTTATTTAATTCACTTTAATTGATTTTTTTTTGAATTACAAATATTTAAGAATTCATCTTGTAGCATCAATTAACAATACAATTAATTATATCAATATTAATTTATTCATTAGAAATATGACAAAAGTCCTAGGCTTTTTATTTCAAGAACAACCTTGAAAAAAAAAAATTAACTCCTTCTTGATATTTGAAAAAAGTAAATATTGTGGACCAAAAAAAGACTAAAAAATTAATTAAAGTGAATCGAAAAAAATATTAAATTAATTAGAGCTTTTGACAAAGTTAGTTGCTTGGAAAAAACTATAAACAAACGCCTAGCCCAAAATTGCAAATTACAACTTGTAGCCAAAAATAAATAAATTATGTTAACCACTGTGTCGCTCCCAGCCTCAGCTTTCTTATACGGAATTACAGTTTACTGTTAGGATAATTTCAGAGATTAACATCCCTTATACTAGTTTTTAATATTATGTTTATTTTATTTATTTTAAATTTTTATTCAATAATTCTTTTAACTTATTGTTTTGTAATGTAGATAAATAGGAGTATAAGATAAATGTGCCCTTTTCTATATTAAACTCTTTGCAATGATAAATTCTATCAAACTAACGTATTTAACAAATTCTCTGAGGATAACAATCACAGTAACATTTTGGGTCATTTTAATGATGTTGGTCAACTAGCAAGTGACTAGTAGAGAGAGAAATTCCAACATCTTTCTAAAAAACTTCTAAATTTTCGTAACTTTTTTTTCATACTCCTCCACCTAGTATGGTCGCTGATACAGAGATGATATTGATTCCATCAAAACCACCTAGTAATTTATAAACCTCTTTTAAAAATAATCAATTAAAGGAGGGAAAAGGTTGGATTCATCACTGATTTTACCATACCCATAATCAACTCCAACCAATTTAAACACTACAAACACCCTTAGAAATGCCAAGAATCACATTAACCAACCGAAGGAGATATCGGTTGATCCAAATCCCTAACAATCATTCTCCCTTGATCATAGAAAACCTCCCTCCTCTTCCACAGCAAATCCCAAACAACCCCATTATCTATGTTCAACCACCATTGTCCCAGGATCACCATCCCTTATCCTGGATAGAGTTAGGTCTAATGGCAAGGGGTCTTATGTTCAATGCAATAATCAACAGCCATGAGAGTGTAATTTTGATCCAAAATCCTCGCTACCTAGTCCAACTAGTTTCGAAGGTCTTCATTTTGCCATGAATAACTATTTGAATCATGTATGGGTTAACAACATTCTTCAACCTCTAGCTCTATCTCTGAATCCAAACTTAGTGTAGGAAATGAGAGGTCAGTGGAACCTATCCCTTCTCCCCCCTCCCCCTTCACCCACTTCGACTCAGTCCCTATACTACCATAAAACCTAGGGCTAGATCTCTCATTCTTCCCACAGAAGTCTTAACAGCTCTGAACCCAATCATAATGCAGTGAGAGACTCCACAACCACCATAACATCCTCCACCTCCAAACATGCAAATGAACATGAAAAATATCAACCCAAATCCTCCAATCACTCAAAATATGGGAAACCCAATGGAAGAAGAGATGAACGATCCAATGGACTTGAATGTAGAATCAGCGGTGGAATTGAAAAGCCTAAACAAAGTAAAGGTCTTCTTGTTCAGAGAAGCTAAAGAGAAGAGGCATATTCTAATTTGTCCACGGGATCTCCACGAGTGTACAATGGACATACGCCCACCTCAGTATCCAATGGTGGGGAACAAAGCTATGATCTTAGTCCCATCTCTGAGTAGAAGCTCTCATCTGTTCATGGAGAACGGACACAAACCAACCCCAACTGATAATATGTCTAACCCTATAAACTTTATTATATGGAATATTAGAAGTGGGAATAATTGAGACTTTAGAAGAAATTTTAAGGAGCTTATGGTAACCCATAGGCCTTGCATGGTTATATTACTGGAAACTAGGATGCATACTCATGGGTCTCTTATGAATGAATTTGGGTTCTCGAAGTTGATTGAGGTGCCTGTTGAGGGCCAAGCTGGTGGAATGGTTGTTCTTTGGGATCATTCCAAAGTAAATGTGCATAACTTTGTCCGACGCAACCATGAAACTCATGAAACTATTAAGGTAAGATCTACTAATTTTTGTTGGCGTTTTTCATCTATCTACGCTAGTAAAAATCCCATAATTAAAGACAATATGTGGGATAACATTAAAAAATTACGGATAACCATAAGGGTCCATGGTTAGTTCGGGTGATTTTAACGATGTCTTCAGCGCTAAAAAAAATTAGGGGGAAGATCTATAAACCGTAGACGTGTCCTGAAACTTTGGTCTTACTTAAACTATAACAATCTTTTAGACTTAGGGTTCACGGGTAGCTAACATACATGAACTAATCATAGATTTGCTAATAACAAGCTTATTATGGAATGGCTTGATAAGGTTTTTAGTCATGATCTATAGATACAAAAATTTTCTCATGCTTCCATAATTCACCTCCTAAAATCTATTCATATAATAATCCTTTACTTATCAACCTTTCTCCAAATTAGTGTGACCTCTATCCCATGCCTTTTAGACTTGAACCCTTTTGGTGTTAACATTCCCAATTTTATAATATAGTATAAAATCCCTGGAGTAGTAACTCCTTCGTAGAAGACACTGCCATATTCAGAAATACTGTCACCAATTGGAAAAACAACACTTTTGGTGACATCTTTAAAAATAAAAAAATAATCCTATGTAGACTTATTGGTATCCGAAACTCGGTTTACTATTATTCTAGTCCTTTCCTTCAAATACTAAAAAACACTTTAAGACTTGAATATAATATCCTCTTAAAATTAAAAGAAGACTACTGGAAGCTTCATTCTAGAATTTTTTTGTTAAATGAAGGAGGTCCCAATATTATGTTTTACCAAATAATGGCTATCAATAAAAAAAAGCAAAAACATAATCATTTTCTTCAAAATGACCAAAATAGGTGGATTAGTGATCCTAATGATATTATTATCCATACTAGTGACGATTTCAAAATAGTTTATACTACTTTTCACACTTCTAGTAATTGGGATAATATTAGAAAGACCCCTCAATCTTTTTTAGTATTGACCTAACTCCTCTAGACAACTCCATTACAAATTTTGAAATAATGAAATTCTACTTCTATTTTAAACCCTTTAAAGTACCGGGACCAGATGAGCTCCATCCCTTCTTTTTCTAAAAATACTAGAAAATTATGGACAACTCAATTACTAGCCTTTGCAAAGAGACTTTCAATAGTGGAACTATTCCTGAAGGTATTAATAACACCTGCCTTTGCCTAATTCTCAAAATTCCTAATGAAAATAATTTTAAAAAATTTGGGCCCAGTGACCTTTGCAATACAATATACAAAATTATCACTAAGGTCATTAGCAACTGTGTAAAGCCTTCCCTACATATCTCATTAGTCCCTGTCTCATTAGTTCAAACTTGTCTTCTTTGTGATATTGAATAATTATAGCGAAACCTTAGTTCTCTGTGAAATTCGACTTCAGACTTTTAGATTGAATTATATTTGCAGTGATTGTTTATCCTTTTTAGGACTAGAGTTGGGCGTGATCAAATTTTAGCGCCGTTGCCGAGGAACTAACGGTGTAGTTGTAGCTATATATATTGCTAGGGTTCAAGTTTGAATTTTTACTTTATTTTATTTTTTTGTATTTTTTATAACTGTTAATTTGAGAAACATGACATCTTGATTATGGAAATTTAGGTGTAGATAATTCTACTATTGATCCTCATACGTATTGTGAAGGAAACCATACATATCAAAATATTTAAAATATTTCCAAGAGCGAGTTATGTGCACAAACTCAATCTTATTTGTGAAAATTGAGTGATGTGTGTGGTGGTAAAAATAGTCACTTTAATAGCTGTGCTTATATTTCTTTTCTTCCTCCAACCCCTTACTATGATGGTTCTACTTTTTCTTGTGAATTTAATAGGAACAAAGAACCTGGGGATGCAGACCTGAAGGAGATCAAGGATATGTTAAAGCTCCTTATGAAACAAAATAATAAAAATAATTTCACATAGAAAGGCAAGATGCAACTATTTGCAAGTTGGAGGTTCAATTAAGTCAAGTGGTTGGAGGCTCAATTAAGTCAAGTGGTTTGAGCTTTCTAATGCTCAACAAGCCAATATTGATGATAATAGTCAAGAAGAGCATAAATTTGAGGTGTCAATTGGGGAGGTCAGAGTAGAACATCAACAACCTAGCGAACTACAATTTGAGGATGTCAATGTTGAAGAAGTGAGACTAGAGTTTGCCAAAGACATTGCTGATACAAATTTTATTGACTCTAGTATCATTAACGTTGAAGATGCTGAGTGTCCTGAAGCTCATATGTGTGAGTGCATTGGTCCTCACTCCAAATATGTTTCTACATTGTGCTTGGATGGCAATATGAAAATAGAATCAGCTGAACCGATTGAGAAGTCAAGGAATGAGGAACAAAATACCTACATTGTGAAATGTTTCTTACCAGAAAGACATGACTACACACATCATCTAAAAGCCAAGAAGTGTAAAATAGTACAATGCTTCGTTGGGCCAATTAAATTTGTACCTCCATCCCTGAAGCATAGCCAAAGACTTAATGCCAAATTGGGGGTTCAATTTATAAGCTCGACATGGAGTCAAAAAGTGATTCACGTCGTGATGCAACGTTAAATCAAGCGCTTGTTGGGATGCAATCCAGCTTTATTGCTTTCTTTTTTTTAATTATATTATTTTTGTAGTGTCAGTTTTTTTTATTTTCTATGAACATGGAAAGCAAAGGTATTGGAAGGATGCAACAACAAACCAAATGGTTGGAACTAAGTGTGAGGTACCCGCACGAAGGACCAAACTTGGGAGAAATCTGAGTACCCCGTGAGCTGTTAGTACTTCGGCCTTTGGCCTATCAGAGAGTCTCTTTTACCTTTTATTAGTTATTGTGTGCGTTAGGGGCAATGCACAATTTTAATTGTGGGATGAGGAGATTATCTGGGTGACTTTCTATGTTATTTTAGTTATGTTAGTTTAGCTGAATAATTTATTTTTGAAAAAAAAGAAGCAAAGATTGGACTTTTCTCCATGATGGATCTATTAGATAATTTTCTTGAGGGATTTAAGTCTAAAGAAAAAAGAAAAAGATTTTCTTTTGTTAGGTAGTGTAGCAATTACCCCTTGATTTTTCTTTAAACCACGATTCTTTTCCAAGAGTGTTGTTTGAACCGGGTGTAGTTAATTTTTTTAGGAATATGAGCCATTATTGTTGTGTTTTGAATTGAAGAAATATCTCCTGACTTGATTATCCCTTGAGAATAGTGAGTACTTTAGCTGTGACGCTTAGGCTCAATTTTTTACTCTTGTATAAATACCTTAAATTGTATGATCTTAACCTTTCTTAACATCTTTGATTAAAGTGTCTTGATGAAATCAATCTCGAGTGAGTTATGTGCCATGTGTGTGTGTAAGGATTTGTTATATTCTGTGCATTGCATTTGATGCCTAGAACTTGCCCCGTGTGTTTGCAAAGCGAAATAGTAGTTTTGTTCAGTCTTGGAAGCGATATATGCGTTTTTTTGTTGAGCCAGATATGTATATTTTATCCGCCTAATTGTTATGTATCGTAGTTAACCCCTTTGAGCTATAATCTCGTTTCTTTAGCAACCACATTACAAGCCTTAACCATTTGTTTAAATTAACCATGTATTTAAACCATTGTAACCTCTCATACGCACTTGAATTGTTTATGAACTTTGTAAAGGTTAAAGTGTGGGGTGGTTGGTTTGGCTTTGAAGTGGAACTAATTAAATAAGGAGAAGGGTGCACTGTTTTGAAAAAGCAAGAGGCACTTGAATTGAAAAAAAAATAGTTGGATTTTTGTGAAAAAAATAATTCCTTGATAAGTGGTGTCTCTTAATGTAAGTGTGCTTAAAGAAGAATGAGGTAATATCAATTAATGTGAATGTGAAGTTTTGGTTTGACTTAAGTATGTAGTTTGAATGTTACAGTTTATGTATTAAAGTACGTAGGGAGGTGCAATCACTCTTATATCTAAATGTATCCTACCCGTCCCGTAGCCTACACTACAATTAAATAAAATCCTAATTGATCCTAGATTAAATGAGCTCGATTAGAGGAGTATACACTAGGGGCAAGCTTATGGTGTATCTTTTGTGGCATATGAATGTTATTTCTGAGAGTGAGTGAATTCTTTCTATCTTGAGTTCCTAAGTGTTCTTAAATTTTATTGTGTGGAACTAATCCCTTTTGTTGTGTGCGGGAACTTGATTCCGGAAGGAAAGATAATGTCAGTAACCTTTATGTTAGAGTAAGTGAGTGAGTTGTGAATAATGCGTGGTACTTGTTAGTCAAATCTTGAGGTGAAGATGTTACGCTTTTGTGCTTAGTCTATTATAAATACTCTTGGTGTGATGAGTTAGAAGAATCGTTTTAATAGGTCCTGTCTATATAAAGTGTAGTTTAATTGCTCGAGGACAAGCAATGATTTAAGTGTGGGTTATTGAGGATATGCTATAATTACGTATTTTAGTCGATTATTACACTCTAATTTACGACACTTTAGTTGAGTTTGCGCTTTAATCGCTAGTGTTTTGCACTATCGGTGTGTTTTATGCCTTGTAGGATTGATTCCGAGCTATATAGATGTTATGAAATGAAATCAACTGATTTAGAACTTTGAAGTAAGTAAAATACCAAGTAATTAAGCCATGAACGTATTCGAGGATCAACAGATGATAGAGTAATAAAACTTAGAATCGAGTAGGTAATTACATACTGTCTAGTAAAATACACAACTTTTTTCTCCGAACTCCATTTAGGCTCCACAATATATAGTTGGAAATATAATTCAAAAGATTACAACTTTCATGTTTTACTATTTTTCAAATTCTAAATAGAACAGGGTGAAAAATTCGGTCGAAACCGAGACCCTAGACCTGAGGTGGGCTGAGGCAGTCTACCTGCCATATACTGCGTTCGTACCGTGGTCGGACCGCGACTGCAGCTTCCAGACCTGAAAAAATTATCCTTTTTCGCGCAGGAGAAGGAATAATTATTTAGGCCCAATCCTACTTGGTATATATACATGGAAAAATGGTATTTTAAGAGGTTAGACACACTTTTGACATAATTTAGATCCAAGAAGGCGGATGAGACCAATTTTTGATAAGGATTCGACCTAAGGAGGCAAAGATACAATATGAGTAAGGCGGAGAATTCTTCTATGAGTTTTTCCTTCCTCTTTCTATTTTTCCATTGTTGGTTATGACTTTTAGTATTGTAATTTTATATACTATTATGAATAGCTAATTTGTTATCTAGGGTTTTGATGAAACCTTTTGTAGGATACATTCTTGTTATGTTTTTATATAATTGAGCCGTTGGATTTCTCTGCTTGTTCAACTAAGTGTTTATTCTTTTTGATTGAATGACCATCGATTGACTGTCCCTATTTATTATGTATTGCTTGAGAAAGGATACATATTTAGGTGGTTGTTGAGCAACGTCACTCCTAACGTATGTGAGAAATCAGTACAGCGGGTTTAAAGGCAGGTTTAAAAATAACAAAGTCTTGACGTGGTTATAATGAGCGGTTAGATAAAGCCAAATAGCGTAGTTCGAGAGAATATGTCTAGTAAATTATTGTAGTTGCTTGAGAGAGAATTACGTCACCTAAAGTGCTCATGATCAGTAGAGATTATATTGGCAAAATTGTAGGGAACATAGCTAGAAAGATTCCGACAATTGGAAAAATCATAACTCTAGACCTCCTTAATTTAGTCTCCAACCCTTTATCTCGTTTGTTGATAATTTTACTGTTTTTAGTATTTGATAGTTAATTAGTTAGATATAAAAATCTTAATATTATAATTTATAAATTGTTCAAACCTGTCTTCTTTGCGATATTGGACAATTATAGCAAAACCTCAGTTCTCTGTGGGATTCGACTCCAAACTTTTAGACCGAATTATATTTGCAGCGACCGCTTATCCTTTTTAGGACTAGAGTTGGGTGTGATCAGTGATCCTATGTCACCATACATATTCATTCTCTGCATGAAATGCTTTCCACATTAATTAACCATAAGGTAGATTTAGGTGTTTGGAGCCCAATTACGACTCGTAATAAGAACCACCAATTGTCCCATATTTTTTATGCTAATGATCTTACTCTAATGTCAAAGATTAATGATAAGTCCATAAGATCCATTAAGCAGTGTTTAGAGCAGTTTTGCAACTTGTCCGGTCAGTCTATTAATAAATCTAAGTAAAATATTATCATCTCTAAAAACTGTCCTAAACATATTGGTACCAATCTAGCTAATATTTTTAATATAAATATTAGTAATTCGTTTGGAGAATAATTAGGTTTTCCAATTACTAATACGAAGCCAAGAGAAAAAGATTTTCAATCTCGATAATATGCTGGCTAGACTAGAACTTGGAAATCTAACTGCTTAAATATAGCAGGTAGAACTGTGTTGGCCAGCTCCTACCTTAATTCTCTCCCAAGCCATATTATGTATTACACTTTGTTGCCTAGCAAAATCCTTAGTATAATCGATAAGATTCAAAGAAACTTTATTTGGGGAATTAATGAAACCTCAAAAAAGCTCATCTTATTATTGGGATACTATTACTAGGCACAAGAAAAAAGATAGGCTAGATATTCACAAAGCTAAAAGTAAAAATTTAGCTAGTCTAGCAAACCTCTCTCGGAGACTGCTCACTAACACTGGCTCCCCCGGGTAAAATTAATCATTCATCTTCATGGTCATTGGAAAACTACCATTAATTCCTCCTACATTTGGAATAGTATGTTGAAAGGGTGAAAAATTTATAATAAGTGTATTACATGAATCCCTCATAAGTCCTCAACTCTTAGTGTTTGGAATAGTTGTTGGATTCCTAACACTCCCCCTCTTTGCCAATGTATTAATGGCCCTTTGACCCAAGAAATAGACCTTTTGTGGATTTGGGAACTAAAGTGTCCTAATAAATTAAAGTTCTTACTTTGAAAATGTCTTCGTACTGCATACTAGAAGCTATTTAAATTATATTGGTATCAACATCCATCCAATGTGCTTACTGCAAATCCTATAAGGAAACTTTTACTCACGTTTACTTAGGTTGCCTAGCAGTTACGGATTTATGGCTTCAACTCAGATTGGATATGAGCAGTGGGAATTTTAGTAATAATTGGGTAACTAATCTTAGGAACCACAATAGACCATTTGATAATGGTATAATCAAATGGACTGATCTCTTTTGGATCAAACACTGTCATGGTTTGTTGTCCTTGTACCTGAATATCTTCTGAAGCAGTAATATAATTCTCACACACAGCGAATATTTTCTGAAGCAGTGATATAATAAACACACAACACTAAGCCGAAAATGTTAACAACTCACCTTACAACTTTGATTTTTTGTAGACCCAACTGTCCAGCAAAACAATAATAATTATCAAACTAGAAATCTTATAGAATAAGTGGCAAATGTACTGACAACAAAAATATGAGATGAAGCTGTTTAAACCACATGTACATCTGTCAAACAGAGCTTAAGACTAAGATATCCACAATGTATTTCTAATCAGTGCCAGTACTTGGGTAATAAGTTATTGCCATCAAAACTTAATAGCAGAACAAATGTGAGCTTGATAGAGGACTCTGAACTGCTTTCCGACACTTCTTTGGCCTAAATTAGGACTTCTATACTATACAGCAGAGACACATATATATTGTACAACAGGGAAATGGGGTTGCGCCAAAGATGAGGAAGAAATTCCAGACAAAACCACCTGATCAATTAGAGAATATGGCACTAAATGTGCTGAGCCAAATGGCCGGATTAGCCGCTTGCTTCTCCACCTTGTAGCTATTGTAACTCCACACATATGATCACCTGTTAGCAAGTGAAAGAATCAAAAGTTAAGAAATTTCTAAAAGAAACATGATATGCAGGAGAAACAGCAACTTTCAACGGCTCATTCTCTAATGCTTATTTTCACCAGTTAACCATGTCAAATAGGAAATATGACAGACATAAAAATGACATATCAGCATATCTTTAACTAGTGCGATTCATGGTACTCATGTTTGTCTGTGCTACATGCAACGCTGATGCCCATGTTAAATAGGAATGCCATTCATTCCCTCATTTTTATTTTTTCGGATGAACGCTTTTATCTTCGGATGATTCAAGATTTTTTAAGTATCTTACCCTGTTTGAGAAAGCCGCGGCCAATTCAATAGCTGGTGAGACTGTGGATGCCTTTGCAAGTAAGATGAACTGGTCCCAATACCATTGTCATCACCAACATATTGGTCAGAATAATTAGTACTCGAGGGAGACCATACGGGAACTACACCCCCGTCCCTTTCTCTAGTACTACTGGAAGATTCTGCTGTAGAATCTTCAGAATTTCTCCTACCAACCACAAAATTAAACTGTGGGGGAGTGGCATTGGTTCGAGCTGGTTGTGTGACTGCTACGTCAAGTCTGTTTCTCCTAGGATCTTCAGTTACATTGACATCGTTTGGAACTTCTGCTCTATTGTCCACTACTGAATTTCTAATATCCACAGAGGTTTCTTCATCATCAGCTCTGAACAAAGACGAAGTCATGCTTGGGACCATCTGATCTTCATAGCGTCGAACAGTAACTATAACGGGGTGATTGTTCCTAACTGGTTCGTGGTCCATTTCCATATTCATGGCCTGAGGGAAAGCTATCGGGGAGTCAGCAGAGTCGCCATGACCTTCTTCCATACCATTCTCAATCGCAGCTCTTGCAGCTGCTTCGTGCTGCCACATTTGTGATAGGGCTTGTTCTAGTCTTACTTTTGCTGAATCAATTTCGACGATGGGAAGAGGATAATTGGAACCCAGCTCAATGCCAGCAGCTTCAAGTACAGATTCTGGTGCATTCCATGGGTGGTGTATCCATTCGGTAGGCAGCCTAGACAGTTCAGGAAGCCACCGCCGCACGTATTCCCCGTGAGGGTCACACTTGTATCCCACAAACTGCAAGAAACAGGTTCCAATAACTAGTCAGTCTTATTCAAATAAAGTTACATCAGAAAACAAGAAGGAAAACAGAAACTGAAAAGATAAGAGAGTAAAAACTGCAGTCTCCCTTTTATTTTACATGAAAAAACAAGAATGGAAAACAGAAGAAATGATACAGTAAAACTGAGGTCTGTCCTATTCATTTCTCATCAGTCTTTCTTTACATTACTTGTGCATAATAGATAGAAATTCAAACTTCATGTTCACACGGAAAAGATAAAACCATGTACAACTAAATGAAAATCTAAGATTATCTTCATGTGGTTAGAACTCAATTCCTGCAGAAAGTGAAAAGCAAGGTCTAGTGAGTAAATATTTAGTATTCAGATTTAAGCATCCCTTAGAAGATCATGCAGAAGCCAAAGCATGTATAAAGAATTCAGCATCTTATGCAAGGGACACTTGCAAGAACTACCGACACTAGAAATTAAAGCATAGTTTACTTCGAAGACGAGCCAGATTCCTTAGATTGAAAAGATTCTCATATCAACTCAATACGAAAAGAAGCTCACAAGCACTGTACTAATATCTCAGGATATAAAAGAATCACAATTTGTAATTTCACACTCACAGACACATTTCATCTTAGCTTTAGCACTTTTGTGGTTGTTGAATGCCAAAGCAAGAAGATTGAAGCCCATGAGATGTTCATGGAATGTCTACTTGCAGGTCAGTGCCTTGCTACTAACTTACAATCTGAAATTAACCATAACCATAAATGGAACACTTTAAATATTTAAAATATAGACTAGTCCTAGAGCTATTAGAATTGTCCATGACAGGATGAAAGGTCTATAACTGGTGAGTCAATAACTTCAACTATGTTTAAAGTTTGAAATTTTTAAATGGAAGAAGAGATTATCATACCTGTGGATTATCAATCCGATCAAACTCACGACCGTCAGGTAGGGTACCAGAGATATATTGCCAACCAAGAGCATCACTCTCAAGATCCGCATCTAACAATGTGTCCCAAAAATACTTCATTCCCCACCTCCACGGAAGCTGCAGAACCTTCACAAAGAAACTAGATACCACGACTCTGATACGATCATGTAGCCAGCCCGTTGCCCATAGCTCTCTCATACCAGCATCAACCAAAGGATAACCTGTTCTACCTTGCCTCCAAGCTTTAAAATAACCCTCGTCCACTACCCATGGAAAGTACCTTAGGTGACCAAGCAGCGGCCTTTCATGGCTATAAGGATGATTAAAACTCATGTATCTGGAGTATTCCCTAAGTCCAATCGACTTGAGGAACAAATTGACACTCTCTTCACCAGCTTTATTTCCTTCATTGGCCCAGAGAACTTGTTTGATGCGAACAAAGTGGAATACTTTACGAACGCTGACTTCCCCAAAGTGTAAATGTGGAGACAGAAAGGAAGTCGTCGCACTATCAGCTTTCCTGCGGTTTTGTGAGTATTCAAGTAATGGTCCATTAACGAAAGTAGTTAGTGCTTTATCAGCATTGCTCCACCCTGGTGACCATGCTCGAGCAAGAAGTGCATTGCTTCCTTTCTCTGATTCATCTTCAAATACCAAGCTGTCCGAAGAGCATCCTGATGCATCACCTAAAAGTTTGCAAATCACCAAATGTAAAAAAAAGGTAAACTCTAAACCAGTACTCTTATAAGTGTATTAATATAATTATAGGAATTTGTTTCGATCCTTAGCTTATTAGTGACAGCTTGAACATCTACATGTTCAGAGTCGCCCTTTTCATTTTCGAAGGACTTCAATATGTGTCAACAAGCACATTATGCACCATCGTAGTGGTTCTCGGAGCTTAGAGCCGCCTTGCGACAGGTTCATAACAGTGGAATGGCATTACTTTAATCTGACAGCTAATATATCTATTACCTTGAGGAAGATCTCCCTATTTGTATACTTCTTTGATGGAACATAACAGTAAGCTAAAGCACCATATTTTAAACAGAATATGTACAAATAAGAGCAGAAATTTTATCCGGGGAAGCTCAAAAGGAGAACAAACCAGGTATTATCCTTTTAGGAGGGAGAAATGGAGCTTCAGGATCATAAGGCATGCTAAGGCATTTTTCCCAAAAAGCAGAAAATGTGGTGAACGGGCGACCTTCTTCATCATTAACTTCCCATGGTTCATAGAGCAAATCGGCATTAAAGGAGCGCACAGATATACCTTGAGCTGTTAACACTTCTTTTGCGCGATGATCTCTAACAAGTGAAATTGGATCTAAAGCAAAAGAAGTATAGGTGTTGGTCAGGATGAGACAGTCAATGAAAATGGCTGTATTCTACTGCTACTACTGAAATAAGATGCTTCAAATAAAAGCCATCCATTTCTACTAACAATTTACCATTCAACTAAGGTCATATCACATGTTTAGCAATACCCTTTCTGTTTCTATTATATCAAATAATAAGGATATGCAATATGTATAGTACAACAAATCCAGATAACTGTGATTCTGATATAAGCAAAGCATTGTACCTAAATTTTGTTAGTTAATTGGAAAAGTATATACCAATAATTTATAATTTAGCAGAAGACAATTCATTATCTTATTCTTAAAGGACATACAACAAGCACCAATCTCAATTAAAGCCATCCCAAAACAATATATTAAACTTTTAAATAGCAATATAAAAAATAGGAAAAGAATAATCAAGTCAACCAGAATAATTAAATACTATAAAAGGGAATTCATTCTTGTAGAGAAACAGAACTGACCATATAAATGATTGAAGAAGAGCTGAGTAGCACCAGTAGATTTAACAATTTCAAGAAGAGAAGAAATACTATCAGTAGATCTTTTAGTAACAAGAGAAGTGCCAAGACTTTTCAAAGATGAATCAAGATGAGCCAAACTTTGTTTAAGCCACCATCTTGAAACTCTACCAGGATAATAATGACCTTCTTCTTCAGGTGCCCATATAAATACAGCAATTACTGCTCCTGCTCTTACTCCTGCAGCTAAAGCTGGATTATCTTCTACTCTCAGATCCCTTCTAAACCATACTATGCTACAACCACCACTTGACATCTTCAACAACCTCAACACCAACCACAACTCTCTCTCTCTATATATATTTTTTCTCTCTATGTAAACACCATGTTAGTGTGTCTTTTTCTCGGATAGAAGAATAATGGGATTAATCTTATCTCTATTTTTCACTGCTCCCTGTAGCTTTCACTAAGGAGATAATGATTACAAACCATAATCAACACAAAAAAGTGAACTTTATAGTAAAGAACCTATCTTTAACTTCCCTAGATGTTAATGATACGTACAAGAACTTAATCTCTCAATTCTTGAATGAATTATGCTATTCTGAACAAGTTACTACAAAAAATAAAAATAGGTTCAAGAGAGAGAGAGAGGAGAACGAGAAAGTGAATGTGATTGGTTAAGGTGGTGGGGTAACAAGGGAAGTTGTGAGCAAATTGCAGCCACTACTTTATTGTTTTTTGTCTAGATTTTAATTTTTATATCTTCTTTCTTATCCTAAGACGGAAAAAAAATTCCACACAAGCTTCTCATCTAGTTCCTTCCCTAATCCTCTCTCTCTTTTGACAGGGTGGAAAATTCTTTGTTAAATTCAAGATTGGCTTTCTTATGTACAATAAAGTCATATAGTTTACATATTTGATTATCATGAATTATTGCAAAATTGACAGTGATTTGGGTTCTTATGTTTTAATCAGACAATGGGACATCACAAAATGAAATGACATTGTGCATCGTATCAACCAAAATGAAATGACATTGTGTTCCTTATCTATAATGGACTTTAAAGTCATAATATAACATGTGTTTAGCCTAATAATGTAGTTTAACACATGGGCGTATTCAAGATTTAAGTTTTAAGGGTTCATTTGGTACGTGGATTAAAGGATAATTAATTTCTGGTAGAAATTTGAATTGAGTTTATACCATATTTGGTTGGGATCATAATTAGTTATCCCGGAATTTTAGTATTATTTTTATTTCTATAGGAGGGTGAGACAACTAATTTCGGAATAATTAATACGGGAATAACTTATTTTCCAACCAAAATGACCCTTAAGGCAATCTTTAAGGGTTCTAAGCATTAAACTTATTGTATTTTAAAAACAATAGGTTCATATTTATTACTGTATCAATTATAGTTTTGGTGAATATTTATAAATAAATTTATGCTCCGTATCAAAATATTAGATTCAGATGGACTTGATGCAAGAACACTTCATTCGCCTATGATTTAACATACTCTGACAAGTCACATACAATTATAAAAGAATGCTTATTAATTATAATTACATTTTAAATAATATGATTATGTCAATATTTCTTACACGATCATTTAAAGTCATGAAAAACTTTATTATAGCTTTTAGCAGTAAAAGTGGGAAAGTTTGATTCACAGGGAACTTTTTTGGTGGCATCTGATTCTAGATTACCAAAGATTGTTACTCCAATATGATATAAATGTGATAATAATGTAGGGATTGTCTGTCTATAGTGTAAATTGGGGAGTTGGAAGGGGACAGCAAACATGGAGAAGAGATAGGTGTGCTGACTATATTGGATTTCGTATTTTTTCTAAAGGCTGGCCCTTTTCTTCTTCTTTTTGTGAATGGGGCATTAGATTCCATCCATCTGTTGCTATTTAAAGTGGTGATAAACTTGTATTTGTAATGTGGGCACTCCCCCACCCCTTCTCCCTCTTGTATTCTCTTATTATTTATTATTAGATCTATTGTAAAAGTAATTTTGACGTAACAAGTAAAATTATTATTATGTAATTAAGAAGTTACTGATTTCAATTATAAAAACAGTCTCTTGTAAAAATATAAAATTCGGCCTTTCCTTAAAGTGCATAGCGAAAACTTAATACACCGGACTATTCTTTTATTATCTATCAGCTGCTAGTAGAAGTAAAAATGCGCAGTATTTTATACAGGAGTGTCAATTTGTAAGATCATGTCAATTTTAAAATCTTATATTTTATCCAAGTTATATTATTTTATATTATTTTCAAGCGATTAAGCGTATTTTTAAAAAGTAAAAAACATATTTGCAATAGGATGACTTTTTCTTTTTCAATGAATATCTCCGCCAGTGGTATCTAACTATCTGGTACGCATTTATTTTGCCGAATGGTGGTCACGGTAATTCTCCACATTCACTGCTTTAATTTTTGAGAACCACTTTTTTAAAAGTAAAAATAGCACGTTATAATCAGTTTTTCCATTGATTATTTAAAAATAGCCAGCGTTTACCAAGTCAATAAAAAATAGTTACTATTTTACTGCAATAGAAACCGGTCCAGCATAATATACTGGAGTCGGTGCACCTGTGTATGAACTCCACTATATTATGCTGAACCAGTATACTTTGCTGACTCCAGTATGTTATACTATACCATTATATTTGCAGGAACTCCAGTATATTATGCTGGAGTTCTAGTGTACTTATGCTGGAATTCCATCATATTATGTTGGAGTTCCAGCATACTTATCCTGGAACTCCATTATAATATGCTGGAGTTCAAGTATATTTTCCAGCATAGTATGATGGTGTATTTTCGAATTTTGAATAGTGTTTTTGCTCAGATTTATCTTTACATAAAAAATGGCTAAATTTCGATTACTTTTGAATTTGGGCTATTTTTGAACGACCGATTGTAAATCTGACTATTTTTTAATTTCTCCAATTTAAAAGAGAAAATCTTAAAAGTTAGAAATTAAAAAATAGCCAGATTTACAAGTGGTCGTTCAAAACTAGCCCAATTTCAAAAGTAATCGAAATTTAGTCACTTTTTATGTAAAGATAAATCTGAAAGAAAATATTGTTCAAAATCCAAAAAAAATATTCTAGTATAATTTACTGGAGTTCCAGTATATTATACGGGAACTCCAGTCTAATATACTGGAGTTCCAATATAATATACCGGTCCAACATAATATACTGGAGTTTGGAGCACCAGTGCTCCAGTCTTCAGTATTTTATACTAGAGCCAACAAAGTATACCGGTCCAACATAATGTGCTGGAAATTCATACACATGTGCACCAAACTCCAGTATATTATGCTAGATCGGTCTGTATTGCAGCAAAATAGTGGCTATTTTCCATTGACTTGGTAATGCTGACTATTTTTCACTGACTTTTGCCACATACCTTAATTTTTTATCAAAAGTACTTTTGACCAAAAAAGCACTTAAAAAGAAGCTTGACTAAACATGATATAAATGTGCAAGTTACATGCTTCTATAGGCACATGCCATTTTTTGCCTTTTTTCTTTTTCGTTTTTCATCCTAGAAAGGCCGAGTGAGTGTTACAATTTCACTTTTCATAAATATTTCTATGTAACGCAAGTAACGCGAGTTAAGAACATATAATTCTTAAAGGAGTGGAGGAGTCATACTTATTCATGTACTGTTAGAAGGTCAGAGTGAGCTCCTGCAATGGGTTTTAATGAAGGAAACCCTAGCTGTACAGTAAAGAGAAAATGGGAAAAGAAGTATCGAATAAAGAATCTATTATGAAAGAATGGATCTTCTAACCTCTTATTTCCGGAAATACAAATATTTATAGTTGTGCTACAATTTGGCTATCACAAAGGTAGAATGGCTAAAGAATATAAAAGCTATGTGCTATATGTGTGTGTTATTATGTGGCCGCTGGGAGAGGAGTAGGTCTGGTCTGAACGAGTCCGGAACTGAGGCCATATTTGCTCAACACCTGCCCCCCAAGCTTGGAGTTGAGAACACTCCAAGTTTGCCGAGTAAATGATGGTGAGAGAGGCCTCTAAAGGGCTTGGTCATGATATCAGCCAATTGTTCAACACTTTCAACATAATGAAGGGAGACCAAGCCAGAAGTAACACTGTCGTGCACATATCGACAATATATTTTGATGTATTTAGTGCGCTCATGAAAAAGACTGTGTTTTTAGAAATGTGTAAGGCAGTCTAGTTGTCACAAATATAGGAACAAGATGAGAAATAGAGACACCAAAATCAACAAGTAACCTGATTAACCATGACACCTCAGCAACTACTTGTCGAAGGGCCCTATATTTAGGCTCAACAAAGGAAAATGATACAACTTGCTGCTTCTTGCTAAATAGGGAAACCACCAAGATTGATGAAATAATTAGAGACATGCTTCCTAGACATGGCACAAGCTGCCTAGTCTGAATCAAAATAAGCCTTGAGAGTAAAATCAACATCAGGAGAGAGGAGAAAACCCATTGCTGGGGCAGCAGATGAGTACCTCAGAACATGGATAACAACAAGAATGTAAGAGACTTGAGGAGCTTCGAGGAATTGACTGGGATGCTGTACTAAAAAAACAATATCAGGTCTTGTGTGTTGTAGAAAATTAAGTTTGCCAACTATCCTCCTATAAGTACTAGGATTAAATAGCGGCTCCCCTCAGTTGAGAGTTTTACAGAGCCATCTAGAGGAGTAACCATAGAGGAAATGAAACTCTGAACATAAATCAAAAGTAAATTTGTGTTAAGTCATAAGAAAACTAGTAGCAACTTTAGTAACTTCCAGCCCTTGAAAATAGTGAATAGACCCCAGATCCTTGATTTTGAACTAAGCATCAAGCAATGCTTTGATATCATCCACTTAATAAAGATCATCACTAGCTAGAAGGATGTCATTAACATAAATTGCTAAAACTGTGAGGGAACTTCCATTGGATTTGAGGAATAAAGAATAGTCATTTTACTAGGAATGCGTCTATGGAGCAATGCCTTAGACAACTTAGAAAACCACTGTCTATAGGCTTGCTTGAGGCCATATATAGACTTTCTTAGCTTGAAAACCAATAGAGAGGAGGAAGAGGAAGAAGTAGAAGAAAGATGCAAACCAAGAGGGATCTTCATATAAACTTCTTCATGAAGATATCCATGTAAAAAGGTATTATTGACATCTAGTTGATAAACAGTCCAATTCCTCAAAGAAGCAATGGTAAGAAGGCACTTAATAGTGGTGAATTTAACCACATGGGAAAAAGTCTCATTTTAATCATTTTCTTCTTTCGGAGTGTCACCCCTTATCACTAATCAGGCCTTGTTCTTTCAATGGAATCATTGGACCTTTGTTTGATCTTGTAGACCTATTCACAAGGTATAAACTTCTTATGAGGGGGAAAAGGGAATAATTTTCCAAGTGTGGTTTGCATTTAAATCTTGGAATTCCTTTAGCGTGGCCTTCTGCCAAGCAGGGTGAGATTCAACCTATTGGTAAAACTAGGGCTCATGCATGTGCAAAGAAGAGGAAGAGACCTTAGAAACTAGAGAGGCAGGAGCCTTGGGAGCAAGAGAAAGACAAACCTAATCCCTTAAATGTAGTGGAGGATCACTAATCCTAAAGAAATGTCTGACAACGAGAGAAACATGATGAGTATGAAGGATAACAGGTAGAGAAGGAGAAGGAGGATCAGTGGTAAAGAAAGGAGAATTAAAAACAACGGGAGGAGAGGGAATGGAGAATGAGGAAAGTAGCAGAAGTGAGAGTGGTGGAAAGTCAAGTAAATCTACAAAGGGAGTAGGAGGAGGAAAAATTTATGAAGGAGTAGATGAATAAGGAAATACATGCTCATGAAATACAATATCCCTAGAATAAATGATAGCATGGTTGGAAAGAGTTAGCAACTTGTAACCTTTCTTGCCGCAGGGATAGCCAAGAAAGATACAAGGTAGTGCTCCTATCTGAAACTTGTCTTTTCTAGATTTGAGATTGTGGCATAGCATAAGAATCCAAAGGATCTGAGATGATCATAGTGAGGGGGATGACCATGGAATTTTTCATAAGGGATATATTGTTCAAAACACTAAAGGAAAATCTATTGATGAGGTATATGGTTGTGAGAACACATTCAACCCAATACTTGGTAGGTAAATGTGATTGGAAAAGTAAAGCTCTAGAAGTTTCTAAAAGGTTTTTGTGATTTATTTCCACAACACCATTTCGTTGAGGAGTATGAAGGATAATAGTTTGGTATAGTATTCCTTGAGAAGTAAAGAAATATTTGGACTCAGAACTAGTTACTAGTTCAAAACATTATCAGACCTGAAAACATTAAACTGAAGTATGAAATTGAGTTTGAATCATAGAGGTGAAAGCTTTTAAGACAAAAAGAATATTACTTTTAGAGGAGAGTAGGGGTGTCCAAGTTACCCTAGTGTAGTCATCTGGTAGAGTTACAAAATACTTGAAACTATTGTAAATGGGGGTATGATAGGGGCTCAAAATATCAATGTGAACCAACTGGAAAGGGACTGAAGAATGAATGGTACTGGCAGGGAACGAGAGTCTCTATTGTCTAGACATGGGACAAACATTACATATAAAAGGCTGTTTGAAAAAGATTTTATCATAAATGAAAGGAGTGAATTTTATCATACTATAAGGTATGTGACCCATTCTTTAATGCCAAAATAATCTGTTTTATTGATGTGAATTTTTGGATTATAAGAGGGACTGAGGGGAATGGGATCATTAACAAAAGTAGAACTAGAACATGTAAAAATAGTAGAATCAGAAGCATTACATTGGAAAGGTAAAGAACAAAAAAGAGATTCAATATCATCGTCAAGATGGAGGAAATACAGCCCATTATCAGCTCTATCAATTTCTAGTGGTCTCTTGAGAGAAGAGCCCTGTAAAAATATATTTAGTAATTGTGAGAACTGCATAACAATTAAACTATAAAATTAGTTGGTAAATGAAAATTAGATTGAATTGGAAAGAGGGAACAAGAACATTGTGAAGAATTATGTCAGAACTAAGGTGTAGATAACATGTGGATATAACTTTTACTTTGAATCCATTTAGTAGAGTTATCAGATAAGGTCCAGCTAGTAGTGTTAAATTGTGAAGTAAATATTTGTGGGGAGTCATGTGATTAGTGGCCCCTGAGTCTATGATCCAAGTGTGTATGGTGAACTGAATAATGGACGTGCATGGAAGTCCACAGAATTAACTATAGAACTACAAAACAAACTTGAAAAATTTGCATAAGCAATATTCTCTCCCGAAGACGGACTATTGTTGTTGGCCCTCTTGATACCCAATTATTTAAAAATATTTTAATATGTAAAATATCTTCAAAATAGCATGTGTATGCATATATAAGAATGTTGAAATATTATATTATTTTTTTAGTTTTTAATGATTTTTAAGTCGATTTATTGCCCAAAATTATCTTTGGTGATTTATTTATTCGACTCACATATTTATACTAAAATATAACTAAGATATTGTCAAGGCTCAAACCCAGACACGACCGTGATGGCGCCTCTCGTGGGGACAAGGCCAGCCAACTAAACCCGATTCATCTTTTTTGAAATAGTTAATCAGTTCATAGGCTTTTTAAATATGATTTAATGATAATAATAATTAGCTAAAGTACAATCCGACACAACCCAAATCGGGGTGTCACAAGCCACGAGCATCTATTAGAGTTTGAATACAACTACAAGGTATGGAATATACAAAATCGGACAGATAACAGAAGGAAGAAATGCAGTGCTGCGAATGCTGGCAGTCACCCCACTAAACTCCGATAACTGAGCCTCCAATCAGCTCAAAACCTGGTACCGGGTGAACAAATACTTGCATCTGCACACGAGGTGCAGGGAGTAAAGTGAGTACTCCAACTCAGTGAGTAATAAAGGTAAATAATAATTGAGCAGTAAGAAAACATGTAAGGCAACCAACATGCTGTATAGAGCAGTGTAAAACCCTTTTCGAAAAGCAGGGAAGCTGTGAAATCTTTAGAAAAATATCTTTGCTCAGTTTAAACCTTTTTTGAAAATGACTTTTTCAATGGTTACGCAAATGAATGGCAAACAATAGTGCAGATAAGAACAGAAATGCGCCCCTCGGGCACAATACTCAATTAGTCGATAATGTCGGGCAATCAGGTAGTATCACATGAAGTAGCACAATAACAGATAATGGCAGACAAATGAATAAGTAAAAACATAGAATAGTACTAGTACCGTTGCGACGTGCAATCTGATCCATATATTTCGTCGATGACGCTCACTGGGGGTGTGCAGACTCCGGGAGGAGCCCCTTACGACCCAAGCACAATATCAAGCCATCTCGTGGCATCGAATCTAGGCCCTTATCCTCATATCAGTATCATTATATATATGAATAATTAGACAAATGAATAATTAAACACATACAACAGTACTAGTACGGCTGCGGCGTGCAACCCAATTCATATAGTAGATGACCCCACGCTCGTCATCAAACTCATGTCTCACCTCAATATAGCACTACGATGTGCAATCTGTGGTTTCAAACCCTCAGGATATCATTTACAATCATTACTCCCCTCGAACAGACGAAATCTCTAGCTCGTGACGCCTTTGCCCCTTAAATCGGTCTCCACGCGCGTCAAATCTATCCAAAATCAGAATGAATACGTCACAATATGCTAAGGGAACAAAGTCTAAGTGAAAACAATTGAAAAATATTAAAAATCCCAAAATTTGCAAAACCCGAGCTCCGGGCTCACTTCTCGAAACTCAAAAATTTTCTCATCAATGGGTTCGTTATCCTCCACGAGTTCATACATATCAGAAACTCTCAAAGCCGACCTCAAATGGCCCTTCAAATCCCAATTTAAAAATCTCAAAATCCCAAGCCCTAGTTCTTCCATTTTAGTTAAAAATCCATGAATTTCTAGGTTAATTTCACAATATAATCATATTTTTGGTTCATAAAACTTACCTCCAATGAATCCTCCTTGAATCCCTCTTCAATTTCTCCCAAAGAGCTCTCAAGATACTTAGGTATGGTGGAAAAAATGGCTAAAACTCGCGGATGAAGTGTTTATAAACTCACTGCCTAGTTCCTGTAATTCCTTCATCGCGATCGCGACCAAGGTCCCATGATCGCGAAGCACAAAAATCCGGCCTCTCAAAATAACACTACATGAACGCAATTAGAGCCCTGAGGACGTGATGTTTTCCATTCTCAAAGCTATGCCAACGTATCCCCATATATGCGAACACGAAGGACAATATCATTGGACACCCAAACTCTTATACGAGAACGCGAAATACCTTATGCGAACGCGAAGCACCACCAACTAATACTCTGCGATCGCGAACACTTAAACGCAAATGCAGAGAAAAAATTTCTTGCCTCCCAAATTTCTTCTACGCGATCGCAACACCACCCCGCGCTCGCGAAGGCCAAACACTCTGTATCATCAAGACAACAGAATCTGCAACTTTAAAATGCCTAGATTGGTCCAATTGACCACCCGAAACTCACCCCAGGCCCCCGGGGCCCCAACTAAAAGTACCAACACATCCTAAAACCTCATTTAAACTTGTTCCAAACATCAAAACACCTCAAACAACACCAAAACCATCAATTCACATTGAATTCAAGCCTAAGTTTTTCCAAAAATTTTTGAAACACGCTTTTGATAAAAAACCCAACCAAACCACGTCCGAATGACCTGAAATTCTTCACACATTTCCCAAATTACATAACGAAGCTAATGCAACTCTCGTAGTTCCATTTTGATTCTCGGATCAAAATCTCACCTATCAACCTTACTTCGCCAAAATCTCAACTTCAACAATTCAAGCTTAGTTCAACTCCGAACCTCCAAAACCAATTTCGATCATGTTTCTAAGACATAGTTCAGGCAACGAATCTAATCAAATCATAAAAATTCCGTTTCGAGCTCATATACAAATAAAATAAGCTCTTGGTCAAACCTTTCAAATTCAAAGCTTTCAACTAAGACTGTTCTCTCAAATGCATTCTGATTTTTGTGAAAACCAAAATCAAAGATCTACATCAGTCACAATACATCATACGGGGCAAGTCATGCCCGAGAACTAGCGATCAAGGTGCAAAAGCCCAATATGATCGGCCGGGTCGTTACATCCTCCCCCAATTAAACACATGCTCGTTCTCGAACGTACCCAGAGTTGTTCTAGAAGCCAACTAATAGATGGATAACCTTACCATGCATATATCCGAGGGTGACCCGACGTCACCTTATCTCATACAGGTCCGATAACATATAGAAATTGAAATTACACAACCCAATCTAGCCCGTGAATCTAGAACCACATCTTCACTTCTGAAACCATCAATATGATAAAAACCTCACACATATACTCTGAATAGGCCTGAACGAGCTGTAATATCCCATGCCTGCAACCTTAGGTGTAATTATATGACATACCACATAACTCAAACACATGTAGCGATAACTTCCATTCACAGCAGCTGCCCACAACAACTAAATACTGATAGAAAACCTCTTATCAGCTAAAGTCTCATTTCCAACACTTTCATATACTGCCAATGATAAATGAAACACGCAATAAACCATAACCATTTATCAGATCAACCATTCATGAATCCATATCTCCTCTGGAAATTATTGTAGCAAAGGTTTTTAGCCGAACCTCGATATTAACCTTCCAGCATGATGAAATCGAATATGATCGTATTCATTAATGATCTTAATGATTTCCTCTATCCCAACACTACTCCACATGAGATAGCTCAAGTAACTATGCTTGAAATTGACAACCACGCACAATTTGATGTCTGGGACCAAAGCAAATCATTACACCGTCGATGGAACAAGTAATATATACCACACAAACAAGATAGGACATAACCGATACGCCATCCACCGAGCCACACCCACTCTTCTTTCTCGACTTCCACTAAGGACCCCAATAGAACCACACCATGTGTGCCCATAACCAACAAATCATAACGTCTCACAACACAAAAAGGCCACTCATAGATCTCCCCAGATCACTAACAAACTTAATAATGATTGAATCAACCTATCCCTCAACAATACAATTTGGGGCAACCAAGCCGACTCAAGCTAGAACACCCATCCACATTGGCTTGCCAACAAACTCATTATCAAGGAAGCCTGAAGTTGCTCTTTCCACTACTATAACTCCTACCGGATCCATACAATATGGCGCCCGACACCAAATCAATACCGAAATCCACAACCTCGCTCGGCGACATGCCCGGCCACAAGAAACACATCCGAAAGTCCCTCAACATTGGAACTGAATGAATGGTAGAAACCTCTACACTAACATCCGTCACGAAGGCCCAATTAAGAAAAATAGTCCTTCCCAGCCATCCGCTGGGTCTTTGAAATATAAACCACTCTACTAGAACATAATCCGATGCACCTCGCCACTCAACACGTGGTATTTCTGGCATAACCCGTAGCACAATAGTCCAGAATAATCCAACGCGGAGACATCCAGTATAACCCCAATATCATATCCAATATCTAACATACCAAGAAATAAAAGATCCACTCGGGCCTCCCAAATCCCGACAATCACTAAATAGTGCTGACATAAATAATCCACAACCACAACATAACCTGAATATAAGAACTTCTATCTCCAATACTGTCTGAACACATACCACACCTCTAATACCCAGCCATTTCACGAGAGATACTAAAAAATTCTTCTACGCCACCAAGTAAACTCGAATTTCAGCAATATCTAGCCTGAAAGTGCCACAATACTACCAAAGTGCCATCAACTTAGTCACATTGTCCTTTTATGAAACATATACTCTCGTTAAATCACTTTCAATGAATAATACCATTTCCTTAATCATATGAGGCTACTTGCTGCCTAAGAGTTCTATGAACTTCTTTTTAGAACTGAATTGGAACCTCACACACGCAAATCTCGACCCTCCACAACAACCTGCATATACCATACCATCTTAGGATAACATGAGAAGTCCATCTCCCTTCCGAGCCACAAACATCTACGTACTAAACTAGTCCAGAACCTTCCATTGGTCCTATCTAGAAGAAAAATCACTATATATTCCATGCTCTGCATTCCCATAGAGGATATACATCTCCAGAACACGGTAAGAACCATCAAGAACTCTTCGAGTTCCCTTTGCACAAATAAGACCCGCCAACACTGTATTCTTCTAACTCGACCAAGCTAAGCAAGCCATGAAGACTTAAGAGCATTGCTGCAAAATACCTGTAAGAGCTCATCACCTAGAACACATACAAAGAATTAATCATATCCTTACCATACCGGTCCGGTCTACTATCAAGCTGCTCCAGCTATAAATTTCCTTCTGATTCACCTTCAACTTGATCTTCCCTCTTGCTGTAGCACCACAATTCCTCACCCCAGACTCACCACATGATACCCAAGCGTAAAACAACACTGTGTGAGACCCATAAGCCACTGAATACTCTCTCAATCATTCTCAGAGACATCACGTTCCCGAATACTTTAATCTGAAGAACCTCATGCGAATCTAAATCCGTTACCTTTACTTTCCTGATACTTATACAGAGAATCCCATAATTCATACAGAAATTCCATAAGTTTTGACCTCTTCCAATGAAAACACAGTTTCTAACCGCATATGTAACTTAGAATACTTAAGTGATGTATGCAAATCTTGAAATATTAGAACTATTCTCGCAAGTCATTCACTCTTATTCGAAGTGAAAATTATCTGGCTCAACGAACAGAACCATCCGTGCCTCATTGGCACTTCGATACCGCATAATGAAATCCTCATCCTATTACAACCAAGCAACTTCTTGCTTTATGCACCGAGCATTCTTTACCAAGAACCACTTAAGACATCCCATGATTCTCTTACCCTATGAAGCATAATATGGCCTTTTCTAATTTTCTTCCTTTGCTCGAACCATCCTCGGTCTCTATCTCTACTAGCCATAACTGATTCACTCACACGCCTCAAAGTGGAACCAACATAGCACCTTACCGTGCAACCAACTACTCACAGCAGACTCCCCACTTGGCTCGGAGCCATAGATCATAATACACTCGATAATTCATAATACTTATACTCTATTGATGCCACAATACCATAGTGAGATTAAACTCAAATCCATTGTATGCTTTTGTAAACACATATTATCTAGTACTTTAAATATTCGGCAAATATCGCACTCATTCTCGCAACAGTTAAGCCCACTCTCTTAAGCGACCCAAAATTTCAAATTTCAACACGTACTTTTCACTTACACATGAGGTCTCCTAGCATTCACATTAGGATGACACTACTTCAGAACACCCCGCAGGAGATAACACACATGCTTCGCCTCAATATAACCTTTCTGTATACCTTCCACTGTCATATATATTATATAGTCATTTAATCTTCCTGAGTCTGAACTCATACCGTAACATAAAATTTACTTCACTCCCCACTAGGAGACATGAAAAGATCATGCACGCGCCCATACCTCGGGGCTAAATATCCAATCATAATGGAAATCAAACACTTAATAGTTCATTTATCATCCATCAGACCTTGCTCGTCATTTCCAAGTCATAAAGATACACCTCGCAGTACTAACATACTCATCACGTAGCTATCCAGCCGTCATTCCCACTAACATGGACAATAACGAACATATATAAGTTCAAAACACTTGCTCAAATAATCAACACCTCGGCGCTCAAGCCTTAGGAAAGGATCTGGCCTCGAGTCCTTCAGAATGGCCCAACATTAACTCACAGAGATCACATCTCCCTCCTCGATCGGGAAATCACAAACCATCAAGGCACATCTAATACTGAGCGCTCATGCGCACATACGAATGCGTGGAAGTAATTTCAAGAGTTACCTTTCAAGCTGAATCAAGGACGCATGATAAGAATTCAAGAATATGAAGTTTTACCAAAAGGTTCGGTAGCCTCTCGAGGATAAATATAGACGTCTCCATACTGATCCACGAGACTCTACTAATCCTGCGTATGACTCGTGAGGCCTACGTAACCTAGGCTATGATACCATCTTGTCACGACCCAAACCCAGGCACAGCTGTGATTGCGCCTCTAGTAGGGACATGGCCAGCCAACTAAATCCAATTCATCCCTTTTGAAACAGTTAAACAATTCATAATCAGTTTAAATATGATTTAATGATAATAATAATTTGCAAAAGTACAACCCGACACGTCCCAAACCAGGGTGTCACAAGTCACGAGCATCTATTAGAGTTTGAATACAACTAAAAGTTCTGAAATATACAAAATAGGACTGATAACAAAAGGAAGAAATGCAGTGCTGTGAACGCTAGCAGTCACCTCACTAAATTCCGATTACTCAGCCTCCAATCAGATCAAAACCCACTACCGAGTGAACCAAATACCTGCATCTACACATGAGGTGCAGGGAGTAAAGTGAGTACTCTAACTCAGTGAGTAATAAAGGTAAATAATAACTGAATAGTAAGAAACCACGTAAGCAACCAACATGCTGTATAGAGCAGTGTAAAACCCTTTGCGAAATGTAGTGAAGCTGTGAAATCCTTAGAAAAACATCTTAGCTCAGTATAAACCTCATTTGACAATGACTTTTTCAATGGTTATGCAAAGGAATGCAAAACAATAGTGCAGATAAGCACAAAAATGCACCCCTTGGGCATAACACTCAATTAACCGATAATGCCGGGAAATCAAGTAGATATCGCATGAAGTAGCACAACAACAGATAATGGCAGGCAAATGAATAAGTAAACACATAGAATAGTACTAGTACTGTTGCGACGTGCAGTCTGATCCATATATTTCGTCGATGACGCTCACTAGGGGTGTGCAGACTCCGGGAGGAGCCCCTTACGGCCCAAGCACAATAGCAAGCCATCTCGTGGCATCGAATCTAGGCCCTCAGCCTTATATATATATATATATATATATATATATATATATATATATATATATATATATATATATATATATAGCCCGATCTAAAAGTACCTCACAATACAGGTCCTCGACCTTACTCAGTCAACAAAAATCACATATGCCACCCCGGCAACAATAACATGATGCTCATCCCGAAATATTATTTAGAATATTATCTTAAGTGTTAAAGCAGAGTAAACATGGCTGAGTTTTGAAAAAAACAGTGAAAAATAACATGACTAAGTTCAAGTATAAAATCAAAGCAGTGAGGAAATAGTGATAAAAATCCGCGGAGGGTTCAAATAACTGGCACGAAGCTCAAATATGACAACCAATCGAAATCGTGATGATAACAAATAAGTTTTAGTCAAATACACGGTAAAATCATCAATCAGAACGGACTAAGTCACAATCTCCCATAGTAAATGACCCCATGCTCATCATCAAGCGCGTGTCGCACCTCAATATAGCACTACGATGTGCAATCCAGGGTTTCAAACCCTCAGGATATCATTACAATCATTACTCACCTTGAACCAGTGAAATCTCTAGCTTGCGACGCCTTTGCCCCTCAAATCGGCCTCCACACGCATCAAAAATATCCAAAATCAGAATGAATATGTCACAATATGCTAAGAGAACAAATCCCAATTGAAAATAATCAAAAAATATCAAAAATCCCGAAATTAGCAAAACCTGAGCCTCAGGCCCACTACTCGAAACTCAAAATTTTCACATCAACAAGTTCGTTATCCTTCCACTAGCTCATACATATAGAATTCTCTCAAATCCAACCTCAAATGACCATTCAATTCCCAATTTAAAAATCTCAAAATCTCAAGCCCTAGTTCTTCCATTTTAGCTAAATTTCCATGAATTTCTTTGTTAATTTCACAATATAATCACGTTTTTGGTTCATAAAACCTACCTCTAATCAATCCTCCTTGAATGCCTCTTCAATTTCTCCCAAAGAGCTCAAAATACTCAACTATGGTGGAAAAATGGCTAAAACCCGTGGATGAAATGTTTATAAACTCACGGCCTAGTTCATGTAATTCCTTCATCGCGATCGCGAACGCGACTAAGGTCTCACGATCGCGAAGCACAAAAAACCAGCATCTCAAACTAACAATAGGAGAGCGCGATTAGAGCCCTACTAGTGCGATGTTTTCCATTCTAAAGCTATGCGAACACATCCCCATATATGCGAATGCGAAGGGTAATATCATTTGACCCCCAAACTCTTATACGCAAATGCGAAACACCACCAACTAATCCTCTACGTTTGTGAACACTTAAACGCTAACACAGAGAACAAATTTCCTACCTCCCAAATTGCTTCTATGCGATTGCGATGCCACCCCCATGACCGCGAAGGCCAAACACTCTACAATATCAAGACAGCAGAATCTGCAACTCCAAAATGCCCAGATTGGTCTGATTGACCACCCAAAACTCATCCTAGGCCCCCGGGACCCCAACCAAAAGTACCAACACATCCTATAACCTCATTCAATATTGTTCCAATCATCAAAACACCTCAAACAACACCAAAACCACAAATTCACATCGAATTCAAGCCTAAGTTTTTCCAGAAACTTCTTAAACACGCTTTTGATAAAAAACCCAACCAAACCACGTCTGAATGACCTGAAATTTTTCACGCATATCCCAAATCACATAGCGAATCTACAATAACTCTTGGAATTCTATTCCGACCATCGGATCAAAATTTCACCTAGCAACCGGAATTCGCCAAAAAGTTAACTTCGCCAATTCAAGCCTAGTTCAACTTCGGACCTCCAAAACTAATTTCGATCACGCTCCTAAGTCATAGATCACCCAATGAAGCTAATGAGATTATAATAATTCCATTTGGAGCTCATAAACAGACAAGTCAACTCTTGGTCAAACCTTTCAAATTTAAAGCTTTTAACTAAGACTGTTCTTTCAAATTAATTCTGATTTTCGTAAAAACCAAATCAATGATCTACATCAGTCACAATACATCATATCGGGGAAAGTCATGTCCGAGAACTGGCGATAAAGATGCAAAAGCTCAAAATGACTAGCCGGGTTGTTACAAATATTTTTTTTGCATATTTTTACAAATTTATTTAGTATTTAAAAAGCTAAATTGCATAATTACAATATTAGCCTCTTTTAAGATTTAATTGTGTTTTTAAGCACAAAATTAATTCCAGTATATTTAATTTAATAATTACGTATGTTAATCTTTTTAATACCTTTAGTTTATTTCCAGAAATTATTTTGCTATATTTTTGTAATATAAACAAGGGAAGAATGGCTATTTAAATGTTAGTCCTGTTTATTTCAATTTTAGCCTATTTTAGCCTTATTTGAACCCCCAATTGGACCCAAATCCTAAGCTACCCGACCCACGACCCAATTAAAAAATCCGCTCGGATTCCCTTTTAATCCTAGTTGTTGATCACCTCGATCAACGAATCACATCAGTCATTTCATTTTTAATTCCCAACTACCCTAAACCATAATCACTTCTCGTATGTAGCCGACTTTGAATCTCCCCTCTCCCGATTCTCTCTCAAGCTCTCTTTCAAACCCTAGCCGCCGCCTTCAATGACCACCTGGAAAGCTCCCAAATCCATGTCTTCCAAAGCCGTAGGAAGCTTGTATCTACCTCCATTGTCCTCTATGTGTTCAAGTTCTATGGTTTCATGGCCAGACCTTGAACAATCTTGGTGCAGACCTCGGATGCATTCAATTCAATGGCTGTTTTCAGTCATCTTCGACCTTCGCTTCGGCCAGCCATGGCTATTCACGCCTAACTCTTGGCTTCTCCTGCTTAGACCAATGATTTTAAGGCCTTTATCACCATCTAGGCTTCTTCAGAAACCCTAACCTTCAAGGATCTTCCAATTCTTTTATATTCATTTTAAATCTGTGTTTACTCTAAACTCCTCAATGTTTTCTCAAGTTTTCTTTCAAAACTTTACCTTCAGAACCTTTATCTTTTCCGATTTAGGTTTTTGTCAAATTATTTTAAAGCTTTCTGATTTTTAACATGTTCTACTGTGTTTCTTTATATTGTTATTTTGCTGTATTTCTTTATGTTGTTCTTCTAACTGAAGTGTGCATGTTAAAAGTCTTAGTTCCATTTTAAGATTTTATGAATTTATTTTTGTTAGTATTCTGTCAGATATACTTGTCTTTCATATCTATACTCGATTGATGGCGAAAACCCTGAAATTTGGGGTTCATTTGAGTTTTATTATTATTTGCTATGTGATTTACTTGCTACTCATGCTCTGAATTCGACTGGCTTCAAAACCCTAATTTGCTTTAGACCTATTCAAGTTTCTGAAGTTGCTTCATCTGTTGCTCGACTGAAATTCGAAATCTTCTGCTTCTTTATGTGATTTTGACGTCCTTCAAAACTCTTCTATAAGGTTTTTTTGCTTGACCTCTTTGCATGCTGTTTGATACTCTCTCTTTTCTCTATCACCAAGGTACTAAAATTAACCTATGTGACTACCATTTTCATTAGCTATTGACCCTGTGTTTGCTATTGCATAATGTTTCTCTTTGTCATGAGTTCAGTCTCACATGCCTAATGTTTATGCACTCTTTTATATGCTAAATTTTCCCTCTAAAATGACCTTTAATTATGGACCGATTTCAAACCTTTTTGTGTAATTCCGATTGCACTCGTGTAAATTGATTCTTTCCTTGTTTTACTGGTTTCCGTGTCTCCTGGATGACTTTGAACACTTTCATTTGAACTTTCGATCCTACCTTTTAACCCTAATTTGATTAATTCCCCCACCTTTATTACATTAGTGTTTGATTGTTACAGTCCTTTCCTTGATTAGAATCTAATAAACCTAGCCTCTATCACTTATTGTGTACTTGTACTGTGCTGAAGATACTTCCTTATTGGTCATATTCAGCCTTATGTGATTGCTTTCCTTATTTGGTATTTACATGTTACCTCCTTAATTGAAAGAAGCCTTATACTGATTTGGATTTAATTGGTACATTTCCATAATTGCTACTAGTATATGATTCTTGCCTGATTTTATACCTATTTTCAAACTATGAATACCTTGCTCTTTCATTAACATAGACACACACGAACACTCTTAGTTTCTAAACTCACACTCATACTCAAAAAATATTCTTTCTTGATACTTGCACTGTGGCCTACTTTCAAAGTTCTGTTATCTGATTTTACTATATTTTTCTTCTTTGAACTGGTATGTTCTAATTAAGATTCCAACATCACAACAATGTATTTACTTAATGTTTACCTTCTTGTCTGCCTACTGTTGGTGCTTAGTTCAGTATTTATTTTAGCATGCTATAGTTTCTTTCTACCTATTCTGTATTTACTATGCATCCTAAACCTCTACCCCAATTTTTTTAATGCTTATGGTTTGCTTGAGGCATGAAAATATCTAATATTACTGCCTATGACTCAAACTTGTCCCCCTGGGATCCTAACCTCTATGTTTCTCTGGCATTGTGTGTTCTGGGAGGCTTCTGGGCATGGCAGCATATTCTATTGATGTGCATGCCCAAAGCTGATCCTTGCCTAAGCATAGGCTCTTTGCGACTTCCCAACCCCCCTGTACCCCCTTTTGTATGATATTATCAACTTGTTTGTAGCTGTTTCCCTCTCCTTTAGTCCCTCAGAACTCTATTTCCTCACTTGCACTCTCTCTTAGATTTAAGCTCTGCCCCCTCTCTTGTATGCCTTGCCTTGGGATCTATTGAGCTCCTTATGAACATGGACACTTGAGGGCTAGCCCTTCCACACTGCACTTGTGCCTAATATGGTAATACAATTTAGGTGTGAGCACTGCCTGAAGTCCCATTGAGGCTCTTAGGGAACTCTGACACACTCAAATTAAAGAAAGGCTTTGGATCCATGGTCTTTGAGTAGGTCTATCTCATAATTAGGACAAGAAGTCAAGAATCAGGCCTTCTGTGGTTGTAATTATTTTTTCTTTGTATTTTCTAATGTATTTGTTATTCTGGTCTATAATGATTTTGAAATGAATACTTGGGGTGGCTATTGAAACGGGGTTGGGGTAACTATGCATGCAAATGGTAGAAATCATGCATATAGGAATGTTCTAATTTTCCATATTCAACTACATATAGAAATAATGCCTATATGACTCTTCTAGTTTTGCATATTCAACTACATATAGAAATCATGCCTATAGGACTGTCTAATTCTGCATATTCAAATACATATAGAGATAATGCCTATATGACAATTCTAATTTTGCATATTCAAATACATATAGGAATTTTGCCTATAGGACTGTCTAATTCTGCATATTCAAATACATATAAGAATCATGCCTATATGACTGTCTAATTCTGCATATTCAAATACATATAGGAACCATGCCTATAGGGTTGCTAATTCTGCATATTCCAAACTTCGCCTAGAAACCATGCTTATAATAACGTTTAATTCAAACTGCATTAGATACCATGTCTATAGGTTTAAAACAGGCATGTGCTTAGATACCATGCATATTGGATTTATAAACAAGTTCTGTATTAGATACGATATCTATTGGTTTTAAAAACAAGTTCTGCATTAGATACCATGTCTATAAGGTTTTCTGCACTTCGACACCATATTTATAAGTGTCTAAAATTAGTAACGCGTTAAAAACATGCATATAAGAGTTTATGAATAAATCTGATTCACTTCACGCAATGTTAGATGTAAAATCAGTAGTAATATATACTATCACCTGCAGAACCTATCATTAATTTGTTAATTATGCATCTCTTGTGATAGTCTAAGTCTTTTATAACCAAAGTTTAGCAAGCACGCCTATAGGACCCCAAACAATTCATTTCGAATTTCACTGTCTTTTAACCTTCTAAATTCAGTTGATATCATGTCTATAGGACCCCGTTTGGAAAATTAGTGATTCCTTAGGGTAATAACTGTAACTGCATCTGTTGCTACTAATCATTCCAACTAGCACGTATGCCTGATTTGGCTTTCCATCTAAATTATGTAATAAAGTAGCCTGCCTCAACATTTGAAATACCCCGTCTTTAATTCTGACCAGACCTAAAAGTTATGTGAAAGTTATGCTAATTATATACTTTTCTGTTCAAGGAGGTATACCTGAGCCTCTGCTTGTTTATATGCTTTGTCCTATAATATGCAATATGTATTTTGTATGTCGCCTTAGAATTCTACCTTTGAAACCCCAAATAAGCCTAATATCCCTCCCTTTAGGATTAATAGTCCTAAGTGCCTCCGGGACTGATAGGAGTGGGACGGGTAATAGCATGCAATAAGTAATTGAGACTAATCCGCGCTATAAATACCTTAACAGGGTGGGAAGGGTAGATATGGATATGATGACCACACGATAATGTCACGTGTAGCCCCTCATTGAGGAGTGATTTCAGGACATTGTGTGGGGTGATCCATATTTTTAATAAACCAAGGACCCCCATCTCTTCTTTATTTTATCCTTTACTCGTAAACACTTTTCAGCTTTTATAATTGCTCTTTCAAACCGTATTTACTTTCAATCCATTATGTGTTAAAATTCCCTCTTATTTGAGCCTTATGTGTTTATATGTTGATTGTAACCAAATTCACAATAATTGTCTGGTCGGGAACCACACTAGTGGATCCTGAGAGGTGCCTAACACCTTCCGCTTAGAATAACTTCAAGCCTTTACCCAATCTGTAGTTATTCAAACAAACTTAGAGTTAAATCTCTATTGGTGTCCTAATGCACCCTAATCATTAGGCGGCGACTCTTTAAATGCAAAACCCAGTTCCCAAACGGAACGAGTTGTCCTTCCAAATGTCATACACTCAATTTCCGCAGAGGAAAAAGGGGGCTTTTTATGAATGTAGTTTTCCATGGTCAACTTTATCAGAACAAAATGTCCAAAGCCTTCAACAAAAGAGTTAAGCCAAGATAGTTCACATCGGGAAAATTGGTATTAAAAAAAGTTTTTCCTTATCATGATGAAGCCAAGGAAAAATTCTCTCCCAACTGGCAAGAACCGTACATGGTTCACTAGGTTCTAACAGGGGCAGCCCTCGTACTTGCAGAAATGGATGGAGAAGTTTGGCCAAAGCTAATTAATTCAGATACAGCCAAGCATTACTACGTGTAATCTTTATGCTTTCCTCTATAATGTAGTTTGAACTACGTCTGACATGATTCTCATTTAAGAGGGGATACGTAGGTAGCCTTATGGATTCGGTCACAATTCAATAAAATTTTCATTTCCCCCGCAATTGGAAACTTGGAGAGAATTTTGAGGAGGACCCTCAAAATTCCAAAGTAATTTTAGCCAATCATTGCAAGTAGCCTTTAGAAGCGTCAACCCATTAAACTGAGGTAGAATTTTGAGGAGGACCCTCAAAATGCCGTAGCAAGAGAGGTCGCAATGTCTTTAGCCACGTCATAGTGGTCAATTCATCTAAACGTGTTTCTTAAATATATACTTATGTCATATTTTTACAAATTCGTGCATGTTTATTATCAAAATTTCCTTGTTCAACAATGCTACCCCCAACGATGCATAACGTTTCCCCAAGATGTTGAGAAAATGGCTTTCATTACGCCGTACAGAGTGTACTGTTACGAGATGATGCCATTTGACATGAAGAATGTAGGGGTCACCTACATGAGGGCCATGACTACCATCTTCCACGATGTGATACACAAGGACATATAATTATATATGGATGATGTCATCATTATATCCAAGAAGGTCACTGACCACATAGAAAATCTGAGAAAGTTTTTCAATAGACTGCGGAGGTACAACCTGAAACTAAACCCTACAAAGTGTGCATTTGGGATTCCTACTGGGAAGTTGGTTTATTATGAGCTGCCGAGGAATAGATTGGATCCATCAAAGGTCAAAGTCATTCAAGAACTATGACCGCCAAATAACAAGAAAGATGTGATGAATGGGAAGGCTGAACTACATCAGCTGATTCATAGCATAGTCTACAGTTATCTGTAAGCCAATCTTTAAGATGTTAATGAATGTCGCCGCTACCAAATGGACCGATGACTGCCAAAAGGCCTTCGTTAGAGTCAAGGAGTACATGTCAACACCACTAGTCTTAGTTCTACCCGAGCCAGGTAGACCCCTATTGTTCTACCTTGTAGTGCTAGATATAGCTTTCGGCTATGTTCTGGGGCAGTATGATGAAGTAAGGAGAAGGAAACAAGCCATTTGTTATCTCAGCAAGAAGTTTACCCCATACGAGGCACAATATTCTCTATTGGAACGCACCTGTTGTGCTTTGACTTGGGTGGCTCAGAAGCTAAGGCATTACTTCTATGCCTATACTCTATGCCTATCCTTTGAATTACATATTTTAGAAGCCCATTCCCACTGGCAAGCTAGCCAAGTGGAAAATCCCGTTGAGTAAGTTTGGCATTGTCAACATGACTCAGAAAGCAATCAAGGGACATGCAATAGCAGATCACCTTGCCGAAGACCCCATGGATGGAGAATTGAACCTCTGAAGACGTATTTTCCTGATGAAAAGGTATCATTCATAGGAGAAGACATTGCAGGATCCTATGATGGCTGGAGAATGTTTTTCGATGGAACAGTGAATTTCGAAGGAGTTGGCATAGGAGAAATCCTGATATCGGAGACCAGTCAGCATTATCCGATGTCTGCCAACCTCAGGTTCCCGTGCACCAATAACATGGCTGAATATAAAATCTACATCTTAGGTATCAAGATGGCTATTGACATGAACATTCCGGAGTTGCTGGTAATTGGAGATTTAGACTTGCTTATACATCAGGTCCGAGAAGAATGGGCAACCAAGAACTCTCAGATACTCCTATATCTGCATCACGTACAAGAGTTGAGAAAGAGGTTCACAAAGACAGACTTTTGACATGTTCCCAGAATCCAAAATAAATTCGGTGATGCATTGTATACCCTGTCATCTATGATACAATATCTAGATAAAAACTTTATGGATTCTATTCCAGTAAAGATCCATGATCAGCCAGCTTATTGTGCCCATGTGGAAGAAGAGGTAGATGGAACGCCTTGGTTTTACGATATCAAGGAATATTTAGCTTAGGGAGAATACCCGGACCTTGCGAATCCTATTTAGAAGCACACACTTCAGAGGTTATCCAAAAACTTCTTTCATAGCGGAAGAATCCTATATAGGAGGACTCTTGGTTTAGGGTTATTGGGGTGTGTCGACGCAAAGGAAGCATCCAAATTTCTAGAAGAAATCCATGCTGGGACCTGTGGTCAACATATAAAGGTTTTGTCTTAGCCAAGAAGATACTCTGAGCTGGTTACTTTTGGATGACTATGGAAACAGACTGCATTCAGTACGTCCAGAAATTCCACCACTGTCAAATACATGCAGACATGATAAAGGTACCTCCAAATGCACTTAATGAAACAAGCTCACCATGGCCGTTCGCCGCTTGGGAATGGATGTCATTGGACCAATCAAGCCCACTGCACCCAAAGGGTTGAGATTTATCCTGGTAGTAATCGACTATTTCACCAAATGGGCCGAAGCAGCATCTTACAGAGTAATGACTAAGAAAGTTGTGTCAAACTTTGTCCGCGATCGCAATGTTTGTCGGTTCGGGATTCCAGAGTCAATCATTACTAATAATGGCTCCAATCTTAACAACGACTTGATGAGGGTCATGTATGAAACCTTCAAGATCAGACACATGAATTCTACAGCCTACAGGCCTCAAATGATCTGTAGAAGCCGCCAATAAGTATATCAAGAAGATAATAAGGAAAATGACAGAGAAGCATAAGAAATGGAACAAAAAGCTATCATTCGCCCTATTAGGATATTGCACCACACTCCGCACATCAACCGAGGCAACCCACTTTATGCTATTTTATGGTACAGAAGCTATCATTCCTACTGAAGTAGAAATTCCTTCATTAAGGATCATACAAGAAGCTGAGCTTGATAATGCATAATGGTTGAGGAGTCGTTATGAGAAATTAGCCCTTATCGACGAAAAGAGAATGAATATAGTTTGCCATGGTCAACTTTATCAGAATAGAATGTCCTGAGCCTGCAGCAAAAGAGTCAAGCCGGGACAGTTCACACCGGGACAGTTGGCATTAAAGAAAGTTTTTTCGCATCAAGATGAAGCCAAGAGAAAATTCTCTCCCAACTGGTAAGGAACGTACATGGTTCACCGGGTTCTAACAGGGGGAGCCATCATGCTTGCAGAAATGGACGGAGAAGTTTGGCCGAAGCTAATTAATTCAGATGCAGTCAAGCATTACTACGTGTAATCTATATGCTTTCCTCTATAATGTAGTTTGAACTACGTCTGACCTGATTTCCGTTTAAGTGGGGATACGTAGGCAGCCTTATGGGTTTGGTCATAATTTAATAAAATTTTCATTTCCCCTACAACTGGAAACTGGGAGAGAATTTTGAGGAGGACCGTCAAAATTGCAAAGTTATTTCAGCCAATCATCGTAAGTAGCCATCAGAAGCGTCAACCCATTAAACTAGGGTAGAGTTTTGAGGAGGACCCTTAAAATTTTTTAGCAAAAAGAGGTCGCGATGTGTTGATCCATATCACAGTCGTCAGTTTATGTAAAAGTGTTTCTTAAATATATACTTATGTCATATTTTTACAAATTCGTGCATGTTTATTATCAAAATCGCCTTGTTCAACAATGCTACCCCCAATGATACATACCGTATTACCAAATCAAAGATGAGTAGGCCAAGTAGAGCCAGCAGGAATGGGAACTAACCTTCCCCCTCTACAGGAATGCGAAAGGATCTGACAAACTATATACTCATGAGACAAACGTTGTTCCAGAATACAACTCTCAGAATTGTTGCACTTACTAACATTAGCTGTCCACGCACGCCAGTGATATTCCCTATGTCACAATGACCCCAATAGTCACAATATCGCAACCTGCTATTAGCTAAGGAAACTCTATTTTCCATTTTATTTCTGTATTGCATAAGGCTTCCGTTCTACCTTATGAGACTAAACACTGTCTCCCTCTGCATTTTCTGCATTGTATAAGGCTACCATTCTGCCTTCCGAGACTAAACACTATCTCCGTCTGCATTTTTTGCATTGCTTAAGGCTAGTATTCTGCCTTCCGAGACTAAACACTATCTCCATCTGCATTTTATGCATTGCATAAGGCTACCATTCTGCCTTCCGAGACTAAAAACTGTCTCCATCTGCATTTTTTGCATTGCATAAGGCTACTATTCTGCCTTCTGATACTAAACACTATCTCCATCTATATTTTCTGCATTGCATAAGGCTACCATTCTGCCTTCCAAGACTAAACACTACCCCCATATGTATTTTCTGCATTGCATAAGGTTACCATTCTGCCTTCCAATACTAAACGCTGTATCCATCTGCATTTCAGCATTTGCATGGCTGAAAAGATTGCCACTTCATTTACATTCTTGCATGGCTGAAAGATCACTGCCTCCTTTACACTTGCATGGCTGAAAGATTTCCACTTCATTTACAACTTGCATTGCTGAAAGATCGCCACTTTATTTACACTTACATGGCTGAAAAATCGCCACTTTACTTATGTTTGCATGGATGAAAGCTCGCCACTTTATTTACACTTGCATGCTGATAGATCGCCGCCTTATTTATGTTTGCATGGCTGAAAGATCCCCACCTTATTTACATTTGCATGGCCGAAAGATCGCCACCTTATTTATATATGCATGGATAATAGATCGCAACATACTACATCTCATGGGCTGAAAGATCACCAAATTATTCGAGGGCATCATTGTTCGGAGTCACTATTTGCATAGCCCGAGAACGCTATGCCATGGCCTGAGGATCCCTTTAATCTTTTGCATATCATTATTCTAAGGCATCATAGTTTGGAGGCATCATTCTCATAGCCCAAGGGCATCATTTCATGGCCTGCGAATCCTTTATCATTATATGCTTCATGGCCCAGGACATCATGGTCTAAAGAATCATCCTAAGCATCCAAAGACAACATTCATGGTCCGAACAGGAATTTGCACCACGTTTAAATTTATGTACAATATATTCTTGTATTTCTTATTTCCAGGTAAACTGGCGCGCAACAACCATCTCAGCAGAAGTAATCCCACTCCAGTTCCCGCAGCCCTATCAAACCTTAACCATTCACCTCGTCCTAAAATATCGCGTCCGTTCTTGAGAAGTCTCTATCGACATATTCCGCTGACGGATCCTGAACTACATATGGTCTGATTTCCTTTATGATTAGGGATATGTGGCAGCTCAGAAGCTAGAGCACGACTGAACCTCTTCAAACCATTTCGCCAGGTCAAAATTGGCCATCATATCTTTACCCGACAACTCTTTCATCCTTCCCGGGTAAAAAGGGATAGCTATTGATACCCAAGTTTTTCCTAAATATTTTAATATGAAAAGTACCTTCAAAATAGGATGTTTATACATATATAAGAATGTCCAAATATTTTATTATTTTTTATTAATTTTTAAATATTTTTAAATCGATTTATTGCCCTATTTTATAAAAAAACTCCAATAATTATTTCCAAAATTATCATTTGGTGATATACTTATTGGACTCTTATATTATACTAAATATAGCTAAGATATTGTTTTACATATATTTACAAATTTATTTAGTATTTTAAAAGCTAAATTGCATAATTACAATATTAGCCTCTTTTAAGGTTTAATTGTGTTTATAAGTATAAAACTGACTCTTGTATTTTTAATTTGATAATTACGTATTATAATCTTTTTAATACCTTAATTTATTTCGTGAAATCAATTTACAATTTTTTATAAAATAAACAAGGGAAGAATGGCTATTTAAATATTAGCCCTATTTATTTCCATTTTAGCCTATTTTAGCCTTATTTGAACCCCCAATTGGACTCAATTATTTAACCCAATTACCCAGCCCAAATCCTAAGTTTCCTGACCCACGATCCAGTTAAAAAACCTGTCTGGATTCCCTTTTACTCCAAGCCCTTGATACTTAGGTCAACGGCTCACATAAGCCCTTTCCTTTTCTAATTCCCAACTACCCCAAACCCTAATCACTTCTTGCCTGTAGCTGCCTTTGAATCCCCTCCTCTCTTAATTCTATTACAATCTCTCTCTCAAACCCTAGCCGATGCCTTCAATCACCATCTGAAAAGCTCCCAAATCCATGGCTTCCAAAGCTATATGAAGCTTGTATCTACCTCCCTTGGCCTCTATGTGTTCGAGTTCTATGATTTCAAGGCCAAACCTTGAAGAATCCTTGTCCAAACCTCGGATGCTTTCAGTTCTATGGCTGTTTTCGGTCATCTTTGACCTTCGCTCCGGCCAACCATGGCTATTCAGGCCTGACTCTTGGCTTCTCCTACTTAGACCGATGATTTTCTACACCTTTCTCACCATCTATGATTCTTTTGAAACCCTTACCTTCGAGGTTCTTTCGATTCTATTAGATTCGTTTTAAATTTGGGTTTACTCTAATATCCTAAATTTTCTCAAGGTTTCTTTCAAACCTTTACCTTGAGAACCTTTGTCTTTCCGATTTAGGGTTTTGTCAAATTATTTCGAAGTAATCTCATTTTTAACATATTCTACTGTGTTTCTTTATGTTGTTCTTCTACTGTGTTGCTTTATGTTGTTCTTCTAACTTAAGTGTGCATGTTAAAAGTCTTATTTCCTCTTTGCGATTTTCTAAATTTATTTTTGTTAGTATTCTGTTGGATTTACTTGTCTTTCATCTCTATACTCTATTGATGGTGAAAACCCTAAAATTTTGGGCTCACTCGAGTTATGAGATTATTTGCTATGTGATTTACTTGCTAGTCATGCTATGAATTTGACTGGTTTCAAAACCCTAATTTGCTTTAGACCTATTCAAGTTTCTGAAGTTGCGTCATCTGTTTCTTGACTGAAATTCAAAATCTTCTACTTCTTTATGTGATTTTGACTTCCTGCTAAGCTCTTCTATAAGGTCTTTTCTCATGACCTCTTTGCATGTTGTTTGATACTCCATCTTATCTCAATTATCGAGGTATTGAAATCAACCTATGTGACTACCATGTTCATTAGCTACTGACTCTGTGTTTGCTAGCATGATGTTTCTCTTTGTCATGAGTTCAGCCTCACATGCCTAATGTTTATGCACTCTTTTATATGCTAAAGTTTTCCTCTAGAATGACTTTCAATGTTGGACTGATTTCAAAACTCTTTGTGTAATTCTGATTGCACTCGTGTAAATTGATTCTTTCCTTGTTTACTGATTTCCCCGTCTCCTGGACCAATTTGAACACTTCCCTTTGAACTTTCGATCCCTACCTTTTCCACACAATTTGATTAGTTCCCCCACCCTTATTACATTGGTTTTTCATTCTTACGGACCTTTCCTTGATTAGAATCTAATGAACCTAGTCTTTATTACCTATTGTGTACTTGTACTGTGCTGAAGATACTTCCTTATTGGTCATAAAGAGCTTTATGTGATTGTTTTCCTTATTTGGTATTTACATGTTACCGTTTGATTTTATCTCCTTAATTAAAATAATTCCTATGCTGATTTGATTTGAATTGGTACATATTTCATAATTGCTACTAGACAATGATGTTCACCTTATTTTCTACCTATTTTCAAACTATAAATACCTTGCTCTTCCTTAATACAGACATACACGAACACTCTTAGTTTCTGAACCCACACTCACACTCAGAAAATATTCTTTCTTGATATTAGCACCGTGGCCTACCTTCAAAGTCCTGTTACTTGCTTTTACTGTATTTTGCTTCTTTGACTGGTATGTTCTGATTAAGATTCTAGCATCACAATAATGTGTTTACTTAATGATTTACCTTCTTGTCTGTCTACTGCTGGTGTTTAGTTCACTATTTATTTTAGCATGCTTTAATTTCCTTCTGCCTAGTCTGTATTTACTATGCATCCTAAACCCTTACTCCAAAGTGTTTAATGCTTATGGTTTGCTTAAGGCATGACAATATTGAATATTACTGCCTATGACTCAAGCTTGATCCCCTGGGGTCCTAAACTCTATGTTTCTCTAGCATTGTGTGTTCTGGGAGCTTCTAGGCATGTCAACATCTTTTATTGATGTGCATGCGCAATGTTGATCCTTGCCTAAGAATAGGCTCTTTGTGACTTCCCAACCCCCCTAAAACCCTTTTATATGAGATAGCAACTTGTTTGTGGCTTTTTCCCTCTCCTTTAGTCCCTCAGAACTCTGTTTCCTCACTTGCAATTTCTCTTAGACTTAAGTTCTGCGCCCCCTTTTGTGAGCCTTGCCTTGGGATATTTTGAGCTCCCTTCCACACTGCACTTGTCCCTACTTTGATAATTAAATTTAGGTGAGAGCATTGCTCGGAGTCCCATTGAGGCTCTTAGGGAACTCTGACACACTCAAATTGGAGAAAGGCTTTGGATAAATGGTTTTGGTCTATCTCATAATTCAGACAGGAAGTCAAGAATCAGGCCTTTTGTGGTTGTAATTATTTTTTCTTTGTAGTTTCTGATGTATTTGTTATTCTGGTATGTAATAATTTGTAATGAATACTTGGGGTGGCTAGTGAAAAGGGTTGGGGTAACTATGCATGTAAAGGGTAGAAATCATGCCTATATGATTGTTCTATTTTTGCATATTCAACTACATATAGAAATCATGCCTATAGGACTGTTCTAATTTTACATATTCAACTACATATAGAAATCATGCCTATAGGACTGTCTAATTCTGCATATTCAAATACATATAGAGGTCATGCCTATAGGACTCTTCTAATTCTGCATATTCAAATACATATAGGAACCATGCCTATATAACTATCTAATTCTGCATATTCAAATACATGTAGGAATCATGCCTATAGGACTGTCTAGTTCTGCATATTCAAATACATATAGGAACCACATCTATAGGACTGTCTAATTTTTCATATTCAAATACATATAGGAACCATGCCTATAGGAATGCTAATTCTGCATATTCCAAGCTTCACTTAGAAACCATGCTTATAGGAAAGTTTAATTCAAACTACATTAGATACCATGTCTATTGGTTTAAAATATTCATGCGTTTAAATACCATGTCTATAGGTTTTAAAAACAAGTTCTGCATTAGATACCATGTCTATATGTTTTAAAAACAAGTTCTGCATTAGATACCATGTCTATAAGATTTTCTACATTTCGACACCACGTTTATGTGTCTAAAATCAGTAACGCACACAAAACATGCCCATAGGAGTTTATGATGAACGAATTTGATTCGCTTCACGCAATGTTAGATGTAAAATCAGTAGTAGTATATAATATCACCTGCAGAACTTGTCATCAATTTGTTAATTCTGCATCTCTTGTGATAATCTAAGTCCTTTACTTAACCAAAGTTTAGCAAGCATGCCTATAGGATCCCAAATAATTCATTTCGAATTTCACTGTCTTATAACCTTCTAAATTCAGTAGATATCATTTATATAGGATCCCGTTTGGACACATAAGCAAGCCTTACGGTAATAACTGTAACTGTATATGTTGCTACAAATCATTCCAACCAGCAGGCACGCCTGATTTGGAATTTCCATCTGAATTATGTAATAAAGTAGCCTGCCTCAACATTTGAAATTGCTCTTCTCTTATTTTGATCATACCTAAAAAGTATGTGAAAGTCATGCTAATTATATGCTTTTATGTTCAAGGAGGTATACCTGAGCCTCTGCTTGTTTATATTCTTTTTCCCCATAATATGCAATCTGTATTTTGTATGTCGCTTTAGAATTTTACTTTTGAAACCCTAGATAAGCCTAATATCCCTCCCTTTAGGATTACTAGCCCTAAGTGCCTCCGAGACTTATAGGAGCAGGACGAGTAATATCATGCAATAAGTAATCGAGACCAATCCGCGCTTTAAATACCTTAACAGGATGGGAAGGGTAGATATATATATGATGACCATGCGATAATGTCAGGTGTAGCCCCTCATTCATGAGTGATTACCGGACATTGTGTGGGGTGATCTATATTTTTAATAAACCCAGGACCCCCCTTTCTTTTATCCTTTACTCTTTGTAAACTCTTTTCAGCTTTTCTAATTTCTCTTTCGGACCTTGTTTACTTTCAAATCATTATGTGTTGAAATCCCCTCTTATTTGAGCCTTATGTGTTTATATGTTAATTGCATCCAAATTCACAATAATTGTCTGGCCGGGAACCACACTAGTGGATTCTGAGGGGTGCTTAACAACTTCCCCTTAGAATAACTTTAGGCCCTTACCCAATCTCTAGTTATTCAAACAAACTTAGAGTTAAATCTCTATTGGTGTCCTAATGCATCCTAATCATTAGATGGCGACTCTTTAAATGCAAAACCCAGTTCCCAAAAGAAATGAGTTGTCCCACTAAATTTCATAAACTCATTTTTTATGGAGGAAAAAGGGGGCGCGATAGGTCCTAGGGCAGATATGAGATTGTTGAAGTAAACTCATAAGGTGTTGATATTGTTCTTGAGTAAAATCGTGTGAAGAAATATCAAGAGTTATGGAACCTTTGGGAGAAGCTGATGGAAGACTAGAGGAAGAAGTATCAACATACACACAAGAGGCTGATTTTTTGTTCTTGCCGAGCTTGAAATTAAGGGGAAATCCATGGAGCTTGTAACACTTATCAATAGTATGGCCAAATTTCTTGCATATTTGCAAGTATTAGACTAATTAGGTCTCTTTGTATTAAATTTAATTATCAGATTGAAAGACCTATGACCATTTGTTAGGTGCAGAAAAAGTAGAGAAAGAGACAAATTCAGCAGAAAAACCTAGAGAAAATTCTTTCTACCTTTGTTTTTCATCATGCTGCAGAATAGAGTTGGCCTTACTGATACTATAATGGGGAGAAGGGTCATCATAAGAATGCTTCTTTAGACTGTGGAGTATGAGTCACTTAGCCTAGCAAGAAACCAAAATAATTTGAGTTCCTCCAGGAATTTGGGAAGGGCTCCACATGAGCAAACTGATCCGACATAAGTTGTGTTCATCTCATCCCAAAGACTGCATAGTCTAGTGAAATATGAAGCTATGTATGAGGTCCCTTTGGAGATAGGACCAATCTCCCTTTGGATTTGAATGAATTTTGACCCATTTGATTGAACAAACCTCTCATTTATATCCAACCATATCTCTCTAGCAATGTCATACCCTAAGACACTAGTAGCAATCTCTCTAAATAGATAATTGGTGATCCAAGCAATCACCATATCGTTACACTTTTCCCAATTGGGTAATAAGGAGAATCCTTGGTAGTTTATCATGACGGCTATTAATTATCCCTAATTTGTTCTTTGGCAGAAAGAGACACAAGCACACTCTTCCTCCAAGCCATAAAATTAGTACCATCAAAAGGAGGGAGACTAAATGAGTACCAGGACTATAGGAAGGGTGCACGTAGAATGGATGTGAAAAATCTAAGGTGAAATTTTTAAAAACCCTCTGATGAATTAACTTCTTAATAGCCATAAAAAAAACTAAATTTTAATACCACAAACACAGAAATAAAAGACTATAAGGTTAAGATTGATGAAAGAAATACAAAAATTGAAGCTTGAAGAAGATAATACTGATTTTGCTTCAACAACTCAAAATTAGGAGCAAAATTATTCAAGAGTTAACCAGATGACCAGTAGAAAAAGTCCTCAGCTACTATTTTTCCATAGATGACAACAAATACTTTGGAGTTCCACCTGAGAATGAACCTTCTTCGGAAGTTATGGTTTCTTCGAACTTGTCGAAAATCACAGTATCCAATGTCGAGGCTAGGAGTGGAAGGAAGAGGAGAACGAACAAAGTTTATTCACCCGCTTTGATACCATGCTAGAAGCTCAAAGTGAGCTCATGCAATAGGTTTCAATGGAGGAAACCTTAGCTGGACAGTAAAGAAAAAAGGGGAAAGGAAGTATCGGACAAAATATCTATTATGAATGAATGAATCTTCTAACCTCTTATTTTTAGAAATACAATTACTTATAGTTGTGTTAGAATGTAGTCATCTTTACAAAGATAAAATGGCTAAAGAATATAAAATTTATATGCTATATGTATGTGTTATTATGTGAAGTACTAGGAGAGAAATGGGCCTGGTGTAATGGAGTCCGGAACTGAGGCCCAATCTGCTCAACATGTACACAAAACTTGTGGGAAAAATATCCAAATTTGTCCCGTATAATTTGAAATTTTTTACTTTTGCTTTTCGTTATACTTTTAGCTCATTTTATACTATTACTAGCAAATTGTCTTTGTATTTGCTCTTGTTTTTTAATGAAGCTCTGACATGAAATAGGTGGATTTCATTGTTTTCAAGTAAAAGTATCACAAATTTATTTCCCAACTATTGACTATGATTTGAAGTTGTGTGTGACGATCAGGCCGGCCGTCGTAAGAATATACGTCCCGATCCCGAAATAACTGCTTTCCCTATATTTATTTCTGCTATTTTGATTTGTCGGGATGTTCGGTTTTGAGTTTCAGAGAGTTTTTGGGACACTTAGTCCCTAAATGAGAGCTTAAATGTTGGAAATTTGATCATAGTCAGAACACTGTGAAGATGTCGATAGAATAAAATTTTGATGGTTTCGTTAGCTTCGTCGGGTAATTTTAGGCTTAGGGGTGTGTTCATATTGTGTTTTAGAGGTTTGTAGCTAATTTAGGCCTGAAATATCGAAAGTTGAATTTTGAAGTTTCCAGTTCGATAGTGAGATTTTGATCCGAGGGTCGGAATGGAATTTCGGAAGTTGGAGTAGCTCCGTAGTGTTAAATGTGACGTGTGTACAAAATTTCAGGTCATTCGGGCAAGGTTTGATAGACTTTTTGATCGAAAATATATATCTAGAGTTTTGGAGTTCTTAGGATTGAATTCGTGATTATTTCATCATTTTGATGTTGTTTTAGCTATTTTAAGGATTGGTATAATTTTGGACAGTGGTATTAGACTTGTGGGTGCCTTGGGTTGAGGTCCCGAGGACCTCGGGATGATTTCGGATAATTGACAGAAGGTTTTTAAAAATTGTTTGAAGCAGCCAGAGTTGTTGATATTTGTCATAACCACACCTGTGGTTTGGGTCCTGCAGGTGAGGAACCGCAGAAGTGGTAGAGCAATCGCAGGAGCGGAATACAGAAGGATCATCAGGTTTCGCATATGGGAGAGACTTACCGCAGAAGCGGTACCGCATCCGCGAATTGGTAATCGCAGGTGCGGTAGCTGGTCTTTAAGTGAAAGGTCGCAAGTGCGACCATTTCCACGTAGCAGCGGGACTACAGATGCGGTCTCAGGTCTGTAAAAGCGGAGTAACTGGGCATAAACATATGAATACTTGCCTTCGCGAAATTTTGCTATTTTTCGCCATATTTCAAACGGGAAGAAGCTTGGGAAAACACTTATAAAGAGGATTTTTTAAAGGAGTTCATTGGGGTAAGGTCTTTGGTCCCTACACCTGTTATTGGAATGATTTTTATTAATTTAACCATGAAAAATTAAGGAAAATCGGTGGGACATTTATGGGTTAGGGCTGGACTAATTAGAGGCCTTTGAGTGATGATTTAAGGGACCAATTGAGGTCCCATCTTGATAAATTTGGTATTAATGGACTCGTGAGAGTGTGGGGATTCTGGAAATGTAAATTTTTTCTAATTCCGAGACATGGGCTCGAGGGGCATTTTGGTCATTTTACTTAATTTCGCGTATTACCTTTGAATTTAATTGTGAAATCAGTTACTTTAAATGTTATTTACATTATGAAATCGAATTGAATAGATTTGGGCCATTTAGAGTCGAGTACTCGTGGCAAGAGCGTGGTTTTAGATTGATTTGAGTTGGTTCGAGGTAAGTGGCTTGCCTAACCTTGTGCGGGGGACCTTCCCCTTATGGTTTGGTATTATTGTTAATTGAAATTCCTTGTACGTATGGTGGTGAGTGTGTACTTGTGCTAATTTTTGGAAATCCTGTTTTGATTGAATAATTACTAGTATGTTCCTTTCCTATTTTTATTACTTGCACTATTAGGCCTATTGTTAGCTTAGGAAAGTATGTCTAAGTGATTAATTCCTTTATCTGTTCAAACTACTTTACCTGAAATCTGTGCAGCATGTTAGGATAGAATTACTGTTGACCTTAATATTGAATTTGACATTTCTAAATATTTTTCCTATTGCTGCGGTATAATTTACATTGGGACAAAGGATGTGGTATTCCGGTAGATCCCCCTTGTCTATTTACATTTAGGACTACAGATGTGGGACTCTGGTAGATCCTTATGCACAGTTATATCAAACTATGAGATTGCACCAGGTAGATTCTCCCAGCATTGGATATTTTCATTTGGGACTACATGACGGTATCTTTTGAGATCCCCGATTGTTATTTCGGTGCTGAGCTGTATCTCTTTCTGTGTTTAATTTGTCTCTGTAATAGAGTTGATGTCCTTATATTCTATGCTACTTTTACTGTTGTATGTATTTATAATGTTATGTTCTATATTGTCGCAAGTATATTTTATTTGACCTCAATAGGGCCCTGACCTTCCTCGTCAATATCCGACCGATGTTAGGCTTGACACTTATCGAGTACTGTTGTGGTGTACTCTTTCCCTTTCTGCGCATGTTTTTTATGTGCAGATCTAGGTACTTAGACTCAGTCCTATCACCCCTGAGGCAAGGCAACTGTTTCAAAGACTTCGAGGTATATCTGCCACATTCGTAGATTGATGAGTCACTTTCTATCTCTCTTTTAAGTATTAGATCTTCTGTATTTCTTTCTCTTGTTAGATATTCGAGAGTTAGACACTTGTAGATACTCAAAGGATTCCAGTTTCATGAGATTCCGGATTTTTGGGAAATATTGTTAGTTTCGTGAAGTTATATTGTATATGCCAAGAGATATTTTAAATACTATTTCATTATGTTAGTTTTGGTTTTTAATTATTTCTTCTGTGAGTTTTGTTTATCTTCTGCATTGTTAGGCTTACCTAGTCACAGAGGCTATGTGCCGTCACGAAAGTTCACAGAGGGTGAACTGGGGTCGTGACAAGTTGGTATCAGAGCTCTAGGTTCATAGGAGTCATGAATAAAAAGTCGGTTTATTAGAGTCTTGCTGATTAGTACAGATAACTGTTAACATCAAATGGTGTCTTGGGATTTCTGGAAGAGTACTACTATATTCTCTGTACCATGGGTATATCAGGATTGAGCGGGGTTTCCTTCACTACTTTCCAACTTCGAGGAGCCGCCTATGAGTGGTGGTGCACCCATGAGTTAGACAGTCCAGACGAGGCTGTTTTGCTGACTTGGGCCTAGTTTTCAGATCTACTCGTGAGAGAGTTTGTTCCTCAGAGCCTCAGAGATGCCTGGTATGCCGAGTTTGAGCATTTGCGCCAGGGTGCTATGATTGTATCAGAGTATGTTGTCCGTTACACTAGCTTGGCTAGACATACACCAACCTAGGTTTCTACTGTTCGCGAGAGGGTTCGTTGGTTTAGTGATGGGCTTATTCCTAGCATCAAGTCTAGCATGGTTCGTGATTTGGAGATGGATATTTCTTATCAATAGGTGGTGTGCATTTCTAGGAGGATTGAGGGTATGCATGCTAGGGAGAGAGAGGAGAGGGAGGCCAAGAGGTCTCGAGAGTTGGGCTATTATTCTGGTGCCCGTGCCCCAGCTACAGGTCGTCATGGTAGGGGTTATATAAGTCACCCTTTTCATTCTGCTCGTTCAACAGCAAGTGTTATTCCACCTCCTCATAGGCCCCAGGAGCCTTATTATACACCTTCGATTTCTAGTGCGCCTCCTACGCGGGGTGCTTACAGAGGCCAGTCCAACAGACCTAGCTCGAGCCAGTCATAGCCGCCACATCCTCCCAGAGCTTGTTTTGAGTGTGGTTACATACACCATATGATGAGGGATTTTCCTAGACTTGGGAGGGGTGCACATCTGCAGATTTCTTAGCCACAGCGTGCCCCGCAAAGTTCACAGGCTATGATTAACGCTCATACTGCTATCCCACCTGCTCATCGAGCTACATGTAGAGGTCGTGGAGGTCGAGTTCGCCCTAGAGGGGGAGGACATGCCAGATACTATGCCTTTTCTGCCCGTACTGAGGCTGTTGCTTCTGATTCTATCATCACAGGTACTATACTAGTTTATCACAAAGATGCATCAGTTCTATTTGATCCAGGCTCCACTTATTCTTATATGTCTTCTTATTTTGCTCCACATTTAGGTGTACCTAGGGATTCTTTGAGTTCCCCTATTTATGTTTCTACTTTTGTGGGAGATTCTTATTGTGGACCGCGTTTATCGATCATGTTTGGTTGCTCTTAGTTGTTTTGAGACCAGAGCCAATTTATTATTGCTCAACATGGTTGATTTTGAAATTATCTTGGGCATGGACTGGTTGTTACCCATTATGCTATTCTTGATTGTCACACCAAAAATGTGACGCTCGCTATGCCAAGTGTACCGCGTGTTATGTGGATGGGTGCCTTAGATAACACTCCTAGTAGAGTTATTTCTTTCCTTTAGACTCAGTGTATGGTTGAGAAAGGGTGTGACACTTATTTATCTTATGTGAGAGATGTCAGTATTGATACCCCTTCCATCGATTCAGTCCCAGTAGTACAAGATTTTTCTACTGTGTTTCTAGATGACCTTCAGGGCATGCCGCCCCATACAGATATTGATTTTGGCATTGATCTGTTGTCGGGAACTCGGCCCATTTTTATTCCTTCTTATCGTATGGCTTCTCCTGAGTTGACGGAGTTGAAGGATCAGTTACAGGAATTTCTTGATAAAGGTTTTATTCGGCCCAGTATATTACCTTAGGGTGCTCCTGTCTTGTTTGTGAAGAAAAAGAATGGTTCTATGTGTATATGTATTGATTATCGCTAGTTGAACAAAGTTAAAGTGAATATCTGTTATCCTTTGCCTCGTATTGATGATTTGTTTGACAAGCTTCAAGGTGAACGAGTGTTCTCTAAGATTGACTTGCGTTCAGAGTACCATCAGTCGAAGATTCAGGAGCCAAGTATCCTGAAGATTGCTTTTAGGACTCGGTACGGTCATTCGAGTTCCTTGTTATGTTATTTGGGTTGACCAATGCCGTAGCAGCCTTTATGCGTTTGATGCACAGTGTATTCCACCATATCTTGACTCAGTTTTCATTGTCTTTATTGATGACATTCTGGTGTATTCCCAAAGTTGGCGAGATCACGAGTAGCACTTGAGGACAGTGGTCCAGACTTTGAGGGAAAAGATGTTATATACAAAGTTATCAAAATGTGAGTTTTGGTTGGATTCCGTAGCATTCTTAGGCCACATGGTATCTAGTGAGGGTATTCAGGTGGATCTAAAGAAGGTAGAGGAAGTGTATAGTTGGCCCATACCCTCCTTAGCTACAGAAATCAACAATTTTCTTAGCTTGGCGGGTTACTACCGTCATTTTGTGGAGGGATTTTCATCGATTACAACCCCTATGACCAGACTGACCTAGAAAGGTGCTCCGTTCCAGTGGATAGAGGAGTGTGAGGCGAGCTTTCAGAAGCTCAAGACAGCTTTGACTACAGCCCCAGTTTTGATATTGCCCATAGGTTCGAGCTCTTACACTGTCTATTGTGATGCCTCGATAATTGGCCTCAGAGCGGTGTTAATATAGGATAGTTGGGTGATTGCCTACGCGTTCAGGGAATTGAAGGTATACGAGAAGAATTATCCATTCCGCGACCTTGAGTTATCTGCCATTGTTCAAGCCCTGAAGATCTGGTGCCATTATTTATATAGTGTGACTTGCGAGATTTATAATGATCATCGGAGCTTGCAACACCTGTTCAAGCAAAACTATCTAAATTTTTGCCATAAGAGGTGGTTAGGGTTGCTAAAGGACTATAATATCACTATTTTATATCATTAGGGCAAGGCCAATATGGTGGCCGATGCTTTGAGTCACTGGGCAGAGAGTTTTAGAAGTTTGGCTTATTTACCAGCATCGGAGAGGCCTATTGCAATGGATGTTCAGGAAATAGCCAACCAGTTTGTGAGACTTGACCTTTTGGAGGCTAGTCGGGTTCTAGCTTCATGGTTTCTTGGTCTTCCTTATTTGATCGTATCAGGGAGAGTCAGTATGATGACCCTCATTTGCTTGTCGTTAAGGACAAGGATCTGCATGGTGATGCCAGAGATGTGACTATTGGTGATAATAGAGTATTAAGGATTTAGGGTCGGATCGTGTACCCAATGTTGATGGGCTTCGGGACCTGATTCTAGAGGAGGCCCACAGTTCGTGGTATTCCACCCATTCGGGAGCCGCAAAGATTTACCAGGATTTGAGGCAGCACTGTTGGTGGAGGTGGATGAGAAAGATATAGTTGGGTTTGTAGCTCGATGCCTCAACTGTCAGCTGGTGAAGCATGAGCACCAAAGACCGGGTGGGTTGCTTCAGGAGAGAGAGATTTCGAAGTGGAAGTGGGAGCGGATCGCCATGGAATTAGCAGTTGGGCTCCCACAGGCTTTGAGAAAGCTCGATGCTATTTGTGTGATTATGGATCAACTGACCAAGTCCTTGCACTTCTTTCATGTGTGTACTACCTATTCTTTGGAGTGGTTGACGGAGATTTATATCTGGGAGATTGTTCGTCTGCATGCTATTCGAGTTTCTATTTTTTTAGATAGAGGTACTGAGTTCACATCACGGTTCTGCTGGGCCGTTCAACATGAGTTAGGTACTCGGGTGGAGTTGAGTACAACATTTCACCCTTAGACGGACGGGCAATCCAAGTGCACTATTTAGATTTTGGAGGATATGCTCTGTGCGTGTGCGATTGAGTTTGGAGGGTCGTAGGATTAGTTTTTGCGATTGGCAGAGTTTTCATACAACAACAGTTATCAGTCCAACATTCAGATGGCATTGTATGAGGCTTTATATAGTTGGAGGTGTAGATCTCCGGTGGGTTAGTTTGAGCCGGGTGAGGCTGCCGAGCATAGACTTGGTTCAGGATGCTTTAGAGAAGGTTAAGGTAATTCAGGATAGACTCTATTCATCCCAGTCCAGAGAGAAGAGTTACACGGATTGAAAGGTTTGTGAGATTTCCTATATGGTTGGAGAGCGGGTTCTGCTTTGGGTTTCTCTTATGAAGGGCGTTATGAGATTTGGGAAGAAAGAGAAGTTGAGTCACTGGTTTATTGACCCTTTTAAAATATTGAGGTATGTTGGGGAGGTTGCTTATGAGCACGCCTTACCTCCCAGCTTGGTAGGAGTTCATCTGATATTTCATGTTTCGATGCTTTTGAGGTATCACGGTAATCCGTCGCACATGTTGGTTTTCAGTTCAGTCCAGTTGGACAAGGATCTATCTTATGTTGAGGAGCCATCGGCAATATTAGATAGACGCGTTAGAAAGTAGAGGTCAAAGAATATTGCATCCGTAAAGGTTCAGTGGCAGGGTCAGCCGATCGAGGAGGCGACCTGAGAGACCGAGCAGGATATGCGCAGCTGCTACCCTCATCTTTTGACTACTTCAGGTATGTCTTTATGATCGTTCGAGGAAGAAACAATGTTTAAGTGTAGGAGAATGTGACGACCCATCCGGTCGTCTTAAGAATTTATGCCTTGATCACCTAATAACTGTTTTCTCGTGTTTATTTCTGCTATTTTGATTTGTCGGGATGTTCGGTTTTGAGATACTTAGTCCCTAAATGAGAGCTTAAGTGTTAGAAATTTGACCATAGTCAGAACACTGTGAAGATGGCCTCATAATGGAATTTCGATGGTTCCGTTAGCTTCGTTGGGTAATTTCAGGCTTAGGACGTATTCAGATTGTGTTTTGGAGGTCCGTAGCCAATTTAGGCTTGAAGTACCGAAAGTCAAAATTTGAAATTTCCGGTTCGATAGTGAGATTTTGATCCGAGTGTCGGAATGAAATTTCGTAAGTTGGAGTAGCTCTGTAGTATTAAATGTGACGTGTGTGCAAAATTTCAGGTCATTTGGGCGAGGTTTAATAGATTTTTTGATTGAAAGTGTATTTCTAGAGTTTTGAGTTCTTAGGCTTGAAACAATGGTTGATTCGTTGTTTAGATATTGTTTTAGGTGTTTTAAGGATTGGTATAAGTTTGGACAATGGTATTATCCTTGTGGGTGCCTTGGGTTGAGGTCCCAAGGACCTCGGGATGGTTTCGGATGATTGGCGGAAGGTTTTTGGAAATGGTTTGAAGCAGCTGAAGCTGCTGATATCTGTCATAACTGCACCTACGATTTGGGTCCTGTAGGTGCGGAGTCGCAAATGCGGCGGAGCAATTGCAGGAGCGGAATTGGGGAGGATCATCAGGTTCCGTAGATGCAGGAGACTTACCGCAGAAGCGGTACCGCATCTGCGAATGGGTAATCGCAGGTGCTGGAGCTGGTCTTTAAGTGAAAGGTTGCAGGTGCGACCATGTCCTCGCAGAACCGGGATTGTAGATGTGGTCTCAGGGTCGCAGAAGCTGAATAACTGGACAGAAACATATAAATACTTGCCTTTGCAAAATTTAGCTATTTTTCACCATATTTCAAACGGGAAGAAGCTTGGGAAACACTTTTCAATTGGGATTTTCACATGAGTTCACTGGGGTAAGGTTTTTTGTCCCTAAACTCGTTATTGGAATGATTTTTATCAATTTTGGTCCCTGAACTCGTTATTGGAGTTTTTCACTTTTTTGAAAATTTTCAAAATTCAATTTCAAGTGAAAAATTAAAATTTTATGGCCAAATATTAATTTAAAAGAAAAAGGAAAAAAATTTAGAAAAAAATATTTTTCTTTTTATCTCCAAACTGGCTCTAATCAGTGGCGGATGTACATAGCCACTTGTGGGTGCTTTAGCACCCATTAACTTTGACCATATTTAGTGAATATACCTAGGCAATTGTACAAATATTTTGATAAATATTGAGTGAGCACCCACAAGTAAATTCATTTTTCTTCTTCTTTTTGGAGTTTTTATATGCAAGCACCCATAACATTAAAATCCTAGACCCGCCACCGGCTCTAATAACAAATAACCTTACTTTTATGAACTAATCGAAGTTTCCAAACTTAAATACTAGCTCGAGTGCGATTTGATTTGTATAACTCGATTGGACGTGGGTCCCAATCACTAATCCATCCAATTTTCATAACAAGCAATCATACTCATCGAGAAAAGTTGGAAGGAAAAGACAAAAGGAGGATTTCATTGTGAGATACAACTGGAAGATTCTCTAACGTTTTAGAGAGTTCATCAAACTTTAACCTTAAAATGCAGAGTAATATTTGGTTGGCATATAACATGGCATACTTGGAACTAAAACATGTATATGTTTCTGATCTTGAAGTTATCCTAAAAGAAAAAAAAGGATAGTATAAAGTATTTTATATTTATATATGGTCCAAAAAAGGATATATTTTAAGGAAGTATGATATAGGCAGCTATTTTAATATAAGTATTCATGGCCGATTTTACAACTTCAACCCGTGACCTATAGGTCAAATAGAGACAACTTTACTATTGCTCTAAGAATCACTGTTTAACCAGAAAATATAAATATCGGTCAAAGTCTATCTTTAAAAGTACTCGGGCTACTGATAATCAAGGAAATTGATATTTTTACAGTAAGAAAGAAAATTAGAATGACAAAGTAATAAGTGTAAAGCGAAAGTAAATAATTATATACCAATAGTAATAAAAAACGTATCCATACAAATGACATTTCTAGTTCTTATATAGTCATCTCTGTACACGTCTTTCCCCTTTATAATCACATCATTATGATCATTAATGACATTAATGAAACGTTATAATTGGTAACCATAATTGTTTCGTGAAGATTCTGTAATGTTTGTAATCACCCATGCTCATTAATTGAAGACCAATGAATGTGTCCTTTTTTTGGTCTTGGTTCATTTCACTGGTGCCTCTTCAAATTAAAGAGATTCGAGCAACCGTTTCTTCTCATCTCTTAAACATTTTGCTCGTGCCTATTAAGACTCACGTCTTTTTAAATACTCTTCTCCAGCTATTACTTTTCTAGTGATCCACATGTCTTGTCATGTCAACCACATAATTAATTTCACGTATAATATTTATTTTTTTCAATACAAGTAGTCCCCCACTTACTATTATTCATTACTTGAATATTAGGAAGCACATCTTATTTAAAAGGGGGAATTTTTGCCGCCGTTTCTCACATACCATTATATCTTCTTCTGAATCTAAAGCGTCACATGCCACTTTTATTTAATGCATGTGACACGTGGTGATCACTGATTGACTCTACAACTCTTCAGTGGGTTCTAGGGCTTTTTTGCGGCTGCATCAATCACAAAGTGACAATTTTCATAATGACGTTTCCATCATTACCTTTTTCCATGACGGTTGCTTCTGCATATAAATACATCCTCTGTCGTTACTTTTGCAGATAATTTTCTTAAGTGTTTTTTATCCATATCTTGTTCTTCAATACGTTCTACTTCTCCATACGACTATGTCTTCTTGAAATCCCCTTCTAATTGTTGATGAACTTTCCCCTGCTCCTATTAGAAGTAGGAGAATTGGTAGGTTGCATAGTTTAGGATCAGTTTCTGTACGAAGTTCTTCTTCTTAACCCAATTCTACTCCTCCATCATCTTATAGAATTAACGCCTCTTTTTGACGTAGAACTTCTGCTAGAATTAGAGATTTTAGTGAACCGATTCGTGAACCTTCTGTAGATGAGATCATCCCTGCTAAACTTTCCTTCTATTCTGATAGAGAATCGAGTAGGAATCAAGTCACTTCTATAACTTCTCTTGATCGTGCTGATGTTTACTCTTCCCAGAATATTGAGGGTTTTATTACTATTGTTCGTAAATATTTTCATTGGAAATTTGATTTTCCAATTCTGGTCCCCAATGAGAATCAAAGGATCATTTCCTTTAAAGATGGTTTTTCTTTTGTGTATACATATTCTTTCATATTAGGTTTTAGGCCTCATATTGACCTAGTCGTCGTTGAATTTTTTCATTTCTTTAATGCGTGTTTAGGACAGGTTAGCCCTACTGTATGGAGGGCTGTGGCATGCCTTAGGTATTTAGCAAATCTAGCTCAGTTACCTTTCATCCTTTATCATCTAATTCACCTATTCTCTCCCAAGTTATTCTATCATGGGACTCTTACTCTCGTGGAGAGAAGTAAGAGATATTTGGTTAGTCCTAATGACGAAAGGTCGTGGATTGTACGTCCGATTCATTGCCGCTCCTACAAGTGGGTTAGTAGGTCAAGATTATATGCCCTTCCTTGAGAAGTGGAACATTGCACATAAGTTTTTCTTTCAATCTTTTCTTTCTTTTCTTTTTTTGTGAAGAGCTTGTACTTCTTGTAACTGTTTTACTTTTCTTTTTTAGCAACCATAGGAATTTTTGTGGAGATTCCTGATTTTCGTGGTTGGGTAGACAATTTGTTAACAGGTTCTCCAATGGAGGAAAGGTCCTAGAAATACCTTTCAAACAGATTTGGATGGAAAGTTCAGACTCACGGTAACTTTCTCTTTCACTTTCTTCTTTATTTTCATGTTTACCCTGGGACTTATTAACCCTTTTTCTTTACTAAGATTTTCCATTCGGGATGTGAGTGCTGCTTCAATCACTACTTCGAGGATTTCTCTATCCAAATCTCAGGGATAATCTTGAGTTCTTCATCAAAAAGAAAAGCTGATAGGCCACAGGACTTTGAAGATGAAGAGGAGAGGGATGAAGGCTCATTGGTTCATAAGACATGGGCTAGAAGATGGGTCATTCCGGATGACGAAGCTACTTATCCTTCTCGACTTATTTCCATGTTGGAGCCTGAAAATGCTACTTTAGTGAGTTCTAATGAAGAGATGCCTCCAGCACCTCGTGACTCTACTAAGTAACTCTTTTATCGTGGATTTGATGAAGAAAGCTTTGGCTTTATTTTTGAGGAGATGCCTCTTGCCTCTTTTCCTATGTCTACTCCAATCGAACCCTAGTTGCCTATACCTAATGTTGTTGTTACTTCTCTGCCCTTGCTATTTTGACTTCTTTGACCGCTCTTACTGCCACTTAATGAAGGGGTTTTTACATATGACACTTAATGAAGAAGACACCTCAACTTCATAATAGTGTAAACATACAAAAGAAGAAATAGGAACACACACGTTTCTTCGAAAAGTTCTGTTTCATTCGAACTTTCAAAATAAAACTTTACATGTATTTAATCAGCATCTATAACTCTTCCATAACTGTTTTATTTACGATAGATTTGTAAAACATTCAAGGGTATATCTTGGCAATCAATGACTAAATATTGCCTTTGACCTAAACATTTGTAAGATTGTGGAATTTGCATCCACGAGTGTATTCTTCATAGGTTTTTGAATTAGGCTTGTATTTTTGGCTCGTGACTTTACTCTGAAGGTAGACTTTAGGCTTGACTTGAATTCTAATTGTTCTACTCTTCTTTCCCTTCTTTATATATAGTCCCCAAAGTGTTTGATCTTTGAAGTATGAAATCTTAAGCACTTGGTTATTCCATCCATGTGGTCCTTTTCCTGAAAAGGGAAAAACATACGGGACTCGAAGGTATATATGATTTAGATAATCAGTGCTTAACCCTTTATATTTTCATCAGAAAGGTTATAACATGATCGGTTCCAAGCCTGTACCACTATCGAGTAGCAAGAATGGTCGATGCATATTTACCCAACAAAGGTCGAGATTGATTTCCATAAGGAGTTAATTGATTTGGACTTAGGTATCTAACTAATCTAGATATGCGTGTTGTTCCAAATTGCACCTCCAAACATGGTCATGATTGTTTATACTTCTAATGCTATACTATAATATGCTAGAATGAGCTAAGTACACTATTTTTGTTGGTTGTTTTCAAGGATTAAAATGGACTAGGGCAGTAACTTCTGCCTAGGTAGATATCTAACAGGATTCGAGAATTCGAGGAAAACTTGTTATGATTGTGGTCGTGATATAACCATCACACATAAGTGCTCACTCTATAACTCTCGGTAGTTTGAGTGACTTTTCCCGATTTGGCTTTCTCGAGTCCAATTGGGTGTGCATGCATAACAAATGATTTTGGCTCAAGTCGGGTATTACTATCTCTAGGTAACCCTTTTATTGGCGCTATCAATATCTTGAATGCACCCAATCCTTGTTAGCCTAATTTTCCTAGACTTAGTCCCTCTTTCTCAAGAAGAGTCTAAGAAATCAAGGCACAAATCAGTATTTGCAACAACCAATTCTACAATTAAAGCATGAGTTAAGCTAAATATCACTAACCCATAAACAATTAAGACTTAAAATTCAAAACCCATTAAATACCCATACTAGGGTTGGGTCACAACCCTAGCTATGGGTTTTAGCTACTCATAATAACAGTAGAAATAAAAAATGAAGATGAAATATAAGCCATAAATTCAAATACAAGATGAAAATCTAAAGATAGAAGATAAATATACTCTAAGATTCTCATTTCAGCTCATACAAAACTTTGGCAAAATCGACACTACCAATAGTGCATGGGATTGTAAAAGCACCGGGGTCTTCTAGTTTTGGGGCCATGGAATGTACAATTGCACTCACTTGGTGTGTCATCTTGATTTTTAATAATTCATAGATCTCTTATTTGTTACCAAGTCCTTCATAAACTTGGCATATCCTGGCATTTATTCTAGAGCCTCCACCTAAGGTACATTTATCGACAAACTCTTCATCATATCAATAAATTTCTTGAACTGGTTCTCATTGTTCTGTTTTGCAAGACTCTGAGGGTATGGTGGAGGAGGCTTTGGAAAAGAAGCCTTGGCCTTGGGCACTACCGTTTTCGATATGCCTATCACGTGTTTCCTATACAGGTTCACATCATTTTGCATTTCCTCCACGTTATCATCAATGTCAATTCTCACTTCTCCATTCACAAACATAATTGCTTTTATCATCATCCTCTTGCACCAACACATCACCACTCACAACCTTTCTTGCATTAGAGGTATTATCAATACCACCTCTACCACTCCTTATAGTCAACGCCACAGCGTAGTCCATATTATTCCCTCATTCGGGTTTACTACCATGTCACTAGGTATTGTCCCCTTAGTGCGAGTGTTCAAAGCTTGCGAAATCTGGCCAAGTTGAATCTCCAAGTTGCGGAAAGAAGTATTATGCGACGCAAACTGGTCATCGAAGTCGGCATTTTTCTTCATTATTTTCTCAAACATTGACTCAATCTATCCTGTCTCATTGTTGGACGAGCTAGGGACTTGAGTCAGAAATGGAGGCATGTTGTTGGTTGTTGATAAATCGAAGGCCGTTTAAAGCCCGACCCTGGATTCCCCTGATTACCATTATTCTAACCCCCTTGGTTGTTGTTGCCTCCCAATTGCTATTGTTCTTGCCACCCCAATTTCCCTGGTTACCCTGGTTGCCCCAATTCTGATTGTTATTTCCCCAGTTGCTTTGGTTATTATTGTTCCCACTGTTTTAATTTCCTTGTTGGTTTTAATTCCCCTAATTTTCTTGTGATCTCCACATCTATTGTTGGTTCGGAGCATTTCATCGTTGTCCTTGGTAGTTGTTGACATACTGAACCTCTTCACTTTGATCATCACACACATCATCTTGGTTGTAACCACTACCACCTTGCTCAAATTGATCCGGATTTCCTTAACTTTGTTGACCTCTTTGGCTCCTCTTGTTGATAATCACATTTACCCCTTCCATGGCATTCACTTCTCTTCGCGCTTGAACTTGTTGCAATTGATCTTTGGCAACTGGTTCATTATTGTAGTTAACTCTGCTATTGCTTGGTCGTGGTTATGGAGCTCTTTGTGTAGGTGAATGACATTGGGATCAACTTATAGCACATTAGATTGACTTTACCATGCCGAAGAAGTATCTTCCATCTCGTTAACTATATCACACGCCTCGGCATAAGGTGTGTTCATAAAGTTTCCCCTGGTAGCTGGTTAACTATACACTAGTTGGTAATGTTTATGCCACGGTAGAATGTCTGCTGGATCATGGATTCGGTTATGTCATTGTTAAGATATTCTTTAACCATCATTTGATACGTTTCCCAAATCTCATGAAGTGGTTCATTTGGCTCTTGTTTAAAGGCAATGATCTGATCTCTCAGCATCGCCATATGCCCCGGCGAGAAGAACTTTGCTATTAATTTCTCGACCAACTCATCCCAAGTAGTAAAGAAATGGTTGGGTAACCTCTCAAGCTGATCCAAAGCTTTCCCTCATAGAGAGAATGGGAAAAAGCCTTAATCACGACGTGTCCTCAGAAACGTTCGTTTGCTTGCTCCCCCGGCATGTATCAACAAAACGCTTGAGATTCTTATATGCATTTTGGTGTGGGGCTCCGGTGAAGAAACCCCTCTATTCCAAGAGTGTAAGCATAATCTTGGTTATTTGGAAATTTTCCGCCCTAATCTAGGGCGGGACTATTGCACTTATGAATCCTTCATTGGGCAACGTCCGGTGTGTTTCCCTAGCTGGAGGTGGGGGAGGGTTTGGAATATTGTCATGAGGTGGTCCTCCTCTCCTTTGTGCTTTTAGTTCGGGTTGAATCTCATCCAAATTATCATCATTAAACTCCTCCCCCAAAGGCAAAGTTTTGGGAGAATCATTGTTAAGAGCCATATTGTACCTAAAAGCAATTCATAAACAAATTATAAAATCCGGAGGAAAGAAAAACAAGGCACACAAATAGTTAGATAGATAGCTAAAATCATCTAACTCCCCGGCAATAAACCAAAAAGTGATCGATTCCAAGCTTGTACCACTATCGAGTGGCAATGAAGGTCGATGCAGTTTTACCCAACAAAGGTCGGGATCGATAACCACATGGAGTTAATTGATTTGGAGTTAGGTATTTAACTAATCTAGATATGCGTGTTGCTTTAAATTGTACCTCCAAACATGGCCATGATTGATTATACTTCTAATGCTGTACTATAATATGCTAGAATAAGCTAAGTACTCTATTTTTGTTGGTTGTTTTCAAGGATTAAAAGGGACTACGGTAGTGACTTCTGCCTAGGTGAATATTTAATGGTATGGGGAATTCAGGAAAAAATTGCTATTATTGAGATCGTGATATAGCCATCACACATAAGTGCTAACTCTATACCTCTCGGTAGTTTGAGTGACTTTACCCAATTTGGCTTTCTCCAGTCCAAATGGGTGTTCATGCAAAACAAATGATATTGGCTCAAGTCGGGTATTACTATCTCTTGGTTTATCCTTTTAATTGGGACTATCAATCTCTTGAATACACCCCACTTCCTTGTTAGCCTAATTCTTCTCGACTTAGTCCCTCTTTATCAAGAAGAGTCTAAGTCATCAAGGCACGAATAAGTGTTTTCAACCACCAATTCTATAATTAAAGCACGAATTAATCTAAATATCACAACCCATACACAATTAAGCCCTAAAATTCAAGACCCATTAAATACCCACAGTAGGGTTGAGTCACAACCCTAGCTATGGGGTTTAGCTACTCATAATAATAGTAAAAATAAAAAATCAAAATGAAATATAATCCAGAATATTCAAATAAAGATTGAAGATATATCTACGCTAAGATTACTCAAAAAGGTAAAAACCAGTCGTTCACGTGCTCAGCAAAATATTACATACCCTAAATATGTGAAGATCTATTTTCACTAGAATGAAATTTCCTGAAAAAATGCCCCTATGGAGGTTTTGCAGAGGCGTAATTCTGACTACTTCCATGCTTGAAATACCACGACCACGTAATTGTCACGCCCCAAAACCGAGGGACATGACCGACGCTCGACCGGGTATCCCTATTCAAGCGGATCTGGGTGTCTTTCCTTCCCACGTGTTACCCCGTATTTTCATTTCTCGTTAATCAAGTAAAATAGCCATTTATACTTTAAACGCATTCTTACAAGATTTACAAAACATACATGGTTACTTTGTGTTGTTTACAAGTTACACCGCCCATCATATAAAATACATATTTACATAAGTTCATAACCCACATTTCCTGTCTACGGAGCCTCTAAGGATACAAAAGGGTGATACAATACTTCCCGGTAATAAGGCTCTGGCTATACCTTACACAAATACAAAAGTAAGACTCCTGAAGAAAAGTGGCATGAGCCACGCAGGTCCCCGAGAGGAAAGGGCTCACCAATTCAGCTAACAGCAAGTGAAGGAGTGCTACTGTCGGTGGACTGGAGTACCTGCTATAGAACCACCTACAATCATAACACGAATGTAGCGCCTTCGGCAAAAGGGACGTCAGTACAGTTGTATTGTATTGGTATGTATGAACAAACTTTACCCCAAGTAAAATCAATCAATGCACAGATAAAAAACAGTAATAGAATCAACGATCAAATGCACAGGAAAGGAACAACCAAAGACAAAAAAGTTTCACAATCTCTCTTTTTCCCCTTCAACATTATTTCATCACATTAATGATTTCACAATTTTCACATATTTTCATTTCAATAGTTATTTTGATCACTTTTCCACCCTTATTACCTTGGCCACCCTTATTACCTCATCCACCCTTATTACCTCGGCCACCCTTATCATCCCAACCCACAAATTTATCATTTTGTGTTGTGGTACACAACCCGATCCCACCGGACTATCACATCTCACACAACAACAATAATTCACAGTTCAAACGCATGGCTTCATGCCATCCAGAATATCATACCAAAACAACAATAACAATTTCACAATGAGTTTGCATCAACTTTAGTACCATTTCTATCATATTCAACAACCCGTATACGATTTAAGTCACAATGATAATTGCCCATGACAAGTCACACGTGATATTATCACCGTTGTTTCAATTACATCAAATACGACTTCTTTCCATCATTCATTACACAGCCCTTACCACATAAACACATTCACACACATACACTTGGTTTATTGCCATTTACTTACACCATTATATTGGGAAACTTAACCAAGGACGTTCAAGGCATATTAATCAAAGAATTCACAAATAGCCCACATAAGTAACAAACACCAATCACTCGTACACTAAACAAGGTGACTTTACAAAGGTTAAATTTAGCCATACATACCTAAAGTCAAATTTCCTTTTTAACTTCTACTTTTAATTCACCAACAGCCTAGTACCGTCAATCTAGTTTACACGTTAACACATATAACTTAGAATTGAAGTTCACAAACACAACCCGAACTTACTTAGGTTATCAACCCCTCTTTTGCAAATCTTTACTTCTACCCAATTCCTTTTATTAGATTTTAGGTTTTAAAGAATATGCATGTGTATTTCAACTTATATTTAATCAATACATGAGAATTTCCCTTTTGGTTTGAATCTTAAAACCAATGGAAAAGGGTTGGGGATTTTACTTGCAAGAATGGAGATGAAGACAATTACTTAAAATTTTCTAGCCCCGGTGACTTTGAAGAATCAAATTGGTGAAGGTAAGACTTTCTCGCTGAAGAATTCCCTCTTCCCTCTCTCTAGTTTGTTCAAAAAATATGTTATAATGAGGGGTTAGGGTGTTTTATTGAAGAAGGGGTCGGGTTAAAAGTTAGAAAAATAGGAGCCCGAGTCAGATTTGTGGTCGCACTTTGTGATTGCAAAGTAGAAATGTGGTCCGCAGAATGGAGTGCAAAAGTGTTCTGAAACTCTGAATTCTCTGTTTGGGTTTGCGGTAGAAATGCGGTCTGCATACCTGATTTGCGGTTGAATAATGCACTGCAAAAATGCCTTTTTACAAAATCCCAAGATAAATATGCGACGATTTACGATCCGCTTATCAGTTGTGCGGTCGTATAATGGACCGTATTTTAACCAAACCACGAACTCATTTTACGGCAGAAATACGGTCCGCATACTTGATTTTCGACCGCATTCTGGACCGCATAATAGCACTTTTCTGGAAAACTTTGATTCTTGATTTTTAAATGCTAGATTAGTACAATTTTACACATTCCAAACACATATTCGAAACTTGGCATTACGAGTTACTAGGTTTTGAGTACAAGTTTTTCAAGGGGCCTTACATCCTCCCCCACTTAAAATCATTCATCCTCGAATGAGGATTTGGAAATCAATTGGTTTGGAAAATATGATATGCAAACTCCCAATTTTTCACTAACTCCCATATTTTTAGAAAATTTTGCCAGAGTTTCCTTTGTAATTTGACTTATGTATCTGTCAGAGAGCACCCAAAACATATCTTCCAAGCACCATTACACAATCCTTGTTTTTCCTACAATTCATTACCTTAACACTTGCACATATTCAATCACATGTCACATTTGCACATTAATTAGTCACTTCAATGAGTCCCATACAATTCAACCATTTCAACATACTATATGCATCTCAATTAATCATTACAAATCTACACTACCATTAATTGTTCATTATCACATGAGTAACAAAACATTCATTTACCAAAAGGGTTTGCACATGAATCAAATAATCACAACACATACAATTCTTGCACAATTTGAGGAATTACAATGGTACAACATTTAGGGGATATATGGGATGTCTTTGCACCAAATTGAACATATCATCAGTTTTCTTAGAGATAAGAGTTCACACGATTACTACTAGACTTGTTCAAACATATGGGGATACTTTTCTTTTATCTCACTTTCTACTTCTGACGTGGCTTCTTCGACTCCTTGACTTCGCCATAATACTCTAACTGTGGCAATTTCTTGTTTCTCAATGGACGTACTTGCCTATCAAAAACAGCAACCATAACTTCTTCATAGGACAACTCCTCATTAACCTCGATATTCTCAACTGGCACGATGGTGGATGGATCTCAATCCACTTTCCTTAACATAGACACACGGAACACTGGGTGCACTAATGACATTTCAGGGGGTAATTCCAGCCTATAAGCCACTCGCCCTATCCTTTGAGCGACAAGATATGGACCGACATATCTAGGACTTAACTTCCCTTTCTTCCCAAACCGCATGACTCCCTTCATAGGAGATACCCTCAAGAACACCCAATCACTTACTTGGAATTTCAATTTTCTTTGACGCATGTATGCAAAGGATTTTTGGCGACTGTGAGCAGTTTTCATCCTCTCTTAAATGACTTTAACTTTTCCATAGCCTAGTGCACGAGATCTGGCCCTATCAATTCTCCTTCACCCACTTCAAACCATCCAATCAGAGACCTACACCTCCTTCCGTACAATGCCTCAAATGGGGCCATTTGAATACTAGCATGAAAGTTGTTATTTTAAGAAAATAATAAGTGGCAAGTGATCATCCCAATTACTTTTGAAATCCAAGACATAAGCCCGCAACATATCTTCAAGCATCTGAATAGTCCATTCCTTTTGACCATTAGTCTATGGATGGAAAGCTGTGCTGAGATACACATGAGTACCCAAACCTTGCTGAAATTTCTTCAAAAAGTTAGCGGTGAACTAGGCCCCTCGATCTGAGATGATAGAAAGTGGAGTGCCATAAAGCTTTACTATTTCCTTGATATACAACTGAGCATATGGTTTTGCACTATCGGTGGACTTGACTGGCAAGAAGTGAGCTGATTTCATAAGTCGATCCACTATTACCCAAATTGAGTAGAACTTGTTCTGAGTGCGAGGTAACCCTACCACGAAATCCATGTTGATCATCTCCTATTTCCACATTGGTATTTCCATAAACTGAGTTAACCCACCAGGCCACTGATGCTCAGTTTTTACTTGCTGACAATTCGGACATTTAGATACAAAGTCCGTCACACCCCTCTTTATGCCGTTCTACCAATAAATTTCCTTGAGATCATGATATATTTTTGTTGAACCTGGGTGCACAGAATACCTGAAATTATGAGACTCTGCCATTACCCTCTCCCAAAGATTATCCACATCTGGAAAACATAGCCTACCTTGAAATCGCAAGACACCATCACCACTGAGTGAAAATGCTGAAGTCTTGTTATTCAAAACTGCCTCTTTTATCTGTGCCAATGCTGGATCAATAAGTTGCTTTTCCTTGACTTCCGCTACAAGTGAAGCTTCTGCTCCATTATGCACCATAACATTCCCCTCATCTGAGGTCGAAATACAAACCCCCAGGCTAGCCAATTGATAAACCTCCCGAGCCAAGGGCCTTTGATCCGCTCCCAAATGAGCCAAACTACTCATAGACTTCTAACTTAGAGCATCAACCACCACATTCTCCTTCCCTGGATGGTACAAAAGAATCATATCATAATTCTTGAGCAATTATAACCACCATCTATTCCTTAAGTTTAACTCCTTCTACTTGAACAAATATTGGAGACTCTTGTGGTATGAGAACACATCCACATGGACCCCATAAAGATAATGCCGACATATTTTCAAGGCAAACACAACTGCTGCAAGATCCAAGTCATGTGTCAGATAATTCTTCTCGTGATTCTTGATTTGCCTTGAAGCGTACGCTATAACCTTCCCATGTTGAATCAACACACACCCCAAACCAACCCTGGAGGCATAAAAATAAACTACAAATCCTTCCGTGCCTTCTAGCAAGGTCAATATCAGTGTCGAGGTCAACCTTGACTTCAATTCCTGAAAACTTTTCTCACAAGCGTTGTACCATTGGAACTTAATTGCTTCCTGCATCAGCTTAGTCAATGGGGAGGCGAGGGTAGAGAATCCCTCCACAAACCTCCGGTAATACCCTGCTAAAACCAAGAAGCTACGGATCTCTGTCGGGGTCATGGGTCTAGGCCAATCTTTCACTGCTGCAATCTTCTGGGGATCCACCTGAATCCCTTCACTGGAAATAACATGACCCAAAAAGGTAAAGGACTCCAACAAAAATTCACATTTCGAAAACTTAGGATACAACTGTGCTGATGAAGAGTCATCAGAACTGCCCTGAGATGATCAGCATGATCCTCCCGGCTCTGCGAATAAACAAGGATGTCATCAATGAAAACAATCACAAAGAGTCTAGAAATGGCTTGAAGACCCGATTCATAAGAACCATGAAAGCTGTCGAGGCGTTGGATAGCCCAAAAGACATGACCAAGAATTCAAAGTGACCATAGCGAGTCCTGAAAGCGGTCTTTGGAATATCATGCTCTCTGATCTTCAATTGTTGATACTCGGACCGTAGATCAATTTTGGAGAAGAACCCTGCACCTTGAAATTGGTCAAACAAATCATCTATCCGGGGCAAAGGATATTTATTCTTGATGGTGATGTTGTTGAGCTGCTGATAATCAATACGCATTCGAAGCGACCCATCCTTCTTTTTTACAAAGAGAACCCGAGCACCCCACAACGACACACTCGGTTATATGAACCCCTCTTATAATAAATCCTTCAGCTGCTCCTTTAACTCCCTTAACTCCGCTGGAGCCATTCTATATTGTGGAATAAATATTGGATTTGTATTTGTCAATACATCAATCCTGAAATCGATCTCCATATCTGGCAAAATCCCTGGAAGCTCGTCCGGAAACACCTCAAGAAACTCATTCACGACTGGCACGAACTCGGGGACAAACACTTCTGAAGTTGTGTCTACCACCCGAACCAAATGACATATACACCCCCTCTTAATAGTCTTTGAAGCCTAAGGTAAGAAATAAACCTACCTTTCGGTACCATACCATTTCCCTTCCACTCAATAACCGGCTCATTAGAGAACTCGAGTCTCACGTCTCTCTTTTAGCACTCAAGTTTAGCAAATCACGAATAAAACCGGTCCATTCCCATAATTATATCAAAATCCACCATCCCAAGCTCGATAAGACCGGACGTGATAACACGACCACATACTGTGACAACACAACTTCTATAAACTCATACTGTGATAATAGAATCACCAACCGGAGTCAATAAGGAGAACAACTCATGAAGCTGTTCGGGTTTTAACCCAATACTCAAAGCAATGAATAGGGTGACGTAAGACAAAGAGGACCCCGAATCAATAAGAGCATAACAATCAATGTCCTGAATAGATAAGATACCTGTAACAACATCTGGAGAAAGCATAAAACTAGCTGGGTCTACCCCTATATTGAGCTCCACCCCTGACATGCCCTGCTGGAAATGGAGGATGCACGGATGATGTGGCGGCTGAAGAACTGGATGACCGAGCAAACCCCCTAGCCATGCCCTTACTGGGTGCACGACTGTCCCGCTGGAAATGACCTCTCACCCTGCATCTATAGCACACCAGGGTATCCAAATAACAAGTCTCAGAATGGAACCTTCCACGCTTGGGACATAAAGCCCCCCCTTGCTGCTATGATCTCCCTTTTGGACGATTGGATTGATGGGGTATCCTACTATCTGAATCTGGTCTCGAGTGGCTGCTCTGTGAATAACTATGCACAGATGGTGGTGCGCTTGCTAAAAACTGAGCATATGACTAGGATGGCCCTGATGGCCCTCTCCCATGAACAGGTCTCCCTAAGTGACCCACTGATCGGGCCCTACTGCTACTCTCCCTTTCTTCCCGTATCTTCAACTTTCTAACCTCTGTAGCCTGAGTGAATCCCACAATCTTCCATAATACTTATCTGAGTGTAAGGCCGCTGTAGAAGCCTCATTCACCACCAAAGGACTAAGAGCCTGAATGAATACTTCGACGATCTCACAAACTGAGGAGCATACTTGGACGATCTCACAAACTTCATGTGATACTCCCAAAAACTTATACTGCCCTGCTTGAGGGACTCAAACTCAGTGGCACGGGCTGCCATTGTCTTGGCAGGCAAGAAGTGGTCCATAAATGCATCTACAAACTCATCCCATCTAGCTGGAGGTCTTCCCTCCCCACTCCCACATCTTGAACCACGAATACACTGCTGCCCTCAACCTGTATGAAACTAACTCAACTTCCTCCATGTCATAAGCCTTCATCACTCAAATGGTCTTATACATTTCATCAATGAAATCATGCGGATCGGCCTCTAGGTCTGTGCTTGTGAACTCTGGAAGGGCCAACCGCAGAAACTGATTGACTCTGGAGTTGGTGGAATCTCTCTGTCCGCTGGAGGACGCAGGGGCATCATGATATCTCTGGGCCTGAGCGGCCACTAACTGGGTTAACATATGTATGGCTCCTCTAAGGTCCCCATCAGAAACCTCGGCATCGAAAGCTAGAACTGCATCAGGATAAGGAATATCGGCGGAGGGATAATAGCACCCTCTATTGCAACAGGAACATGAATACCTTGATCTGGAATAGATGGGCCAGGTAAATTCAAGACCGGGGAGTCACTCTCACCCATGGTATCATGTACATGGTCCACAACCATACTTGGGGTGGCATTTGCCCTAAGGCCAAGTGTAACTCTCTTCTTAGGTTCCTTTACTCAAAATTTCGGTACAGAGCACGAGTTAGACATAAATATTTCCACTTTTCATTCTCTGCACGATATATAATAACAAAGAAGAGGGTAATTTCCTAAATGTCTATGGAGGCCCCTACTTATAAATGTGGTCGACAACACACCGATAAGAAGGGCTTTAATAGACACGGCTCCGAGACATCCTAGGACTCTTTTAAAACCTTAGGCTCTGATACCAAGTTATAAATTTGCCTTTCCTATCCCACGTGTTACCCTATGTTTTAATTACTCATTAATCAAGTGAAATAGCCATTTATAATTTAAACACATTCTTATGAGATTTACATAACATACATGGTTACTTTGCGTGGTTTATAAGTTACACCGCCCAACATATAACATATATATTTACATAAGTTTATAACCCACATTTCCTATCTACAGAGCCTTTAAGGATACAAAAAGGTGACACAATACTTGCCGTAAACAAGGCTCCGACTATGCCTTATACAAATACCAAATAAGACTCCTGAAGAAAAGCGGCATGAGCCACGCAGGGCCCGGAGAGGAAAGGGGCTCCCCAAATCAGCTAACGGGAAGTGAATGAGTGCTACTGTCAGTGGACTGGAGTACCTACTATACAACCACCTACAATCATAACACGAATGTAGCGCCCCTGGCAAAAAATGATGTCAATACATTTGAATTGTACTGGTATGTATGAATAAAATTTACCCCAAGTAAAATCAATCAATGCACAGATAACAAACAGTAATAGAATCAACGATTAAATGCACATGAAAGGAACAATCAAAGCCAAACAAGTTTCACAATCTCTCATTTTCCCATTTCACATTATTTCATCACATCAATGATTTCACAATTTTCACATATTTTTATTTCAATAGTGATTTCGATCACTTTTCCACCTTATTACCTTGGCCACCCTTATTTTCTCGGCCACCCTTATCACCCCAACACACGAATTTATCATTTTATGTTGCGACGCATAACCCAATCCCACCGTACAATCCCATCTCGCACAATAACAATAATTCACAGTTCAAACACATGGTTTTAGGCCATCCAAAATATCATGCTACAACAACAATAACAATTTCACAATGAGTTTTCATCAACCTCAATACCATTTCCATCATATTCAACAACCTGTATACAATTTAAGTCGAAACAATAATTGCCCATGACAAGTCACACATGATATTACTACAGTTGTTTCAATTGCATCAATTACGACTTCTTTCCATCATTCATTACACAACCCTTACCACATTAACACATTGTTTGTTGCTATTTACTTACACCATTATATTGGAAAACTTAACGAATAACGTTCAAGGCATATTAATCACAAGAATTCACAAATAATCCACATAAGCAAGATACTTCATTGGTGATTAATGAAAATCCTTAATTACCAAAAAAAAGTAATACATACCAATCACTTGTACACCAAACAAGGTGACCTAACAAAGGTTAAAGTTAGCCATACATACCTGGAGTTGAATTTCCTTTTTAACTTCTGCTTTTAATTCACCAACAGCCTAGGACCGTCAATCTAGTTCACAAGTTAACACATATAACTTAGATTGAAGTTCACAAACACAACCCGAACTTAATTTGGTTATCAACCCCTCTTTTGCAAATCTTTATTTCTACCCAATTTCTCTTACTAGATTTTAGGTTTTAAAGAACATGCATGTGTATTTCAACTTATATTTTCAAGAATCAATGCATGAGAATCTCCCTTTTTGATTAAATATGAAAACCAATGAAAAAGGGTTGGAGATTTTACATGCAAGAATGGAGAGGAAGACAATTACTTGAAACTGCCCGGCCCAGGTGACTTTGAAGAATCAAATTGATGAAGGTAAGACTTTCTCTCTCAAGAATTCTCTCTTCCCTCTCTCTAGTTTCTTTAGAAAATATGTTAAAATGAGGGGCTGGGGTGTTATATTGAAGAAGGGGCCAGGTTTAAAAGTTAGAAAAATACGAGCCCAAGTCAGATTTGCGGTCGCACTTTTGGAAGTGGAAATGCAGTCCGCAAAATTGACCGGAAAAGTGTTCCAAAGCTCTGAAACTCAGTTTGGTTTTGCAGTAGAAATGTGGTCTGCATACCTCATTTGCAATCGCATAATGCACCACAAAACTGCATTTTTGCAAAATCCCAAGATAAATATGCGATGATTATGTGGTTTGTATATACGTTAACTGATCGCATACTGGACCGCATTTTGACCTCAATTTTAGCAAACAACCAGCTTATTTTACGGCAAAAATACGGTCCACATACTTGATTTGCAACCGCATTCTGGATCGCATAATAGCACTTTTCTAGAAAACTTTGATTCTTGATTTTTAAATGCTAGATCAGTAAAATTTTACATATTCCTAACACATATTCAAAACTTGGCTCTACGAGTTACTACTTTCTGAGTACAAGTTTTTCACGAGGCCTTACAGTAATAATGACCGTGGCCCGCATTTCTCCATATTTGAATCTAGAATAGGACCTATTTTGTGGACAACGTAAAACCTATCACATTCATGTAGCTTAAACTGTAGCCGCATAATTTTGATGCGGACTGTGTTTTTCAAGCAAAGCTTAACTTGCAGGGTTTCTGAACCTAGGAGTACACCCTCAGCCAAAATAACATCGCGACCGTGCCAGATATTCCGTAGTCGTGCTTTTTCATCACGGTCACCGATCACTGTTGTACCCAAAATGGCGTATTTGAATCTCACGTGTGCGGACCGCATATTTTTTTGCCACCTCAGTGATAGTACGCTGGTGTTGTCAGCGCTCAAGTCTAGCCTTGTATTTTTGCAGTTTTGACTCCTTCATGAGTTGATTATGGCATCTTTACCTCTTTTTGATCTAACCCTACATGAAATCACATTAAGTCAGTTTTCAGGAATACCTTTACACATTTTTGACCCAAAACCTAAGCAAAAGAAAGCTTATATTAGGTTAAAATCCATAGTTATCACAACCCTAGACCAGGAATTATGTTACTTCCACGTGTCTTTTAGGTCTAATCTCATCATTTGATGCAGTCTAGCTTTTTTCCTACCATCTTAAAATTATTAATATAATTTTAACTGCACAAAATAAAACTCATAATTGAGGGATACCTGACCGTGGGTATTTCCATTTCCATAGAAATTATACTTCTTCAGATGAACTACATTCCAACTCGAGGGTAGAACCTTTTCATTCATGGTTTCCAATTCGTATGCACCTTTTTCAGCGATACCTTGAACCTTGTAAGGTCCTTCCCAATTTGGACTCAGCTTTCCTACATTGGCTGCTCTTGTTGATTGAAAAACTTTCTTGAGTATGTAGTCCCCAATCTTGAAGTACCTAAGATGAGCTTTCCGATTGAAATATCGCTTAATAATCTGCTTCTGCGCAGCCATCCTTATCAAGGCTGTTTCTCTCCTATCTTCAAAAATTAGGATTTATTCGTATCTTTGCGTCATTTGACTCTTCGGTTGGGTCATGGTATCTTGTACTTGGTTCACCTATTTAACCTGGAATTAAGGCTTCAACACCACACACAAGTGAAAATGGCATATCTCTCGTACTTGTTTTTGCCATTGTTCGTTAAGCCCACAAAACTCCAGGTAATACTTCTGGCCACTTACCTTTTGACTCCTCTTGCCTTTTCTTCAAGTTATTAATAATAACTTTGTTTGTTGATTCATCTTGTCCATTGGCCATGGGATGATAAGGTATTGAAGAAATCTTTTTAATTGGTCAACTTTTAAAGAATTATGTGATTTTTGCATCTATGAATTGCGGGCCGTTATCACATGCGATTTCTTTTGGAACCCCAAACCGACATATGATGTTTTTCCAAATAAAGTCCCTCGCTTCCTTTTCACGCACATGTTTAAAGGCACCTACTTCTACCCACTTAGTGAAATAATCAGTGGGTACTAATAAAAATCGTACCTTTCCTTTCCTTGTGGTAGTGGAACCACGATATTCATCCCCACTTCATAAAAGGCCATGATGCAATAATTTGCTGGACGATGCTTGTTGTTACCATATCTTTGGCATTTATCACATTTCCACAATGTCCTTCTCTCATTATATACTCAGTCTGAAAAGGTTTGAGATACCTTATTAAAGGTCCACCGAACATTTTTCGATATAAATTGCCTCTATCCAAATAACAACGAGCAACTTTTGCATGAGTTTTCTTCTTATCATCAGGTAGGATTCTATAATGCAAAAATTTAACGATCTCTTTTCTCCAGTCCCAGTTTAGATTATTGAAATTTACCTCATTTTTGTCTTGGTCGGGTGCTGAATAAAACAAATGTATTACAGAAGCATTTTCTTCATTTGTTACTCCTGTAGCGGATGCAAGATTAGCCAACGCGTCTGCTTCGACATTTGTTTCCCTGGGTATATGTGTGATATTCCAAGATTGGCATTGTCTGACCAAATCTCGTGCGTTTTCCAAATATTGTTGCATCATCGCCTCTCTAGCTAATATAAGTCCCTTGCATTTAATTACCTACGAGCTGCGAGTTGCTTTTGATTGTAACTTGCTCTATTCCGAGCTCTCGTGCCAATTCTAAACCTGCAATAACAGCTTCATATTGTGCTTCATTATTAGTAATGGGATGACATTTTATGGACTTCCTTATAATTTCTCTTGAAGGTGGGATTAGGAAAATTCCTAAACCCACTCCTTTAACATTCCAGAAGCCATCAATGAACATGGTCAGAGTCCTGGATTGGACCCGTTAAATACTTGCAGTTCTTTTTGTGCTTCTATTACATCCCTATGCTAAATTCTGCTAGAACCTGTGAATTTATCCCAGTTCTAGGTTGATATATGATGTCATATTCACTTAATTCTACGATTACTTGGCTAATCTACCTGATAACTCTTGCTTATGAAAAATATTTCGTAAAAGGGTAGGGGGTCACTACAGAGATAGGGTGACATTGAAAATAAGGCCTTAATTTTCTGGAAGACATTATTAGTGCTAGCGTAAGTTTTTCTAAATGAGGATATCGAGTTTCAGCATCTAATAAATATTTGGTAACGTAATAAATTGGAGATTGTTTACCTTTATCTTCTCAAAGTAATACCGCACTTACCGCCACTTCTGACACACTAAGATATATAAGTAGCTTTTCACCGTCTTTAGGTTTAGCCAACAACGGTAGGTTTGACAAGTATGCCTTTAAATTTTTGAGCGCTTATTGGCATTCTTCAGTCCACTCGAATTGTCTTTCTTTTATCAATACTGAAAGGAACTTAAAACATTTCTCCGAAGATCTAGAAATAAATTTTCCCAATGCTGCTATCCTACCTTTCAATCTTTGTACTTCTTTTTTGCTCGTGATTATGTCCGGTATTTCTTCAATAACTTTAATATGCACTGGATTTGCTTCAATTCCACGGTTAGAAACAAGGAATCCTAAGAACATACCTAATGACATGCCAAATGCACACATTTTGGGATTTAACTTCATATTGAACTTGCGGCGAATCTCAAATGTGTCTAACAAATGTTGGATGTGATCCCTCGCCTGTATTTACTTGACTAACATGTCATCTATGTAGACTTCCATGATTTTTCCTAGGTACTCCTAGAACATTTTCATTACTAACCTCTGGTATGTGACTCCAGCATTCTTTAGACCGAAAGGCATGACTTTATAGCAATAAGTCCCCATTTCTGTAAGAGTAGAAGTTTTTTCCTCGTCTAAAGGATCCATTTTTATTTGTTTATACCATAATAAGCATCTAAAAAGCTTAGCAATTCATGTCCTCCAGTAGCATCGATTAGTTGATCCATGTGCGATAAAGGAAAAGAATCTTAAGTGAAGACTTAATTTAAATCAGTATAATCTACACAAACCCACCAATTACCATTCTTTTTAGGTAACACTACAGTATTAGCTAGCCAATTAGGATATTTTACCTCTTGGATAGACCCGATTTTTAAAAGCATCTGTACCTTTTCCCGAATCACCTGGTTTTTGAAGGATCCTTGCTTCCTTTTTTTACATGTGGATATGTTGGATATTCATTTAGCTTATGGGTCATCACCTCCAAAAGTATACCTGTCTCTCACAACTCAAAATCTAACTATGATCATGATGTCGCCTATCACGTTCCCAAAATATTACTACTAATTAATTATATGGATTTAATAAATCAATACCAAGATCTAAATACAACTAATATAAAAATATGGAAGCTATCCCAAACATCGGGGTATCACTAAGTCATGAGCATCTAATACTATGAACTAAGAGATATAACTGTCTAACTATCCAAAAGAAGAAATGACAAGAGGAGTAACAAGGTCCTGCGAATGGTAGAAGCTACCTTGGAGTCTTTAATTAAAGCCAGCCTAAACTCAAAGATCGCCGCGCTCTAACTCACCTGAACCTGCGCATAAAGTGCATGGTGTAGTATGAGTACAACTACCTGAGTAGTAACAACAATAACTAAGGAATTGAGCAGTAGTGACGAGCTATGTAAAAAGTCCAATTATTTATTTTCATAATATACAATAAACATGGATAAACAAGTAAATTCCATAAAACCAGCAAATACCATAAAGAAGTTAATAGGTAAATGCAGCAACAACAAAAGTAAATGCAACCTCACAGCAATGTTACTTCACCACTCATCACTCCCACTTAGCACTTAGCACTCTACACTCAACACTCAATGCTCAACACTCTGCTCTCTAGGGGTGTGTACAGACTTTGGAGGGGCTCCCAAAGCCCAAATGCTAAGCACGAACAACTCACGTGACATCATATTAATACTTGGATTCGCATGGTCAACTCACGTGCTATGCAGACAACTCACGCTCTATGGTATTAATACATGGACCCGTACGGTCAACTCATGTGCTATGCGGACAACTCACGTGCTATGGTATTAATATCCTCACAACCAGAACCTCGGCCTTACTCAATCATGTATCTCACTAGCCTCACCATCATCAACAAATAAGGGAACACAGACCACATCAAGTATCGCAACATATTAGCAAATAATAGAGACTGAGGTAAACATGTACAATAAATTCTATGACTGAGTACAAATAACGTGAGCATGAATAAAGCCTAAGCATGATCTCTAACATGAAGGCAAACAAGTTCAACAATAAGTAAACACATAACCACGGAGAACAGCTATTAGGCCTCGCAGCCTCACGGTACGGACCAAGTCTCAATACCTCGAGGTAGACACCCACACACCCGTCACCTAGCGTGGTTATCACCTCCAAACAATAACATGATATCAAATTCTCCAGTTTTATACCCTCAAAGCCAAAGTTAAAAATATTACTTACCTCAATAGTATAAATCCTACTCCGGGATGCCTTCATCTCTGGACTTGGTCTCCAAAAGCTCTGAATCTAACCATAATCAGATTAATACCATCAACATATACTAAAAAATCAAATTCCACAATAAAAACTATAAAATATACCAAAAATCCGAAACCGGCCAAAACCCGGCCTTCGGGCACACATCTCAAAATTAATAAAAAATGGTAAAATAATAATCCTTATCCTCTCCCGAGTCTAACCATATAAAATTCATCAAAATTGGACTTCGTTTTGTCCCTCAAATCCTCACTTAAAACTCTTCAAAACTCAAACTCCTTCAATTTCACTTTGGAATCATCAATCAAATCCCAAAAACGAAGATGGATTCATAATATATAATCAAAAATGAGTAGGGAAAACTTACCCCAATCCATATGGTGAAAACCGCCTCCAAAAGCGCCCAAATCCAAGCTCCCCAACTCAAAATATGACCGAATGAACAAATCCTAGTTTTATATATTTTTCTGCCAGCTATTCTGCCTTGTTTCTCATTCCAAACGATCTCGAAACTCATATTTTATGCCTCCAATAGATTCCTTGTGCAATTCTTGGCAAGTTAGGCTTTTGAATCATTCAATGTGACCTTATAATGAATGAGATATGTAGGTTTTAATTTATGCAAATAGTGCAGATGTTTAAATACGCCGTCAGTGACAATTTTGTAATTAATCTGACTATCTAATTCTTAGTAAAATGATCACAAAATCTTCATAAGATATCCAAATTTGATGTTTCTTTTTTCTACGGGTCATAATTATGATACAGATATAATGCTTCAATCGAAAAAGAAACCGGAGCTCTTTTATTCAATATGATATTATTCATGCTTGAAGAGACGATATCGAAACATAAGAAAAACGATCGCAACACAACCCAAACCTATTCAAAAACTCACCCAAGGTCCACGAGACGTGAACCAATAATAACCAGTATATGTCATTATCCGAACTTAGTCGAACCACCAGAACACCCAAAACAATACTAAAACATCAAATCAACATCTAATTCAAGTCTAAGAACTTCTAGACTTCCAACTTTCGCCAATCAAGCCTAATTCTACCACAGACCTCGAAATTATATTTCGGACACACATCTAAATCTAAAATTACCCAATGAAGCTAATCAAATGATAAAAATCCAAATATGAATTAATTTACTCATAAGTTAAGTTCCGATTTTCTTTTCTAACTTAGCTTTCTAACTAAGAGACTCAGTGTTCATTTCAATCCAAAACTACTTTGAACCCAAACCTACCAACTCGGTACAACTCAACACAACCAAACAACATATAATAAGCATAGATGCGGAAAATGAGGCTATAACTCTCAGAACGAAAGTTCGGGTCGTCACATCCTCCCCTTCTTGAATAAATGTTTGTCCTCGAACGAGTCAAAAAAAATACCCGGAGTCTTAAATAGGTGAAACCTTCAGCAATACCTTCTTGTCTCATTCAAATCATATGAACTCATCTCGCGATCACATCATACTCATCACGTATCCATCCAACCACCATTTCCACTAATAGGGACACTACCGGACATATAGGTCCACAAGCACGCACACAATCAACACCTCAGTGCCCAATCTACAAACAAAATTCGGCCTTAAGCCCTCCAGACAGATCCTACATCAACACACAAAAATCACATGTCGCAGCTCATCCAGGGAATCAAAATCCGTTGATGCACAACTGATACCAAGCGCTCATGTGCACATATGAATGCATGGAAGGAATTCAAAGAGTTACACTTTAAGCTGAATCAATGCATCACGATAATAATTTAAGAATGTGAAAGTTTTCCTAAATGTTCTGCAACCTCTCGAAGTTAAGTACAAGCATCTCCGTATCGATCTCTACTAAACCCTCTTATAACACTTATGACTCGCGTTACCTATATAACCTAGGCTCTGATACAAACTTGTCATGACCCAAAATCTAACCATGGTCGTGATGGCACCTATCCTGTTACAAGGCAAGCCTATTTCACAAAATATTACTACTAGTTAATTTTAAAGATTTAATAAAATAATACTAACATTTAAATTTCTCATAAACTAAATCAACTCTAAACATAATTAATATAAAATATGGAAACTAGCCCCAAACATCGGGGTGTCACTAAGTGATGAGCGTCTAAAACTATAAACTAAGAAATATAACTATCTAGTTGTCCAAAAGAAGAAATGACAAGAGGAGTAACAAGGTCTTGTGGACACTAGCAGCTATGTTGCAGTCTTTAATTAAACCCGGTCTGAACTCAACGATCGTTGCAATCTAACTCACCTGGATCTACACATAAAGTGCAGGGTATAGTATGAGTACAACCACCTCAGTAATAACAGAAATAACCAAGGAACTAAGCAATAGTAACGAGCTAAGTAAAACAGTACAATTATTTATTTTCATAATTTATAATAAACAGCTAAATTCCATAAAACCAACAAATACCACAAGGAAGTTAACATGTAAATGCAGTACAACAAAAGTAAATGATACCTCATAGCAATGACACTCCATCACTCAGCTTGCACTTAGCACTCCATACTCAACACTCAATGCTCAACACTCTACACTCACTGGGTATATGTACAGACTCCAGAGGGGCTCCCAAAGCCCAAGCGCTAAGCACGAACAACTCACGTGCCATCATATCAATACCTGGATCCACGCAGTCAACTCACATGCTACGTGAACAACTCACGCACTATGGTATCAATACCTGGGCCGGCACGGTCAACTCACGTGATATGCGGACAACTCATGCGCTATGTTATTAATATCCTCACAACCAAGACCTTGGTCTTACTCAATCAGGTACCTCACTAGCCTCACCATCATCAACAAATAAGGGAACACAACCCACATCAAGTATCACAACACATTAGCAAATAATAGAGACTGAGGTAAACATGTACAATAATTTCTATGACCGAGTACAAATAATGTATGCATGAATAAATCCTAAGAATTATCTCTAACATGAAGGCAAACAAGTTCGACAACAAGTAAACACATAACCACAGATAATAGCTATTAGGCCTCGTAGCCTCATGGGACGGACCAAGTCTCAATAACTCACACGCCCGTTACCTGGCGTGGTTATCACTTTCAAACAATAACATGATATCAAACTCTCCAGGTTTATACCCTCTAAGCCAAAGTTAAAACTGTTACTTACCTCAATAGCGTAAATCCTACTCCCGGATACCCTTATCTTTGGACTCGATCTCCAAAATCTCAAAATCTAACCACAATCAGATTAATACCATCAACATATACTAAAGAATCGAATTCCACCCACATCTCAGAATTAGTCAAAAAAAGGCAGAATAATTATCCTCATCCTCTTCCGAGTCTAACCATATATAATTCTCCAAAATCGGACTTTGTTTAGGCTCTCAAATCCTCACTTAAAACTCTCTATAACTCAAACTCTAACTCCCTTAATTTCACTTTGGAATTATTAATTAAATCCCAAAAATGAAGATAGATTCATAATATATAATCAAAATAGTGTAGATAAAACTTACCCCAATCCATATGGTGAATATCGCCTCCAAAACCGCCCAAATCCGAGCTCCCCAACTCAAAATGACCGAAGGAACAAACCCTAGTTTTATATATTTTTCTGCCAGCTATTCTGCCCGGTTTCTCATTCCAAACAATCTCGAAACTCATATTTTATGTCTCAATAGATTCCTTGTGCAATTCTAGTCAAGTTAGGATTTTGAATCACTCAATGTGACCTTATAATGAATGAGATATGTAGGTTTTAATTTTTGCAAATAGTGCAGGTTTTTAAATACACCGTCAGTGGTAGTTTTGTAATTAATCTGAAGAATCTAATAACCTAATTCTTAGTAAAATGACAATAAAATACTCATACGATGTCCAAATTTGGCGACTCTTTTTTCTACGGGCCCGTAATTACGATACGGATCTAATGCTTTAATCAAAAAAGAAACCGGAGATCATTTTTTTAATATGATATCATTTATGATTGAAGAAACGATGTCAAAACATAAGAAAAACGAGCACAACACAACCCAAACCTATTCAAAAACTTACTCGAGGCCCACGGGATCTCAACCAATAATTCCAACAAGTCATATATCTCTATACGAACTTAGTTTAACCTCCAGAACAACCAAAATAACCCCAAAACACCAAATCAACCTCGAATTCAAGCCTAAGAACTTCTAAATTTCCAACTTTTGCCATTCAAGTCTAATTCTACAACGGATCTCCAAATTATATTTCGGACACACACCTAAGTCTAAAAATCACCCAACTAATCTAATCGAGTCATAAAAGTCCAAATCTGAATTCATTTACTCATAAGTCAAATTCCGATTGACGTTTCTAACTTCGCTTTCTAACTAAGATACTAAGTGTTCATTTCACTCCAAAACTTCTCTGAACCCAAACCTACAACTCGATACAACTCAACATAGCTGAACAACACGTAATAAGCATAGATGGGGAAAATGAGGCTATAACTCTCAGAATGAATGACCGAGTCGTTACACTATCATATCTAAATGCGACCAAGCAAAGCTATCTGTGTTAGCTTATAAAATTTTAATTAACTTACATTTCAACTCTAGGCTCAGTTTGGTTTCGATGTAAACTTTTTTGTTTGGCCAATGTATAAGCAACACCACAGCTTCAAGTTCCTCCATTATGTTTTGATATTTTCATTTTCTTTAGACTCTTGAATAGTTCTGGCCTTGAGTCTACATCCGTTTGTCCACCTTCAGTTGAGGTTTTTGTTGCTAAATCCTCAACTGAATTTCGTAATTGCTATTTTTTGTCTGCAACGTGATTTTTTACGCTTGAATTTGCCACTAAGTTAATTCTTCGGGAAGCCTGTTGATCACCACAGATTTATCTTATTTCCATTATAAAGAGAAGTTGATAACCTGATGTAAAGTATATGGAACATCATCTATCTCATGAATCCAAGGTCTGCCAAAGATCATGTGTAGGCCATGTCCATAGCTATCACTTGAAAATTGGTATTTTTGACTACTCTTTCTGCAAATGTGGTGAGCACTATCTCCCATTTGGTAACAATCTTGAGTTGTTAAATCCAGACAAGGTGCATGCTTTAGGTACCATGTGTCATCAGCTTGCATCTCGTTTACCACTCTTAAAGAATGATAATTACAGAGATACCCGGATCAATCAAAACTCATTTTGCGTTAGTATCATGTTACAAATAAAGATATTACTAAGGCATCATTGTGAGGAATCAACATACCATCTGCGTCTGCATAATCAAATGTTATACTGTCTTCTTCCAAAACTTGGCGAACTCGCTTCCTGTGGGTGACTGTGATTTTTGGCACCTTCTTTGCAGCTGTAAAAGTTATGCCATAGACCTACTCCCCTATGCTTATGACATTAACTGTTCTTTGGCGATAAAGGTTTTGGTGGCTTATGCCTATTCTCATATATGCTTGCTTACCCTTCTCACTAAACAATTCGGTTAGGTAACCTTGTTTCAATAAGTGCTCTACTTCACCTTGTAACAATCTGCAATATGTTGTTTTATGGCCGTGATCATTGTGAAATTCTCACCAGAAATTTGGGTTTCTTCTGTTGGGGTTCGATCTCATTTCTTTCAGCCAGCGCACCTTATATCCCATGCTTCATAAAACAGATACCAACTCAAATGTTCAAACATTGAAATTGTAACCGCCAATCTTTACTTTTGAAATTCTATTGTTATCTCGTGTGTCTCACTCTTTTCCATACTTTGATGATGAACCCGAATCTCTATCCCTAGATCTGGAATCATACCTCGGGTTCTCCTGTTTTGAAATGAATCCCTCCTGCTAGCCCCGTGTATGGTTTATTCCTGTTCTTACCTGACCTTTTTCAGTTTCTGGTCGCCTCGATCTTACTCTTTCATCTCCCTGTGACTAAGTGATAATATCCTCATATATCAACAACTTTGTGCTATACATGTAATAAACATCATTCCAAGTTGTTGCAGGGAATTCTCGTAAGTCTCCTCGTGGCTTCTGATCTCTTCTTATTTAAATTACTTGCAAATTCCATAGCCGCCCAATTGTCAGGTAAGCGTGGTAGCATCATTCTTTCAGGCTAGAATCTACTCAAAAATTCCCTGAGTAACTCTGTATCTCCTTGTTTTATTTTGAGGATGTCTTCCATCATATTCTCAATTCTCCCGGGTATCTTTTATAAACGAATTTGCAAGTCCACCGAAATAATCAATAGAGTTTTTAGGTGAAAGAAAATACCATGTTAGTGCTCCTCTTGTGAGTGTTTCACAAAATATTTTGACCAACACTGACTCAATCTCTTGCTTAGTCAAATCGTTGCATTTTACACAGTTAAAAACACGGTTATATGACCTCGTGGATCAGTTATCCTATCATACTTTGGGATATCAGACATCTTGAACTTTTTTAGAATAGGAAAAGGTGCAGCATATGGCTTCCAAGGTTGTTGAGAATATTTATCCATGTCCACTAATTTGATTATAGGTGGAAAACAAGGTATCACCTCTATGCGATCGTTCTGCTCCTTGAGTTGTTTTTTCAAAGTTAGTACTAAACTTTATAAATCATAATCAATCGGAATACCTGACCTTCCATCACGAGATTCGCTAGGAGTTCCTCCACTGCCCGAATTGGCATGTCCGGAGCGTGGATTTTCTATGGTTGCGGTGTTATTCAGAGGTGGAGTCAGTTGTACAGTTGGTAACCCACTAACAAAAGCTTGAGAGTATTGTTGACATTTTCTGCAATTGAATGCTTCAATGCTTCATCGATAGGTTGATCATCCCATGTTGGTCATTAACTTCTGACTCAGATTTGTCAGGTGTCCCTTCTCGGGATTATCGAGGAGAGCTTCGGGTGAAGGGACTGGAGTTCCATCCCCTTGTTGATTTTGATGATTCAACTGGTGTTGCTGATTTTATTGGTTTTGTAGGTTTTGTTGGTTATCGTCATTGACGTTCGACATGATTTATTGACAGAAGAATAGATTTAGAAAGTGAAAAGATTATCAGATTTTCGGTAACGGAATCAACTTGTTTAACCCGAAAATAGGAATTTCGGTCAAATCTTAATTTTAGAAGTACTCAGGCTAATGATATCAAAAAAATTAATATTCTTACTGTAGATGAGGATGGCAAAGTAATCAGTGTAAATCAAAAGTAAATAATTGTATTCCAATAGTAATAAAAAGTGTGTCTATACAAATGACATTTCTATTCCTTGTATATGCATCTCTAACTACAATATCTTTTTCCCCTTTATGATCGAATTATTATGAACATTAGTGACATTAATGAAATATTATAATTAGTAACTGTAACTGTTTCGTAAAGATTCTGTAACGTTTGTAATCATCCATGCTCATTAATTTAAGACCAATGAATCTATCCTTTTTATTGTCTTGGTTCATTCCATCGGTGCCAATTCAAATTAAATAGACTCAAGCAACCGTTTCTTTTCGTCTCTTAGATGTTTTGCTCGTACCTATTAAGACTCACATTTTTTAAATACTCATCTCTAACTGTCACTTTTCTAGTGATCCACGTCTTGCCATGTCAGTCACACAATTAATTTTATGTGTAATATTTTATTTTCCCAATACACTCCCTTTCATCTTGAAGTTAACCTCGATCGATAAAAAGTGAAAAAGATATAATTTCAAGGAACAATTTCACTTAGAATCACTTCGACGTACCACATAACGCAAATTGTCTCATATTCCAAATCTTTACACGGTTTAGCTTAATGTGTACATGACTTGAAAAAAAAAATTATTGGAAGCTAAATGATTTAGTTGTTTGGAGCTTTTGCTTTGCATTTCTCCTACTTTTTTTTTTTTTGTAAAAATAGTAGTTGATTGTATGAAAAAATTATATTTTTTAAAATCTTGGCCTATTATTTTTTTGGGCCCCGGATTTGCAAAATTATAACTGCATCACCTAATTGCAATGTATGCGTGTGCTTGTAAGAAAATTGAAGAACAGAAAATTAAAGAATAGAAGTCCACCATTGAAGGCCACTTAAAGATTTGTTTTCGATAATAAGATTTTTCGAGTTTGTTAGTTGTTTGAATTCGGTATTGTTCCAATTGATTAAAAATATCATGAGGAGTTTAAAATTAAAATTTGAAGTGATTTGGAGTAGATTTAAGCAAGACTTGAGTTAAATATCATAAAAGATGCGAGATAGAAGACGAGGTCCGTTTTTGTATGCTGATGTATAATAGTTTATAAATACCTCTTATATATTATTATACACTTTGATACACCTTTATACAAATATCTGTAGACGAACTTCTTCCACGATTTGCAATTGTAACTTTTATCCAAAACCATTCCTAATCTTCATTAAATGACTTCAAAATTTGTATACAATTTTGTTATGCTATTTCTAACAAGTCTAAAGGACACCACTCCCAATTCTCACAAAACCAGATTTGAAATTTAAATAAACTTATTTAAGCTAATTCAACAATGTGTACCTACCTATATCTATACCTTTATTAAATGACTTTAATACAACCTCCTTATACTATTTGTAACAAGTTTAAATAATATCCACTCCAAATTTCTAACAAAATCATATTTAAAATTTGAACTCACTTATTTAAGCATGTTCAACAATGATGAATTATCTTAAAATTCTAATTTTTCACCACCCAATCGTATTTGATTTATTGAACTAATATTTGAATCACAATTACAGATTCGAAAATTAAATTAAAAGTTTGAGCATTTTTAAAAAGGGTTGGATAATAATTTCCAAAACTTATTTGGAGTTGAATCTTAGCCTATTATTTTTTGAGCTACAGTTTTACAAAGTTAGATATAGACCATTTAGTTATAATTTATGCGTGTGAGTTGTATTTATATGTAATTCCTCCTAATTTAAATGGTAAAATACTCGTTTCAGACACATGTGAACCCAATTAGGCCTTAAGCTAGATAATTAAATAAAAATTGGGGTAACATTTTGGCGAAAATAAAACGCGTTAATTCTTTATTTGCAAATCGAATAGAACATGCATAAATCGACTCCACCAACTAAAAAAGGTAACTTTCAACCGATCTTTGCAGATCTCCTCCATTTGTTGCATAGATATTTCTGTAAAATAGTTTCAATGTATTTAAAGACAAAAGGAAATATATGGACCACACAGAAAATTTTATTCGAGATAGTAAAGATCCATGCAATTTCACCTTTATACGAATTTGTAGAACGAATAAATTAGACAATATATATAGGCACACATCTATTAGAAAATGCTGGCAAAGCAATGCGACACCATTTGAAGCAAGGATAAATACAAAATTGACCGATGAGCCGAAATTACTTGCATTCACTAGCCAAAAGATATATAAAAATATGTATACTATTTTTATACATATTTGGGGAGGAGAATTGGGAAACCCCCAACTTTCATATTTTCCCCAAATTAGCAAGTATTAGTACTATTCATATATCTGTTGCTTCATTTCTGGATACTTTGAGGTCTGATTTTTTTTTTTCAAAGGTAAAACATTAAAAAGGACAAATAATTAATCAGCATTCTCTTATTAACATCTCAGCGGATTCCACACATAAACTTGTATTCACTATTTGCTGGAGAAATTAAAGAGTCCTCGGAGCAATAAACGTTTTTTAAAACGCTCATACATGCTTAGTTATTTTCTTGTTTAACAGCTGTTGTGAATTGCAGTATTTACACTTCTAATATGGTTATATTAAGCAAACACATGGGATAAATTCAACAAAGATGAGCAAAAAATGGTTCTTTGCATGTGGGCTTGGCCCATTTGTCCCCAATTGATGGGATCATTCACATGTAAGGAAGTCTCATATATATGTATATATATATATATATACCGTCTTATAATTTTGAGGGTCACCATTAGCGTAGCCAAGAATTTATCAAGGATATTCAAATATTAAACAACTTAATAATTTTTTTCCCGATAAATGGCATACCAAATTTTTTAGTTCAAACTACGCACATTTAGCTAAACAATAACAAAAAGATAGACCACATATGGTGGTCTCTATTTAGTTTTGACAAATAAAATGGGAAGCACTTTGAACGTGTTAACAATACTTTGAACACTCTGATACACTGGACTGTCTCACTCAACAAAGTTAAGAGTGTTTAAAATATAATATATAAATATGTAAAGTAGTATTTAACTTATATACAAGATATATATTGCGTTCATGCCTAATTACCTTATTGCTGCTACTATCTATTTATTGGTTCATATTTACTTCTTTCGAGCCGAGAGCCTTTTGGAAATATCGTTTTTACTGTCATTAGGTAGGGATATAGGCTTGCATACATTTACTCTCCTAGACAGTAGCGTACGCAGGATTTTACATAAGTGGTGTCACTATTTCTAGTAAAAATGTTGTAACAGTCAAAAAAATTTATGTGGATCCAAGGGAGTTAGAACAGAAGATCTCTTATATAATACTTGAAGCTAACAACCACTAGACTACTAAGATGTTTTGTTGCAAGTGGTGTCACTTTTAATAGTTTTATCTTGTATTTCTGTTTTATTTTATTACTTATATATATAAATAGTAAAACATTTCGACGAAGCGGTGTCCCGTGACACTGCTTACCACCATATAAATTCGCCCCTTGCTCCCAGATCATATTTGTGTGATTTCACTAAGCATATTGTTGTTTTTATAATTTTTCGGTGAAGGGCCTCTACTTGACCACCATTGGCATATGGTGTCTGCGCCATTGCCCCCTCTACCAAGTTTCATAATGATCAAGTTTATTATCATTTGATTCAATTGATTTCAGAAAGATTCCATGCTAATTTATCATCTCACTCCCTGTTTAACCCAAAAATAGAATTTTTGATCAAGGTCAATATCAAGAAGAAATCGGGTTACTGATAACCAAGATTTACTCACTTTCTCAATAAATTAAAGATTAAAACTAATAATGAATATAATTGACAAGGAAAGAGAATACGAAATAGATCGATAATCACTTCTCAGTTTGAACCAAATGAAAAAAATAAAGAATAATTACCTATATTTCAATAATAATTAGATGCCATTACAAATGAAGGCTAAGTTCTTATATAGGAGTATAATATTATAAAGCATTTCATATTTAATTTGGGCTTGTTAATGAAATTAATTGACTTGATTACCCATTACCATTATAATTGTAACGAAAGCATTCGTGACTGAGGATTTCCCGTAAACACGATTATTATCGATTTTTCTTCCTTATTTATGCCAGATTTGTGCATCTTCCTTCTTTAACGGTCTTTATGCATTCCGCTCCTATTTTTTCTTTCCCAGCTGTTAGAGCCAGTTCTTTTCCCAGAGAAATTCCGGGGGTGTTTCTTCCGTGCCTTTTTGAGTTTTTTAACTTAACTAATTAGGAATGCCATCTGTCACTTTAGCCATGTATTACTAGATTAGGCCGATCACAATGCCATTATTAATTAGTAATAAAAGAGGTATCAAATATTTACTTCAACAACTTTCATAGTTGCACTAGCATAAGCAGAAGGAGAAACACTACTGGAAAGAACATATCTCAGATTTTCATAAAGATGTTATCCAAGTTATTCAAAAGGAAGTCGATAAAGATACATCCCGTGCTCTTAGTGCTAGCTCTTTATGCCTGGCACTGAAGAGAAAAGATCAGATGCGCCAACTCTACTCTTTGCATATTTTCATGAATCATTGGACAATGTTTGCAACGTGAATCGAGGCTAGGATCCAATGTCATGTCTTTTGCTCCACCAATATAGATAACCCCTCACTTTCTGAATATTCTCAAGTAAATATTCGGGAAATGATAAGTATTTATGGCGGAAATTCTTTACTGCCGCTTCTCGCGTAACATAATGCCTTTTCAAGAATTAATTTGATATACGTAACGTCCATTTAATATTCAAGACACGTGTCCCCCTTGATTGGTTGTATGAATTTCAATGTTTTAGGGCTTTTTTAAGGCTGCATCTGTCACGTAGTTACAGTTATATTATGGCAGTTCATAATAATCAATTTTGATGATAATTACTTCCCCTTATAAATACTTTATTATTTCTTACTTTTTGAAAATCTCTCTTCTTTGTGTTCGCTACTTGTCGGATTTGATTTACACTCCTTTTACTTTCTGTTATTTACTTCACCTTTATTCTCCAAGATTATTTCGTGAAGGTATCTTTTCACTCATGGCTAGAAGTAAAAGGGTTTTAGTCAGCCCCGAGAATGACTGTGATCGTGACTGGTATGCCCGATTTGTTGCTGCCCCCACTAGAGAATTAGTTGGTGATGAAAATATGCCTTTTCCTTAAAAATGGTACTTTGCACGTGAGTGTTTCTTTTATTTATCTTTGATGTATTGAGTTTCTTTTCATGATTGTATACTCGTTTTTTCATCAACCATGAAATTTTTCGAAGAAATTCCTGACTTTCGTGCTTGGGTAGAAAAAATATTGAATGTTGCTCCCATGGATAAAAGATCTTGAAAATTTCTTTCACAAAATTCAGATGGAAAGTAAAACGATACCTTTTATTCTCGTGGTTTCTTTTCCAATTTGCTAGTTCTTTTCTTTTAACTCATATAACTTTTTCCCTCCCCTTTTATAATTAGGGTTTGCCATTGGTATCAACACCGCATCTGTTCCCACAGTTAGACTTTCTATAAGTTCTGCACAAGAGCGGATTTTGAGCCGTTTCTTTCTCCAAGAGGAAAACTTTTTAAGCCCGTAGGTCTGATGATAAAGAGGATAGCGTAGAAAGATCCTTAGTGAGAAAATTGCGTGTTATATGGCGCGTGATTTCAGATGATGAAGGCCATGTCTCTCAAGATCCCCCTTCAAGTTCAATCCCTTTTAGTCTCGTTGATGAGCCAGAGAATTTCCCATTTGATTTTTCTGATGAAGACGTTGGTAACTTAGATAACATCTCCTTTGAGTCCTATTTAAAAGCTATTTGCCCATGGCTTTGAGGGTGAAGAAAGACTCGAGCCTATTTCCGAAGAGCTTCCACTTGCTTCTCTTCCATTATTGTCAGTTACACCTACTGATATACCTCATGTTTCTTTTCCTGAAGTTACCCTAGCTATTTCCCCTCGTGTAGAAGTTAAGCCTTCTAGCGGTAAAAAGTATATGAAAATCTTTTTGATTGAAATCTCCGATGGTGAGAATTTGTTGAAAACATCTGGTCAAACTGATGTGTGGTTAAAACAATTGCTAGGACCCCTAAAAAAGAAAAAGTTAGAGAGTCACAGTTCTTTGACTCTAATGAATGATGATCGTTCAATCTTCTCTCAAGGTATATCTTGTATTACTTATTTCTATATCCTTCTTTTCTCATTTATAATCCTCTTATTTTTTCTTTTTATAGATCAATTTGACTGGTCCAGAGCTTATGTGTTACGCCCTATATTTTCGTACATGACAATACATCGTAAGACAATTGATTTAAGTTTAGAAACGAGATCATTTTGAACGGATATAAAGTAAATTAATCATGTTACCTCTTGAGGTTAAAATCTTTAAGATCATGGATAAAAAGTACTAATAGCGTTGGAAGGCTTAGAAGCTACACAAATTAAAGAAAATAAGTTTCGTCGAAAGTCGACAAGTTGGAAATGTTATAACATGTAATTTTGGAGTGAGACTGGGGTGATTAACATGATAAAGAGATTATATCATGAGTTATTTTAGTCGCATGATAGTCTTGTGTTATGTTTTGAAGTCAAGCGAGTTGTAGAACAAAGTTGGCAAAAGTCTTCACAAGTTACATTTATAAATGTGTTGAAAATTAGATTGAATGTATCTGAGCTTTTCTCCCTATGTACTTTGAATTATGGGGTGATCAACCTACAAAATTAAATATATATGAGTCTAGTTTCTAACTTGTAAAATATTTTATCGATACGACATTGTAGTATAGAGATATTCGCGTTTTTGTGAGACTATACAAGTAGCTCCCATTGGGACCTACTTTGGCGGTGGTCGACCTACTTCACTTTGAAAATGGTTAGATGACATTTATTTCTTATTTTATGACCCAACATCGTCCCTATACTCCTCCTAACCCCCCAAATAGGTACCATAAAGGTCTGCAATGGAATCCAAGTGATTACACCATATTTCAACATCAAAAGTTAGTTCTAGTGAAAAACAACTCCTTATTGAGGTTGTGTTATCATTGAGGATAGTTGTAGGCTGTGTTTGGCTGAAATGTCAAGTGTTTGATGATGTTTTGGGTATGTATAATACTATACTACATGTTCTTGAAGTTTTTTGTATGTTGGTTGCATTATTTGAGCAAGATACTACAAGAGAAGACTTGAAATATCTTGAGATGCTATTGTTCTTAATGGGCTGGTTTGGAAAGGTAGTTTCCATGAACTTTAAATGCTTGGAAACCTTGGAAAGTGACTTTTTTATGCTGTTATTTTCATGAATAAATTGTCTGTATATCGAACTTGTTGTTCGTATTGTGAATAGAAGAAAAAGGTCAACATAACAATGAAAAGTTATACTTGTTATTGTTGTTGTTGTTAGATTGTTGAGCTATTTTAGTGTAGATTAGGTGATTAATAGGAGGTTGAAAGTCCTCCCATTGTACTTAACATCATTTTGGACACGTTGTTAAGTTAATGAATTAATGAATTTGAGGTTAAAGAGTTCGAAAGAGATTCAATATGAGTTTACCATTCATCGTGTTAAATAGTAGTTTCATTGGTGATGTTTTTGCACTTGTTGTTGTGTATCTTGATTTGTGTTGTGGTGATGAAAGTATATAGATGATGATTGAATGAGTTTTTATTGGTTTAAGGACTTGGAAAAGCAGAAAAACAAAGGAGATGTTGCCTATTTTTAATATAAAATAAGCTTGTTGTTCACTGTACGATAGTTGCATCTTTCATATCTTAACGATAGCATTATTATCGTTGTAGTAGATTGAAGTGCGACGAGATAAGTTCAACATGATTATTGGATAGATTGTGATAATGTATGTTAATGTTATCCCTTCTTTCCTTTTGGATTGATCCATATGATACACGAAATGAGCAAACACTAAACTTTCATAAATGATACTATTCATAGAAGTACTAGGGGTGCCTATTTTCTTGATTCCACATGTGTCCTGTTATTATATCGTCCGTTCATGGGTCTCAGAAAATGCGTAAGTTCATAAAGTTATCTGAAGGCATAATGATCTTATGCATTCTGAGAGATCTTATTGACTTACTTCATTATGCATTGCATTCATTTAAACATGTACATTAACCCATAACAAGATGGCATAATATACGCGTATGATATATGTATATGAGGTATAAAAAAAGATTACAGTGTTATATATGCACTACCACTTGATCAGCTGGTATACGTTGATGATTTCGTCCACATAGGCTGAGGTGATATGATGAGATTACTTATAGGATTGACGATGTTATGTACGCATATACATATGCATGATATAACATTTATACACATATGCATAGCATTATAAATGTTTCATGATTCATAGAGCTATTCAAACTTATAGGTTGATTTCGATACTCCATGTTTCTTTTATGTCTTTTATATACTGATTTCATGCCTTACATAGTTGGTACTTTGTTTGTAGTGACGTCCTTTTTAGATGGGGACGTTGGTTGATGATAACTAGGGATTCTAGTGCATTTTACACTCCTTTTTACTTGAGTTTTGATTAAAAATATATACAAATAGTCCCAAAGGCTTACATGTTGTGCTTTGTTGTAGGATTTGGTAAAAGAAATTTGACAAGTAGTCAAACCATCTCAAAAAGGAGTGAAACTTGCACAAGTACCAAGAACAAATCAAAGAACAGTTGCAACAGACCCACTGAGACCGCAATCCATTTAGTGCAGTCCGTAGTGAGGGGATTCAATGAGGTGCAAATTTTGGAAACTCAAGCACTGCAGCGGCAAGCCATTTTATGCGGACCGCTATAGCCTTACCACGGCCACAAACCATTATGCGGTCCGCGGAGAAGAGATTCAGAGAGTTTGGAAATTTTGAGATTGAAGCCAGTGCGATCCTCAAGCCATTTTTTGCGGATCGCAGTAAATCCACCACGGTCGCGGAGAATTTTATGCGGTACACAATAGCAAGATTTAGAGACCCAAAAAATCAAGCTAAAAAGAATCATCGCGGTCGCGATGCATTTTACGCAGTCCGTGATCCCTCCTCATGGGTATTTTTATCCATGAAATTTGGCCTGGTATAAATACTACTTTTTTATATTTTTAGGATATCTAACATTTAGCTGAGCACGTGAATGGCTATCCTTGACTATTTTGAGTTATTTGATAGTGGGTTTATCATTGAATCTTCAATTATTAGCTTGTAATCAAATTATATGGGTTATTCTTCATCTAATTGTCAGTTTATTCCATTATTATGAGTAACTAGAACCATTACCTAGGGTTGTGGTCCAACCCTAGTATGGGTATTTGATGGGTCTTGAGTTTTAAGGCTTAAATGTTTATGTTTGATATTTGGACTAATTTGTATTTTCCATGTTGAAATAGTGGTTGCAAATACTAATTTGTGCCTTTTTGACTTAGGCTCTTCTTGAGAAAGAAAGCTTGAGTCTAGGAAAATTAGTCCAACAAGAAATTGAGGCGTATTCAAAAGATTGATAGTCCCAATTAAAGGGTTAAACCTAGAGATAGTAATAAGCGACTTGAACCTATATTGCTCGCAAAATTTCGATACACAAGTGGTCTTGAGAAAGTCAATTAGGGCAAAATCACTCAAACTACTGAGAGGTAGAGAGTGAGTAGTTCCATGCGTTGGTTATATTGTAATCCCCAACATAACAACTTTGACTTAGATTTTAGATCCCGCTACGTATTCACTTAGGCGAGAGTCACTTCCCCAGTGCCTTCATAACTATTCAAAAAACCTTACAAGTATTTTACTCTTAGCTTAATTTAGCATCTTATTATTATTATAAGAATTAGAATTAACAACTGAACAACTATGACTGGAAGTGTAATTGAGAGCACTACGCATTGCTAATTTAGATAGGAATCCAAATCCCAACCAATTCTAGCTCCTTGTGGATTCGATCCCGACTATCTCGGGTAAAAGATGCTTCGACAATGATTGCCACTTTGTAGTGGTGTAGGCTTGGCATCGATCACTTTTTGGCGCCATTACCGGGGAGCTAATGGTTTTGGCTATCTATCTAAATAGTTTTGTGTATTATTTTTCTTTCCTTCTATGTTACTAATTTTTGAGTGAAACGAATTCAGGTATAGAATAGTAGGAAAGAACGCAACTCTTGGAGATCTTCTGTCGGGGGAGTAGGTAGATGACAATATTGATGACGAGGTTCCTATAGTAACTCAAGCTCAAAGGAGAGGCTACCAGGCCAATGATAATGTTCCAGACCATCCCTCTCCACCTCCAAGAGTGGCTCCTCGAGTGATTTCTAACTAAGGATATGCAAGTGCAATTGTCCCACCCCGGATCAGGGCACACAATTTTTAAATTACCAACGTAATGCTGATCTTGTTGGAGCAGCGAGGATATTTCACGGGTGCTCTCGATCAAAATGCTTACAAGAACCTTGAAGGTTTTGTTGATACATGTTGGGCGAGCAAGAAAAAGATCGTTTATGAGGATGCCTTGCGGTTGATATTATTCACTTTCTCTCTTCAAGGGAAGGCATTCGATTATCTGGAGAGACTCTCCAACCACTCCATCCATACATGAGATGAGTTGGCGGACAAATTTATTGCAAACGTTTTCTTGCCGGGTCACATGGTAACCTTGAGGGATGAAATCTTAGCCTTCAAACAGGAGCCCAGGAACCACTACATGAAATGTGGGAGCTATTCCATACCATGGTGAAGGAATGCCCAAACAATTATATGATTGAGGCAATGGTACAAGAGACATTCTACCGAGGCATTAACACAATAAATTAGTGGATAGTGAACCAACTAACTGGGGGAAACTTCATGAACACATCGTATGATTAATCTTGTGAGATATTAGATGAGATGACAGACATTTCTTCCGCTTGGCAAAGTAGAGCAATTATGCCGCAGGGTAACCCTACGGACATTCATTTGCACAAAGAGCTCCATGATCATGTGCAGGAAATTGTAGAACTGACAACAACTATGAACCAGCTAGCAAAGGCACAATTACAACGTGTTCAAGCTCCACAACAAGTGAATTCTATGGAGGGTGCCAATATGTTAGTGAACAAAACAATACTAAGAGGAAATAGAACCAAGGGAATTCGAATCAATATAACCAAGATAGTGGTGGGTTTCAAGATGATGGGTATGAAGTACAGAATGAAGAAGTGCAATGCGTGAACAACTATCAAGGCCAAAGGGGAATTTCTTAGAACCAACAACAATGGTGGCCGCAAGGCAATTAGGGAAAATCAACAATAAGGGAACAATAATTAGGGGAACAACAACCAAAATCCTAATTTGGGCAACCAACAGAATAGTCAAACAATCAAGGTAACTGGGGTAACAACAACAACAACTAGTACAAAAACAACAACCAGGGTGGTTAGAACAATAACAATCAAAGAAATTGGGGGCAAGGCTTTCAAAGGCCCCCAATGTATCAAAAACTCAACAATCGACCCCCATTTCCATCACAAGGTCCTAGTTCATCGAACCAAGAAATGGGGAGAATTGATGATGTTTGAACAGATGATGAAAAAGAAATGCTGACTCGGATGTTCAGTTGGCTTCCCACAATACTTCAATAAGGAGCTTGGAAGTTCAATTTAGGCCAAATCTCACAATCCTTGAACACTCGCCTTAAGGGGGCTCTACCTAGTGATACAGTAGTCAACTCGAAGGGTGGGAGCAATTCTAGGCATGTAATGGCGGTAACTACAAGGAGCGGATGAGGCGGTGATGTGAATGCCTCCAATAAACAATAATTTTGAGAGATGAAGTCGAGTTTCAAGAAAGTAAGGTCCCTTTGGTTGTTGAGAATGTGATTGAGGAGAGATTAAATGAAGATGTGAGGATTAATATCTAATATAACGAGGTAGAAACACAGAATGACGTGAACCTATCTAGGGAACACATATAAACTTGTCGGAAATGGTTGTGCCTAAAGCCAAGGCTCCTTTGCCAGAGCCACCTCCACCTTATCCTCAAAGGCTAGCAAAGAAGAAAAATGAGAATCAGTTTAAGAAGTTCATTGACATGATAAAGAGATTATCCATTAACGTATCTCTGGTGGAGGCTCTAGAACAAATTCCAGGTTATGCCAAATTCATGAAAGACTTGGTGACGAAGAAAAGATCCATGGATTGTGAAACTATCAAGATAACCCACCAAGTTAGTGAAATAGTGCATTCTATGGCTCTGAAGCTAGAAGAACCTGATGCTTTCACCATTCCTTGCACCATTGGTAGTGCAAACTTTGCAAAAGCCCTATATGATTTGGGGGCAAATATCAACATGATGCCCTATTCAGTTTTCAAGACTTTGGGTATTGGGCAATCGAACCGACATCCATGAGATTACAAATGGTGGATAGATCAATGAAGAGGCCGTTGGGTATTATTGATGATGTTCTTGTCGGGGTGGACAAATTTATCCTGCCAGCTAATTTTGTGATTCTTGGTTGCGATGTTGATTTTGAGGTGCCTATAATCTTGGGAAGAATTTTCGTTGCAACCCGGAAGGCCTTAGTTAATGTGGAAACAAGGGAACTCACTTTCCGAGTGGGTGATGAAAAAGTGGTCTTTCATGTTTGTAAGTCAATGAAGCAACCCAACTGTACTGAAGTATGCTCGTTTGTGGATCTTGTCACGGTAGTGATAATTGATGATACTAGTGCAATGATCAATATGGAGGATCCTCTAGAGGCGGTTTTGCTGAACCTTGATGTAAATGAGGATGAAGGCAGTCTGGAGTGTGACAATGCTTTAGATGGAATGTGCGCCTACTCTTATGAGCCTCAGATGCTATCTTTAGATCTTGAGAAAAGGAAAATTCCACCAACGAGGCCCTCAATCGAGGAACCTCCGGTGTTGGAGTTGAAGCCATTGCCTCCACACGTAAGGTATGAATTCTTAGGCCCTAGTTCAACTTTGAAAGTTATTCTTTCCTCTTGTCTTATTAACATGCAGGTAGATGCCACATTGGCGGTGCTACAAAAGCGGAAGAAGAAAATTGGATAGAATTTAGTTGATATTTGAGGAATAAGCCCCGCCTTTTGTATGCACAAGATTATTCTTCAAGATGATGCAAAGCCCTCCTTGGAACATCAAAATGTGGTTGAATGAGGCAATGCAAGAAGTTGTGAAAAAGGAGGTGATCAAGTGGTTGGATGCCGGGGTTGTGTACCCCATCTCTGATAGCTCTTGGACTTCGTTAGTGCAATGTATGCCGAAGAAGGGTGGTATGACCATGGTGACCAATGCGCAAAATGACCTAATTTCCACAAGGACAGTCCCTGGATGGAGGGTTTGCATGGATTACCGCAAGTTGAACAAGGTGACCCGCAAGGATCACTTTCCATTGACTTTTCTTGATCAGATGCTAGACAAACTTGCGGGTCGTGCCTTCAATTTTTTCTTGGATGGGTATTCTAGGTAGAACCAATTCTTGATTGCTCTGGAAGATCAAGAAAAAGACCACCTTCACTTAGCCATATTGCATCTTTGCCTTTTCTAGGATACCTTTTGGGTTGTGTAATGCACCAGCTACTGTCCAGCGGTGAATGATGTCCATTTTCACCGACATAGTGGAAGATATTTTCAAGGTGTTCATGGATGACTTTGGTGTTGTAGGAGATTGATTTGATGAATTCTTGAAGAATCTTGATAGGGTGTTGGCCCAATGTGAAGAAACCAATCTTGTGCTCAATTGGGAGAAATGCCACTTTATGGTTGAGAAGGGCATAGTCCTTTGCCATATAATTTCAAAGCATGGTATAGAGGTGGACAAAGCTAAAATTGAAGTGATTTCAAGGCTTCCTCCCCCTATCTCTGTCAAGGGGGTTAGAAGTTTTCTTGGGAATATGGGGTTCTACTGGAGATTTATCAAGGATTTTTCTAAGGTAATTAACCCTTTCTGCAAGCTTTTGGAAAAGGATGCCAAGTTCGTGTTCAAAGAGTGTTGTATGCAAACTTTCAAACTTATTACGCAGAAGTTGAGAACCACCACTATTATTACTACACCCAATTGGAGCTGATCTGTGAGCTCATGTGTGACGCGAGTGACGTTGCGGTTGGGGTAGTTTTGGGTCAAAGAGTGAATAAAATATTTCATCCGGTGTACTAAGCAAGCAAGAGAATGAATGATGCTCAAGTGAACTACACGGCGACTGAAAAAGAGCTTTTGAATATTGTGTTCACAATGGAAAAATTTCGGCCATATCTCATACGCGCCAAAGTCATGATTCATATCGATCATGATGCGCTCCAGTACTTGATGAAGAAGAAAGATTCCAAAGCTAGGCTGATGCAATGAGTCTTGTTACTTCAAGAGTTTGATTTGGAGATTGTGGACCGGAAGGGTTGTTAAATCCAAATGGCGAACCACTTGTCCCACTTGGCGGAGGAGGGGAGGCTTCGTGATGACCTAGTGATCAATGACTCATTTCCCGATGAGCAACTCCTTTCTGTGTTGGTCAATAGTATGCCATAGTTTGCGGATGTTGCTAATTTCTTTGTGATTGGTATAATCCCGTATGAGCTCTATTCTAACAAAAGAAAGAAGCTCAAGTGGGATCATTTGGATTTCTATTTGGATGAGGAGTACTTTTTCAAGATCTGCACTAATGGTGTGATCCGAAAGTGTGTCCTTGAGAAGGAGTAATTAAGTATCATAGAGGCTTGTCATTCCTCTCCCTATGGTGGCAATCATGGTGGGGTGAGGACAGCTTCGAAGGTTCTTAGTTGTGGGTTTTACTGGCCAACCTTGTATAAAGATGCAAGTGAACTTGTGAAGAGGTGTGACGAATGACAAAGAGCGGGCGAAACTTTGAAGAAAGATGAGATGCCTCTCAATACTATTCTTGAAGTTGATATTTTTAATGTATGGGGCATTGATTTTATGGACCCATTTGTTAGCTCATGTTGGAACACATACATTCTTATGGCTCTTGACTATGTTTCAAAGTGGGTTGAAGTCGTGTCTTTACCTAACAATGAGGCCCAGAGTGTTGTTTTATTTCTTAAGAAGAGAATTTTTAATAGATTTAGCACTCCTCGTGCAATCATAAGTGATGGGGGTCTCATTTTTGTAATAGATCTTTTGACACTTTGCTTGCAAAATATGGTGTCAATCACAAAGTTTATACCCCTTATCATCCTCAGGTGAGTGGCTAAGTTAAAGTCTCAAACAGGAAAATCAAAAGTATATTGTCAAAGACGGTCAATGCAAATAGGACCGATTGGTTAAAGAAATTGGATGATGTTCTATAGGCTTATAGGACTGATTACAAGACTCCAATTGGTACGTCTCCGTTCCGGTTGGTGTTTGGGAAGCTTGCCATCTACTGGTTGAGTTAGAGTACAAGGCCATGTGGGCTTTGAGGAAACTGAATCTTGAATGCGATGTGACAACTAATTTTCGTGTGGAGCAGCTTAATGAACTTGATGAATTTCGATTCCACGCCTACTCCGATTCATCCTTGTATAAGGACAAGATGAAGTACCTTCATGATAAGTATGCTCGTAAAGGAGTTAAAAGTGGGTGATTTGGTTCTCTTGTTCAATTCTCGGTTACATCTATTTTGGAGAAAGCTTAAGTCAAAATAGAGTTGACCTTTTGAAGTGGTGTTTATGGCTCCTTTTCTTTTACTTGACTTGAAAAATAAAAGTGGAGAGGTCTTAAGAGTTAATGGGCATAGAGTCAAGAACTACCTTGGGAGGATTGATGACAGCCATGCGGTGACATTGATCCATCTAAAGTGATTTGATGGTAACTTGCATCGTGCCGCTGCGTTAAATCAGGCACTTCATGGGAGGCAACCCATGTGCCTTTCTTTTTGTTTTTCTTTGATTTTCTTTTTTTAGTATAGATTTACTTTTGGAGTAATTGGTTGTGAGATGTATGTAGGATTGTTTTGATGCGGTGCATAACCAAGTTGGAAAAAATAGTGCACTCTCTAAAGTTTGCACTGCGGTTGAATTGTATTTCTTGCAGCCGCAAAGGCTTTAGTGTGGGGACAACATTTCAGACCAGTCCACATTGTTGTTGGTAAAGAATGGGGGGTCTCTAAACTTTTCCACTGTGGTTGTAATGCAATTTATGCGGTCCGTGGTGGACCTATGCGGCCGCATAGCATTTCTTGCAATCCGTAGTGGATGTCTCCCTAGTGCTTCATGTTTCTGGATACAAAGGACCGCAATGCCATTTTGTGCGGTCCACGGTGGGTAGGTATAATGAGTCCCAGGGTCCTTTTCTATAAATAAGACCTCTAGGTTTCATTTACCCTTTTTGCTCTTTGCTCACTCAATATTAAAAAAATCACTGTTCATCAAGCCCTAGCTGTGCAAATTCAATCTTTCATCTTCATTCATCTTTACTGCATCTCATCAATGGTACTTTTAATCTTTCCCTAGTTTTTAACTTTGTTATTTTCTTTAATTTAGTTAGTTTTACTTCTTTTTCTTCTTTTTTTTCTTTCAATTTGTAGCGTAGGTTTACATCATGCCATGTAGGCTAGGGTTAATTAGTGAAAAATGATGATTAAAAACCTAGAGGCTTGATAATAAGTGAATTTAAGCTAAAAACGAGAAAAACATTGAAACCCAATATTGGTATTACTGAGTGTTGTTGACTGCAGACCATAGTGAATTTTATGCGGTTCATGGTGCCTCTTTGCGGCCGCGATTGTTTTTATGCGGTTTGCTGGAAAACTTTAGAGGAGACTATAGTAGGAACCGCATATGTAGTTGATTTTTTGCGATCCGCGGTGCCCTACAACGTCTGTAGATCATTTCTCGCAGTCCGCGGTAGAGTGTATATTCTGACCCCTACCTCAATGCGTACCGTGGTACCATTTTGTGTTGTCCCCGGTGATCACTTTGTGGCCGCCCTGCATTTTATGTGGTCCATATTCTGTTGCCTGCAACTATTTTCTTCTCTCTCTGCAATTATTTTCTTTTCTGATACCGTGATATTAACAATCTTCAACTGAATTTCCCTTGTAAAAAATGGTTAAATCATGCGGTGATGGTGGAAAACAAAAGGGAAAAGGAGTGTCCTCCGGGGGTAGGGTAAAAGGTATGATTAGATTGACCCTACAAGTCAGGCAAGCAATAAAGGAAACCAGAAAGTCAATAAGGGCTGCGGATAAAGCTACTTCCTATTCGAGAAGTGATTATTTGCCCTCCTAGGAGGCATCCGATTCCCATTCCATGCCAGAGTATGTTCCTGAATGGCCAGAGAGGCCTAGTTGAGAGATACACCTCCGGGCACTCCTACTGCTCAAGCTTCAGTTGCAATTTCTTTAGAGTCGTCTGAGGGCTCAGTTGAGAGCGGACCTCACCTACAACTTCAATACCTGGTGAGGATCCCACAAAAGAATAACAAGGAGGGGGTGAGCCCGAAGTAGGAAGGATGGCTAGAACAAGAAAACCGGAAGCTTGGCAAGATAGGTTTGTTAGTGAAGTGGTATACCATAAGTTCGAAGAATGGTGGACCAAGAGGAAGTTGATACTTAAGCAGAAATTCATCACGAAGCACCTTCTGCCCTACAACCCTAATATGCAGAGGCAATTTAGAGAGAGATTTATATGGGATTATTTCATAGAAAACATTTAGGAAGCAAATGAGCACTTTGTGAAGGAGTTCTACACTAATGTTTCCCGTGACTAAGGTGCGGAACTTGACAATGAAGTTTGATGGGAAGACAATCAATGACTACCTAGGTTTTATGGAGAAAGATGAAAATCTGTATTTAGAGAAGGTATATTTGGGTAAGGCAGCCTGTTCGTGGTTGGTTGAATACCTAGCACTTCCGATCACCACCCCAGCATTGTTGACAGCGGGAGGCCAAATTTTGAGGAGGACTCTTAACTTCGAAGCAAAGGGTTGGGAGACGTTCATATGTAGCAGGGTGGATCCTACTACTCGTGATAACTCTCTGCCTATCTCTAGGTAAATCTTGATGGCTTATATCGTGGCGGGGTACCCGATCAATGTAGGGAATATGATGTTCAAGGTGATTAGATGGGTCGTCAATAAAGGTGATAGATCATATCCCTTTCCAAATTTCCTGACTATGTAGCTTGATGACTTGGAGTTGGAGAAGAGGAAGTTTGATGTGAAGGTGAAGCCAAAGGCGCCTTTTTCCTCGTACAACCTGTAGAATAATGACAACCTCAAAGGCAAAGATCCTAAAGGCAAATCCACTGCTTCTACTGGCCAGTATGAAGAGCCAGTAGTAGTAACTACTACTCAGCCTCCTTTAACTACCCCAGATATGGCCCTAGGACCCTCTACTACCACTACCCTAAAAATACGCTCATCTTCAGCCTACCTATTGAGTGTCTATCATTTGATCCAGACCTTTTCCAGTATCAACAACTGGATACAAGCAGCTAGTTCTAAGCTGTTTGTGCTTTCTACCTTGGTGGCAGCCCAGTCTGTACCCCCTCAGCCACAGGTCCCACAGTTAGTGGAGAACACTCTCAAGGAGCTTCGGGACAACCAGAAGAAGCTCCTAGAGAACTAGCAATTAATATTGGAGGAGGTAGGTTCTCATGGCAAAGTGTTGAAGGAGCTCACAAAGGAAACAAAGAAGTTGAAGGAAGACTAGAGCATCAAAGGAGTTGGTGAAGGAGTTGAGGGCAGAGGTGGAGAGGATGAAGGTTGCTGATAAATTTCTATTATAGCTACTATTGCAGGATTTGACCCTGGCAGTCCAGCCTGAGCCGGAGCAGGAGTTAGAGAGGCCATCAAATAGAAAAAAGGCGATTCCACAAGATGATGATGCAGTGATAGAGCTAGAGGAACTGTAGGGAGGTTCCTCTAGCCAGCCTCAAGACCCTGTACAGGCCCAGGTCCCAGTGTAGACACATATTAAAATGATCCAGTCACAGATTCCCGAGCAGTCTGAGGACCCAGGTTCATAATCCTATGTAGAGAGGGGGCCAATGGGGAGTTTTCTTGATATCTTATTTTGAGCTATTTTTGGTTAGTATGCATTGAAGACAATGCTAGCTTTCATTTGAGAGGGTATCCCTATTTGGATGATTTGGTGTTATAGATATGATACTATTTTCATTTTATTATCCTTTAATTTTCACTTTTGGTATGTACATAATTTTACCATTTTAGTTCACTTTTTGTACTTTGCAACTTTGATCTGTATATAAAGTTACTTTTTGATGTATATATTCATTATCCCTTATGTATATTTGATTAAATCCCCTCTTGTACATATTCATTCTACTTTACATTTTTTCTTTCGTAGCTTCTTATTCATTTTTCTAGCTTATTATTTGGAGTTTTACGTTCTATAAGCCTTTGATTTTCTTAATGCCACGGTTCTTTCCAAAGGTGAAATTTGTGTGAACCGGGTAGCTCTTCCTGATGATGGATGTCATGACAATATTCTTAAGGGTTTGAGTTTATTTTCTTTTTGTTTTTCTGTAAATAGTAGTTAGTGAGTAATGGTGCCCCAAGAAAAGCTTCACTTGGGCCTAGCACATTTTCCTTTGAACTTATGGTCAGAAATGAATTGTTGTGTATATGATGGTGAAAGTTGTGACCTTGAGACTCTTGTGTTGGCTAATAATCATCAAGTGGTTTTTCGGGACCATTGTGTTGCTCAAATATTAGCTAAAGTTGTTGTGGCCCCCCGACTCTGTCTCTTTAGCAATCCTATTGCTTGTGTGGTGAGAATTTGAATTGCAAGTCCAAGTCCCGTGCTATTAGTCTAGAAATTGCCCTGAATGTTTGTCTAGGCAAGATCCTAAGTGTAGTTTGACTTGAGAAGTGATTATAGGCTCTCCTTAATCCGAAAGATATCTTGAAAACTTCCATAGCCTACCAATGATACTATCCCTAGTCAACCCTTTTGAGCCATAGCCCTTTTTCTTGTAAAAACCATAATACACGCCTTCACCCGTTCTGAAAATACCATCCCTTGGCACCCGATCTTTCCTTAGCACAAGGAAAAATCATAAGTTTGGGGGGGGGGGGGAGACGAGTAATGCAACAAAGTGGTAAAAGGTACAAAATGAAGAAAAGGAAAGGCAATGAAAAAGAAAGAAAATATAAAAGTAAAAAAAAATGAACAATGTAGAAGAAATGAAGGGATTAAATAAAAGAAAAGAGATGAAAGGTGTGGAAAGTTTAGAAAGGAGAAAAAGGTTTGAAAAGAACAAGAAAGATGACAGTGTGTCTCTCTAACCTCTAAGAATGAAGTAAATGACTCAAAAAATAAGAGAATATGTGCAAAAAATGAAGAAATGAAGTGCTTATGGGAAGATAGAACCTAATGAGACCAAATATTTCCTATCCTGAACCAAAAGCCTTAATTATATCTCCACAAAAATCCTATATGATCTTGAGTTGAATGAAGCTTACATTAGTGGTGACTTACATAAGGAACACGCTTATGGTACTTAGAACTGGACTTGTGACCTTTCTTTGAGAGAGATGAGTGTGTTTCCCCTATCCTCATTCCGAGTGTTACAATCTAAAAGTGAGGTTTGTTTAGGGAGAGTTGAGGATGTATGAGTTTGGGTTCCACAATGGTTAAAGTAGTAAAAAGAGTTTCCTTGATGGATTGAGTCAATTCTTGATACTCTTGTATCACACTAATACCATGGTGCTTAAAAGGTTGAATGTTATTAATGATTCATTTCAGTTGAGGGAAATTGTTAGTCCCAATTGATGCTAGATAAGGTCACTTTAGGTCAGCTAAATTTTCTTGGTTTTACTCTTAAGGAGGTGGGAATTATTTTGTTTACCTAAGGACAACAAAAAGCTTAAGTTTGGGAATTGATAACTAGGGATTCTAGTGCATTTTACACTCCTTTTTACTTGAGTTTTGATTGAAAATGTATACAAAAAGTCCTAGAGGCTTACATGTTGTGCTTGTTTGCAGGGTTTGATAAAAAAACTTGACAAGTAGTCAAAACCAGCTCAAAAAGGAGTGAAATATACACAATTACTAGGAACAAGTCAAAGCACAGACCAACAGACCCACTGCGGCCGCAATCCGTTTAGTGCAGTCTATAGTGAGGAGATTCTGAGAGGTGCAGATTTTGGAAACTCAAGCACTGCGGCTGCAAGTCATTTTGTGTGGACCGCTATAGCCTCACCACGACCGCAAACCATTATGTGATCCGTGGAGAAGAGATTCAGAGAGTTTGGAAATTTGGAGATTGAAGCCAGCGCGATCCGCAAGCCATTTTGTGCGGACCATAATGAAGCCACCACGGTCGCGGAGCATTTTTTGCGATCCGCGGTGGAAAGATTTAGAGACCCAGAAAATCAATCTAAAAAGACTCATCGCAGCCGTGATGCATTTTATACAGTCCGCGATGGCAAGATTTAGAGACCCAGAAAATCAAGCTAAAAAGACTCATCGTGGCCGCGATGCATTTTTCGCGGTCCTTAGTTCCTCCGCATGGGTATTTTTGCCCAAAGTATTCAGCCTTGTATAAATACTACTTTTTTATATTTTTATGGTATCTAACTTTTAGCTAAGCACATGAATGGCAGTTCTTGACTATTTTGAGTAATTTGATAGTGGTTTTATCATTAAATTTTCAATTATTAACTTGTAACCAAATTATATGGGTTACTCTTCATCTAATTATTAGTTTTATTCCATTATTATGAGTAGCTAGAACGATTACCTAGGGTTGTGGCTCAACCCTAGTGTGGATATTTGATGGATCTTGAGTTTTAAGGCTTAAATAGGTATGAGTGTTTGATATTTGGACCAATTTGTATTTTCCATGTTGAATTAGTAGTTACAAACACTAATTTGTGCCTTTTTGACTTAGTCTCTTCTTGAGAAAGAGAGCTTGAGTCTTCGAAAATTAGTCCAACAAGGAATTGGGGCATATTCAAGAGATTGATAGCCCCAATTAAAATATTAAACCTAGAGATAGTAATACCCGACTTGAACCTATATTACTTGCACAATTTCGATACCCAATTGGTTTTTAGAAAGTCAGTAAGGCAAAATCACTCAAACAACCAAGAGATTTATAGAGTGCGTAGTTCCATGCATTGGTTATATAGTAATCCCCAACATAATGACTTTGCCTTAGACTTTAGATCCTGCCAAGTATTCACCCAGGAGAGAGTCACTTCCCTAATGCCTCTTTAACCATTTAGAAAACCTTACAAGCATTTTATTCTTAGCTTAATTTAGCATCTTATTAGTATAAAAATTAGAAGTAACAACTAAACAAATATGATTGGAAGTGCAATTATGAGCACTACACATTGCTAATTTAGATAGGAAGTCAAATCCCAATCAATTCTAGTTCCCTGTGGATTCGATCCCGACCATCTCAGGTAAAAGCTGCTTTGACCACTCTTGCCACTTTGTAGTGGTGTAGGGTTGGCACCGATCAATTGGCAGTCCTCGTTGTAGGCTATCAACTTAGTAGGAGGTGTTGGTGCACTCCACTTACTACAGAGTTATCTATTTGGTCAGTATACTTTGGACATATATTGATTGGTACAGCAGGACCCTGTCCCGACCTTTATGATGCTTATGTACTCTTAGAGTTTAGTAGACAGAGTCATCTATATGGATGATTGTATCGCCTCTCAGCCTATGTTTTGAGTGTACAAATAATCATGTCGGCCATATTGACCCATATGTCGCATATATAAGTTTGTATATCATGTTGGGTCGTTCTATGTCAAGAATTCTCTAATGTTTAATTATGGTTATCTTATGACATCCATTATGATTCATTTACCCATGATAGTATGATAAGAAGGATACATTACGTTGGTACTCTATTGAGTTAGGCACCGGGTGCCCGTCGCGACCCTAGGTTTGGATCGTGACATTATGAAAATAATTTCTTGGACTGATCATCAAGTAGTTGAGTTGCACATTGAGGCAGACGATTGGAAAGAACAATTTGAAGGCCATCAACTGGAGAAAAATGTTCTTGTTGAGGAGAAAGGAACTTTAGAACAACAACTGAAGATGGTCTCCGCAGAACTAGCGGTTTTAAAAGCTTCTTCCATTCACGTTCAGAAAGATAAGGACAGATTGGAGTACTCCTTTGATGAACAACATTCCAAGGCTATTAAAGAGATACAGAGTCTCAAAGAGCTCCTTAATCAAAAAGATATTTACGTGGGTGATCAGGTACATATGCTTATCCAAACTCAAGAAGACCTCGATGCCTCTACAGATAAGATTCAGTTCTTTGAAATTTGAGGAAGTTTTATTTTTTGAACTTTTAAATAAATAAGTTGGTATACTATTTCCATAACTATTTGTACAATATTTTCATAACTTCTTTCGTTATAGCAGGTTTACAAAATCGGTTATATTTTCCCGTGACTAAATTTATGGCTTTAACATATAAGCTCGTGGGAATATCTTGCATCCTTTTTGCGAGTTTGAACGCCTTTGAAATTTTTTGATTTTTCTTCAAGGGCTTCTTCAAGTTGAACTATGCTCTTGGTATACATCTTATTTCCTTATGCAACATTTTATATGCACAGTCCCCCCAGTTTTGGAGCATTGAAGCATGAAATCTCGAACATTGAATTAAATCCTTTCTTTTGGTCCTTTTCCTGAAAAGAAAAATACAAATGGGACTCGAAGATAAACTTTTAGATGATGGCTACATAGCTCTTTTTCCACAAGAAAAGTTGCAACCTAGACCAGGAATAATTCAGTATTCCGCATGTCATTCGGGTCTAATATCATCATTTGGTACGTGCCAACTTCTTGCCTATCATCTGAAATGGTTGGTATAATTCAAATGAACAAAATAAAATTGAACTTGCGTGATACTTGAATGTGGATATTAACCTCATTTAAAATTAATACTTCTTCAAATGGACTACATTCCAATTCGATGGTAACACTTTCCCATCCATGGTTTCAAATTAGTACGCTCATTTTCCATCAATGTCTTTAACCCTATGCGGACCTTCCCAATTTGGAGTCAATTTCCAGCGTATGCTGCTTTTATTGACCGGAACACCTTTTTAAGGATGAAGTCCCCAATCTTGAATACCTCAAGTTGTCTTTCTTGTTATAGTATTGTTCTATCATCTACTTTTGAGCTACCATTCGAATTAGTACTACTTCCCTCTTTTCTTCTGTCAAATCCAAGTTTACCCTTAACTCTTCCTCATTTGTTGCTTCGGTGGTATGTGTTTACCTCGTGCTTGGTTCACATATCTCCACCGGAATTATAGCTTTCATTCCGTACATAAGTGAAATTGGGGTCTCGCCCGTACTTGTTTTTGCCATTGTTCGGTAAGGCCATAACACTCCTAGTAGAACTTCTAGCCATTTGCCTTATGATTCTTCCAATCGCTCTTTTAAGTTATTGATGATAACTTTTTTTTTGCTCAGCTTGCCCGGTAGCCACTAGGTGATAAAGTGCAGAAGTAATACGTTTAATCTGCCAGCTTTGCAAGAAATCAGTGACTTTAGCACTTATGAATTGTGAGCCATTGTCACAAATAATCTCCTTTGGCACTCCAAATCGACATATAACATTTCTCCGAATCAAATCCATAACTTCCTTTTATCGCATCTATTTAAAGGAACCGGCTTAAATCAATTTTGAGAAATAATCCATTTAAATTAACAAGAATCATACCTTTCCCTTAGTTTGAGGAAAAGGACCTACGATGTCCATCCCTTATTTCATAAAGGGCTATGGTGATATGACTGGATGTAATAGTTCCGCTAGTCGATGCATATTATTGGCATAGCGTTTTCATTTGTCGCACCTGGCTATGAAGTTTTCTGCTTGTTCTTCCATTTTTGGCCAATAATATCCCGCCATTATTAATGCCTTCACCAACGATCTTTCCCTGTCATGATTTTCACAATTACCTCATGTACTTCTATCATTACATATTCCATTTGTAATGGTCCAATGCATCGTGCTAAAGGTCCACCAAATATTTTGCGACATAAAGTTCCGGAAATTAAGCAGTACTAAGCATCTTTCAACAGTAACAATTGTATTCCTTCTAATCCTCAGACAAATGCCATACTACAAAAAGTTCACAAATTTGTTTCTCTGATCCCAGGTTAAATTATTAAAATTTAGCTAACTTTTGGTTTGGTCGAGTGCTGAATGAAATAAATGTACCACGACAACATTTTCTACTTTTGGTGCACCAACGACATAGCAAGATTTTCCAATGCATCTGCTTCTGTGTTTTCCTCCCTTAGTATTTGCACAACGTTTCATGTGTGAAATTGTCTAAGAAATTCTCGTACCTTTTTGAGGTATTGCTGCATTCATGTCTATCTTGCCACGTAAGTCCCCTACATTTGATTGACTACCAGTTGCGAGTCATTTTAGATCATAATTTGTTCAATACCAAGCTCTCCTGTCAGTTCCAAACCTATAATCACAGCTTCATACTCTACCTCATTATTAGTAATTAGGTAACATTTTATTTCATGTCTTATGACTTCTGCCGAGGGTGGAATTAGGACAATACCCAAACCTTCTCCTTTAATATTTGAAGAACCATTAGTAAATAGGGTAGAAGTCCCCCGATTAGCTCTAGTAAATACCTATAGCTCTTTTTCTGCTTTAGGAACTAGGTTTGGACAAAAATATGCTAACACCTGCAATTTTATCGCGGTTCTAGGCTGATATATAATATCATATTTACAAAGTTCTATCGGCTATTCAGCTAATCTACCTGATAATTCCTGTTTATGCAATATATTCCTCAATAGGAAAACATGTATAACAAAAATAGGATGACGCTGAAAATAAGATCGCAACTTTCTCGGTGCCATAATTAAAGCTAAAGAAAGTTTTTCTAGGTAAGGATACCATGTCTCAGCATCTAGTAAAGACTTACTAACATTATAAATTGGAGATTGTTTACCTTTATCTTCATGTACCAATGCTGCGTACATATGTGACCTCTCTCCATATTTTGATTTTGCTAGCAGAGGTAGATTTGATAGATATGTCTTTAAGTCTTTCAAAGCTCGGTTACACTCGTCAGTCCACTCAAACTGATTTTGTTTTTTCAACACCGAAAAGAATTTAAAAAATTTTCCCGATGACTTTGATATAAACCTTCCTAGAGTTATTATCCTTCATGTTAATCTTTGCACTTCTATCTTGCTCGTGAGTATATACGGTATTTCCTCAATAACTTTGATCTACGTTGGATTTACCTCAATTCCTTTGTTAGAAACAAGAAAACCTAAGAACTTACTTGAAGCCATGCCAAAATGCACTTTTCCGAGTTTAACTTCATGTTGTATTTGGGGGTAATTTCAAAGGTCTCTGACAAGTGTTGAAAATGATCCTCCGTCCGCGCTAACTTGACTAACATATCGTTTATGTAGAATTCCATAGTCTTTTCCAGGTGTTCTTGAAATATTTTAGTCACCAATCTCTTATATGTGGCTCCATCATTTTTCAAGCCAAATGGCATGACTTTGTAGAAGTAAGTCCTCATATCTATGATAATTGAAGTTTTCTCCTCATCCAGAGGATCCATTTTTATCTTGTTATACCATATTATGCATCTAAAAAACTTAAAAGCTTATGACCTGCGGTAAAGGAAATGAATATTTTGGATAAGCCTTATATAAATTAGTATAATCTACACAAACTTGCCATTTTTTATTCTTTTTTTAACCACAACAGTGTTAACTAACTAATCATGGTACTTTGCCTCTCGTATTGAACCAATTTTCAAAACTTTTTTACCTCATCCTGGATCACTTGATTTTTGAAAGACCCTTTTTTCCTTTTCTTTTACTTTACATGTGAGTGTAATTGATCATCATTTAGCTTATGAGTCATCACCTCAGGTTGTATACCTGTCATATCTGAATGTGACCAAGCATAGAAATCTATGTTATCACATAGAAATTCAATTAACATACCTTTCATTTTTGGGCTCAAATTTGTTTTGATGTAAATGTTTCTATCTATACAGTGGACAAATAGTATTATAGCTTTGAGCTCTTCTGTTGTTATTTTAATGTGCTCATTTTTCTCTAGCTCTTGAATCATATCAGGTCCTGAGTCGACGTCAGCCTGCCCTTGTGTGTTTTTAGTTGAGGTATGAACAATAGCGTCCTTAATTAAATTCTTTAATTGCTATTTGCATCTGCACTATTGGGTGTTGTGTATGCAGCCACCACTAAATTAATAGTTCATTAAGCTTGTTGATCTCCGTGGATTTTTCAAATTCGCACTATGAAGAGAATTTGATAACTTGATGCAATGTGGATGGGACAACATTCATATCATAAATCCATGGTCTTCCCAAGATTATATTATAGGCCATGACCGCGTCTATCACTTGGAACTTCGTATCTTTGATGACTCTTTTTTCTAATGTGGCCAGTACAACTTCCCATTTTGTAACAACACTTGACTTACCAAATCCAGATAAAGACCGTGCCTTTGGTATGACCTTATCATTAGCTCGCATTTATTTATCACATTCAGTGAAATGATGTTCACTAAGCTGCCCGGGTCAATCAAAACTCGCTTATATTATCATACAAGTAAAGATATTACCAGTGCATTATTGAGAGGAATTATCAATTCGTTCGCATATTCATTGTCAAATGTTTTACTGTCACCATCCAAGATTTGGGGAACTCACTTTTTGTGAGCTACAGTAACTTTTGATGTCATTTTCGCGGCTGTGTATGTTAATCTATTGACCTCATCTTCTCCAGTTATGACGTTGGTTGTTCTCTTTGGTGATGGAGGCTTTGAGCATTATTGTCTCCCTTTATCACTGAAGAGATTAGTAATATAGCCTTGCTTCATTAAATGCTCCGCCTCTCCCTGTAGAAGCCTGTATATGATGTTCTATAAACAAGATCATTATGAAATTCGCACCAGAAATATGGGTTCCTTTTGTTTGGATTTGACCTTATTTCTTTTGGCCATCACACCTTATCTCCCACCCCTCTTAGAACTACTACCAATTCACAGATGCTAATGTTAAAGCTATAATCCCCTATTCTTGCTAGAGTACCAGAATCATTGCTTCAGGTATCCTGCTACTTTTTTATCCTGGATGAAAAACTCGTGTTTTTGCCTTTATCATGAATAAATCATGCACTCTCTTGTTTAGATTGAGAGTCTCGCCCCGCGAGTCATATGCATTGCTAATACCTATTTTTACCGGACCTATTCTTTAATTCTGAGCATCTCGAACCTGATCTTTCGCCAACCCTTGGCTATGCAATCGGGTCTTCTTCTATCCGAACATCATGTTGTATCGATTATATACATCGTTCCAAGATGTTGCGGGAAACTCTTGCAAACTTTCTTTCAACCTCTTTGTGGCTTCTAAACTTTTTCATTCAAGTTGCTCGCAAATGTTGTAGCCACCAGTTATCGGGTACTCGCAGCAACAACACCCTCTCTCGTTGAAATCTATCTATGAATTCCCTGAGCAATTTTGTACTCCCTTGTTTAACTTTGAAGATGTCTTCCATCCTCTTTTCAACTTATTTATCCCCCGAATGTGCTTTTATAAATGAATCTTCAAGCTCAGCAAAAGTATCAATGAAATTTTTCACGTAAGAGAATACCATGTTAACACTCTTTTTGTGAGAATTTCATCAAATATTTTAACCAAAACTAATTTAATATCCTTCTTGGTTAAATCATTGCCTTTCACGCCGGTAGTGAACGCGGTCACATGATCCCGAGGGTCAAACGTTCCATCATATTTGAGAATATCAGGCATTTTAAAATTTTTGGGAATTTGCAAAGGTGTTGCACTTAGCTTCGAGGGTTGTTGTGAATACTTGTCAATATCCACACCTTTGATCACGGGAGGTACACCAAGTATTTGATCTATACGCCAGTTTTTCTCCTTCAGCTGTTTCTGCAATGTTAGCACTAAACTCTATAAACTACAAATATTTGGCGTGCCAAACCCTCCATCGCGAGATTCATTGGGAATTTCTCCACATTTAGAGTTATCAAGCCCTGAATGCATGTTCTTCAAAGTTATTGTATTAACTGGTTAACGAGTTTGTGCTGTTGTTGGGTAATCCTCTAACAAAAGCCTGCACTCCGTTGTTCACGCGTTCTGCAATCAATTCCTTCAGATCATCCCACCCAATGGTTTGATCGCCTCCATGCTAACAATCAGTGCGCGAAGAAGACCTTTCAGGAGAACTTTCACGGGATTGCCGAGGAAATCCCGTGGGTGTGTGATGTGGTGGAGTTCCACTTTCTTGGTTCAACTAGTAGTTCTCATTAGCGGTTGACATATTTGGTCGTTAAGAATGAATTTTGGATAGTAAACAAACTATCAGATTTCCGGTAACAGAATCAATTTGTTCAACCTAAAAATAGATTTTTCGATCAAAGCTAATATCTACAAGAAATCAAGTTACTAATAACCAAGATTTACTTCACTTTCTCAATAATTTGAAGAGTAAACAAATAATGGAAATAATTGACAAGCAAAGAGTATACGAAATAGATTGATAATCACTTCAAGAATTGCGGTTTGACCCTTATGAATAAAGTAATGAATAATTACCTATAGTTCAATAATAATTAAATGTCATTACAAATAAAGGCTAAGTCTTTATAGAGGAGTACACAATTATAATGGTTTTCATACTTAATTCGAGCTTGTTAATAACATTAATTGCCTTGATTACCATTACCAAATACAATTGTAACAGAAGCATTCATGACTGAAGATTTCCCGCAACCATAATTAATGTCGATTTTCCTTTCTTAGTCATGCAAATTTGTGCATCTTTCTACTTTAATAGTTTTTATATATTCCGTTCTTATTTCTTCTTTCCCAGCTGTTAGAGTTGGTTTTTTTTCCTGAAAAATTCCGGGGGTGTTTCTCCCCTACCCTTTGAATTCTTTAACTTAACTGAATTCGACATATCACTTTGTTAATGGTGCATGTGTCATACTTTTTTTTTTCCAGAAATACACTCGCAATCACTTTGAATCTCTCTTCCAATGTTTTATATTTGTCTTTTGTATTATAATAAGTACTTCTAGATGAGAATCCGATCTGATGAAAGTGAGAGTTTCTTGATTTTGGCTAGACAAAGATACCTAATTTGAGCCCATAAACTAGTAGTAATTATTAACGACCGTAGTACAGTACCCAATATTAAAATTAGTAGATTGTATGTGTAACTGTCAGCCCTAAAAATCTCCTTTCAAGTAGTTAGCAATGGTATTTCTTTTCTATGAAGAAATTGACTGCCAATGACTTTAAATTCACACAAACTTAAGAGGAAACAAAGTCTCAATTTACTAATAAGACTTCCTTCACACACTTGCCGATATCCTCATGGTCTCTGTACTTTTTCTTGATTTATTTAGTGTGTGGTTTAATTCAAGATTACGATGTTTAGTAACATTAATTTTATTAATGTCAAAGAAGTAGAGTCAAGGTTGTCAAAGCAAAGGTGAGAAAATTTTAGATAGCGTTAGGTTTTTTTCCTTCTTCCCCATAGTTGGATGGTGAAGAAAGAAGGTTTTCAAATCACCTAATCCTACCCATTTGTTAGATTCTTTTTCAAAGTTTCTTATGTCATGTAAGCTCTCTTTTTTTAAAAGTAAATAATTAAATGAAGTAGCCCCTATATGATTTTGATGGATATTATGAAGGTTGCCTTCATCAATATAATTGTCATGGAATATGCAGTTGGTCATAACCATCTACAAATTATAGTGGCTATAAGTGAAAACATCAAGAAAGAGATGTTTTGATCGTATGTTACTAATTAATTGTGTTTCCAATCATTGAATTAACGTAATCATTAGGCCATCAATATTTTCTGTTGAGAAGTCAGCAATAAGAAGTTATGATTTAAATCCTAAATGCGATATGTACACCAAATAGAGCAATTCCGTGCAAACCACCCTTTTAATATTTTTTCCCATAGTTTGAGGACTTTCTATGGAAGAAAAATTTAAGGTTATATGTTGAAAGTGTCAAAATCTTTTACATTATTAGTGTGTGTATATGTATGCATACTTAAAATTTTATCAAGTTATCAATTAATGATTATATATCATAAAATTGTACCTTTAAAAAATAAAGATGTTTTGTACATGTAATTACCATATATAAGTGACATGATTGGGTAAATCTTTTTACATCATGAGTATATAAAATGTAAACTCAAGAATTAAAACCAAAAAAGAATTGGAAGGATGCGACGACTATATATAACTATAAATTACTTACGTGGAATAATATGGATCCATAGGATGCAATCATTATAGGCATTATTATTAAACAATTTGAAAGGAATTCTAATTTTCTTGCTTTGGTGTTACGAAACCGTTCGCTATTTCTATAATTTTCATAATTTACTTCTAGTGGTGCTTCTTAGTTGAGTAATACCATGAGTAATCATTTCTTAGCTCAGGCCTAGTCTTAATTAGAAAATAAATTGAACTAACCCATAAATATGTAAGTTTTTTGTTTAAAACATACAAAAATAATGCATATATACTAAAAATATTCAATTTTTTAGTTATTATTTCGAGAAGGATTATAAGTATTACTTTTTCAGAGCCACTAACCATATTATGCCAGGAGTTGATCTTGGATAAAAGACCTCAGGATAAGTTGCTAATACAAACAGAATGGGATGATCGATCTGTTCAAATAATTGGGAAGAGAAATGGATTGCAACATGTAGAGAGATTATTTCCCTCCTCAAAACAAGAAGAATAACTAGTGAAATGTTACCCATTATTTTGGGATGTGAGAAGTATTTGTTACAATCTGTACGAAGTGAAAAGAGAAACAAGAGCTCAATTACGTCCACCACCTTTGTCATATTCTGTAGTGATAAATGATAATGTGCTCCGACTCCATGCAAATTAATTAAAGCGTTGATTTTCCTTCTCGAATTTTACCCTCTATCATTTTCTTTAGATTTTTTGTTTGCCTTAGCTTGAATTTTAACGTAGATTCTATCAATAAGGTTATTCGTTTAAACTATTCTTGGATCAACAAAGCATATAAAATATTAATGGATAGTCATATATATATCCATTTCGCTGCAACTTCTACTCAATCAGAAAAAAAAAAAAGTTAACGGGGCAAATAAAGAGAGAAATCCATACCTAAAACTTTCTTTAAGCCTAAGACAATCCATTATACGGGGAAAAAAGTAAAATATAAAAAGGAATATTTACATTATAACAAAGTACACAACAACACGGATCATAAAAAGAAAGAAAGAAAAAAAGAACTGTAAAGTGATATATTACAGGTACTCCCCTCCCCCCAACAACATTTTCCAGGTATACATTAGCAATGTCAACCTGTGTACACATGTCGGAGCCCCTCTCAACAATTAATCATATTACAACATAGTAACAAGTACGTCTCAATTTCAAACAAACTGAAATTGGCGATATAAATTCTCACTGTCCGTATATGTCGCTCAACAATCAATAATACTAATACACAAAAACTTCAACTTAGTTCCAATCCCGACAACTATATATCAAGAAATCTCATGCATGAAATGTTCCTCGAAAAAAAGTTCAGACCAATTATATGAAGAAGTAATTCCTTCAGCAGCATTGGTGGAAGTACTGCTGGAATCTCCTTGATTATTATTGCTAATAGAAATTTCAGTCAAAGGTGGCAAACGACTTGAAGAAGCTGGAGAAGGAAGATTAATATTATTCAATGTGGAACTTGTTGAATCATTTCCTTGGTCATAATTAAAATTGTGGCCATTAGTATCACTTGTGTTAGTATTATTATTATTATTTAAATGTGTTTGGAAATTGAAAGGGACTTGTTGTGTGTCTGGAAAAGTTAAAGAAATATCTTGATTTTGGAGCAGTTGAGAGTCAGAGTTTTCATTGGAGAAAATTGTTTGATTTTCAAGATGGGATAAGTTTAAAGAAGGGGTAGTACTTTCCCTAATAGAATTTGACAAATTAAATGTCCCAAAATCTCCAAGATTATATTGAGTGTTTGAGCATGTGGATGTTGGGTAATTATTTGAAGCTGATGAAGATTGGAATAGAAATTGTAAGTATTGAAGCTTAGCTAATTGGGCAGCTTCTGTTTGTACTCTTATAGCATGATCATCTAGTGGATGATGCTGAAGTAAATTTGCCAAAGCTATTATATTAGGTAAGCTTGCAAATAAATCAGTTCTTGGCCTGTGAGTCATTGGATCATATCCCATTTGAATTAGCTTCTTCTTTAAATGTGTATTCCAGAAATTCTTGATCTCATTATCTGTTCTTCCTGGTAGGTGTGTCGCGATTGCAGACCATCTACAACAATAATATTACAAAATAATTAATGAAATTTTACAAATAAGAAAAACATGGAATATTATTTAATAAAGAACGGTGATAAATATTTAATGGTGAAGTCAGAATTTTCAGTAAGAGATTGAATATATAAAGACGGAAGTATACATAAAAATCAAGGACATTCAGAATCTACTACATATAAATAAAAAAATATTTTTGACCTATATATATAGTTTAATTTTCCAATGAAGGGGCTTAGATGAATCTCCTTCTCCCACTTTTGCTCCACCCATGCCGGTAATGAGAACAACAAAAATATGCCTCAATTCAAAAAATGTTGAAATCGACTATATAAATTCTATTGTTCATGCAGCTCCATTTAAGCTTATTCAATCAATATTATATGAAATACTGTTAAAAAAAACTACAAATATTTTATATATTCTACTGAAATATACATTTCTGACATGACTAACGGACGTAAAAAATGACAACAAAAAATCCTGCATGAAAAAATGAAAGTAGAAGTGATGAAGTAGTGAAATAATAATTACTTGTTTCCTAAGATGGAATGGAGATGAAGAATTGTTTGTTCTTCTTCTTCAGAGAATTTGCCTCTCTTGATATCAGGCCTCAAATAATTAGTCCATCTTAATCTACAGCTCTTGCCACATCTATTAAGACCTACAAAAAAATAATTACTACTAGTTAAGTAGCAATCTATATATGATATAAAACAAGAATGTTAAAGATATTTTTGGAATGATAAGTACGAACCTGCAAGCTTTGGAAGAGCTCTCCAACTGCCATGGCCATGTTTGTCAATATAATCAATAAGTTTCCGATCTTCTTCAGGAGTCCATGGCCCTTTTTTAAGGCCATTTTCATCACAACAAGGAGACCTTCCCATTTTAGTCCAAGAATTTTCTTGTTCGGTTTCTTCTTCTTGATGCTACCGAAGCTATATGTTTGTAGTATTTATACAATTCTAAGTCTAGCTTCTTTCTTGTTCTTCACTTCACACAATTTAACAACATTTGATTTGACTGTTATTTTCTTTTGTTAATTAATTTTATTCATCAACTAATTATTAATGCGGACTATAATAAATAGACAAGGTACAATCTCTAAATTATTTATTTTTAGCATTAATCTAAGTTAGATGCTTGCTTGGTCAAAATTCTAGACAAGGTTTAGAGGAAACTGCCGACAATAGATTGTTCTTTGTATTATTTAGTCCGTACATTATGCTCCATGCACTAACCTATGCCTAAATGGTACTGTAGATTTCTTGTTTTTCATTTCTTCACACGACGTTAATTAATTTATATATGACGTTAATGCATCTTTAAAGGAAATTTTCTAAATAAAGAATAGTTTTAAGAATTGAACTATATATATATATATATATATATATATATATATATATATGTCTGTCCATCTTTAAAGGAAATTTTCTAAATAAAGAATAGTTTTAAGAATTGAACTCTCTATATATATATATGTCATCTTTCTCAAATGAAAACTGAAGGAATAAGTTATTGATATTTTCATACCGTATTGGTATTTTCATGTGTACCCTTTGTACGTATAATACACATTGGTGTATAAGTAATTAATATACCGTAGGCCAAACCGGTTAGGTTGGCCAATTACCTCCGTAGATACTATTACAAAACTCGACATTTTAATGACTGTAGAAATAATTAAAATAATGGATTAAACGACGATCAGGTGACGTGAAAATGGGACCAGGCGATTTGCAAGTCAAAAAAGACGCAACCATGCAACGAATAGAACGAGCTTTCAATGCGTCATTTGCTTGCATGGTTTGAATGAAATTACTTCAATTAGTCTAAATTAATTTTGTGTACAGATACCATAGCTAATTTTCCTTAATATACTAGTCTATTCAGAAATTTTATTTTATCCCATTTAATTTATTTTCAATTGAATTGAGTATATGCACACTCTAATGCTTAACTTGTTGATGTAACAGAGCTTACTTGTATAGTTAAGCTAACCTTTTGATTTACGAAACTTGAGAAAAGTTTTTAGCTAGGTTTGGTTTCAGTGTTTAGGTGATCATCATGGTAATAAGTCAACATTAGACTGTTTTTAATTAGTGCCCCCTTTTGTCTTATATTAAAACCTGTTTGGCCAAATTTTCGGAGGTTAAAAGTAAATTTTTTCTCCAAAATAGTACTTTAAAAAATTTAGGTTGTTTGACCAAAGACAGAAAAATACTTCTTGCCAGCAGCAGAAGTAATTTTTCTATTTTTGGGAAAAAGCAAAAATTCTAGTTTCTTCCGAGAAGCAGAAGAAAAAGCAGAAATTAATTTATTCAAAGCAAAACTATCCTCACTGTAAATTTATATTTTCCAAATTATCCCATACTAATTTAAGCTTTTTCTTTCCTTTTTTGTTTCTAGTTTCTACCAACAACAACAAGAAGAAGCTCAGTAAAATCTCACAAGTAGGATTTGCGGAGGGCAAATTGTATGCATGCCTTAGCCTTACCTAATGAAGGTAGAGATGCTGTTTCAAAAGATTCTCGGCTCAAAAGAAGTGAAAATGAAGCCATATACTAAAACAAAAAGTAGTGTGAGCATATGATTTTTAACCGGTCGAAACAAACTCCTACAGAACTCTTAAATTTTAGGATTTTTCTTTTAAAATGTTAGGACTTTAATTTTTTTTTTAAAAGGGGCACCAATTTTCAATAATGTCTGCGAGTTTTGATAAATTATTTTGGCCGGGTCCAACCCCCTTTTTCAAAATATCAAGAAATGCCCGAGTTTAATTTTCCTTACTTCAAGATGAGTCGGATGGTGACATTATTGAGATAATAGATGAATGACGCTATAGGGTACGCCGGAAGGCTGATCTTAGTGCCAGTGAATTTTATTCGAGCAAGTAAGCAAGCACAACCTAAAAAAAAACCTTCTAGACGAAGTGTTGAGAGGCCGTATTTGCAAAGTCGATCCCTGTTTTAAAATAATTTTCATAAATGTCAGTTTCTATGTTTTGAGAATACTAATCCGCCCTAATAATTGTGCAGAATGAGCATAATAATGAACAAAATTCCTTTGGAGTTGCAGCTTTGGTGGAATGACCTCGGAGAAGTCGGACAGGAAAAGGTCAACGCGCATCTGGGGGGCCTCACTAGTTTTCTAAAAGTCAACCCTAGGGGAGATATCATAAAGCCCCTAATCACCTTCTGGGACCCTGCCCACGACGTCTTCCACTTCTCAGATTTAGAGCTGACCCCGACTTTGGAAGAAATGACCGGATACATCGGGACCCACACAATCCCACTTAGACATCAGTATTTAATAGCTCCCAAGGCCCTCGCTATGCACAAATTTCTGGATGTTTTGAAAATCAACAGAAAAATTCACAACCCTGACATGTCGGCTAGATTTTGCACCCCTCAATTTATATACCAATGATACGGCCACATCGGAGGATTTAACAACCCTGAAAACCTCATGTGTAGCAAGGGTAATCGGGTCAAATAGGAGGAGCATCGATGCTTTACGTTTATGGTATCCTTTTTGTGTCTTTTAGTATTCACACGAAAGGAGGGGGTCGTTGGTATATTGATGACTTAGGCAAAGAGCACTCTTGCCCCGATGATCCTGTCTGATATCTTCCGAGCCCTTACCATTTTTAAAGAATGAGGGGATTTCTTTGAAGGCTGTAACTTGCTGTTACAAGTCTGGATGATTAAGCATCTATGTCCTAGGCCTCGGTTCATGAATGGTGGGCTACCAATAAAAGGCTGCATAGAAGAAGTGGACAAAATGGTGAATGGGTTTAAACTACTAGAGGGTGTCGCAGAGTGGGTGTCACATCTCCGGTCTATTTCTGCAAGCCAAATACAATGGACGCTCAGTTGGCTCTCCGTGGACGAAGTTGTGCATGCCCGCAACAGAACCGCATTTTCTTTTGATGGGCCTTAGAAGCATCCAGCCTTACGCCCCATATCTGGTCTTGAGACAACTCAGAAGATGCCAGATAGTGCCAAAAGAAGAAGATCTCAGCATCCAAGTAATCAAAATTGGGCCTGGTAGTCTGTTCCCCGAAGCCATGGTTCGCGAAATCTGGAATGAATGCCAATACCTAACCGCTGAAACTTGTGTGCAAGACCCTGCCAGAGTTGAAGTGTCTGCGGGGTATCTGTCTTGGTATAAGAGAGAAATTAAGCATGCAAGACCATCCAAAAGGCCTCACCTCCGAGAATTCGTCGGTACATCACAAGAGTAGTGGGATTGGTTAGCAAAAGAGCATGAATACGGTGCTACCATAGGAAGGCTAGAAAAGAAAATTCAAGAATTACAATTCGAAAAATCCTGCAAGTTGCTGCTAGTGAAGGAGAAATAAAGGTATTGGTTAAAGAAAATGAAGGCATGCGAGCTCAAATTCAGAAAATGAAAATAGCCATAGAAAACCCTCCGAGGAGTATAAATGATGAAAGGCTTATAGAGAACATGCGCCGAAAAGAAACCGAGTACGGTTTTGACCTAAATAAGGCAGATGGTGAGTTGTCTAGAGCTCGGAGACAATTAGCTAAAAGTACTGAAGAAAGGGACCGCATATTGGAGAAGTTAAAAGAGGGGAGCGGCAATGAAAACGCTCGTCTAAAACAGAGGGTTATCATAGCTGAAAGCAAAATAGCCAAGAAGGTAAGGATTTCAAATCCAAGAGAGAGCATTGCTATGCGGTAATAGCAGGGTTGGAAAGGGATTTGCGGCAGTTTTATGAGCTAAATCAGGCAGCTAAACAGACTTTGGAAGCATGGGCTGAACAAATAGGGCGTCTGCTACAAGAAAAAGGGGTTACCAGAGAAATAATACGGGGAATTGCGGACAATATCACCACTAAATGCAATCACTGTGAAGATATGCCCAAGTCTATGTTTTTCGCCGTTGCTATGACCTTTGTCCGACAAGTAATGGAAGATCTCCATTATCTTCAAGGAAGTTTAGCGCAAACCCACAAGGACGAATGATGCCCCGCAAGCTCCAAAAGTATTGGAAGTATTAATGTATTCATAGACTTGTATTTTTTTGGAAAAAAAGAGTCGGTCTGTTGTCTTTTCAGATCTGTAAGGGTATTAATTCCTTGTCGGGTAGTTGCTTTTAGCCCTTGTAATCGAAGTTTGTATCTTTATCAAATCAAAAATTCCAAAAACATTTTTTTGCTGTGTACTTAACCCTTCGTCTCCATGAACTACGCCAGTCTAATTCATGCAAGTCATGATACGTAAGCAATCTCTATAGGGTTCGACCATTTAAAATAAAAACAAGCAAAAAGAGATAGAGGAGAGAGAGGAAATTAAAGGGAAGAAGCAAAAGAAAAATGAAATAAAGGCTGGGTTGACGCATGCAGCCGTGGCAAGCATATAGAAATCCATTCTCTGTATAGGTGCATCATGCTCAACGTGTGATTTCTTGTTTGTCATGTACCTCGAACTAACTCCGTTTTCTAGCATTACAGTTCAGGTGTTTAGAACAGTGGTTGGTTTTGCGGTAAACTGGTTTCACACGGATACTTCACTCGTTCAAAGGGAAATACAGAGATGTCAACCGAGATGACTCAAGTCACCCTCCCTATTCCAGAAGACAGTCCAATCACGGGAGTACCAGCTTCTGAATATGCAACGGCCAAAGAAAACAGGATCATGCAGCTTCGGGTCATGGAAATGTGGGACGCATGGACCAATAGAAAGGAACCTCCCAGCGCCATTCCTGGATTTCCCGAGCTATTTTCACGGTCAGGGGGTACCTCTACTATTCCTACCAGTCACCCTGGGGCAACCCACCATTTCTACCAATTTTGTTGGGGCGCCCTCTGAAGCCCACCCTCCAATGTTTGCATCCGGGCCAGTTCTCAATATCTTTACAGCCCCTCCGTGCGCAACTACTACACAGCTTGCAGTATTAAGGCTTGTGTTTGACCCTGCAGCCTTTACCTTCCAAACTCCAAATTACCAAAATGAGCCTCCCCCGTACCCTACATATAACCACCCTCAGCCAACATATGAACTTACCCCTGTGCTGGACAAAACTTGCAAAGCACCTGAGCAGGATGAGATTGCATGGAGAATGAGGAGTCTTGAGCAAAGCCTGAAGAATATGCAAGGATTGAGCGGATAGAAAAGTGTAGCCTATTCAGACCTATCCATGTTCCCCCATATCCATCTTCCTTTGGGGATTAAAGTGCCAAAATTTGAGAAATACAATGGCCATGGTGACCCTATCGCCCATCTGAAAAAATATTGTAATCAGTTACGTGGAGCAGGCGGAAAAGAAGAGATCCTGATGGCATACTTTGGGGAAAGCTTAGTAGGGATTGCTTCCGAATGGCATATAGACCAAGACATCATCCGCTGGAACATATGGGATGACTTTGCCCGGGACTTTATGAAACAATTCCAGTATAATGTCGACATCGCCCCGGATATGAACTCCCTAGCCAACCTGAAGAAGAAACCTGCGGAAAGCTTCAGGGAATACGCTATCAAATAGCGAGAGCAAGCATCAAGGGTGAACCCTCCTGTGGATGAAGCGTAAATGGTCACCGTCTTTTTGCAGGCACAGGAAGCAGACTATTTTGAGAACATGATGTCCGCAATGGGCAAACCACTCGCTGATGCTATAAAGATTGGAGAAATGTTGGAAACTGGCCTCAAAACAGGGAGGATTCTAAGCCAATCTTCCATCATAGCCACCTCCCAAGCCATACAAGGAGGGGCGGGAGGAGTTCCCAGGAACAAGAAAAGAGAAAATAATCCATGGCAGCCTCCGGGGCAAGGAAACAACATACTCACAGACATGCATTCTCTGACAGAATGCCGCAACATTACTATCCTCACAGAGACATGCATTATGTCCCTTCAACTCTATGCAGTTATGAACGTTCAGCCTTTTCCCCACCCTCAAAGATTTGAGCTGAACAGAGTCCTAAGCATACCAAAGAAGGCCTATGTGGTACAGGGATCAATCAAACCACCGGTGCTGAATGAGCTCGTGGTTATTGGTCGCGTACCACAAAAGCCTATGACCAATCCTTCAGCTGTCCCCTGGAATTATCAGGAAACCATTGTTATGCACAAGGGAAAGGAAGTCATTGGAGAAACTCCAAAGGGATGTCCCACGAAGAAATACATAAATGTGGAAGAGGTGATGCCGCTACCTAATGGCGATTCCCACCAAAGACGCCAGTGAATGCTGAGGAAACAGAAGCCTTTTTCCAAAAAATGAAGACGCCAGAACATGAAATGGTAGATCAACTCCGGAAATCCCCTAAACAGATTTCTCTATTGTTAATCTTAATGAAATCTCCCGAGCATCAACAAGTGTTGGCCAAAACATTAAACAAAGCATATGTGCCAGCTGAGACCTCGGTAGAACAGTTAGAGAAGATGGCGTAGAGATTCTTCGCTATCAATCAAATATCGTTCAGTAAGAATGACCGACCCCCAGAGGGAGGTTCTCACAACAAGGCTTTGCATCTCACTGTCAAATGTGAGGGATATTATGTTAAGAGAGTGATGGTTGATGGAGGATCCGGAGTAGACATATGTCCATTATCTACCTTGAAGAGAATGGAGATTGGGACAGGGAGGATCCGTCCCAACAACGCCTGTGTCCGGGCTTTCGATGGAATAAAAGGGGATACCATAGGTGAAATCGATTTGGTGCTCACTATTGGTCCAGTCGACTTCGAAGTGACCTTCCAGGTGTTGGATATGGACACCTCCTACAACTACCTCCTGGGACGACCGTGGATACATGCAGTAGGGTCTGTGCCTTAAACCTTGCACCAAATGCTGAAATTTGAGTATGAAAATCAGGAGATTGTAGTTCATGGGGAAGACGAACAATCAATTTACAAGGACCCCTCTGTCCCCTGTCTAGAAGCCAAGGAAGGCAGTGGACACATAGTCTATAAAGCATTTGAAGTCGTAGTAGCTGACCAGGATGAAGAGGGAAAGCCTCTTCCTCAGCCTTTCATGTCAAATACTTCAATTATGGTAGCAAAAGAAATGACGCGTCAAGGCTTCAAGCAAGGCAAGGGACTCGGAATCTCCCTACAAGTCATAACCGAGCCAGTCACCTTGCCTGCCAGAGAAAAGTTCTGCGGATTAGGATTTCATCCAACCTCAAAAGATATCACCTGGGCTAATGGTAGAAAGCGCCAAAGATGGACTTTACCATGACCCCGTCTCACTTTTACAAAACATTTATAAAACCAAAGTACAATGAAGAGGAGGAAGAAGAAACTTTCACGCAAGAAAAAATTGATGAAATCTGTGGGGCTATGAGAGAGTTGCTCTATGATGTAAACATGGTCCAACCGGGGAAGGTTCAAATGCCGCAGAAGTGCTGTATATGGGTCCAGATGCCAAACTTCAAAATTGGAAGGCCATACCCTTTCCGGTCAGGCGGTAGACCCGGTAGTCTCGCCTTGCTACCTTTTCCCACATCACGAGCTATTTCAGGGTGTAGCTCGTTGTTTGTTTTCCTTCTTAGCACTTTAAATCTCAAATTGCAAACCCTGTTTATCTTTCAAGTTCAAAGAAATAAAATCAATATTTTTCATTTCTTTGCTTTTCTCTGATTTTTGTCTTCATTTACTTGTTCTCTTTCAGTATCAATAATGTGGCTATAAATAAAACGACATGCTTGCGGACTTCTTTCCACGACCCAAATCCGCTGCCTGTCTGTGAAATAACGAACCAGGAACCGGAATAAAACGAAGAAGAGGCTTTTAGGGAAATAACTCGAGAATCGGAACACTTTGAGAACAAACCTAATCCTAACTTAAATGATACCGAACTGGTTAACCTGCACGATCTTGATGAAATCAAAGAAACTAAAATAAGCATCCACGTAAATAAAGAGATACGAGATTCATTGGTTCAACTCCTGTTGGAATTCAAAGACGTGTTTGCGTGGTACTATGGCGACATGTCTGGTCTGAGTATGGATCTGGTGGTTCATTAATTGCCTACATACCCTGAATGCCCTCCAGTACAGCAAAAGCAAAGAAAGTTCAAGCCGGATGTCAGTGATAAAATCAAAGAGGAAATTACAAAACAACTTGAAGCAGTGTTAATCCGGGTAGTGCGGTACACCACATGGATGGCAAATGTGGTCCCAGTACCGAAAAAGGACAGCAAAACCCGAGTGTGTGTGGATTATAGAGACTTGAATAAGGCGAGTCCCAAGGATAATTTCCCTCTGCCCAACATCCACATCCTGGTCGATAATTGTGCCAAGCATGAGATTCAATCCTTTGTAGACTGCTACGCGGGGTATCACCAAGTGCTGATGGATGAGGAAGATGCTTAGACAACCGTCTTCACCACACCGTGGGGAACATATTGTTATAGAGTTATGCCTTTTGGATTGAAAAACGCTGGGGCAACCTACATGAGGGCCATGACCACCACCTTCCACGACATGACGCATACAGAAATAGAGGTGTACGTGGATGACGTGATTATCAAATCTAAAACTCAGGGCGAACATGTAAATGATTTGAGGAAATTCTTCGAAAGGCTCCGCAAATATAATTTGAAATTCAATCCAGCAAAATGCACATTTGGAGGTCCTTTAGGAAAACTTCTGGGGTTCATCGTCAGTCGGAGAGGCATTGAATTGGATCCAACCAAGATCAAGTTCATTCGGGAGCTGCCCCCGCCAAGGACCAAAAAGGATGTGATGAGTCTATTGGGGAGATTAAATTACATCAGCCAGTTCATCGCTCAATTGACTTCAACATGTGAGCCTATATTCATACTGCTGAAGAAGGATGCGGCAATTAAGTGGACGGTCGAATATCAAGGAGCTTTTGACAAAATCAAAGAATTCTTGTCAAATCCACCAGTTTTAGTTCCGCAAGAACCAGGAAGGCCATTGTTTCTCTACCTGAAGGTCTTGGAAGGCTCTTTTGGTAGTATTCTTGGGCAGAATGACGCCACGGGAAAGAAAGAGCAGTCCATTTATTATCTGAGAAAAAATTTTACCGGCTACGATGCCAAGTACACATTATTAGAGAGAATGTGTTGCGCTTTGACATGGGTAGCTCAGAAGCTGAGGCATTATTTGCAAGCTCATACCACGTACCTCATAACCAAGCTAAGGTACATATTTCAAAAACCAATGCCCACAATGAGACTGGCCTAATGGCAGATCCTGCTTATCGAGTTCGACATCGTCTATATCACTCGTACGACGATGAAAGCTCAGTAACTGGTAGATCATCTGGCAGAAAACCTCGTTGATGACGTGTATCAGCCTTTAAACACTTATTTCCTTGACGAAGAGGTGAACTCATTGGAAATAGCAGCTGATGGCACTCCCATCTAGAAAATGTTCTTCGACGGAGCGGCAAACACCAAGGGCGTACGGATCGGATCAATCTTAATCTCACCCACAGGCCAGCATTATCCAGCTATAGCTAGATTGTGGTTCTTTTGCACTAACAATACAGCTGAATATGAGGCTTGCATTATGGGCATGAACATGGCTATTAACCAAGATGTTAAAGAGTTGTTAATCATGGGGGATTCCGATCTAATTATCCGACAAGATCAAGGAGAATGGGAGACAAGAGACATTAACCTCCTCCCATAAAACCAACATGTCGAAGACCTCAGCAAACGGTTCAGGTCGGTACAGTGCATGTACATTCCCTATTGCTACAATGAGTTAGCACATGCACTTGCCACTTTGGCCTCCATGCTGCCATTCTTTGGGAATGCCTATGTGGATCCTTTACAAATCCAAATCAAAGAAAGACATGGATATTGAAATGCAACCGAAGCAGATCCTAGCCCGTAGACTTGGTATTACGACATCTTGAGGTTCCTAAAAACATAGGAGTACCCTGAACAAGCCACAGGAGAACAAAAGAAGACCATCCGACGGCATGCGAGCATTTCTTCTTGAGTGGGGACACTCTGTACAAAAGGACTCCAGATCTTAATTTGTTGAGATGTGTGGATGCCGAAGAAGCTGGGAGAATTATGCACGAAGTACATGCAGGCGTGTGTGGACCCCATATGAATGGCTATGTACTGGCAAAGAAGATACTCCAAGCTGGTTATTATTGGATGACCATGGAAAAAGACTGCTTAAGCTTTGTGCGGAAATATCATCAATGCCAGGTGCACGGTGATCTAATTCATGCACCCCCAAATGAACTGCATCCTATGTCAGCACCATGGCCATTTTTTGCCTGGGGTACGGACGTCATTGGGTCGATCGAGCCAAAGGCCTCAAATGGGCACAGGTTTATATTGGTCGCCATTGATTATTTCACAAAATAGGTTGAGGCCGTCACTCTCAAGTCTGTCACCAAGAAAGCGGTAGTGGATTTCGTGCATTCCAACATCATTTGCCGCTTTGGGATTCCCGCTACCATCGTTAATGATAATGCAACTAGTCTAGACAGTCGGCTGATGGGAGAGATATGTGAACAATTCAAAAAAACACAGAGAATCTCCACTCCCTACCGACCTTAAGCTAATGGTGCGGTTGAAGCAGCCAACTAGAACATCAAGAAAGTCTTAAGGAAAATGATTCAAAGCTCGAGGAAATGGCATGAAACGCTACCTTTCGCATTAATAGGATATCATACAACGGTACGTACATCTGTAGGAGCCACTCCTTACTTGTTGGTCTATGGAACTGAGGCTGTAATACCTGCCAAGGTAGAAATCCCTTCGCTCCGAGTGATTGTCGAAGCAGAAATTAAAGATACTGAATGGGTTAAAACCCGATTGGAGCAGCTGGCATTAATTGATGAAAAATGAATGACCGCAGTGTGCCATGGGTAGTTGTACCAACAAAGAATGGCCTGCTCCTACAACAAGAAAGTGCGCCCTAGGAATTTTGAAGTCGAGCAGCTGGTGTTGAGACGGATACTTCCACACCATCAAGAGGCCAAAGGAAAATTCGCTCCAAATTAGAAAGGCCCATATATAATCAGGAAGATATTTCCTAGAGGAGCATTGTACTTGGGCGACATTGAAGGAGATGAGCCCGAGGCAGCGGTAAACGCAGATGCAGTGAAAAGGTATTATGTTTAAATCCCCTGCAAGCAATTACCCCGATGGATCAAAAGGACGAAGGCTTTATTATCCCGCTATCCCCACCCTATTTGTAACCCAAAAAAGAAATTAAAAAATTCAAAAAAAAAAAAGAAGAAAAAGAAGAAGAAAATAGAAAAAAAGAAAATTAAAAAAAAAACTAATAGAGAGAAGAGAAAAGAAAATTCAAAAAATAGGAAAATACAAAGCAAATATGCTAGGAAAATTTCCTGAACTACGTCTGACTTGATTCCAAAAGGATACGTTGGCAGCCTCTCCATGAGGTTCAGTCACATAAAAATAAAAACCCCATTTACCCAAGAAAACTAAAACTGGGGCAGAAATGTATCTGTTCGTCTCCATCCAGATGATTACAAAGTTATAAATCCCTAGAGAATAAAATACCATTTGTTGGGGTTCAGCACCAATCAAACTTGTGAGAAAAATAAATGAGAGAGTCTTATTGGTGAAAACCTCCGGGCACCATAAGGCGACGGTGAGCAGAGAAAAAAAATATAAAATGAGAGAGTCTGTTTAGCGACAACTCGCAAGGAGCGCTATCGGGCAACGGGAGAAGAGAAATGAGAGAGGTTGTTTGGCGAAAAACTGCAAAGGGCGCCATCGGCCGAAAAGAGGAAATATTGCTACCCAGGTCTGAGTAAGTTTCTTTTGAAAGATGAAGTCAAAAAGCGTAAATGGATTTGATCCTGGTATCCAGTCCAAGAACCATGTCGTCGCCATTTAAAGCCGGCTCATATTTCCAGATAAGTTATCTTTTTCCTTTAAAGTGCATACCTCATTAAATTAATGTTTCGCTCCTCTTCACTTTAACTTCCTCACCATTCCTTAAAGAAAGGTAGCAGGGCCGGCTTCCCATTTTTCTCCTAGCAAGAATTGGGGAAATGGCCGACATTGTCAAGTACTCTTGGCAAATCCCGGTTGATTGTGACAGTTAATGTCCCAAAATGAAGAAATAAGGGAAAGGAAATTCAAAGTCAAAAGGCATGAAATTGAAGCAAAATCGAGGGGTTTTAAGCCAAACAGGATGTCGTTTCTTAGCAAAAGTCCCAAAAGCAAATATAAAAGCGGGACAAAACTCATAATCCAATGCCCGAGAAGCAAAACCCAATCTGAAATGAGGACCCCCTGGCCAACTAAGCAAGGTAAGAAAGCCGAGGGTTCATTTTTTGAATACAAAAGAAGCCGAAATCAAGCGTCACAAGGCCGCAAAACCAAGCACTGTTAAAACTAATAGTTTGTTTCAGTTTCTGTATTAAAATATATAATAAAAAGAATGCAGAGTCAAAAACAACCAAAGGATAGGCACAAGGGCCGAAGGTGCTGATGCGTCAATGACCATAGGGAAGTTTTCTTTCCATTTTATGCAAACTCGTAAATGAGCATGACAACACGAGATCCCAATCCCTAGTTCCCCCTGTATAGCTTATGGACTTCCTAGGCATTACCTAAGGATTGTATCCCACTCCCTCTAGCATAAATGAGGGAGATTTCCCTCCACATTTCCAGTATAACCTGAGGATTCTCTCCCTACACTTCTCATTCCCCAGCATAGTCTAGGAGTTAATGCTCCCCCACCCTTAGCATAACCTAAGAGTTATTCCTTTCCTTATTTGTCCCCAGCACAGTCAGAATATCTATGAGGTCCTCCCCTGCTCAGCATATTCCCCTAGCATAACCTAGAATTTTCATTCATCCCGGCATAACCCGTGGATCCCTCTAACATAACTCAGGATTTTCTTTCATCCCCATCAGGGACTCCTCATTTTCATCCCGGTATAACCCGTGGATTCCCCTAGCATAACCTAGGATTTTTCATTCATCACTGCATAACCCATGGATTTCCCCTGACATAACTCAGGACTTCATTGTCATCCTAGCATAACCCGTGGATTCCCCTAGCATAACCTAGGATTTTTCATTCATCCCGGAATAACCCGTGGATTCCCCTAGCATAACCTAGGATTTTTCATTCATCCCGGCATAACCCGTGGATTCCCCTAGCATAACTCAGGATTTTTCATTCATCCCTGCATAACCCGTGGATTTCCCCTGACATAACTCAGGACCTCATTTTAATCCCGGCATAACCCGTGGATTCCCCTAGCATAACCTAGGATTCTTTTCATCCCGGCATAACTCGTGGATTCCCCTAGCATAACCTAGGATTTTTCATTCATCCCTGCATAACCCGTGGATCCCCCTGACGTAACTCAGGATTTCCTTTCATCCCCAGTAGGGACTCCTCATTTTCATGCTGGCATAACCCGTGGTCCCCCTAGCATAATCTAGGATTTTTCATTCACCCCGGCATAACCCATGGATTCCCCTAGCATAAACTAGGATTTTTAATTCATCCCAGCATAACCCGTGGATCCCCCTAGCATAACCTGGGAGTTTTCATTCATTATGGCATAACCCGCGGAATCCCCTGGCATAACCCAGGAATTGTTTCACAACCCATCCTCACCATGAATTTTCATATCCCGGCATAACCCGCGGATCTTTTCTTTCCTTCCCCACAAAGACTTTTTCATTCTTGTCCCGTCATAACCCGAGGATTCTCATCTATTCCCCAGCAGGAGCCATTTCTCTTCTCCAGCATAACCTGGTGATCTTTCCAATGGATACACAATTCTTTTCCTTTTTTTCTAAAAAAGAGCACCGTAGATGTGTGTTATAAATAACACACAAAATTTTCCAGTAAAGACTGGGGCAGAAAATTTCGTTCGTTTGTTTGTTTTGCTGTCTATCACCTAAAGGCACAAGACTCGACATAAGTGAAAGCATGAGTGTCAATTCAGAACAGAAGAAAGAAAAGAGACAAAAGGTGAATTCAAAGTAATGAGGCGGACACAGACGCGGACTGCTCAAAATTAGTGGAAGTAAGAAGCTCACCATATCCAGTTTTGTTTCAAGATTAAAGATTGAGTTAGCAGCTGCAATTAACGAGCATCAAGATTCGGATTGGAGTCTGCCGTGAAAGATAGGCGAGACTCAAGATCAAGCTTCAAGAGAATCATATATAGGAATTTTGTAACTTGTAGTTGATAGGTTTAGCTATCTTAGTTTTTGATTTTCTTTGGGTGTTATAAGGAGCTTAGTGAGCAGAAACAGCAGCAACATCAGCCAATCACAGTCTCTCAGTAGTCCCCGCTACCAAAACTTCTAGAACTACACTGACGGATACCTTTATTGCCAAGGATATGTAGGAAACATTTGAAGCAAGGTTCGGTCAGAAATTTTTCAAAATGCTTCACATGGAGTATTCGATCGGATGAAAATCGCTCATATTTGCTCACTTGTCTTTGCACAAAAACCCTTCGTGTTCCCGCGCAAAGAGGAGCAGCTGTGAGCATATGATTTTTGACCGGTCGAAACAAATTCCTACAGGAATCTTAATGTTTAGGATTTTTCTTTTAAATGTTAGGATTTTAATTTTTTAGGATCTGGATGCATGTACATGTCCATTACTGCATGTTTAAAATGGTTTAAGATTTAATTGTTAAATAATTTTGTTTTTTAAATTAAAAAATATATATACATACATACATACATACATATATATATATATATATATATATATATATATATATGTGTGTGTGTGTGTGTGTGTGTGTGTGTGTGTGTGTGTCCAGCACTTGAAATTATGTTTGTTTAATTTTGACTTGTTTTAATTTTTATTTCTGATTAGTGGTTTTTAAATAAAATTAGTAATTAGTTTCAATTAAAATAAAAGAAAAAAATATAATACATGTATATATATATATATAGGCAGCCACTCAGGCTGGCCAGAATTGGGCCAGACCTTAGCGGCCCAACCTGTTTTCTTCCTTTCAATACATCAACCCAGCCCAATGACCAGCCTCAACCCAATCTACACATCCACTAAACTAGACGACACCGTTTAGGACCCCATCATCATAGCCGTTGATCTCACCTCAATCCAACGGCCATTAAACCCCATCCAAAACCATACATATATGTCTAAACGCCTCTAATACAGATTAGAGACCAAACCAACCTCCTCGTACTGTCTTCCTCGTATAGTAACGCCTCCCGTTGACCACCCTGTCACCACCCTTGACCACCGGTCTACCACCCTACTGTCGCGCCGGAATTCGCCTCATGGCGGCGGACGGCAACCAAACTATCCAAAATTAACACCATTTAACCAGCATGACCTCCTCTACCCCGTCCCATGGATAGTTTCCCTCGAATATAACTCCTCCATCTCGAATATCCCATGAAAGGTGGCCAGAAACGCTATCTACAGCGACCTCATTCCAAAGCCGTCCAAAACTACACCCCTAAAGAACCTCACCCTCCCCGTTCTAACCATGCTTATCACCCCTCTAGAATTATCCTGGAACCCCTTGAATATTAATCTGAAGGCCAACCCTAAATTCCAAGGCACGCCGAAATGACCTCAAAACCCTCCTAAACAATCCCTTATCCCCCTTGACACCAACCACACCCCCAATAGTCTCAATCAACCCCAACCACTCAAAAAATCCAAATCTGAGACCTACTGAGGTCTCAAAACTTTGAAAAACCCTCCCCTGAGCTTAAAAACTGATTGTCCCTGTCCGAGGAGGTTCAGAACCCTGTGGAAAGGGTCAAGGTCCGGTTAAATAAATTTAAATGAGAACAAGAATAAGAGCTAAGTTTTTCCTGCATATTTTCTATTTTTTTAGCTTTGAATATTTAATTGTTTGTAATGACTGATTATGTCATGTAGTTGCATGTGTAATAGTCTGAACTTCTTTTATTGGATTCTCTCTTGGTTGTTTGTTTGTTTATTCACAAGTTCAATTGAAATGGGTTTGAACATTCATATGATTGTTTGTCACCAATCTGAAATCCTTTCTTGGGTAATATTGATATCTTCCTAAGTATTGTGCGATTAATTTTTTTTAGTTTATATTACCAAAAATGTGGAATTACATAAAGGAAAAAAGGGATAGTGAGAATTGAAATGAAACACGCCTTTCGTTTTTAGATTCTCAATATAGCTTAACATGTGATAGTATGCTATCACTTCTACGACACCACCCCTCTATGCATATAAAAAAGATTACATATAATTATCTTAAGATGGAATGCACTCACGCTGCTTTTCCTTTTAGCCCCTAATTCGAGTAATAATTAAGTTCGGTTGAACATAACTCTTAATCAAACTTAACTGAGGGAGTGAACCATCCCAAAAAAAGCAAATCTGCCCCAAACACTATGCCTTGACCTTTTTAAATAGTACGCATACTACATTTCAGAAACACTCATGAAGGAGATACTTGTATACCATCAAAATAGAGCCTATCCAATTTTATTATCTAATCGAGGCCAGGAAATTGCATTAAGTGTCAGTCTCGTTATCGATCGGACTAAAGCACGAAGATATGGTATTGAGTTCGAAAACCGAGGTGCATGTCGATATTGGGGCCAGCAGCAATCGAGACCAAATACGACAGACTTCGAGTAAAGCGCAATAACAAAAAAAATGAGATATTCATAACCGGTCGAAGATCACGGTGCAAATTCCGGAACACATAAAATCAAGGGCGATTGTTTCAGCTAATCATGGGATTTCCTTCCGCAATTAGAATTGTACCACAGATACGATTCCTCTATTATATAAAGAAGGCTCTAATCATTTTGTAAATACTTTACATTCACACAGATCAAAGCAATACAATACTCTCTCTTTAATTTACATTCTCTTGTTTATCAGCTTGTTACATTTTGGCTGTTCTTGCATAACTATCTCCTGGGTATTCAAGCTCGAGGGATGAATTCTATTCAAACACTGGTTTGCCTTATTGTATTGGGAAAATTGAGTTCATGTATATTCAATTCATTTAAAATGACATGTAGATTGGTTAAAGAATGAGGATCAGCAAAGAATAAAGAGGCACGAGTTACAACAGACACAAGCAAAAGATTTAAGAGATTCGATGCTCGCACCTCTTTACAGACTCAATGCTCGCACCTCTTTATAGTTAAGAATCAAGATAAGGGAATGAACCTGATAGTAAAAGAGGGTACGAATACATTATTTAATATAGATTAAATACAAAAACGTCAGAGAATCTGTATTGAATAACAATGATTTCCATTTATGACGTAGCATTAAATGTCTTTAATTGTCTATAATGGTCATATTATGACAAAGAAAAAATGTATCATCTAAAAATAGCTATAAAAGGGGAATCCTAATAATTTTGTAAGGACACGAAATACTATTGGAACATACTGATTTATTTCACTTTTTATTCAATTTTTATTTACATCCATTATTCTCATTTCTATTTGATTATCAATAACCTGAGTTCTTCTAAAACAAGCTTTAGCCGAAATTCCACTTTTTGTTTAAACAAATTTGTTCTGTTATTGGCAAACTGATAATAGTTTTGCTTTATTAAGTCAATTCTCTCATCAAACAATTTACTATGTCAAATATCAACAATAATAGTCAACAAGATCTTCAACAACAAAAAAAAATGCAGGTGATATGACTCCACGTCCTTCACCACATAATTCATAACGCCAATCACGAGAAGGGATTCCAGATGGCTCCGAGACAAATAATGGAGTTACAAATCAAAACGGAGTCGAGGCAATTCAAAATGCTGTAGTTGTAAATGAACAAGCACTTGATGATGCCTTAAAAAATCTAATTTCTCAGCAACTCAGTAATGCTACACCAACTCCGAATCAGAATATATTCGAAAACCCATGTTCTAGGCTCGTGCATTTATGCACTAATGGAACTCCAAGCGTGTCTCGTGATGGCGAACCAGGTAACATAATTAATTCTGATTTACAAAATTTAGTTCTAACCTCGCAGAAGCAGCTCAAGGAACAAAGCGATTGCATAAAGAAAATACCTGGAGTACCACCTGTAATCAAAGGAATAGACATAGACAAATACTCACAAAAACCTTGGAAGCCTAGTGCTGCTTCGGTGCCCATTCTAAAGAAGTATAAAATACATGATATTCCAAGGTATGATGGCACAATTGATCCACGAGATCATCTGACTGCATTCACGACCGGTATGAAAGGCAACGATTTGACAAAACAAGAAATCGAATCAGTATTAGTCAAGAAATTTGGTGAAGCACTCACCAAGGGAGCATTGACACTATATTCTCTCTTACTCGAAATTCTATAAATTCTTTTGCTGATCATGCAGATTCATTTATCAAAGCACATTCAGGAGCTCAAAAAGTCGAAAAAAGAATGGAAGATATTTTAAAAATCAAGCTAGAAGATTCAGAGTTTCTTAGAGAGTTCGTTTATTGATTCCAACGTGAAAGAATGACGTTACCATGCGTACCAGACAACTGGGAAGCTATAGCATTTACTAGTAATTTGAATGAGAAAAGCTCAGAAGCCACAAGATGACTCAAGGAAAGCCTTCATGAATTTCCAGCTACAACTTGGAATGACTTTTAGAACAGATACAACACGAAGTTAAGGATAGAAGAAGATATTATCTCGCGATCTCAAAAAGAGGAAAAAGTAAGTTTGAGACATGCAAAAACCAAAAAAGGTATGGTAAAAATAGATACGAACCATATATGGGCCCAACGGGAAAAGATTTACGATTGAAGCATAACAATTTAAGGTATGATGATAGATGAGGAATAGATAGTCGGGTTCATCACCAAGGTTTGGGAACGATCAAAACACGCGAGAGACACGAGATGATGATAGAAACATGAAGGCAAGAATTTGCGGTAATAATTTTAATATCAGCACTTCCAAGTTAGTAGTTGAATTAAGAAGCATGGGTGATAAGGTGCTGTGTCCAAAAGAAATGAGATCAAATCCAAATAGGTGTAATCCTGATCACTGGTGCAAATTTCACAACGATCATGGTCATAAAACAACAGATTGTAGATTATTGCAAGGAGAAGTTGACCATCTATTGAAGCAAGGCTATCTTACTAATTTATTTAGTGAAAAATGTAAACATGCTTACATAAAGAACACTCAAGAGCCCCCTAAACCTCTTTCTCCAAAAAGGACCGTTATTGTTATAAGCGGGGGCGAAGAAATTAATGGCAAAACATATACGACGGCCAATAAGGTTTCTAAAATTACAATTACCTACGGGAAGCGGATTCAAAATGTTTTGAGGAAGAAAGCATTATATTTGACGATGAGGATGCGGACGGTGTGTTAATACTACACAACGATGTACTGGTAACCTCACTACTTATACATGATACTAATGTGAAATGAGTTTTGGTTGATCCAGGTAGTTTTGTAAACCTCATTTTGCTAAGAGTACTAAGTGAGATGCAAGCTGAGGATAAACTCGTACCTAAGGCACATACTTTGTCTGGCTTCGACAATTCAAGCGTTGTAACAACAAGGGAGGTAATACTTTTAAAATTCGTAGAAAGCGTGGTCAAAGATACGAACTTTCAAGTGGTAGAGATGGAAATGACTTGCAATATAATTCTTGGGAGATTGTAGATCAACGAGATAGATGATGTTCCATCAACCTTGCATCAAGTTATCAAATTCCCATCACCATGGGTAGTACGTCAAATCCGTGGAGATCACCAGACTTCCAGGCATATCAATTCTGTAGCAGATTCAAGTACGAAAAACAAAAAATGTAGCAATTACATAATCTGGTTGAGGATATCACGACACAAATCTCAATTGAACAAGGGCAAAAAGATGTGGACTCAAGGCCTGATTCCATTTAAGAGCCAAAATAAAATTAAAATATCAAAACGACAATTGAATAACTGGAAGCTGTAGAGTTACTTGCACAATGGCCTGTATGGAAAGTCGATATTGGGGCCAACCTAAGGCCTGGCATGAAAGGTAAGTAGATTGAATTTTTAAAAACTAATGCGGATTGTTTTGCCTGGTCCATTTTGATATCATAGGAATACCCCCGAAAGTAATACTCACAAGCTAAATGAGGACCCATTGTATCCACATGTCAAGCAAAAGAAGAGAAAGTATGGAACTTTCAAAAATTAGGTAATTTATGATGAGGTTAAAAAACTATTAAAAATTGGGTCTATCCGCGAGAAAAAGTATCCTAATTGGTTAGCCAATACTGTAGTAGTACTGAAAAGAATGGCAAATGAAGAGTTTGTGTAGATTACACCGACCTTAACAAAGCTTATCCTAAGGATTATTTTTCATTACCACATATAGATCAATTGATTGATGCTAGCGCAAGACATGAATTGTTAACTTTTTTGGATGCGTATTCAGGGTAGAATCAGATCAAAATGGATCCCTTAGATGAAGAAAAAACTTCATTGTAATAGATAGGGGGACTTATTTTTATAAAGTAATGCCCTTTGGCCTAAAAAATGCTGGTGCCACGTATCAAAGATTGGTGACCAAAATGTTCCAAGAACATTTAAGAAAAACTATGGAAGTCTTCATAGATGATATGATTGTCAAATATCAGCTAATATGAGATCATATATCACATTTGTTTGATACATTTCAGATCTTACAAAAATTCACTATGAAGCTAAATCCCGAGAAATGTGCATTCGACATTTCATCAGGTAAGTTTTTGGGTTAACTTTTTTCTAACCTTGGTATTGAAGTGAATATCGTGCAGATTAAAAGAAATCCCTGACATGCTTACAAATAAGAAAGAGGTGTAGAGACTAACGGTATGAATTGCAACCTTGGGGAGATTTATTTTCAACTCGTCAAAAAAATGTTTTAAATTATCTTCAGCTCTTAAAAAGCAAGACCAATTCGAATGGTCTGGTGAGTGTCAACAAGCACTCAAAAACTTGAAGGCCTACCTATGAAATACACCATTGCTCGCAAAATCGAAGGTCGGGGAAAGGTTACTTATTTATTTAGCCGTTTTAGAAGTAGCGGTGATTGCTATATTAGTTTGTAAAGACCAAGAAAATCTCCTATTTATTCTGTTAGTAAGTCATTATTAGACATGAAGACGCGATATCCTCAATTAGAAAAGCTTGTACTTGCACTAATCATGGCATCTAGAAAACTAATGCCTTATTTTCAATGCCATCCCATTTTCGTAGTAACTAATTATCCATTGGGTAATATATTACACAAAGAGAAATTATCAGGTAGATTAGCCAATTGGACCATAGAATTAAGTGAATACGACATCATATCAACTTAGGATCGCCATAAAATCTCAAGTGTTGGCAGACGTTTTAGCTAATTTCAGCCATGGGATGTAATTAAAAGATGAAAAGGAAATAAAAGTATTTAATGGGTCTAATTCGGGAATTTGGACCTTATTTACTGATGGCTCATCTTATGTAAAGGGGGCAGGTTTAGGAATTATTTTGATACCACCTACGGGTGAAATCATTCGACAAGCCATAAAATGTCATCCAATAACTAACAATGAGGCATATGATGAAGCAGTGATTGCAGGTTTAGAACTAGCATGTAAACTTGACATCAATCATATCGTGATAAAAAACGATCCACAACTCGTGTTTAATCAAATACTGGGGACTTATACAGCTAGAGAACAACGAATGCAGCAATACTTAGAGAAGACGCATGATCTGGTTAAATAATTTTGGACTTGGAAAGTCGTGCAGATACCAAGAGAAGAAAATGTTGAGGCAGACGCCTTAACAAATCTCTCATCTGCGGCAGACGTGATGAATAACAAAAATGCTTATGTGATTCATTTGTTTCATTAAGTACTAGATCATGACAAAAATGAGGTAAATTTCAATAACTTAACTTGGGATTAGAGGAAAAAAATTGTCATTTTTTTGTAGTATGGACCGTCCCTGAAGACAAGAAAAAGGCTCATGCGCTTCGTAAAAAGGCTGATTGGTACTGCTTAAAGCAAGGCAACCTTTTTCAGAAAATGTTCGGTGGTTCATTAGCGAGATGTCTTAGGCCTTCTCAAACGGAATATGTATTGAGAGAGATATACGAGGGGCACTATGAAAATCACACATGAGGAACATCATTTGTAAGAACTATGATCAGAGCAGGTTATTATTGGCCTAAAATGGAGGAAGAAGCGGAAAATTTCATGGCTAAATCTGTAAGTTCCAAAGATATGCTAATAATATGCATAGACCAGCAGAGTTTCTATATCCGGTCATCACACCGTAGCCTTTTATGAAATGGGGGATGAACATCGTGGGTCCACTACCACAGGCAAAAGGCAAGGTAAAATTTCTACTTGTACTCACTGACTACTTTACTAAATGGGTAAAAGTAGGAGCATTTAAACAGGTACGGGAAACCGAAGTTAGAGATTTCATTGGTATAATATCATATGCTGATTTGGTGTACCAAATGAAATTGTGTGTGATAATGGCCCACAATTAATAGGCGTACAAATCACAGAACATTTTCAAAGTTGGCAGATAAAAAAGATTACCTCTACACCTTATGGGTAATGGACAAGCAGAATCAACAAATAAAGTTATTGTCAACAATTTGAAGAAACAATTGGAAGAATCCAATGGTAATTGGCCAGAATTGCTACCTAGTGTTTTATGGGCATATTGCACTACATCGAAAACAAGCACGTGTGTAACACCGTTTTCACTAGTGTACGGGGATGAAGCATTGATCTCAGTGGAGATAGGAGAACCTAGCACGAGGTATACACAAGAGATTGAGGAATCCAATGAAGAGGAAATGTGACTAAATCTTGATTTACTTAAAGAAAAAAGGGAAAATGCGTTAATAAGAATGGCAGCACAAAAACGAGTCAATGAACGATACTACAGTCGAAGAGCACGTCTAAGATACTTCAAGATTGGGGACTTCGTACTCAAGAAAGTTTTTCAATCCACGTAGGTGGATAATATGGGAAAATTAAGTCCATCTTGGGAAGGACCTTACAAGATTCATGATACTGCGAGGAAAGGAGCATACGAGCTGGAAATATTGGATGGCAAGATATTACCTTCATATTGGAATGTTGTTCACCTAAAGAGATACTATCTATAAGGAGTACTCGCGGACATGTATCCTCATTCTAAAATTTTGTTTTTAAATTATTAATTTTTACTAACGATTTTAGATGATAGGTAAAAATCTAACTTGTACTAAATGACGAATCATGACCTACAAGGCACGTAGAATACATTAAAATTCCCGGTCTAGGGTTACAACTATTCTGGTAGAATTGAGACGGGTTAAGGAGTTTTCATCTATAATCGTACCTTCGAGTCTCGTATGTTTTATTTCTTGACAGGAAAAGGACCAAATAAGAGGAATAGTCAAGTGCTCGAGAGTTCATTATTCAAAGCTCAAACACTTGGGGGACTATATGATATACATAGACATATGTATAAAGAAGGCAAAGAAGATTGAGAAATAATCAAAGTGCAAGCCTAAAAAGTTTATTCATTGAATGAGTCAAGTGCAGAGCAAAGTTACGAGCCAAAGCAAACGAAAAACCTTATCATAGTTAGGTTAAAAGGCAATGTAATGAAAACCATGTGTCTTATTCAGTTGAAACATGTTATGAATGAAAACCTTGTGTCTTATTGAATGTATAGAATTAAGTTATAAATAAAAACCTTGTATTTTGTTTTCTTTTTTGAAATCCGTTCAAATAAAAATTTTGTCAAAGTTATTTCAAGAAACACATGTATTCCTATTTTTGTCGTATATTCACACCATTATGAAGTTGAGACGTCTTCTTCATTAAGTGTAGAATATAAAAAGGCCATCTTTTATAAAAACTAATGATTTATTCAAATATTCATGAAGTAAAAAAAAGCATTTTGCAAAATATGAATGTAAGTTATAAACTGAAGTTCAAGTAATAACAGAAAATTTCTTAATATTAAAGTTTAGACAAAGTATGAACTTAGTCATAAACTAAAAGTTGTTTATACAGAACGGCCCCAAAATGGTCTGGGGACTTAATATTTTAACAAACCCTCAAAAAGCACCAAGAGTTACAATCACATACCAGTAAAGAAAAAAAGAAAAAAAAATGTCATATATCATAACATTTTCACTCAGAAGTTGAGGGAACTGAAGCAGGGCCATCAGCAGCAACATGCTCAACTTGACTTGAAGGAATTGGAGCATTTACCACACCCATATCATCCTTACTATTTTCAAAAGTTTTAGCCACGGGAGAGGGAAAGTCTTGGATCTGCTAAGTCTTCTCAATGGTCTTTCTTATTTTAGCCAACTCAACCTCCAAGTTCAAATTCTCTTGGCTAACTTCTACAAGAGTATCATCGCGAGTATTTAAAAATGTCCAACTCACTTCCATTGCGATTTTGTCCTCAAGAAGCTCATAATCTTTTCTCCATTCAACAATCTCATTTTTAAGCTTCTCATTCTCAACCAACGCAGAATCATAACAAATTTGAAGAGAAGCATGTGAAATTTCCAAGGAATGAACCTTATCAGAAGATTCCTGGAGGTCTTCTTGAGTGCGAGTCAAAGTTTGCACAACTTCACCAGTATAAGCTTCTTTCACGCTTCAGAGAGCTTTAACCTCTCTGATTTCTTCACTAGCCTTGGAGAGTTGCTCTGAAAAGGAAGATCCGAGAAGATTTTTGTCTCTACTAGCTTGATTTGAGGAAGCTCTTTCAACCGCCAACTTTGAAGTTAAATCTCCTAGTTGTTGTTCTAAGGTGTGCTTGTCCTCTTGTAACACTTCCATATCAATTTGAAGACCTTCATATTGCTCTCTCCAGTTATCTGCTTCAACTTGGTACTCGTGCATCAACTGCTCCATGTGAGAAACCCTCTTCATCATTTCTGTACTAACGAGGTTGATCTAAAAAAAGGAGGAAGAGAAAAGGTAAGAGCCTTATAAAAAGTAATAATAAATCATTAAAAAGGAACACCTTTAATGATGATTGTATTATGTCATTCATCAAAGTTAAAGTATTGTGGATCTCAAGCTTGGCCTTCTCGATTCGTCCAATTAGGGGTTTCAACCACACGTCAGCCCCACCTATTTTTCTCAAAAGATTACCATCGGCAGGGACCTCGATGATAACATGTTTGATGGCTCCACTTCTACTTGAGGAACAAATTTCAATTTGTTGAGTAGTTGTAGGAGGAACGGTAGAAGAAGTCAAAACAACTCGGGGGGAGCACTAGAAGGAATCAAAATAGCTGGGGGAGGAGTAGTAACAGCAACAGTTACGACTGCCAGAGAAGGTACCCTAGAAGCAGACATAGAAATAGAAGTAAGAGGTGCTTCATCAGAAAGTGGTCCTATACTTTCACTACCAAACCCACGGATAAAAAGATGTTTAATAGAATCATGGGCAGCAGCGGGAGCATCATCATCCAAAATCACCAATGAGGCTTCAACAAGCTCGGTGAGAGAAATAGAATGAGGGGGGATGCTTCATCATTAGAAATAATTCTTCTTCTAGCCTGTGGCCTTCTTATCAATGAGCCCCCATCTTGTTCTTCCTCTTCCTCAGAGCCTTGATCTACAGTAGCTTTCCTTTTCGATGAAGAACCCAAGATTATCTCTTGGACCCTTTCCAAAGAAATTTTGGAAGCCACGACTGCTTCAGCATTTATGCCTCAAATAAGAAATAATAATAAAAATAAGGATTAAAATAATTTCGAGGGAAATAAATAAGTAAACTTATAAAAAAACTTACCGTGAGTTTTTACTTTCCAACCAAATCGTTGAGAAAGAGTTTTCCATGATCTTCTCTCTATGGAGCAGTATGTAATAACTTTCCTACCCAACTACAAAAATTGGGAATCTCATCAACAATTCCCATAGTTGCTAAAAGAAAGAAAGAAAAGACAGTCATAAAATTGAGAAAAAGGTATGAGAAAGTTATTAGAAAGAAAACTCACATGCAAAATTTAACTTCACAGGAAATGGAACGATTTCTTCACCCATTAAACCAACAGTGGGGGCAGAAACAAATTTGGATACCAGCCACGGTCCTTATCATCTTCTGTACTGACCAAAACTCTTTTACTTCTTGCTACTAGAGTAAAGACTCCTTGGCGAAAGAGTTTGAGAGAGTAAAGGTGAATTAAATGGGAAAACGTAAAAGGCAACAACCATATTGGTAAATTCCTCAAACAAGCAGCAAACCTGCACACAATAGGGCCAATTTGTCCTAAATAAATGTCGAAAAAATGACAAAATTTAGAAATAGCAGGTTCAATAGCAGGATTAAATCCTAAAGTAAAAGGGTATGTATAAACAAAAGAAAACCTAGTTAAATAAAAGGTGATTTTTTGGTTTGCGTTGGGGATTATGACAGGGAAATCATGGATCCAATGACAGTCCCTACGAACTACAAAAATTAAACCCTCAGTAATCTGGGTTCGATAAATGTCAACACATTCTAATAAAGACATAGAAAAAACCTGATTCATAATGGATTCTCTATCCTTGTAAAACGATTGTTCAATGGAAACAATCTCATCTACAGTGGGTTCACGAAGAGGCTCAGTGGGTGCCTCTAGATGAAGACCTTTGAGAAAGGGAGCCTCTGGTTCTGGAAGCTGGAATAGAATTAGATGAAGGTAGAAACCTCGTATAGATAAAGAACCTGTATTACGAAGTCTACCTCCTTTCCTGCTCCTGATAGGAGCAAGAGGAAGGTTATCGATGATGGGAATTCTCCTAGGGTTAGGGTTTGACGAAGACATGATAGTACGAGGAAGAAGGGAACAAGAATTGAATATTCTGAGAACTTTAAACTTTATGTGAGAAAGACAAAGATGAAAAACATATATATGCTTAGAAGTATCTGTCAAAGGAAAAGGTGCAATGATGGAAACGTCAGGATAAGAATAGTCATCTCGTAATTAGTGAAGCCATAAAAAAGTCTTAAAGGCACTGAGAAGTTGCAAAACCAATTAGAAGATGCCACACGTAATGGACATTAAATGGCAGTGACAAATTAAGCATCAAGGGAATTAATGGCAATAAAATTCCCGCTTTAATAAACTCAACTTCCCAGATATTCTATTAATGACTAAATAGCAAGTGTGGGGGGGGGGGACTATCTGTATTGGAAAAAATTGAGTTCAGGTATATTGAATCCATTTAAATATGACATATCATGACGTGTAAATTGGTTAAAGAACGAGGATCAACAAAGAATAAGAGACACGAGTTACAACAAACACGAGCAATGATTCAAGAGATTCGATGCTCGCACCTCTTTATGGTCAAGAATCAAGATAAGGGAATAGATGGGCCAGTTCTCGAGCATAGACGAGGACAAGCTTTGAGAATAGATGGGCCAGTTCGTTTGAGTGAGGACTCTAGACATAATCCCAGCCGAGAAGATGTCACTCCCCCAGGAATGGAACATGAGGCATAAGTACAAACCTACATATAGCTCTTGTTTATTGTTTTGCTTCTTCTGCCATTTCTCATCGACATACTTTCCTATGATGCAGAGGTTTCTTGGGTGCCTGGTGCTATTCAAAAACCTCGAGAGTTGGGTTCTGAAATTGTCCTCCACCTCTTCATGTGCTAAGAGCTCATGGTGCAATATGGAAAAGGGACGATGGGAGGCCAAACATCATGGTAAGCTTCTTTACACGGATTTGATGCTCTTTCCTGAAATGTTTCTTTTCATTTTTACTTGATTTCCTTTCATACAGGTCTCGAATATAATGTTATCATAAAGAACTCATCTGGGAAGGAGAAAACCTTTACCAACCGCCCACTCTGAAATAGAAGAAAAAGCAAAAATGGAAAGAAGTCTCGAGTTCCACGAAGGTGGATAAGCTAAAACCTAAGAAGAGGCGAACCCTCAAGGGTGAGGTTATTCCTCAGTTGGTAGAGTCAGTCCAACTCTTAAAACAGGAGGGAAAAAGAGAAAGAGGGTGGTTATGGTTTGGTGGCTCGAACACGAGCTAGCACTGAGTGTCGAAAAGCCACCAGATTGGTCAAAACTAGAGATTCTCTACCCCAACTTGACGGGGTCCAAGAGGGGAATTCAACTGGAGTCCCGAGTTTATGGGAGATGAAGATATCCTACGTCGGGGTGAAAAGGCATCGGAAATGGAAGCTAGCTTAGAAATTAGAGACTCCTCTCTGTTTTTTTTATTCTCAGATGAGGAAGTTAGGGAGGCTCAGGCCATGCAAACTCCTCACGTAGAAGACATCCTTAAAGAGGAAGACCTTTTATGTGGTTGTTTAGTGGGGGTTGATGATGTTGTTGGACCGATTGTTTTGGCAATATCGAAGAAGGATTCGGGTGGGGCATTAAGTCTCTTCGATGAAGCACAACATGCTCTAAATCGGGTAAGCTTTTGACTCTATCTATTGATATCATATTTATTATTATTCCTTTCTTATCTGATCTCTTTTCTTCTATTTCTGCAGGTCTTGACACTTTATAAGGAGGCATTCTCCAAATCTCTAGAAGAACTGAGTCCCTATGACACCGAAATTCAAAGGCTTAACGAGGAGAAGAATGCTCTCAATCTTCTTGTTGAGTAAAAAGGAAGAGAAATTAAAGGTCTCCAAACTGAGTTGTTCATGGCCCAAACAGAATAAAGTGAACTGAACGAGCAAGTAAGCAAAATCTTAGACGTTTATGGCATCGGTTTGGGAGTAACGGCTAATGATTTGATCTCACAGGTCCAACAGTTGCATGAAATGATAGTGAAACCTCAAGGAGAGGTAGATAAGGTGAAGGCAGAGACTTCAATGCAGAAGCAAAAGATGGATCACCTTGCCTTGGAGAAAGAGGTTGTTCGAGCCCAACTGTTAGCGGCTGAAAGTCAGTTCCAAGACATAAAGGTGAAAAGCTCAGCTCAGACCAAGAAAATGGAGGAGCTCAAGGCTCGGTTGGTCATCGAACTTGCAAAAACCAAATCCAAGGTTAAGAAGGCTAAAGCCGATGCTGAGGCGATCACGACTGTCTATCAATCTGATGGCGAGGCCGCTCAAGCTTAAGCAAAAGAACTTTCCGATGCTCCTCTGGATTGAGCATTCTATATTGCCAAGAATGCCAAATACTAGTCTCGAAGAGAGACTCTTGAGGAGATTCATGCTCTTGGATTTAGCCTTTTTGTCGAGATTGAGAATGCGAAACAGTTTGAGGGCGAAGCTAAAGTGTTGCTCTCTTTCGACGATGACAATTCTAGGAGCACAAGTTGCTTCGAGGAAGAGATGAATCTGAGGCTCCCACGGAAGATTAAAATTTTTTCTTTTTAATTTTTGGATTGTTTCTATAGGATCCTTAACAATCCATGTAAATATTATCATATATAAGAGATATTTTTTCTCTTATATATTATCATATATAAGAGATCTCTTATATATGATAATATTTACATGGATTGTTAAGGATCCTACAGAAAAAATCCAAAAATAAAAAAGAAAAAATTTTAATCTTCCGTGGGAGCCTCAGATTCATCTCATCCTCGAAGCAACTTGTGCTCCTAGAATTGTCATCGTCGAAAGAGAGCAACACTTTAGCTTCACCCTCAAACTATTTCGCATTCTCAATCTCGACAAAAAGGCTAAATCCAAGAGCATGAATCTCCTCAAGAGTCTCTCTTCGAGACTAGTATTTGGCATTCTTGGCAATATAGAATGCTCAATCCAGAGGAGCATCGGAAAGTTCTTTTGCTTAAGCTTGAGCGGCCTCGCCATCAGATCGATAGACAGTCGTGATCGCCTCAGCATCGGCTTTAGCCTTCTTAACCTTGGATTTGGTTTTTGCAAGTTCGATGACCAACCGAGCCTTGAGCTCCTCCATTTTCTTGGTCTGAGCTGAGCTTTTCACCTTTATGTCTTGGAACTAACTTTCAGCCGCTAACAGTTGGGCTCGAACAACCTCTTTCTCCAAGGCAAGGTGATCCATCTTTTGCTTCTGCATTGAAGTCTCTGCCTTCACCTTATCTACCTCTCCTCGAGGTTTCACTATCATTTCATGCTACTGTTGGACCTGTGAGATCAAATCATTAGCCGTTACTCCCAAACCGATGCCATAAACGTCTAAGATTTTGCTTACCTGCTCGTTCAGTTCACTTTATTCTATTTGGGCCATGAACAACTCAGTTTGGAGACCTTTAATTTCTCTTTCTTTTTACTCACCAAGAAGATTGAGAGCATTCTTCTCCTCGTTAAGCCTTTGAATTTCGGTCTCATAGGGACTCAGTTCTTCTAGAGATTTGGCGAATGCCTCCTTATAAAGTGTTAAGGCCTGCAGAAATAGAAGAAAAGAGATCAGATAAGAAAGGAATAATAACAAATATGATATCAATAAATAGAGTCAAAAGCTTACCCTATTTAGAGCATGTTGTGCTTCATAGAAGAGACTTAATTCCCCAGCCAAATCCTTCTTCGATATTGCCAAATTAATCGGTCCAACAACATCATCAACCCCCACAAAACAACCACAGAAAAGGTTTTCCTCTTTAAGGGTGTCTTCTACGTGAGGAGTTTGCATGGCCTGAGCCTCCCTAACATCCTCATCTGAGAATAAAAGAAACGGAGGGGAGTCTCTAATTTCTAATCTAGCTTCCATTTCCGATGCCTTTTCACCCCGACGTAGGATATCTTCATCTCCCATAAACTCGGGACTCCAGTTGAATTCCCCTCTTGGACAGGGGGGGTTGTTGGGGTAGAGAATCTCTAGTTTTGACCAATCTGGTGGCCTTTTGACACTCAGTGCTAGCTCGTGTTCGAGCCACCAAACCATAACCATCCTCTTTCTCTTTTTCCCTCCTGTTTTAAGAGTTGGACCGACTCTACCAACTGAGGAATAACCTCACCTTTGAGGGTTCGCCTCTTCTTTGGTTTTAGCTTATCCAGGTTCGTGGAACTCGAGACTTCTTTCCATTTTTGCTTTTTCTTCTATTTCAGAGTGGGCGGTTGGTAAAGGTTTTCTCCTTCCCAAATGGGTTCTTTATGATAGCATTATATTCGAGACCTGTATGAAAGGAAATCAAGTAAAAATGAAAAGAAACATCTCAGGAAAGAGCATCAAATCCGTGTAAAGAAGCTTACCATGATGTTTGGTCTCCCATCGTCCCTTTTCCAGATTGCACCATGAGCTCTTAGCACATGAAGAGGTGGAGGACAGTTTCCGAACCCAACTCTCGAGGTTTGGAATTGCACCAGGCACCCAAGAAACGTCTGCATCATAGGAAAGTATGTCGATGAGAAACGGCAAAAGAAGCAAAACAATAAACAAGAGTTATAGGTAGGTTTGTACTTATGCCTCATGTTCCATTCCTGGGGGAGTGACATCTTCTCGGCTGGGATTATGTCTAGAGTCCTCACTCAAACGAACTAGCCCATCTATTCTCAATGATTGTCCTTGTCTATGCTCGAGAATAGCACCTTGGTAGCCCGACATTGAAACATTATCAACCCGCCTCGATAGAGACGGGGACTGCACATTCTGATGAGATACCGAGGGTGAAAGGTATACTTTCGAACTTGCTCATAAAGAATTAGAGCAGAATGACAATCTGCTAATAAGAGGGATAGATCGGACCTTGGTTTATTTGGTATTAACGGCAAAAGTGAATGATGACGGGCTCGATAGGGCCCAGTGTGAAAGGGTAAGTGTAAACACATAGAATCCCTTTCACATAGGTAGTGATGTCTTCTTCGGGTGTGGGAATCACCACCCCTTTATCTTCCCAATGGCAATATTTCTTCTCCTAGAACCGTTGAATTTTTGTCAACTTTGAAGTAGGAAGTACGATCACACCCCCAGGAACACACTCCTTTAGGCATGGCTCCGCCAATGTTTTGTCGTTGGCCGACCGCGATGAAGAAGCTTTTTCCTTTTGAGAAATAGATTTTGAAGTTTTTTCCACATTAAATAAGCTCAAAAAAAGAAGGAGAAAAGAAGACTTCGTGTTTTGGGGGAAGGTATATAAAGAAGCCTAGAGACCGTGCAGAACGGAAAGGCTTAAAAGATGTGAAGAGCTTTGAAGATTTGAAGATAGACTTGAAGAACTCAAAGGGATTTTGAAGATTAGTACAAGAAAAATTCAAAGTAAAGTTTAAGGAAGTGAGAAGAAGACCTATTAATGGATTCACGACGACGGTTCTGGTGGCCGACCGCTTACTGACACTCAGTAATGATTTTGGAAACTATACCAACGGGACGTTTTGGTCAATTCCATCACTTACGTCACGAGAATGACGTCATGACATATCGAGGTACAAAATTGAAGGCTCAATTCGTCTCTTCTCATTACATTCAAGAAATGAGGGGACTATCTGTATACTGTTAAAATCGGGCCTACCGATTTTATTATCTTATCGAGGCTAGTGAATTGCATCAAGGGTAAGCCTCGTAATGGATCATACCAAAGCACGAAGACAAGGTAACTAGTTCGAGAACCAAGGTTTCTGTCGATATTAGAGCCAGCAGCGATCAAGGCCAAATACGACGGACGTCGAGCAAAGCGCAATAAGAGAAAAGCGAAATATCTGTAACCAGTCAAATATCACATGGCAAACCCTGGAATAGATCAAATCAAGGGTGATTGTTTCGGCTAACCATGGGATTTACTTCCATAATTAGAATTGTACCATAGATAGGATTCATCTGTTATATAAAGAGGGGTCTAATCATTTTGTAAACACCTTGTATTCACATAGATCAAAGCAATACAGTACTCTCTCTTTAATTCACGTTCTCTTGTTTATCAGCTTATTGCATTTTAAATGTTCTTGCACAACTAGCTCGAGGGCTGAATTCTGTTCAAACATTGGTTTGCCTTATACTATTGTCTATTACTACTCTTTGCATTTAGGTATTAGCTAAGATCACTTATCTTTAAAATCACATTATTATAAGTCTAATTGTTATTCAATTTTTAGAATAAATAATACTTTTTTTCAAAAACCGTCCTATCTAAAATAAGAAAGGAAAAATTGAAAACTAACAAATTTTAAAACTCCAGCTCCAACATAAATAAAGGGGAGAGTAAGTAAATGTTAGCAATGGCATATGGTGTATTAAACACGTGTTTACCATTCTTAGTTAATGATATCACGCAAGCTAACAAACCTAGGAAATTAAAATTATAGAAAATAATATCAACGTACTGGAAAATAAAGATACATATTTTGCAGTAGTATAAATAGAAGTATCTTTTATGAAGAAATTAAGTTGATTGAATTTTGTAATGAATAAGAAAATAGTTAAGGTGAATGGAAAGTGACTAAAGGCAAAGGGTGATGAGAATCACTTGACTAAGAGGAAGAAGCTGATTAGAAGTTAAGTTGGTACAGCAGACGTCCTAAATCTTGACCTAATTTTTGGAAACAAAATAAAAGACTTTTGCTTTTAGAACCGTCTTATATATTTGGCTTTTGTTGTTTTCTTGTTATGCCAACAAAATCTTTTGTTTTCCCGACAGGTTTTCTAGGGTTTAGTATAAAAATTATTTAATTGGTTTAGTATCGTATAAGCTACTCTTAAGTTATGTATACATTGTGCAAGATGGACCTAGACAATCGAAGAAGCAGAAATTTTCGTTGGTTGTCCCTTCCTGATATAGTTGCTTAGTAAATGATCCTCTTTTATTTCCGTGTAACTTATGAAACTTTTGAACAACGATATAAAGCTTGATTTCGAGTAAACTGCAACTTTTAGAAGAAAACGTTAGACCACGGTCTAAATTTTATAATTTATTACAAACTTTATGTTAATGTATTATAGTTTGGTCTCAATTGGAGACTGCAATTAGATAGATATCAGGAGTCTATTGTTATCTCCACTATTAGATATTCGGGAAAATTTGATCGAGAAATATTGATCAATTTTGATCGGTCAACAAAAACAACAAAAAACCATTCAAAGCGGATGGAGACTATCAAAAAATACTTTATTTTTTTAATTATATAACGACCGAAATCGGTATGTTTATTGGTCAAATATTTGACTGCAATGGTCAAACTTGCTTAGTCAAAGTACCTTTTTGATTACTGACCAACATCCGTCGGTAATGTGGACCCATATTTTTAAATTTTAATAATTATATTATTATTTAAAATATATATAATTTATAGTTGAATTTGCAGACCAAAGTAGGTCGGTTATTACAAGAGAAGATTTTACCGATCAACTTTGATTGGTAGCTGTAATTTCTGAAAAATAATTGAATAACTTTGGCCGGTTCATAGGTCAAACGTGGTCAAACTTTTGAATCACATTAAAATTTACTATCTAAATAATATAATATGATCTATTAACACTTTATTGTAATACAAGTGATGAATGCATTAACATATACTATAACAAGCTATGTATAGTTAAAGTAGTACAACGAGGTGTGTGTGTGTATATATGTATGTATATATATATGTATGTATATATATATGTATATATATATATATATATATATATATATATATATATATATATATATGTGTGTGTGTGTGTGTGTGTGTGTGCGTGCGTGCGCGCGCGTGTGTATATGTGTGTGTGTGTGTATAGCCGCATCTAAGAACGCGAAGCACTAGGGTCACATGATTGGGGTCTTTTTGGGACAGACTTGTGAAGAAACAATAATTTTATTAGTATATATAATTGATCATAATCAAACATATCTATTTGTAAATTGATTCATTGACTTATTGTAACGATCCGACCGGTTGTTTTGTTTTTTAAAACCTTATTCCCCTAAATAAAAGCTTCACATGCTTGTTTTAACTGATTTACCACATACAGGGATGGTTGGTTCGAGACTCGGAAGAATTTGGGTTAAAATATGCTCATTTGATTCTTTAAGATTTTCCTAAAAGGTTAAGTTTAAATTGCTCAATATTTTTAGAAAACGTACCCGAAATTATATTTTGACGGTCCTAGAAGGTCCGTAGCAAAATATGGAACCTAGGCATATGCCCGGAACCGAATTCTGAGGTCCCTAGCCCGAGTAATAAATTTTTATTAGACATGGCCGCAAACTTTGGTGTTAATCTTAGTAGCATAAGTACGTTTCGACACGTTAGAAGTGAATTTAAGAACTTGAAGTTCATAAGTTTGATTCAATTGGTTTTAAAGGGTGAGTGATTCATAGATTTAGCATTATTTCGGGTGTTCTATATGTTCAAGCGGGTCCATTTTATGATTATGGACTTGTCGGTATGTTCGGACAGGTCTCGGGAGCCCCTAGCGTCAATCGGACGTGGCTCGAGTGAAGTTGGAAAAGCTGAAAAGAGCTGAAGCATCTCGTATCTGTCATAACCGCACCTGCTGTTGGTCATCCTCATGTGCGAGACTACAGAAGCAGTCGGCCTCCCGCAGATGCAGCCCAAGGCCGGTCAGGCCAAAACCGTAGAAGCGGCATCGCGGAAATGGCTCAAACACCACAGGAGCGGTCCCAGCTAGCTTGTTCCAATTTCGCAGATGGGGCCATCTTTCTGCAGAAGCGGGACCATAGATGCGGTAACCCGACCGCAGATGCGAAAATCACGGAAGCAGTGAGCTTCATTTAATATGGGTTCTAAGTCATTTTTGCCATTTTCACTCCTCCATTGGACATTTTTTGGAGTTTTTGAGAGAAGCCTACCACTTAGCATCTTGAGGTAAGTTTACTCTACCTATTCCTAGTTTAACACTTGTGTCTTAGGTAGGTTATCACACTAAAATTAAGGTAAAATCATGGGATTAGAGCAAAACATAGGGTTTTGGTAATACTTAGATTTTTTCACGAAATTGGTTATGAAATAAAGTAGAAATCATATATTATTGATCCTTAGGTTACAAAGAACAACTTCCTTCAAAAAATTTTGAATTCGGCCACGTGGGCCCGTGGTTGAATTTTAGGAAACTCATATTTAAGGTTGAGAAATTGTATTAATAGTTGGAATATACTCTTGTAAGCTTGTATTGACTAGTTCTTACCTCATTTAACTAGTTTTGGATCGTTCGGCTCCAAATTGAGAGTTCGGGCTTGTTCTTAATATTGAAAGTGCACTTTGGAGAGAGGTGAGTCTTATTTCTAACCTTGTGAGAGGGAATTATCTCCATAGGAGTAATAATTTTATAATTTGCCGCTAAATAGGAGCTACATACAGACCAAGTGATGAGAGTTCGCGTGTATCTACTATCATGTTAAATATTCGGGTAGTTTAGGACCTGTATCATGCTATACTCATCGAATGTTATATGTCTTCCTGCTAATGTGATCATTTAAGGTATGCTAGAGAATTAGAAATGAACATATGTATTGATGAGTACCTGTATGAGTTCATTTGAGTATAAATGTGTCTTCTTGTATTTTCTGTTGATAATTGATATCTATGGATCGGGCTGATTGCCTTGGTAGAAATACATGTATCTATGGTTCGCGTCATTCGACCCTCTAGCAGTGAACAATTTTTTTTCTGTTGGATGGGGCCGTCGACCTTGGGATAATGTGCGCATGATATTTATGTGAATTATTATTGATGACCTTTCTAATAAATGGTTTGAAATGTAAATGATTAGCTGTGATATTAAAAATGACATGACTTAGAAATCATGATTTCAACTATTATTTAATTGTGGTCTTCATGCCTAGCATAATATCATATTATATTATATTAATGGACCCTAGTAGGTATCAAGTCGACGTTTTGTCTCTATTTCTTCCAGATTAGACGGGATACTTACTGGGTACATATTATTATGTACTCATACTACACTTCTGTACTTAATTGTACAGGCTCTGGGGAAGGTACGTATGGCTATCAGACCGGTGTGCGTCCATGATCTTAGTTCGAGACTTAACGGTGAGTTGCTTTCCTTGCCTGTGCCAACCAACGGTTTGATGGACTTTATCTTACTTTTGACAGTCTATTATGTTTCATGCAGTACGTTAGATCTATATTTCTATTTATTCTACTAAATGCGCACCTCTTGTGACACCAGGTCTTGGCACACACATTGGTAGACAGTTCTTTTAGGTTGTATAACTATTATTGAATATTGTGTATTATCACTTATTAAATTGAAACTTTAGAAAAGTATTGTAACTGCTTTGGTAATTAAAATAAGAATTCACTAATACTTTCGCATTGGCTTCCCTAACAATGGTATTAGGCGCCATCACGACCCCATGTGAAAATTGGATCGTGACAACATGGTATCAGAGCACTAGGTTCATGTAGGTCTCACAAGTCATGGGCAAACCTAATAGAGTCTTGCAGATCGGTATGGAGATGTCAGTATTTATCTTTGAGAGGCTATGGAGTGTTAAGAAATTACTCTTTATTCATTTTCTATCATGCAGTGGATGGTATACTAAATTTCTCTCTTCTATTCTCTCACAGATGGTCAGGACACGAACGACAGACGTTCCTGACCCAGGAGGGGCTGCTCACCCCATTGCTATAGACTAAGGTAGAGGCCAGCGGAGGGCACCTGCCCAAGGTAGGGGACAAGGGTACCCCAGAGTTTCTCCTGTAGCACCACCGACAGATCCTGCGGGAGACCCTATTATTGAGGAGCAGGGCGAGGTGCCCGCGACTGAGCCTACCCTGGCGGACTTTATGACGACACCAAATTTCGAGGAGGTCATGGGCCGCATGCTACGATTCATGGACACCATGACTCTGGTTGGTTTACTTCCAATAGATCCAGCTACATCACAGGTATGAGAGGGAGCACAGACCCCTACCGCTCAAACTCATGGCCATGCAGCTGCAGTGTATCAGACTCCGGGTGTACTACCAGCGGATGGGCCTTAACTAGTTGCTGCAGTGATACCCGAGCCCAGACCAGCTGCGAATGGTGATCCACAGAAGTTATTGGATAGGTGGACTAGACTTCACCCTCCTGTCTTTGGGGGTGAGCATCATGAGGATGCTCAGGACTTCATTGATAGGTGCAAGGAGAGACTGCACAACATGAGATGGACTGGTTCTATTCAAAACTATGTGAAGGATTTTTCATACTTGTCGTTGTACATCCAAAACACGTCGGATGAGGATAAAATGAACAATTTCATTTCTGTAATGCAAGACTAGGCACAAAACGAAATTCGTGGCAGAAAGTTAATGATCTGGCTAGTACAATTGCGGTAGAAGATGCATTGATGGATTTTTTCCACAACCTCTACCAATTTTGAAGTGTCCCTGGGCGTCTGTTTCTATAGACTTTATTAGTGGGCTTCTAAAATTTAATGGCAAAGCATCAATTATGGTTGTGGTAGACAGATTTTCAAAATATGGAATTTTTATTGCTGCTCCAAGAGTTTGTTCTTCTAAAGTAGTTGCTGAATTATTCTACAAGCATGTTGTGAAACACTTTGGGGTTCTAAGGGATATTATGAGTGATCGGTATCCGAGATTTACAGGCCCATTTTGGAATAATTTATTTAATTTCTTGGGAGTGATATGTAATTCTCGACTAAAAATCACCCACAAACTGATGGGCAGATCGAGCGCATCAATCATCTTCTTGAAAAGTACTTGAGGCATTATGTGACTGCTAACCAGAGGAATTGAGTTGTGTTACTAGACGGTGCATAGTTTTGTTAAAACTTGCACAGGTCTTCAGCAACTTATATGAGTCCACTTGAGATTGTATTGGGGAAACAGCCTGACACACCACTGGAAAGTTTCTCAGTTGCGTCACACCTCCTTTTTTACACCCACCCCGAGAGGCGGTACAAAGAATTTTTTTCAATTTAATTAACATTATTCAAAATGGGATTATTCATTTGATTTCTTCAGAGTTGCCACGTGGAATAGTTTATTTGGTGTCCCAAGTCACCGGTTTATTTTAAATCCCAAATCGAGGATATTTGACTTTCTTTTTAGTATCTCCAAATAAGAAATTCTAAATAAGGAATTCTATTAAACCGATAGAAGATGTTAGGCATTCTCGGATTGCATAGTTCTAGCACGGTCGCTTAGAAATTTATACTTAGCTTAAATATTTAACTACTTCTTTTTAAGATCTATGTGCAATTATCTTTTTAACCGCTTTTAATCACTTGATTTATTCGTAGTTAAAGAATTGAGTTACGCGTACGTGTACTCTTTTCCTTCGGTGCGTCAAAAATTATGTCACACGAATGTATTCACAATTACTAATGCTTTGTTTATTTTAATAAGGAAAGTTTGGTTGAAGTTGCGTGAACGCATCCCTCGAGTCTTTTATTAGAGTTAAATTTGCAATTATGTTATGTGAACGTATACATAATCGCAATAGTAATCCAAATCGGGTCTAAAGTAAACTACGATTATTTAGGGCTGTTTTATTACTAAGTTAAGAGGGCAATAGGTTATTCAATTAAAAATGACATGCCTCAACTATTTTTTCTAAAAGGGGCTTGCACTTTATTTAATTATGACTAAGAATAGTAATTAGAATCCAAACTAAGAAAATCATATCTTAGAAAATAGAAAGGCTGGGCTTAGAATTAATTCTCTTGGAGGGATTGGGCCAACGATGGTCCATTGGTCATTTAGCTAAGGGAGATCAGCAGTCTTGAGCTTATTTCGGGGCTGGACTCTGTCCTTAAAAGGAAAGGACTCAAAATATTGTGTTGAGTCCAACTTAAACAACCCATATTGGGTTTATATATCAGCAGGCCTATTTTTTGCAACTAGGCCTATCCACCTCTAAAATTAATAGCAATTTCATATTTACAACAACCAAATCTCAGTATGTTTCTATGTAAAACAAGTATCCAAAATCAAACACAATCCTAATTTTAAATTTAACCACATGAGTTGCAAGATAAGAGAAGCATACTTTTAAACCATGATTTATAAGGAGAAGGATAGCCTAGATTTGGGCTCATGACCCATGTCTAATGGCCTATGTCCAGATTGATCAAGTTCATTTGGGTTTCGAATTAAGCCCTACTTTAAACGAAAACGGGACTTACTACCCTTACGGATTGGGCTGTGCCACTATACTTATGAAAATATTATGGCAATCTTACCAATCATATAAAACAAAATTAAACCATCACTTCTTACAGCTTTTCACACCAGAATATAGCTTTCTCAAGAAAATCAGAAGTATTACATGGTAATCATATTAAATACATAAAATACTAATCTAAACACTAAACTTTTAAAATCTCCATATAACCAATGAGCACTACATCTCTTGGACATTGCTTATCCATCAAAGTTGTGCTTCTCAATGAACAATATTGGATTTCAGCAGGCTTGGACAGTAGAGTTTTCGGTTTTTAACCATTGGACCTACTGATTTTGGTCAACTGGTGACCAAATCTATAGGTGTTGGCCCAAGGTTTGCAAATAAATCCTAAATGGCTTCACACAAATTATAACAGAAAAGAGGAGAAGAGATGACTTGTTGCAGAACCATTCTTAAATCATAATACTCCTAGGAAAAACATTCAAACATGCAAAACAGAGTGATCCATGGGTTTAACCATGTCAAAGATCAAACTCATGCATCAACTAAGGTTTTAACCCCAAAGTTATGACATGATGTCTTAGGGAAATACCAGAATGGACTAAAGGGAAGAGCAGGATTGGTTTACACTATGAATCTGACCAAGTAGACTCAATGAACTAACAAAGTTTCAACGGGATCTAAGCATACTACCTTACTATGCACAGAAAAGATGAAATGAACACTAGCTGAAGTAAAGGAAATGATCAATGTTAAAGTTGCATAAAGAACAGCTTTTCTTGATGTAGAACCAAAGAGGCCAAAGACCCTTCATTTAGGAAGGAGGCTATTCAATAGTGATTGCAACTTCGAAAAAATAAAACATATAGATATGTGAACATTGGCAAACAGAGATCAATTTATTCCTCTTTAAGTTCCGTTTACATGCACTGAATCATGGAAGAAACATGTGTACCTTGAAACAACAGCTGAATAACAACAGCTGAATGAAGGAAATAGCTGCTGGAAGCTTCGGAATCACAGAACAACAACAGGAATCAACACAGCTTCAGCAACAACCTGAATCCCCAAAGTTTCAGAAAAAGAACAAATACTTGAAAATCAGGAAATTCCCCAACTAATAACCTCAAAAGACTCTATATTTCAAACCATTTTTCCAGCTTATGAACAAAGAGGAAAGATTTTCTTTTTGAAATCTTCTAATGTTTTTTGTAGAATCTAGAAAAAAGAACCTTTTTGCAGAGAATAAGGCTGATGATTGCTAATGATCTCTTCTTCTTTTTTATTAGAATGAGTGAGCCTATATATATGCACCAAATATGCCATGTGTTTGAAGGAATATTCCTCAGCCACAAGAGTATATTTTAAAATAGAAACGGACAACTGGTATTTCCTAAGTGGTTTCAGTACTTTGTACTAACCAAATGAGATCAACTTCCCCTGTTCTAATGAATTCTGAAATTTTCCATAAACAAAAAACCTTGAATTACCCCTCTCAACGCTTCTTATTACAGCTTCTTTCTATGTTTACTAAGGTCCCTAAAGTCCTACAGATGTTCGCATAAAGGATAAAAACCTGAATTGAAATAATTCAAAAAAAGAAGTGTTGAGGCAATACTAAGGCTAAAACTAAATTAATTGGTGAATGAACATGCATTTTTTAATTAAATTTTAAATGAAAATTGCATCCAAACAAAAATTAAGGACAAACGTAGTTACAAACAAGGAAACAAATATGATGATTCAATGAGAGTTAATAATTAACCTAATTAAATCTAAACTTATGCAATTTGCTGAATGAAACTAAAATGAATTAAACAAATAAAAGGAAACAATTTGATATTTAAGAAATAAATAAACATGCCGCAAAAATAAGAACAATCAAGTATGCAGAAGGAAACAAAAATCAAAATTAAACAAACAAAAAGAAGAAGAAAAGAAATTACCAGATCGAAATGAAAGTTGGATCAAAATATGAGCTTGTCCAAATATCTTGAAGTTCAATATGGACTTTGACTAACATTAATCGACTGTTCTTAACAAGAACAGTCAATTTATAAAGGTTTAAAGTCCATTCGACCAAATACAACCCAAAAAAGCGAAGAAAGAAAATGAATGTTCTTTTGGAGTCACGAGATTTGAAATTCGAGGAACTCGGGGTTGATTCAAAAGGAGCTAATGGTGGTTTGGGATTCATTTAGGGGTAAGCTTCATAGGGTGTGAATTTGAAACGATTTGGAACGGTTCAAGTTTTAGGCTGTGATTTTGATTTAAGATTCGAACAAATCAAAAGGGATTCAGGGGAAGCTAATTGGAGGTTGGGAATGAGGAGGCGAAGAGGAGTTCATGGTGTAAATTTGGGGTCTATTGGACCACCGAACCCTCCGCGAGGCGATTTTCGATGGGTAGTTTGCGGCGGAGCGGCATTGGATTATAAGGGCGACTAGGGTTTGGGTCTCAGAGAGATAAGGGGTGAATGGAGGGGTTTTGCTTGGGGGGAGGGGGGTAGGCTCTATTTGGACAGTATTTTACTGAAGGACAAAATAGTTCCTTGCCATTGGTGATGAAAATCCAACGGCTAAGATCAATCCATAGATAAAATGGGGTCGTTTGGGAGTTATACGGGGTGGGCCGAGTTGGCTAGGATTTGGGCTTGGATCTGGAGAAGGGTTTGGGCTGATTTGAGCCAAATATTGGGCTCTTTTTGGGACCCAATTCTGGAAAAATAGAAACCTTTTTCTTTTATTTTGAAACTCTTTCATTTTCTTGCTTTTTTCCCCCTTTTTTAATTAAAAATCCTAAATTAACCAGAATGTGAGATTAAACTAATTAATTAATTATAAAAATTATAAACAATACTTTACTCTATATTAAAAGAAAAATCAATAAACTAAAAGTTATAAGATAAAAATGTAAAAATAAACTATTTTTGTGATTTTCAAATTTTATAAAGCAAATGATTACTAATTAATTCTAAAAATACAAAAGCAAATTCTAAATGCAATGCATGATATTTTTTGATATTTTTCATGATTAAAATAAAAATTAAACAAGAAAATAATAAAAAAATCTATTTTTCCTTGATTTGTAGGAGTATTTCATGTATGGCAAAAATCACGTGCTCACAGCTGCCCCTCTTTCCCCGGAGACACGAAGGATTTTCGGGCAAAGATAAAATGCGCAATTAAGAGAGATTTTTTCTTGCTTGAAACTCCATAAGAAGAATTTTTGAAAGATGTCTGACCGAATCTCGCTTCAGAGGTTGCCTACATATCCTCGGCTATAAAGGAATCAGGTTAGTGTAGTTCTGGAAGTCTTGGTAGCTGGGTCTACCGGGAAGCTATGATTTCAATTGTTGTTTCTGATTGTTGATCTCCTTATTTCACAAAAATGGAAAATAAAAAAGCTAAACTAACTAAGCCTACCAACTACGAGTTAAAAGATTTCTATCTATACATATCTTTAAGCTTGATCTTGAGCATTGGCTGGTTCTTGCTGTAGACTCCAATTCTAAATCTTGATGCTCGTCTGCGGTGACCACTGGTTCACTTTTCATCTTTGGATCAAAGCGAGACATGCGAAACCTGTGATTTCAACCATACTTTGAGTAGTCCGCATATTTTTCCATTTCAGCACTTCGAGTTTATTACATTTTGCTCTTTTTCTTCTTTTCTTTATTTTTGGAATGAGACTCATTCTTTTGGTCATCTCAAGTCCTGTGCCTTGAGGTAAAACCTGCCCAGACACCCCAAAACAAATAAACGAATGAAATTTTATGCCCGAGTTTTCACTGGAAAAGTTTTGTGAGTTATTTGTAACTAAAATCTACATTATTTCTCTATTGAAAAAAATAAAATAAGGATTGTATGTATTTAAAAGGAAAGATTAGGGAATGGAGCTCTGTATCTAAAATTCTCAACTAGGGAATGGAAGCTCTATGTTGGCAAAAGGCGACTAGGGAATGGAGACCCTATGTCTAAAATCTCAACTCAGGGATTGGAGCCCTAATGTTGGTAAAAAGGCGACTAGAGAATGGAGGCCCTATGTCTAAAATTCTCAACTCAGGGATTGGGGCTCTAATGTTGGTAAAAAGGCGACTAGGGAATGGAGGCCCTATGTCAAAAAACTCAACTCAGGGATTGGAGCCCTAATGTTGGAAAAAAGGCGACTAGCAAATGGAGGCCCTATGTCTAAAAACTCAACTAAAGGATTGGAGCTCTAATGTTGGTGAAAAGGCGACTATGGAATGGGTGCCCTATGGCTAAAAACTCAACTCAGGGATTGGAGCCCTAATGTTGGTAAAAAAGGCGACTAGGAAATGGAGGCCTATATCTAAAAACTCAACAAAGAGATTTGAGCCCTAATGTTGGAAAAAAAGCGACTAGGGAATGGAGACCCTATGTCTAAAAACTTAACTCAGGGATTGGAGCCCTAATGTTGGCAAAAGGCGACTAGGGAATGGAGCCCCTATGTCTAGAAACTCAATTAAGGGATTGGAGCCTTAATGCTGGCGAAAAGGCGACTAGGGAATAGAGGCCCTATGTCTAAAAACTCAACTTAGGGATTGGAGTCCTAATGTTGGTAAAAGGAGACTAGGGAATGGAGGCCCTATGTCTAAAAATGCAACTCAGGGATTGAATCCCTAATGTTGGCGAAAAGGCAACTAGGGAATGGAGGCCCTATGTCTAAAAACTCAACTCTAGGATTGGAGCCCTAATGTTGGTAAAAGAAGACTAGGCAATGGAGTCCATTTGTCTAAAAATTCAATTCAGGGATTGGAGCCCTAATGTTGGTAAAAGGCAACTAGGGAATGGCGATCCTATGTCTATAAACTCAACACAGGAATTGGAGCCCTAAAGTTGGTAAATAAAAAGTAAAAGGTCGAGGTTTGGAATCCTAAGCTATCATTTTTGTTTTGGATTTTCATTTTTATTTCTATTATTTTCATTTTCCTTTTTCATTTCATTTTATTTCAATAAAATGCAGGAAAGAATTTTGGAGGAAAACATCCCTTTTGGGTTAATTATTGTTGCGAAGCTGTTTTTAGCTTTTGCGCATCTTTTCCTTTTGATTACACTTGTTTTTGCACGGTTGCTTTGGCTCACCTGTTTTAATTTCAAACAAATAACAATTGTTAGTTTGAAATAGTGGTTGATTTTGTGGCCTTGATTGTCTCGATCACTCGATCTCGGCCCCACTCTTTGTTGAGAACCTTCATTGCTTGCTGCTTTTCTGAAGATTTATGTTTCTTTCAAACCGAGGGAGTCAACTTTTAAAATTTCATGATAGATTGACCGTGTGGGGCTTTGATCATTTCACTTTATTCCGCCTTTAGCGCTTTTGCTTTTGGCTTTCTTTTCCTTTCAACAGTTTTGATTTTAGAGCATCTGCCAGTCATGGCCAATCGGGATTAACTCGGTGCACCCGCTGAGGCTGGGTATTTCTTTGGCTCTTGTTAGGCAAAACTCTATAAAACCAATCTTGCCACCTTTTCTTTGCATTATTTTTGAAAACAGAATAATACCAAATGGGATTCAAGGAAAAGTAAACAAAGGGAAAGAAAACGTATTTAAAGAGAAGTGTCTTTTTTGGGAAGGACGGAAGGACTTATTTGGGGTGCATGCAGACTTCAATAGACATGACATGCTTCTTGGACTAGATGCTCGACCCGCACAACTTTCCCAACTTCTCAAAATCGAGAAACCTTGTTAAGACTCCAATAATGGTGAGGGGTGTCTCCTTTTCGATCGACGGCGCCCTTTGTGAATTTTTGACAATTGACCTCTCTCATTTCTCTTCTTGCCATTGCCTTCTAGTGCTCTTTATGATTTTTCACTAACCGGGCTCTCCCATTTTCAATTTCTTTGCTCACCGTTTCTTTATGGTGCCTGAAGGTTTTCACCGATAGGACTCTCTCATTTTATTTCTCTCAATTTGATTGTATCAGATCCAAGCAACTATGTTCTCTAATTTCGAGACCTTTTGCCGATTTATCGGAAGGACTTGGACAGGGTTTGGGTAAAAATAATTGGATCGCATTACAACTTTGTAATCGTTCGGCGGGATCATCGTCGGGCCATTATAAAAATTTGCCCCAGTTTGACCTTTTAAGGAAAACAATTTTTTTTAAGTTTTTGTGACTGAACCCCCGAGAGAGGTTGCCTACGTATCCTTTCGGAATCAAGTCGAATGTAGTTCAGGAAAAATATTTTGATTTTTTTTTACTTTTTCTGTTTTTCTTTATTTTTCTTTTCTTTCTTTTGTTTGATGCCTTTTTCATCTTTTTTTTCTTTTCATTTTTTTTCTTTCTTTAATACTTTCAAGTTCCAAAGAGGGTAATCAAGGAAGAGTAACCGTCTCAAAGGGTTTGCAAATGGTTGATAGCGTTTGGGTAAAGGAATGAAAGCCTTCGTCATCCCAATCAGGTAATGTCATTGCTGCAGAAAGCTTAACCATAGTACCTCTTTACTGCGTCCACATTCACAGTTGCTTCAGGATCATTTCCTTCGACATCTCCCAAGTACAATGCTCATCTTGGCAATATCTTTATGATGATATATGGGCCTTTCCAATTATGAGCGAATTTTCCTTTCGCTTCCTGGTGATGGGGAAGAATACGCCTTAACACGAGCTGCCCCACTTCAAAATTCCTGGGCCGCACTTTCATGTTGTAAGCACGGGCCATTCTTTGTTGGTACAACTTCCCGTGGTAGACCGCAGCCATTCACTTTTCATCAATCAGGGTCAATTGCTCCAGACGAGTTTTGATCCACTCACTATCCTCAATTTTAGCTTCGACAATGATCCAGAGAGAAGGGATTTTTACTTCTATGGGTATTACGGCCTCAGAGCCATAGACCAAGAGGCACGGGGTTGCTCCAACCAATGTGAGTACTGTAGTGTGATATCCCAATAATGCAAAAGGCAAGTTTTCGTGCCACTTCCTAGAGCTCTAAATCATCTTTCTCAAAATCTTCTTGATATTCTTGTTTGCTGCTTTGACGGCACCATTGGCTTTAGGCTGATAGGGAGTAGAGTTCCTATGCGTTATTTTGAATTGTTCGCATATCTCCTCCATCAGACGGTTATTGAGGTTCGCAGCATTATTTGTGATTATCGTTGCAGGAATACCAAATCATAAGGTTGGAGTGCACAAAATCTACCACAGCTTTATTGGTGACAGATTTGAGAGTGATGGCTTTAACCCATTTCATGAAGTAGTCAATGGCAACCAGTATGAATCTGTGCCCATTTGAGGCTTTCAGCTTGGTTGGCCCAATGAAGTCCATGCCCCAAGCAACAAATGGTCAAGGCGCTGACATGGGTGGCCAGTGTATGAATCAAACCACCGTGCTCCTGACACTGATGACACTTTCGGACAAAGCTGAAGTAGTCTGTTTCCATGGTTATCCAGTAATAGCCCGCTCGAAAGATTTTCTTTGCTAAAACATACTCGTTCATATAGGGTCCGTATACTCGGGCGTGCACTTCGTGCATGATTCTTCCAGTCTCTTCTGCGTCAAACATCTTAACAAATTGAAGTTCGAATTTCTTTTGTACAAGACATCCCCACTTAGAAAGAAACCACTCGCACGTCTAATGGTTCTCTTTTGGCCCCCACTAGCTTGCTAAGGGTATTCGTCCATTTTCGGAAATCTTTTGATGTCATGATACCAAGGCTGAATATTTGGTTCTACTTCAACTGTATTACAATAACCATGCCTTCACCATATTTGGATTTCCAAGTGATCTACGTGAGTATTGCCTGGATACGTCAGCATTGAGGCCAAAGTAGCAAGTGCGTCGGACAATTCATTTGACAATGAAGGATGTACCTAAATTCTATTAACTTGAATAGCTTGCTAAGGTCTTCCACATACTGTCTATAAGGGATGCCTTTGACATCTCGGGTTTCCCACTCTCTCTGATCTTGCTAGATAATCAAATCTGAGTCTCACATGATCAACAACTCTTCGATGTCCTGGTCGATTGCCATGTTTATACCCATGATGCAGGCTTCATACTTGGTGGTGTTGTTTGTACAGAAAAACCGAAGCCGCGCTGTGGCTGGGTAATGCTGACCAGTAGGTGAGATCAAGACTGCCCCAATTCCCACACCTTTTGTGTTTACTGCTCCATCAAAGAACATCTTCCAAGCGATAGCATCCTCAGATATTTCCTCGACCGAATTTATCTTTTCATCCAAGAAGTAAGTGTTCAAAGGTTGGTATTCATCATCAACCGAGTTTTCAGCCAAATGATCTGCTAATGCCTGGGCTTTCATTGTCGTGCGAGTGACATATACTATGTCAAATTTAGTGAGCAGGATCTTCCATTTTTCTAATCTTCCTATTAGCATTGGATACTGAAATATGTACTTCGGAGGGTCCAACCTTGTTATGAGGTAAGTGGTGTAGGCTTGCAAATAATGTCTCAACTTTTGAGCGACCTAAGTTAAAGCGCAGTAGGTTCTCTCCAACAAACTATACTTAGCTTCATCAGTGGTAAATGTTTTACTTAGATAATAGATTGCCTGCTTTTTCTTTCCAGTCACATCATGTTGCCCGAGGACACAGCCAAAGGAATTCTATAAGACTGTCATATATAAGAAAAGAGGCCTCCCAAGTTCAGGTGGGACTAGGACTGGTATGTTTGACATATATTCTTTGATCTTCTCAAAAGCTTCTTGACATTCATCCATCCACTTGATTGCCGCATCTTTCTTCATCAATTTGAATATGGGTTTTCACGTGGATCTCAACTGATCAATGAACCGGCTAATATATTTCAATCTTACAAACAATCTCATCACATCTTTCTTGGTTTTCGGAGGAGGCAAATCCTTAGATTTTACCTATGTTGGATCTAACTCAATACCTCTCCTGCTGACTATAAAGCATAAAATTTTGCCCTATGGGACCCAAAACGCACATTTGGTTGGGTTCACATTCAAATCATATTTGCGCAACCGCTCAAAGAATTTCCTCAGGTCGCGAACGTGATCGTCCTGGGTTTTAGATTTGACGATCACGTCATCCACATACACCTATATCTCTTGGTACATTATATCATGGAAAATGGCAGTCATGGTTCTCATGTAGGTTATCCCAGCATCCTTCAGGCCAAATGGCATGGCCCTGTACTAGCATATACCCCAATGTGTGGTAAAAGCTGTCTTTTCTGATTCTTCTTCATCCATCAACACCTGGTGATATCTTGCGTAACAATCCGCAAAGGACTGTATCTCTTGTTTGTGCAGTTATCGACAAGGATATGGATGTTAGGCAGAGGGAAGTTATCTTTGAGACTCACCTTACTTAGATCTCTGTAGTCCACACACACACTCGGTTCTTTCCATCTTTCTTCGACACTGGAACTACATTGGCTAGCCATGTGGTGTACCGGACCACTCGGATCACCCTTGCTTTCAACTGTTTCGTGACTTCTTCTTTGATCTTGTCACTAACATCAGTTTAAATTTTCTCTACTTCTACTGGATAGGGGGCAATCGGGATGAGTTGGCAACTTATGAACCACCAAATCGACACTCAGTCCCGACATGTCATCATATGACCAAGTAAACACATCTTTAATCTCAAACCAGAGTTCGATTAATGCATTTCGAGTTTTTTAATCTATGTGAATGCCTATTTTGGTTTTCCTGATTTCTTCAAAACTACCCAAATTAACCAGCTCAGTGTTCTCGAATTGTTCCAGTTCTTGATTAATTTCCCTAAAAGCTTCTTCTTCATCATATTCTGGCTCTTGGTTCATTATTTCAAAGTTATATAGCATGTTTGGATTTGGGCATGAAGTCCGCAAGCATGTCATATTATTTAAAGCTGCATTACTAGAACTGAAATGAGAAATAAAAAGAAAATAACAAAAATTAGAAAGAATAAAGAAAAATGGACGATGAAAGATAACAAGGTTTTCATTGGTAAATAAAAGACATGAAACTAAAGAAAAACATCCAAGTTACACCCTGGAATAACTCGTGATGAAGAAAGGGTGCCACGAAAAGTTTACCAGGACTCATGCCTGATTGGGAATTGTGTAGCCTTACAATTTTGCAATTTGGCCTCAGGTCCCATGTACACCACCTCAGCGGTGCTTGAGTCTTCCCCTGGATGGACCATGTGGATTTATATAATATCTTCCTCATTGCCCTACAGATCTCTTCAATATCTTCAATCATAAAGGGCTCATCCTCTTCTGCTTCACTGTATTTAGGCTTGACATATGTTTTTGTCAGATGCAGAACTGGTTGTGGCAAGACCCATCCCTCATTCTTTCTACCATCCACCCATTTTATATCAGCTGGTGTGGGTCTAAAAACGACCCCAAAGAACTTTTCACTAGCAGGCAGGCTGATAGGTTCAGCTACTCCTTGTAATGATTTCCCAAGTGCCTTCCCAGGTTTGAAGCCGCACTTGATCATTTCCTTAGCGATCATGATTGATGCATTTGAAAGGAAGGGTTGAGGGCAGTGTTTTCCTTCTTTGCACTGATCTGCAGCTACGATTTCAAAGGCCTGATAGGTTATGTGCTCACTCCCCTCTCTTGCTTCAAGACAAAGGACTGGTTAGTCCGGATAAATTGATTGCTTATATTCCCCGTGGACCACAATCTCTTGATCCTCATACTTGAACTTCACCATCTAGTGAAGACTAGAAGGTATGGCCCCTACTGCATGAATCCATGGCCTCACCAAAAGAAAGTTGTAAGAGGTGTCCATGTCCAAAACTTGGAAGGTTACTTCAAAGTTTACTAGGCCGATGGTTAGGATCATATCAATCTCTCCCCAATTGTGTCCCTTTTGATACTATCGAAAGCGTGTACACAGACATTGTTGGGTCATATCCTCTCTGCACCAATTTCTATGCGTTGCAGAGTTCAGAGTGGGCAAATACTCCAGAGCCCCCGTCCAACATAACCCTTTTCACGTAGTACCCTTCACATTTGAGTGTCAAGTGCAGAGCTTTATTGTGTGCGGCCCCTTTTGGGGCGAGTCATTTTTGCTGAAGGAGATCTAGTTGACTGCAAAAAAATCTTTATGCCATTCTCTCCAATTGTTCTATAGAGGTCTCAACAGTCACATATGCTTCATTAAAGGCCTTGATTAACACCTTTTTATGTTCGGTGGAGTTCATCAACAGGGATAACATGGAGACTTTGGCGGGAGACCTTTGAAGCTGGTCGATCACCTCATAATCCGCCATTTTCCTCTTTTGAAAGAATGCATATGCTTCTTCGGCACTCATCGGCTTTTTAGATGGGAAGTGCATTCTAGTGGCATTATTTACCTCTACCAAATTGAAATACTTTTCAACCAGTTTATTTTCTGGAACTTCTCCTGATATTTCTTTTCCTTTGTAAGTCACCACTGACTTGCTATAATTCCAGGGCACATCGACAGGATCTGTCATGGGCTTTTGTGGTGCGCGGCCAATAACCAAGGGCTCACTCAGCCTTGGAGGATTAATTGGCCCTGGCGTCACATAAGCTCCCCTGGGCACATACATTTGGGTTGTCTTGTTCACCTAAAATCTCCTGGGAGGGACCAATGTCATCTGCTTTTCTCTGTTGCATCGAGGGACATACAGAACAACATCTTTTGAGGGCGTTGCCCCAGTTTCAACTTCCATTTTCTTCTCCACTTTTGGAGGGGTAGTTTTGTTCTTTTTCTCCCTTTTGTTTTACTTCAAGGCAGCTTTTGGTTTCTTTTTTGCATCAGTGATGGCAATGATGGACTTCAACACAAGGTCAAACTCTTTATCCTCACAAACCGTTCTGATTACCGGCCCGTTATCGTGGGCATACAAGGGGTTGTTGGCCACATTGGGAATATCTTCATCCCTCAGCAATATCTTTCTTTGTTCTATCAAGTTCTCCATGGCTCTCTTCAGAGTCCATCAATCATCTGTGTCATGCCCTTCTACGCCTGAGTGATAGGCACATCGGGTGCTAGCTCTGTAAGCGGGTGATGCCGGGTTTTGCCTGGTTTGAGGGATAGGCTGTAGCAGACCCACCTGAACAAGTTTTGGTAACAGGCTGGAGTATGATTCACTAATTGGGGTGAAATTTGGCCTCTTGGGTGGTTCACGAGGGTGGAAATTATTTTTTGGAGGCCGGGGGTTGTAGTGGGTTTAGTAAGAAGGCTGGTTTCTAGGAAATAGAGCTTGGTTCCGGTTGGCTTGTCGTTGTGACTGGACATAAGGTTGAGCATTCATGACTGTGTATGGATGAGGAGCATAGGCCAAGTCTTGGTGCGAGAAATAGAATTGTAAGGTTCTTTCTGAAAAAAAGTATTTGCGAGTACGGTGTTTTCTTGCACCCGATGCTGCCATGGATGTTTCTTCCTTTTTCTTGCCCTTTTCTACTCCTCCAGACCCACCCTGGATGGCTTGGGAGGTATCACTTATAGCATATTGGCCTCAAAATTTGACGTTTCTTCAATCCATTTTCAAATATTTCGCCAATCTTGATGGCTTCAGCGAACGGTTTATTCATTGCGGACATCATATTTTGGAAGTAGTCGGCCTCTTGGTCTTAGAGAAAAACTGCGACCATTTCAATCTCATCCATCAGAGACTTTACCCTGGAGGTCTGCTCATGCCATTTAACTGCATACTCTTGAAAGCTCTCCGAGGATTTCTTCTTCAAGTTTGTCAATGAGTTCCTATCTGGAGCAATATCAATGTTGTACTGGAACTGCTTGACAAAATCTCTAGCAAGATCATCCCAGATTTTCCAGCGGGATATATCTTTGTCCATGTACCACTCATATGTGATGCCAACCAGACTTTTTTCAAAATAGGCCATGATGAGTTCTTCTTTTCCTCTGGTTCCTCGCAGCTAGTTGCAATATCTCTTGAGATGAGCAATAGGATCCTTGTGACCATCATAGTTCTTGAATTTTGGGGCTTTGAATCCCAATGGTAGATGCACGTGAGGGAACATACATAACTCGATATAAGATACACTTTTCTGTCAACTCAAGCCTTGTATGCTTTTAAGACTATATTCCATACTCCTCATCTTTCTCGTAGTCTCTTCTTTCTTAGGAGTTTTAGTGATCTTTTCTTGCCCCGTAGTGATCTCATACTGAGGTGTATGGGATTTAATATAAGTGGGAAATTGAGGAGGTTCCATTGGGAAGGTGAGTGTTTGGAAGGTGAAAGCTGATGGGTCAAAACTGGGCATGGGTAATGTAGGTTATGTCGTGGCCGAGCAAGGTGGAGCGGTAAATATATTTAAAGCTGCACCAATCAATAATATCTGAGGGTGAATCTCAGAAGGTGTTCCCACAAAATGAGATGAGATAGTTAGGTGTTCTAGTGGTGTATTTGGGTGATTGATAGGGATGGTGGAGGTACTGTTTGCTCTAGGAAAGAGTTTAGGGGATCCCGGGATTGCGCTTGGTGACTCTCTTCCATTTGACCAAGCATCCACATTTCCATAACCTGGAGATGCAAGATTCTATTTTCTTCGGCAGCTGCCAATTCTGAGGTTGAGATGCCTTATAGATTGGACATCCATGATGGGAATTATTGGCAGAGTCATTTCCGAAGACATTTTGATCTTGTAAATTATGGGAGCAAAGCCAAACTACCACAAAAACCAACCAAAGTTTTATAAAAACCTGGAACTTGGACAAACATCAACAAAATGGTTAGTTTGAAACAAATAACTCATAGGTAATCACGCGTTGGGGGTGTGATGCATCTGTATAGTTAAATGTGTTTCTACATATTTGCAACGGTTGCATGCTTCATCCCGGCTTTACTTATTCTTTCTAATTTTCTTCTTTCAACTTTCAAACTCCCACTCATTCCCTTTCATCTCTATCTTTCTTTTCCTTTTTGGGTTTCTTTATTTTTTTTTTCTTTTTCTTCTATTTATTGGAATTATTCACAAAATTATGACCGGATCCGATGAGGATTGCCTAAGTATCACGTCACCGCGTGAATCCGATTATTACGTAGTTAAAAAAAAAGTGTAAAAAACAACAATTTTTGTTTTGATATTTTTTTTTTGGAAAAATACTTTAAAAGGAAGGAAGCCCGTATTTTGGACCTGGATTTTTATTTACATTATTTTATTTTTCCGTATGAAAGACTTTAGAAAGAAGGAAACGATTTTTGAGTTTAAAAACATCTTCATCTTTTTTTAAATTTTCTGAGGAAAGACTTTTTTTTAAAAAAAAAAAGCTAAAGGAAAATATTATTTTTGGATTTTTTTTTGAAAATTGGGACCGGAACCGAGGAAACTTGCTTACGTATTTCATTCAGTTTTGACATAAAACATGATATTGACTCACTCTCATTTTTTTGAAATTCATTTTTTTCTTTTTTTTCAAAAATTAGACTAATTTTGTGATATTTTAAAATACTGGGATTTTTAGAAACGAGTAAATTCTCTATCCTACCTCACTCTTGGTTGTCTCTTTATCTCCTCTTCCTAACCGGTCAACATGCAAGCCGAAATAGATAAATATTCACATAGCACGTAGGATGCATCAGGATGGGCTTCATATGGGTACACCAATCCTAGACGGACCCAACCCTTATGTTGAGTCCCCATCAAATGCACGCGATGAAAATAATCGTTCCTACTAGGGATTCAGCATGAGGTTGTGTTATTCTAGGTTTAAAACCTGGGGCTTTTGAACTAGACTTGGGTTACCCGAGTGGACAACTGGGGTCGAGGAGGGGGAAATGTAGCGGGAGCACGAAAGTCCGTCCGGCCTTATGCTTGCCCATCCCATCTTATTTGGTACTGATTTCTACAAAAAAAGCGGACAACGCTAACGTGTGCAGCATTTTTAGAAGACTCATATGGGTGGCGTAAGAAGATATTTAAATACAGCTCAACTAATATCAAAGAGGTAAATGACAATTAGCAAATTAAGTCCATAAAATATAATAACATCAACAATAAATTCAAATAAATATCACATTAAATAGCTTGAACTCTTGAACCCTGAATCGAGGATTCTGGGTTCTTATCCCAAGCAGAGTCACCAGAGCTATCACACCTCTTTGTTTTACACCTACCCCGAGAGGGCAGTACAAGGGAGTTTTTCAATTGAAGTGACATTATTCGAAATGAAATTTTTCATTAGATTTCTTCAGAGCCGCCACTTGGGATAGTTTATTTGGTATCCCAAGTTATCGATTTATTTTAAATCCTAAATCGAAAAAATTTTGACATTCATTTTGATGTTTGCGAACCAGAAATTTTGAATAAGGAATTCTATTAACCCGAGAGAAGGTGTTAGGCATTTCTGGGTTTCGTGGTTCTAGCACGGTTGCTTAACAATTTATACTTGGCTTAATTGTTTAACTACTCATTTTTAAGACTTATGTGCAATTACCTTTTTAATCGCTTTTAATCACTTGATTTATTCGTAGTTAAATAATTGAGTTACACGTACGTAAACTCTTTTCCTTTGACGCGTCAAAAATTATGTCACGCGAACATGTTCACAAGTAATAACTCTTTCTTTATTTTATTAAGAAAAATTTGGTTGAAGTTGCGCGAGCGCATCCCTCGAGTCTTTTTTTATAGTTAAATTTGCAATTATGTACAATCACAATACTAATCTAAATCGGGTCTAAAGTAAACTACAACTATTTAGGGTTGTTTTAATATTAAGTTATTATTTATATGAAGGTCATAGGTTATTCAATGAAAAATGGCACGCCTAAACTATTTTTGCTAAAAAAAGGGCTTGCATTTTATTTAATTAGGTCTAAGAATATTAATTGGAATCCAAACTAAGAAAACCTTATTTTAAAAAAATGGAAAGGCTCAGCTCAGAATTAATTCGCTTGGAGGGATTGGGCCAACGATAGCCCATTGGCCATTTATCTAAGGGAGATCAGCAGCCTTGAGCTTATTTCGGGGAAGGACTCTATCCTTAAAAGGAAAAGACTCAAAAATGTTTTGTTAAGTCCAAATAGAACAGCCCATATTGGGTTTATATGTAGGCGGGTCTATTTTGCAACTAGGCATATCCACCTCTAAAATTAATAGCAATTTCATATTTACAACAACCAAATCTCAGTTTGTTTCTAAGTAAAACAAGTATCCAAAATCAAACACAATCCTAATTTTAAAAATTAACCACGTGAGTTGCACGATAAAAGAAGCATAATTATAAACCATGATTTATAAGGAAGAAGGAGAGCGTGGATTTGGGCTCATGACCCAGGCCTAATAGCCTATGTCCAGATTGATCAAGTTTATTTGGGTTTCGAATTAAGCCCTACTTTAGAAGAAAATGGCACTTACTACCCTTACAGATTGGGCTCACCACTTAGCTCATTGTGCCCCTATACTTATGAAAACATTATGGCAATCTTACCAATTGCTTAAAACAAAAATTAAAGCTTCACTTATTACAACTTTTCACATCAGAAGATAGCTTTCTCAAGAAAATCAGATTATTACATGGTAATCCTATTAAATATATAAAATACTAATCTCATCACTAAACTACTACAATCTCCATATGACCAATGAAAACTACCTTTCTTAGACATTGTTTATCCATCAAAGTTGTGCTTCTCATATGAATAATACTGGATTTCAGCATGCTTGGACAATATAGTTTTGGATTTTTAACCTTTGGACCTATTGATTTTGGTCAACTGATGACCAAATCTGTAGGTATTGGCTCAAGGTTTGCTGGCTCAAGGTTTGCAAATAAATCCTAAATGACTTCACACAACTTATAACAGAAAAGAGAAGAAAAGATGACCTGCTGCAGAACAATTCTTAAATCATAATACTCTTAGGAAAAATATTCAAACATGCAAAACAAGGTGATCCATGGGTTTAACCATGTCAAAGGTCAAACTCATGCATCAACTAAGGTTTTAACCCCAAAGTTATGGCATGCTGCCTTACGGTAATACCAGAATGGACTAAAGAGAAAGGAATGATTGGTTTAAGCCATGAATCTCACCATATAAGGGTCAGATTCAATGAACCAACCAAGTTTCAAGAATAGCGATCAAAGCATACTACCAAACTAATGCAAAGAAAAACAGAAATGCATACTAGTTGAAGTAAAGGAAATGATCAATGTTAAAGTTGCATAAAGAACAACTTTTCTTGATATAGAACCGAAGAGGCAAAAGACCATTCATTTAGGAAGGAAGCTATTCAACAATGATTGCAACTTCAAAAAAATAACACATATAGATATGTGAATATTGGAAAGCATAGATCAATTTATTTCCTCTTTAAGTTCCCTTTACATGGACTAAAACATGGAAGAAACATGTGTACCTTGAAACAGCAAGTGAATAACAATAGCTAAGTGAAGGAAATAGCTGCTGGAAGCTTCAGTAATAGAAACAGCAGTAGGAATCAACACAGCTTAAGCAACCAACTGAATCCCCAAAGTTTCAAAACCAAGAACAAATACATGAAAACCAGGAAATCCCCCAGCAAATAACCTCAAAAGACTCTCTATTTCAATCCATTCTCCTAGCTTATAAACAAAGAGGAAAGTTTTTTTTTAAATCTTTCTAATATTTTTTGTAGAATCTGGAAAAAAAACCTTTTTTGCAGAGAATAAGGCCGATGATTGCTAATGATCACTTCTTGTTTTTTTATCAAAATGAGTGAGCCTATATATAGGCACAAAATATGTCATATGCTGGAAGGAATATTCCTCAGCCATAAGAGCATATTTTAAAATAGAAATGGACAGCTGGTATTACCTCATTGGTTTCAGTACTTTGTACTAACCAAATGAGGCCAACTGCCCCTATCATAGAGAATTCTGAAATTTTTCCTAAATAGAAAAAACCCTTAATTACCCCCTCTCAGCCATGCTTATTATAGCTTCTTTCTATGTTTACATAGGTCCCTAAAGACCTATTGATGTTCACATAAAGGATTAAAAAACTAAATTGAAATAATTCAAAAAAGAAGTGTTGATGCAATACTAAGGCTAAAACTAAACTAATTAGTGAATGAACATGCATTGTCTAATTAAACTATAAAGAAAAATTATATTTAAATAAAAATTAAGGATAGAAGTAGTAACAAACAAGGAAACAAATATGATGATTCAATGAGAGTTAATAATTAACCTAATTAAATCTGAACATATGCAATTTGTTGAATGAAACTAAAACAAATTAAACAAAGAAAAGGAAACAATTTGAAATTTAAAAAAAAAACTAAACATGCTGCTAAAATAAGAACAGCCAAGTATGCAGAAGGAAAAAAAATCAAAATTAAACAAACAAAAAGAACAAGAAAAGAAATTTTCATATCAAAATGAAAGCTGGATCAAAACATGAGCTTGTCCAAATATCTTGAAGTGTAATATGGACATTAACCAACATTAATCATCTGTTCTTAATAAGAACAGTCGATTAATGAAGTTTTAAAGTTCATTCGACCACTTACAACCCAAAAAAGCGAAGAAAGAAAATTAGGGTTCTTCTAGAGTCACGAGATTTCAAATTCAAGGAACCCGAGGCTGATTCGAAAGGGGCTAGTGGTGGTTTGGGATTCAGACAAGGGTAAGCATCATAGGGTATGAATTTGAAACGATTTGGAACAGTTCAATTTTTAGTTCATGATTTTGATCTAAGATTCGAACAAATCTAAAGGGATTCGAGGGAAGCTAATTGGTGGTTGGGAATGAGGAGGTGAAGGGGAGTTCATGGTGTAATTTTGGGGTCGACTTGACCACCAGAACCACCATGAGGCGATTGTCGCTGGGTGGTTTACGGCGGAGTGATGGTGGAATATAAGGGCAGCTAGGGTTTGGGTCTCAGAAAGATGAGGGGTGAATGAGGGGTTTGGTTTGGCGCGGGGGGGAGGGGGAGGCTCTGTTCGGACAATATTATACTAAAGGACAAAATAGTTCCTTTCCGTTGGGTGATGAAAATCCAACGGCTGAGATCAATCCTTAGATAAAACAGAGTCATTTAGGAGTTATACGGGGTGGACCGGGATGGGTAGGACTTGGTCTTGGATCTGGAGACGGGTTTGGGCTAATTTGAGTCGAATTTTGGGTTCTTTTGGGGACCTAATTCCGGAAAAATAGAACCATTTTTCTTTTTATTTTTAAACTCTTTAATTTTCTTTCTTTTTCCCCCTTTTGAAATTAAAATTCCTAAATTAACCAGAATGTGAGACTAAACTAATAGCTTAGCTCTAGATTAAAAAAAATCAATAAACTAAAAGTTAAAAGATAAAAATGTTAAAATAAACTATTTTTGTGATTGTCAAATTTTATAAAGTAAATGATTATCAATTAATTCTACAAATACAAAAGCAAATTCTACATGCAATGTATTATATTTTTCATGATTTAAATAAAAATTAAACAGATAAATAATTAAAAAAACTATTATTCCTAGATTTTGTAGGAGTATTTAATGTATGGCAAAAATCACATGCTCACAAGTTGAAATTTGGGAGTAAGTGTTCTGCTTCCTATAGATATGCTCGCGACAAGCATGGGTTACTGGCTGAGGTGCGAGACAACTGAGAAGAGCAGCTAAAAGAATGAAAAGGAATGCTGACAAAAATAGGCAGCCTTTGGAGTTCAATATTGATGATAAGGTATTTCTGAAGCTTACTCCACAAATTTGGAAAAAAATTAGTAGCAAGATGAGTCATCGTAGGATGATTTCAAAGTATGACGACCCTTTGAAGTTGTAAAGAAGGTGGATGAAGTGGCCTACTGGCCGAATCTGTCAAAAAGTTTAAAAATTTACCCAACTTTCATGTGAGTTTCCTAAAATGGTTCCATGAAGATGTTGAAGATGCGACAAGGGCGGTGCCACTGTGCTCCTCTATTAGAGCTCAAGAAATTTGAGGAGACTATTAAGAAGATTTTGAATCATCATACACTGGGTCAAAGAAAAAATAACTGGTGGACAGAGTTCCTGGTTCAATGGTCGGGAAAGTAGAAGTGTGATGAAACTTAGGAGAAAGGACTGTCTCTACCCACGATCAAATCAAGACGTGTGTAGATTCCGCCTCATCGAGGGCAACGAGATCGTCTGCTGGGGGAAGTTTGTTAGTTCCTCTGATTGATTGATGAACATGACATGGGCATGATGAAGGATTTACTTGATGGACCTCAACACGACCCTATTACGACTGTGGCATCCTGTTGACAAGGTTGTCCAACATGGGCAAGTGATGGGCATGGACTGTGGCACGGCGGCATGTGGCTTAGGTTCCAAGGCATGGTAAGACCATGGCATTGGCATTGCCATGGCAAGGCAAAGACAACGAGCAACAAAAGCATAGGAAGGGCTGGAAAAACTAAGGCAAGCTAAGGCAGGGCGTGGCAAGGCAAATGAGCGCGGACAAGGCAGTGTCAAGGGCGAACTGGGCATGCGGCATTGGCAGAAATATGCGTATGGCATGCTTCACATTGGCTTGACGCGAAGGCATGACAAGTTTGGGCTTGTTGGCGTCAAAATTGGAAGGTTGTGCCCATGTGCACGCACATATAAGGAAGTTGGCCAGTTGGGGAGTTTCCCATTTTTCAACATGAATGACTATGTGGGGCTTGGGCAGTTGTCTGTTTTGAAATTCGAAATTTGAAATTCTTTGCGGTTGGGGATGTCAACTTCTAGATTTGGATAAGGATGTGAGCCAAAAACGTTTGTCCACATATGCTTGAGTTAGGCAGACTTGTCAAGGTAGAGTGTTGGCTTTCTTTCGCTATCTTTTTACAAGGCTTTTGTATGTGTTTCTTTGTAGCATGAGTTTAATACAATGTTGGAAAGTGATTCCTGTAAAATGTGCCTTGTCTGATTTCTGGTGCCTTTTATATTCTAATTATCAAACCAAAACATGAGAGAAAAAGGAAGAGGGTTGATTCATTATTGTGTGATCTTTTATATTCTAATTATCAAACCAAAACATGAGAGAAAAAGAAAGAGGGTTGATTCATTATTGTGTGAATTCATTATTGTGTGACTGTCGAGTAGTGTCAAAATGAAAAAATTGACCTTGTAACACCCTCCCCTTCTTTTATTTGGATCTTCATGCCGAATATTTTCAAAAAATAACACATTACGGAATTCAAATAATAAGAGGAGACCCGTGATTCTTTACTATTGAACGTGGCCTTTACAAAAACTTTCAATTGAAGCAAAATAAAAATGAAGGAACCACAAATGCAGCTTCATTGCGTCAGTAATGACGCATGTTAATTTACCTTTGCATTAAGTTTAGGAACTAAAAGAGAGTTGTATAAATTGAGATTGAAGAGCGCATGAGAGAAAAGAGAAAAGGGGCGTTACAATACTGGAGGAAGGGGGCCCTCCAATGTAACTAAAATTAGGGTTAAGTACACAAAATACTAAATCCTTTAAGTCATTAACATAGATCAAATGAAACAAAAATGTAATATTTCGTTTTACAATTAGACTACCCTCGCAAATGATTCTTGTTCTTTTTCTTCTTTCTTTCCTCTTTCCTATCAATTGTTACATTGGCGCTTAGAATGGGGAAACTAATAAATTTCAAGACATCCTTTTAACCAAGTACCGCTTTGCTCAAAATCTTCTCAACTAATATGTTAAGTACTATATATATGTACATCTGTATTTTTGGGGGGTTATAGCATTGATCGAATGTTGTCATCTCAACATTTATTGATCGGGCATGTCATATAAGCCTGAATTGGATATTCAATTGCTTCGATTTGAATTATTCGGAGAATAAAATGCCTGATATATATTAAAAAGATGGACAATCAAACCTCTTTCTCGATTCACTCAAAAAAGTGAATAGGGTCCAAATAGAAATTATAAAAAGCGGGTCTGATTACGCGTATTCCTAATCCTAAATGGACTGTTAACGATGTAGAAACTCATATGCAAAAATAATACTATCTATTCAGATAGGCCCGAATGACACATTCTCATACTGAGAATGTATATAGCTATATTCCGGATTGCGTTAGTTTTTTGAAAATAGTTTTTTCACACCAAATACAACCTACGGGAAAAAGAAGGGAAAGGACAGAGGGGGAAAAACAGCATACTCTCGTTATGTCCCAAGAGTTAAAAAAAAGTTCTTCATAGCTATTTGCCTTTTTCCTTTTCAAAAACAAGCTGACGGATATGGCGCAAAGAATCCCTAAATCATTTCCTTTTCAATTTCTTTTGTTCTAAGTTAATTATTTTATTTATTATATCTCATTACGGTTCAAGAGTTACAAAAAAGACCTTCATATCTATTTGACTTTTTCTTTTTTAAAAACAAGCTCTTAACCTCTATTATGGCTAAATTTCGTATCTTCGCCTTCTATTTTTTTTTTAATATAACTGTCGCTTTTTATTGATCTCAAAAAAAATATGCACATCATAGATCTCTATGATAGTAGTATGGACTAACTACTACACTGCTACAAGTAAACACCTCTTCTATCTTAGCTATCTATACACAAGTATCATATCATTTAGAATCTAAATACAATAGCTAAGGAAAGCAATTAAGCTGTCTCAATCCAGCCTGTCAATTTTTGCAATTCCTGCCTCGAAGGTGTAGAAATAAGGCAATCTCTATACATGTCAATTCCTCCACAAAAGCAGCTCTTTTAAAACGAATATGGTTCCTTTCTCTCCCAATGAGTGCAGTAGTGCTAACAAATGCAGCAGCTCTAATTGCATTCTGCCATAGCCTGCTTTTGGCTTTGCTACATATCCAGTGAAGCTCATTTTCCCAGCATCCAATTGTTCTAGAATTCCCCAACCAAACACATATGCTGGACCACAAACTGTTAGTAATGGAACATTCAAAGAACAGGTGCTTGAAGTCTTCAACATTCTGTTTGCAGAATACACAAGCTGCTGGAACTTGTATGCCCATGATCTGCAATCTATCGACTGTAGGAAGTCTATGTTGAGAAGCTAGCCAAACAGTGAACTAATGCCTAGGTAGTACATTAGTGATAAGCAATAAGTTCTTCCATGCAACCTTAGTGAAATTAGGAAGCATACTGAGGTACAGTTTGTGGATGTGAAATTTGTTCAGCCTGCATACACTTTGCAATCTACCAGTAAGATCACCCTGTAGCTGAGTATTCTCCAGTATCATTGTTCTACTGTCCAGAACCTTTCTGATCACCCAAGAGGCTGATGTTGGTATAGTAAATGTGGCAATGTTATCCTTCTTGATGTAATAGGAATGAACCCATCGAACCCATAAGCAATCTTTCTTTCTAGCGAAGTCCCATAGCAATTTAGTTATGGCTGCTTTGTTCCACACAGACAAGTCTAGGATGTTAAGCCCTCCAGCAGATATAGGTTTGCCTACCTTGTCCCAAGCTACCAGAGCTCTTCTGGATAGTTTAGCCTTACCAGTCCAGAGGAAAGTTCTGCATATTGCTTCAATAACTTTCAGTACTTTCTTGGGTATAATGAACACCTGTGCCCAATAAGTCTGAATGCCAAACACCACAGATTTAATCAATTGACTTCTGCCAGCATATGATAGAAGCTTTGCTGACCAACAAGTGATTTATCTGTGATCTTCTCAATTAGAGGCATATAGTGATGGATAGCCAGCTTCTTAGAATCCAGTGGAATCCCTAAATATCTGAATGGAAGTTGACCTTCAGTGAATCCCAAGGCTTCAATAATTTCTTCTCTGATATCTTGCTGCACACTAGCCAAATAGATTGCACTTTTGTTGATATTTGCCTGAAGGCCAGATGCTTTTGAAAACTGAAGAAAGGCTTTATGCAATATCTGGATTGATATTAGACTAGCTCTGCAGAACATAAGGAGATCATCAGCAAAACATACATGAGATACATTGAGTTTTCTGCACTTGGGATGGATGTTGAAGTTCCCATCCTTGTGCAGCTTTTGAAGTATTCTGTTAAGGTACTCCATAGCCAGCACAAATAGGTATGGTGACATAGGGTCACCCTGTCTAATACCTCTCTTAGCAATGAATGGTTTAGTTAAGCCACCATTCATTACTAAGGAGTATGAAACAGATGTGACACAGGCCATAATCCAATGAGTAAACTTTGCTGGAAAGCCCAGATCAATAAGAATCTGCTTCAGAAAATTCCATTCCAGGGTGTCATATGCCTTCCTCAAGTCCACTTTGAGAACACATCTGGGAGAGACACCTTTCCTTGAGTACCCCTTAATGATTTCATGGCTAAGCAAGATGTTATCAACAATACCTCTTCCTTCAATAAAGACAGATTGAGCAGGCCCCACTAATTCTCCAATAACTAACTTCATCCTTCTGGTAATGACTTTAGAGATGATTTTGAATAGTGTTGTGCAGCAAGCAATAGGTCTATAATCTTTAACAGTGGCAGGAGATTTAACTTTAGGAACAAGTGTTATGGCAGTGGTGTTGATCATATGAGGCATTTTGCAAGTAGAAAAGAAGTCCTTAGTAGCAGATAGGATGTCACCCTTCACAACCTCCCAGTTCTTAGTAATGAACTCCACAGGAAAGCCATCTACTCCTGGTGCTTTATCCTTAGGCATTTATTTAACAGCTTCAGTGATCTCCTCCAAAGTGACCTCTCTAATGAGTATTCTTTGCTGATCTAGAGTAAGACACCTCCCCTCCTTCATAATCTTAGAATTTGCACAGGGGAGCTCAGTAGTACACTCCTCCATTAATGATTGAAGCACCTTCAAGAATTCATGTTCCACAGATAAAGGATCAGTTAGTTTCAAACCTGTGCCTGTATAGATGGATGTGATGTTATTTTGTCCTGTTCTGATCTTCCATTGAGCATGGAATTACTTAGTATTAGCATCTCCACACTCAATGCAGCAAGCTTTGGACTTCTGCCTCAGTATTTGTTCCTCCACACAGCTCCATTTCTCAATTTCTTCCATTATAGCTCTTTCCTCAATTATTAGCGCCTGTGATAAGGGGCTGTTTTGCAACTGAACTTGAACAATGCCAAGTCATTCCCTTGCCTGAATAATTTTCTGTTTGTAAGAGGCCATATGGATATTTATCTCTTTTAACTGCTGTTTCATTTTCTTCAATTTCTGCCATATCTGCTGCATTGGTGTGCGTTCACAATCCTGCCTCCAAACTTGTTGTAGAATGTTATGAAACTGAGAATGTTCCATAACAGCACTGTGTAGTCTGAAAGGTTTAGGGTTCAAAGGTTTTTCATCACCAAATTTAATTAGGATAGGGGAATGATCAGAAACTGAAGGGATCATGTAATCAGCTTCCAGATGCCCAAACTGTTGCAGCCACTGATAATTGCCCAGTGCCCAGTCAATTTTACTATACACTCTAGCGGAAGCATCTTGCTTATTTGTCCAAGTGAAGTGCCAACCTTTGGCTCTTAGGGCAGTGAGTTGCAAATCAGAAACAGTGTCTTTGAAATCTTTAACTTCAACATCAGTAACTGGAGAGCCAATTCTGTCATCAGAACATAAGATACAATTGAAATCACCACTAATCAGCCAAGCATCTTGACTGGGAATATAGATTGATCTAAGGTCATTCCACATTTGGCTCCTGAGAATTGCAATATTGTGACCATATATAACACTTAACTGGATTCTGGCCTGGGTTCTTGTATCATCTAAAGAACAGTGAATAAGCTGGTCAGTAATAGAAGATATATGGATCTGAATGTGTGGCTTCCAGAGCAACCAAATTCTCCTGCGGCCTTTGAGTAATTGCATTGAACCTTCCAATCCGTAGCAACCTTATCTAATATCTTCTTGGCTTTATGCTCCTTTACTCTAGTTTCTACTACTCCCATGACATCTACCTTATTTACAGCTGGAAATTTTTCAACTCCTTCTGCTTATGGGGCTGGTTTAGGCCCCTAATGTTCCATGTGACTATAATCATTGGAGGTTAGGGGTTACTCTGTGTGAGGGTCCTGGATCAAACTGTTGAACCCTATTACCAGCCACAATCATAGTAGCCTTTCCTTTATTGCAATTTTCAACCATTTGTTCACTGTTACCATTGGTTGCATTGACTGCAATGACTGCAATTTCAGGTATCACTGGATTCACAGGATCAGTTTGTGTAGTCTGCTGAGGATTAGCTAGGCACTCATCCACCTTGCTAGATTCCTGCACTACCTGAATTTCCAGCACTTCAGAAATAACAGCATTCTCATGATTTGTCTGTACCTCTACAGTATCTACAGACTGTTTAACAAGCCATTCTTTTTTAGATAGTTTCCCCTGCTGTTTCACTTTCCCTTTCTGCCTTCTTGGCTTATCCTGCTTCTCCAATGCCCTTCCTTCACTGTTATCAGCATGATACCAGCAATCGAACGAATCATGCCCAAATTTTAAGCAATGATTACAGAAACAAGGCTTCCAATCACACTCAATTGTCTGGATCTTAGGGCCATAAGGAGTTTCAATATCTAATTGGTCAGGAAGAGAATAAGCAGCATCAACTTCAACTAGAACTCTGGCAAACGAAATTTTCTCGTAATGCGCAGTAAATTTCTCAGTGTATAAAGGCTTGCCAATTGCACTGGCCATCTTGCTTAGGACCTCAGTAGATCAATAGCCCATTGGAAGTCCAGGGAACCGAATCCATATAGGCACAGTGCTAAGAACATCACTCTGAAAATTTAAATCAACTTCCCAGGGTTTCAGAACCATTCGCCTTTTCCTATAGGAATAGGGCCCTGATTGCATAACCATATCCCTATCCTCGATACTATTAAAGAGAAAAATACAGTTTCTTTCAGCATGAATCAATACCTGAGGTTTGGCTACGAAACTCCACACATGCATGACAAAGTTATCCATATTCTTCTCACTAGGATTGTCGCCAATTATGAATCCAATCAACGCAGTTTGCCAATAATCCAGTTGAGGTTTCAAATCGTCCTTATTAATCTTTACAACCTTTTTGCCATCTCGATCAGTGGGTGGGACGAATCACAGCTGCTTGCCCATCTGAGAATTACGATTTCCACGCACCACCTCCGCTGCTGTCGGATGGATTTCTCCAATCGAGCAATATCAGTGAACTGTAATCGTCTTGTAGCAATATCAGAAGGTGCATCAGTCATCAACAATGGCAATTCACACGGATCTCCCTCTGCATGCAGCGCCTCTGCAGATTGAAGCTTCGGAGGCAGAAAACTTCCAAAAGTCAAAGGTTCAAGTTCCTTAATTGTGCCATTCTCGGGTGTAACTAGTTGCGCATTAGTAGGTGGAGGATTACGCCGGCGACGAGCCATAATCCGGTAAAAATGGCGATCTTGCTATTGTGCACCGGCGAGAGCTTTAACGTGCGCCCAGAGCATTTCTTTCTTAGCGGTATTTCTTTTAACCTTCCTTTATTTTTGAATTATCAATATTGATAAACTTCAGGTTTACACCATGACAAGTGTATCTTCACCTTCTCTATACAATAATTTCTTACCTCCATTGTTTTGTGTAACCCTCACAAATTTCGAGTCTGACCATAGTCCATAATGTTGGGAATCAAACCCCCTGCCAAAATAATATTCACGGTAATAAAAGCGGAATAATAATATGGCACCGAGATACGGTAATTAACATGAATAAAAGAGTAACAATGACAGAAAGATTTTTACGCGGAAAACCCTTCTGAATAAGGGAAAAAACCACGGCCCTGAGAGGAGCAACTGATATCACTATAGTAAGGAATTTTGCACTTTGTAGGTCCGAGTAAAATACTCCAAAGACCACTACAACACTCAAAAGAAATAACCCTCTTTTGATATTCCACCTCACTACAATATCGCTCACTCTCTATTTTCCTCACAGACTATTTTTTTATACCATGTCTCAAAAACCTTACTCTTTTTTGTCTTTTTTTGTTGGTGTAAAAAATGAGAGCCGAAGCTCTCATTTTATAGGCAAAATATTGCCAACCGCGTTTGACAATTTTTCTCTACCGCTTGCCAAAGTTGACCAATGAAAAAGTAAGGTAAGAAAGACATGGGCGGCAGGCAACCATTTTTGACAAAGAAGACAAGGAAGAAAATTTTCTTCCTTAATTTAAGGGGGCTGGACCTCATCAATCTCTCCCTCCAGTCTCATTTATCTAGAGGAAGTAGCATTGTCTTCTAGTTTGAATGCATACCGACAAGTTCTTTGCATAGCTCGAACTTGTTCCTTGGTACACCTTGGTCAGCATATCTGCGGGATTCTCACTTGTAAAAATCTTCAAGAGTTTTAGAGATTCATTATCTACCATTTCTCGAATCCAATAATATCTCACGTCAATGTGGTTGGTCTTTGCATGGTACATAGAGTTCTTGTTAAGGTCTATTTTACTTTGACTATCACAATAGACGATATACTCCTTTTGATGCAATCCAAGCTCTTGAAGGAACCGTTTGAGCCATACCAACTCTTTGCCAGCTTCAGTAGTGGCAATATATTCCGCTTCAGTTGTAGAGAGCGCGACACACTTCTGCAACCTCGACTGCCATGATATAGCTCCCACTGAAAATGTAAACAAATATCCAATAGTGGATTTTGTTTTGACAATGTCACTTGCCATATCAGCATATGTATAGCTCTTCAAGATTGGATCAGATCCTCCAAAGCACAAACAATCTCCCGTGGTGCCTCTCATATACCTGAGTATCCACTTGACTACTTCCCAATGTTCCCTTCCGGGATTTTCAAGAAACCTGCTGACAACACCAACTGCGTGAGCAATATCAGGTATAGTACATACCATTGCATACATCAAGCTTCCGACAGCTGGAGAATAAGTAACTCTAGCCATGTTCCCTTTCTCCTACTCTGTTGTAGGACACATCTTTTTGCTCAATTTTAGATGACTAGCAAGAGGTGTGCTGACTGGCTTGGCATTCTTCATGGTAAAGCGTTCTAGTACACGTTCAATGTACTTCTCCTGAGATAGCCACAACTTTCTACTTGTTCTCTCTCGAACTATCTTCATCCCTAGAATTTGTTGTGCTGGGCCCAAGTCCTTCATATCAAATGACCTGGACAGATCTCCCTTTAACTTTGCTATCAACCCCTTGTCTTTTCCTACAATTAACATGTCATCCACATACAACAACAATATAATAAAATTATTCTCAGAAAAACTTTTGAAGTATAAGCATGGATCAGATAGGTCTTTTTGTATGTTTGACTTTTCATGAATGAGTCAAACTTCATGTACCACTGCCTTGGTGCCTGATTTAATCCATAAAGACTCTTATTCAATTTGCACACCATGTGTTTCTTTCCAGCTACTTCAAATCCTTCTGGCTGCTCCATATAAATCTCTTCTTTCAAATCTCCATGAAGAAATGCAGTTTTCACATCCAACTGCTCCACTTCAAGATCTAGGCTAGCTGCTAAGCTCAAAATTGTTCAAATAGAAGTCATTTTGACAACAGGTGAGAAAATTTCGTCAAAATCAATACCTTTCTTCTGTTCGAAGCCTTTAACCACCAATCGAGCTTTGTATTTGACCAGCTTGCCATTTTCATCTTTCTTGAGTTTAAAGACCCATTTGCATTTGAGTGGTCTTTTACCCTTTGGAAGTTCAACCAGCTTGTACGTGTCATTTTACTGTAGAGATTTCATCTCTTCTTGCATAGCTTTCATCCACTGGTTCTTTTCTGGATGGGACAACACCTCCTTAAGACATTTTGGATCCCCCTTATCACTAATGAGGACATACTCTTTGGAAAGGTACCTACATGACTCTACCTTTGGCCTCTCCGATCTCCTCAGAGGTTGAGGTTGTTCTTCTTCCTGGGTGGGGTGCTCCACTTCTTCGACACCTTCATCAAGTTGTTCTCCCTGCTCAATAACCTCACCAGGTTGCTCCCCCTGCTCGGAAACCTCGTTGGTCGTACTTTCTGCACTTGTAGGATTGTTAGAAATAGAAGGAATAGTAACAAGGTGAGGAATTATAGCATTATTCGCCTTTTCTAACATATCAGCAGCAGTTCCAACTTCACTTTCTCTGAAGACTACATCTCTGCTTCTGATGACCTTTTTCATTGCAGGATCCCACAATCTGTGCCCGAACTCCTCATCTCCGTATCCGATAAATATGCAGGGAACAAATTTATCATCCATCTTTGTTCTCTGCTCTTTCGGTATATGTGCAAAAGCTCTGCAACCGAACACCTTCAGATGCGAGTAGGACACCTCCTTATTGGTCCAAACTCTCTCTGGGATGTCAAATGCCAATGGAACTGATGGACTCCAATCGATCAGGTAACAGGTTGTTTGAACTCCTTCACCCCAGAATGACTTAGGTAGTTTAGCCATTCTGAGCATGTTTCTCACCTTCTCCACAATAGTGCGGTTCATCCTCTCTGCTACACCATTGTGCTGTGGGGTTACAGGAACTGTCTTTCCATGTCTGATCCCTTGACTTGAACAGTACTCTTCAAATTAACTTGAAGAGTACTCACCTCCATTGTCACTTCGGAGATGCTTTAGCTTTTGACCTGTCTCACTTTCTACTAGAGCATGAAACTTCTGGAAAACTTGAAACACCTGATCTTTGGTTTTCAATATATAAACCCACAATTTTCGTGAAGCATCATCAATAAAAGTAACAAAATATTTGTTACCGCCCATTGATTCAATTTCCACTGGGCCAGAAACATCTTTATATACTAAATCAAGTATATTCAATTTTCTTTTAGACGATGTCTGAAATGAGACTTTATGCTGCTTACCAAATAAATAGTAGTTACAGGGTTTTATTGTTGTACCTTTGGCATAAGAAATAAGTGATTTCTTTGCAAGAATCTGCAATCCTTTCTCGCTCATATGACCCATTCTTTTATGCCACAAATCTGCAGAAATCTCATCTTGTGCCGCATTCAATTCACCTTGGCATATTTCTGCATTTGTCCTGTACAACGTGCCACAAGCAACTCCCTTTGCAATCACCAATGATCCCTTGGTGAGTCTCCACTTTTGATTTGCGAAATAGTTCTTGTATCCATCTCGGTCCAAAGCAATCCCCGAGATCAAGTTCATCTGCAAATCAGGTACATGCCGCACATCCTTTAGAACCAATGTGCATCCGACATTTGTCTTGATACAAATGTCACCAATCCCCGCAATCTTTGAGTAACTCGTGTTACCCATTCTTACTGTACCGAAATCACCTGTTACATATCTGCAAAAAAGATCTCTTACCGGTGTGGCATGGTAACATGCCGCTGTGTGAACCACCCATTCCGACTCTGGATCTGACAGGTGCATGCATTCCTCTTTCTCATTTATAAAGAGGACAACATTATCATTGTTTTGCACCATGGCGGCTGTGTTGTCGTCATTCTTATGGCCACTAGTTTCACATTTTCCCTTTCTTGGATTTGGGCAATCTCTTTTGAAGTGACCTGGTTGACCACAATTGTAGCAATTTCTGGCTTTTGATTTGGTCGATTTTTTGACTTTCCACGAGCTCCGGATCTACCATAGTTGCTCGAACTCTTTTGATAACTCCTGCCTATACCTTCTATGATAAGAGCTTGTCTTTAATTTTCAGGCTTCTTTCTCATCTTCTTATTGAGTAAAAGAGCCGATGTGACATCTTTTAACTCAATACTAGTCTTACCGTGCAGGATAGTTGTTGTCAAATTATCGTACGAAGATGGCAACGAGTTTAATTGCAAGATGGCTTTATCTTCCTCCTAGATTTTCACTCCGAGGTTGGCAAGCTGTGTGATTAGTCCGTTAAATACATTTAAATGTGACAAAAAATTCATATATTCACCCATGTGTAGAGCGTATAACTGCTTCTTCAGGTACAATTTATTTGTTAGCGTTTTGGACATGTATAGGCTTTCCAACCTTGTCCAAATTCCACGTGCAGTGTCTTCATCAACGATGTTATTTACCACATCATCCGATAAGTGCAACCTGATTGTACTAGCAGCTCTTTCATCCAAGTCAGCTCAATCCTCAGCTTTCATGGTATCAGGCTTTTTGGCATCAGCATCTAGTACCTCATGTAATCCTTGTTGGATGAGCAGATCCCTTATCCTTCTTTGCCATGTTGAGAAACCGTTATCTCTGTTGAATTTTGCTACCTCGTACTTTACTCCGGACATTTTTATTTTCACCGAGTATAGTACTACCGATAATGAATAGTATTTTAGTGAACGAGCAGAACCTATGTTCTGATACCAGTTGTTGGGAATAAACCCCCTACCAAAATAATATTCACGGTAATAAAAACGGAATAATAATATAGCACCGAGATACGGTAATTAACAAGAATAAAAGAGTAACAATGAAACCAAGAGTTTTACGTGGAAAACCCTTCTGAATAAGGGAAAAAACCACGGCCCTGAGAGGAGCAACTGATATAACTATAGTAAGGAATTTTACACTTTGTAGGTCCGAGTAAAATACTCCAAAGACCACTACAACACTCAAAAGAAATAACCCTCTTTTGATATTGCACCTCACTACAATATCGCTCACTCTCTATTTTTCTCACAGATTATTTTCTTATACCCTATCTGTGAAACCTCACTCTTTTTTCTCTCTTTTTGTTGGTGTAAAAAATGAGAGCCGAAGCTCTCATTTTATAGGCAAACTATTGCCAACCGCGTTTGACAATTTTTCTCTACCGCTTGCCAAATTTGACCAATGAAAAAGAAATGTAAGAAAAACATGGGCGGCAGGCAACCCTTTTGACAAAGAAGACAAGGAAGAAAAGTTTCTTCCTTAATTTAAGGGGGCTGGACCGCATCACAACACGCCAAGAAGGTTTTTTTTTTTTTTTTTTGCCTTTTTACTTTTTATCTGTTAAGTATACTATTTTTTTTTCTTTCTATGTACATTGCATGTTATCAGCAAAATTAATTTAAGGGATGCTAATTATAGTTATGCAACATTTTCTTACTCTCTTTTTTGGTTTTTCAAATACAATATTTTGTTGATTGAAGAATAAGCTTGTTGTACCAGGAAAAAAATAGTTGTTTGAAATATGAAGACACCCTCTAACGAATATATAGTTGGCTATAAGTGATAAAGTAATCACTCCATTTTTGCAGCACAACATTCTCCCATCAGATTCTTAACCTACCTCTCTCAAATGAGTGAAATTGCAAAACGAAACAACCTGCAATACTTGACATTATGCTATCACGAGAGTCAAGTTCATAAGTTTGACACTTTGTAAAGCTAAATAGTTATTTTTTTATTTGCCTTTTGCTTTTTTATCTCTATACTTGATTCATTTTTTCTCCCTTTCTATTGTTTATGTATTATTGAAACTGTAATAGAGAAGGAAATGTAAAGTCGTAAGTACAATAAAAATGTATAGTAGATGAGGATAACAAAGAGTTGTAGTATAGGGGTTAAACAACTATTTTCTTTCTTTTTATCTCTTTGGTTGAGTTTCTTGACTCTATTTTTCCTATTGGTTTTCATATGCTTTCTTCTTTTTTTAATTTCTAGGTCTTATTATCCCACAAAGGCCTTGTAGCTATTATAATTTCTCAAAAACTTATCGTCAAATATAAACAAAACTATGAAAACTTTGTTTCATGGTTGTCAAATGGCATTGCTCCCCGGAAAACAAATCTTATCTATTACTCTTTAAATTCTCATGAAATTATTGTTCATCCTTCTTTCGGAATTGATTATGTAAAATATTTTTTATCTTTAATATTTTTGCTGATTTTTTTATGTAAATTATTATGTGACAATAAGGTTTTCTCTTTTCTTTTTTTTCCAACTATTCTCCACTTTGAAAGTTCTCTCTCTTCTAGAGAGTTATCTCTCTATTTATATGACGACTGACCAAAATATTGGCATAAAAAGGAAATTTTATTGTATATTTCGAAGGAAATGAAGAGGAAACAATAAAAAATCATAAGCATCAAGAAGTGAGAAAAATTTTTTAAAGAGAGAAAAAAAGTAATTAATAAAGGAAGTAAGAGAGGGAGAAAAATAAAATAAAAGACAAAAATATTAGAGGATAAAGCGGCAGTTGCAGTCGATAATAGAGGCTTTTTAGATTGATTGAGAAATGAGAGGGACTAAGAAATGAAAAGAGAAAGTAAAAGATTATCAATTGAAGGAAAAAAAAAGCGAAGAGAAATAAAAACTTATTTCCGTTTTTTTCCCTATTAACCTTCCCCACGCACAAAATTTGTGAAATATTTTCTTAAAAATTTATATTGGGATTTTATAAACATTTGTAGTTAAAAATTGTAATTTTCTTCTTTTATATAAACTAATTATAGATTACTGTGATTTTTACCACCGCACCAAGCGCGAAAAGTTCCCTAATATTAATATAAATTTGGACAATAGAGAAGCTTATGTGGCATGCCTCTTAAGACACCATTCTTATTTATCTTTTTTCTCATGTGCTTACAATTATTTCCCGTTTTCCAGATCTACAATTTATTTTACCTTTTGATGTTAAAGACTTAACACAAAATTTCAGTTATAAAATTGATTGTTCTTTCAGTTATAATTTTATGCGATCGTGGATTTCTCCAAAATTTTTCAGTTACACCTTTATATATGCATCCATTAATAATAGAATTTGAATGAATGGAATCTTCACCGTTATATTTTGAATTGAAAATCACTATATAAGCAGACATGTCATCCATACATGGTGTAGTAAAATCTAGCATAAATAGGTCTATTTGTTAAGATGAATGAGGTGAAGGGACCAAGTCATTAGCAATTCAAGGTCATTTTCTCATTTCACGTACGGCATCAACACCACTGCTATCTGGCACTCCTCTGGATCATACTACTAGATATATATAAATAGCTCTTCCTTGACCCGCTTCCGTCAGGGGTCTAAATTTCATGGATATATTGGGGAGAAGCAAGCGAAGAAGAAAGGAAGAGAGGGGTCAGAAGCATTGTACAAGTTCTTCGTTGAAGCAACAACCACTTTGATGTAGTTTGTGTGAATGTATTTTTATTTTCTCTTTCAATTTCAACTATCCCATCTCCCATTTTTTATTGAAGCACTTTGATCGATTATGTATTAAAAAAGAACGAAACAATTATAAAAAAATACATATGACTTCACACCATAACAAAAAATGTCTTATACTTTTAAATTTTATCTCACCTAACTCATATTGTACACATTTATTTTGAAAGTACTTGCAAATGCAAAATCTGTGTTCTTACAACCATTGCTTCTAAAAGCTATGGAGTTAATTTTTTGTTCTCACGGCCATTCTTTCACTTTCTGTTCTTCTCTCTTCTTCTCACATCTTCTATATATGCTTCAAGGGGTCGTGTATTTTCTGCTTCTCCTCTTGTATCACCTGCTTGCAATGTAAGAAAATTGAAGCTTAGAAGTCCACCATTAAAGACCATTCAAAGCTTTGCTTTTGAAAATTAGTTTTTTAAAAAAATATTTGTTAGTTGTATGGATTAGGTGTTGTTCCAATTGATTGAAAATATCAAAAAAAGTTCAAAATTTAAATTTTAAGTAATTTGGAATAGATTTGAGCAGGATTGGAGTTAAATTTCATAAAAGACGCAAGGAAGAAGACGAAGTCAACTTTTTGTATGATTATGTATGATCTTGTATAATAGTGTATATGAGTGTAGAAACACACCTTATACACTATTATATTCTTCGATACACCATTATACAAGCGTATGTATAGGAACTTCTTTCACGATTTTCAGTTACAATTCTCGTTCAAAACCAGTCCAAATCTTCATTAAATGACTTCAAATTTTATATACAACCTCTTTTACTATTTCTAACAAGTCTAAATAAAATCCACTCCAAATTTCTCACAAAATCAAATTCAAAAATTTAAACCCATATATTTAAGCTTATTAAAAATCTAATTTTGACCACCCAAATGAATTTGGTTTGTTGAATTAATATTTGAGTCTCAGTTACTGATTCGAAAATTAATTTAAAAGCTTGAGGACTCTTTTATAAAAATTAAGTAGTAATTTTGAGAACCTATTTGAATTGAATGTTAAATCTTAGACTACTATTTTTAGGCTAGTTGGTTGTAAATTAAAATAAAAGATTATAAAATTAAAATGTATGAAGTTTAATTGTTCTAATGTGAAATTTTTCAAAAAAGAACACTTCCACTTTATAGGCTAATGATATAACTTGAAAGAGTCTTCTAGGAAAATTTTAATTTGTGGAGATTTGCATAAAATTAGGAGGAAAGTGTATCGGCATAACAAAGGAAATGAAAACAAACAAAGCGTAGGAGTAACAGAAAAATATAAAAAGGGAAATATATATATATATATATATATATATATGAAGTCGGCCGAGATTGAAGCACTAGTAAATAATGAAATAGGATTCAAATGTAGTATGCTCTATATTTCAAAGCTTTGGAAATTTTGAGTTACTTATTTTGTCCTTTTTCGATTAACACTACATCCTTTATGATAAATAGATATTAGGTTGAATAACCAAAATAAATGTATAAGAAAAATATTAGATATTAGAATAGGTATATAAACACATTTATAGAAAGTATAAGTAAATTTTGTTCAGTAAAAGAATTGGAATCTGACAACTATGCCTTTAATATAACAAAAAGATAGTATGGATTATAGATCATTGAAGAAATATCTGAATCATTACGCTACAATCTATTTCATATAATTACTACGATCCAATTATTTTTATTTTTGTTTTGCAGATGGAGAGAAGTGAAAAAAGAAGAAGAGCAATAGTCACACTAGGGTATTGAAAACCTTCCCCGCTGAAATTTAATTGTAGTACTCGATACCAAATATATGAGAATTGTTTTGTCTAGAATCTCTTTTAATCGCCTTTGTAATGGAACTTAAGCAATTGGTTCAGTGAAGCTTTCGTAAAGAAGATCAAACCATGCTTATAGAGTATGTTAAAAAATGACCAATATCGTTTGTAAAAAGAATTCAGTATTTTTAACAAGAGAAAATCGCATCTCGATCGATTGATATAAATTTTATAACTAATTTATTTGATTAGTTAATTATATTATTTTGATTAGTTAGATACACTAATAAACAAAACGAGTATAAATTGACCATTCAATATACACGTTTTGTTGACACATAGTTATTGCCTCAGGAACCATAATTTGCTTTTGAACCTAGAAATATTTTGACACTTTTGTTTTAGACTTTTTGTTGTCATACTGATTTCTCTTTTATTTTCACTAAATATGTAGGTAATATTTGACTTTTAGTTTGACTCTCGAAATTTAAGTTTCACCAAAACTCATATCGGTTATATCTATAACCTTTTTAGTTTATCGTATGACATAAAAATAAGGAAGTTTAAGTTTTACAACATGTTCTTTTGTAATTACTTTAAATATTTGGGTATATTAAGAAATTAAATCACAGCTCTAGTGATAGCTCTTATGATCGCGTGTCGTGCGATAAAATTCACTAGTTTAATTATATAATTTTGGATCTCGAGTTTGTATTCTAAGATGAAAATTTATTTATTAAGAAGTGCTTTACTTTTCGAAATGAGACTTTACTATGCAAATGCAAATTAATCCAACCACATAAAGAACATGGGAGATCAAAAAACATAGCTATGTAATTTGGGCATAGTGTGCACCCATTGATACAAAGGTCCAAAATATAACTGATTGGCATCACATGCTATAAGAGTTGGAACCCCAAAAGTATTTGGCCCCTCCATGTGCACTACCTCCTTCATCTTTACTCATCATTCATGGCCAGCTTATAATATTTATTTAACAAAAAGATGCACCTTTCTAATTTCTTTCACACTATCTTAACTTAGCCTTTATAGTAAAATAAAACACTAAAAGAAAGTAGTCTTACAGTAAGAATCACTATGCATATCAAAACTAAATACAATAGAACTAGGAATCAAGAACATATAAATGAAGTTAATTATTCTATCATATTGAAGCAACTTATAGAGTGTTGAAATTATACAACTTGTGAGACAAAAACTAAGGCAACTACTACAAACAGTGCAATGTTGAGATAAAGTGTTAGAGAAACAGCAGAAGAAACAGGTGAAAAAGCAGAAGGTGCAAGAGCAGCAGAATCAGGACCAATAGGGAACATTTCATCATCTGGATTTTTGCTAGGATTTGAAGGAATAGTTGGCACAGAAGAAGAAGCAGGAGGTACAACCCCACCAGGAGAAGGCAAGAGAGGTGCAATATCTGGAGATATCTCTGAAAATGGAGAAGTGGCCACTTCCACTGGTGGATTTGCAATAAACTCTACTGGGGTTGCTGATATTAATCTTGCCATAATAAATATTGTTGCTACAACAACAAAGCAAAACTTGCTGCCCATTCTCACTACTTGAATTCAATTCTTTTCTCTTACTAATGATGAAGAAATCAATATCACATAACCTTTTTTATCTCTCTTTCTTTCTTTCTTGGAGAAAGATCTGAGAAAGTAGGTTTAAGGGGGGTTATGATTAAAGGTGACCAAAAGGTTTGACAATTTATATGATTTGTGTGAGTGGTATGATTTGTGTGTACAGGTTGGCATGTTAGGAAGTAGACAAAAATTCTCTAGGTGATTATGATATTTTATTGTTTTAAGTACTTTGTTTAAATTATTACATGCTTTTATCTAAAGGGTCTTTTATATAGGTTCAGATCTGGGATCCTCTCAAAGTTAATTATTGGGCAGTGGGCTCTATTGCTTTTCTATTGCCCTACTTGCAAATCACTGTTGGACTTCTGCTGTCTCAAGTACATGAATTAGCAAAATATAAGTTGATAAAATTGTTTCAAATAGTTGATGTTTTATAAATACAAAAGCATTCAGTTTGAAGTATTACCTTCTTTTTCAAATAGGTAAAAGGTTAATTAAATAAAACGTTTAAAAGATATAAATAACAATGTAGACATATATTTGTGTGATTACAACTATGAAAGTCGTACAAAATCCTTAAAAGATAAATATTACGAATCAAGAGGGGCTTCTTCTGATGGTAAGCAACCCCCACTTCCAACCAAGAGGTTGTGAGTTCGAGTCTCCCCAAGAGCAAAGGTGAGAAGTTCTTGGAGGGAAGAATGCCGGGGGTCTATTTAGAAACAGCCTCTCTACCCCAAGGTAGGGGGTAAGGTCTGCGTACATACTACCCTCCCCATACCCCATTAAGTAAGATTATACTGGGTTGTACTTTTAAAATAAGTGGGAAAAAAGCCTGAGTGATTGATGGCAAAAAGTGTGGAATGCTGAACCCCACCCCCACCCCCCCACTCCCCCGCAACTCCCAACCCCACAAAAAAAAAAGGTAATCAAAATTACATAGGGAATGGTACAAACATGGAAGTTCTATAGCAATTGGAGTGCTTTGAAGACTTTTGCATTATTTATCATATCTTGGAATAAATTTATTTTTTAGCTGAAGTTTTAAAATCTAATTATCTTTTATGGTAACTTATTTATTCAAAAATAGAACTTGTGTGATGCGGAAAATGACAAATAAGGCTGTATGGAGTAACGGTTCCGAACAGGAACCGGGACAGGAACTGCGGTTCTGGCGGTTCCGCGGTTCCGGTTCCGTGGTTCCGGTTCCCGCGGTTCCGGTTCCGCGGTTCCTGTCCAGTTCCACCCATTAGAACCGTGGAACCGGAACCGCCAGAACCGGAACCGGAACCGGACCGGTTCCGGCGGTTCCAAACGGTTCTGCCAACGGTCCGATATTTAAAAAAAAAAAATTTTTTTTTAAATTCTGACCGTTGGCGGAACCGTTTGGAACCGGATGGAACCGCCGGTTCCGGTTCTATCCGGTTCCCAACGGACAGATTTTTAAAAAAAAATAATTTTTTTTTAATTCTGAAATCAGAACGTTGGTCTTGCAGAAATAGCCGTTTGGCATTTTTAAAATTTAGCCATTTGATCCCTCAAATTTAATTTAACCCCAAACTTTATATAATTACACAATTTCCCATTTCTCAACTATAAATACCCCCTCATTCTTTCATTTTAATTCACCAATTCTTCAATCTCTCTCAATCTCTCTCAAGCTCTCTTTCAATCTTTCTAGTGCAAGTGCTTAATTTTTGTTGCAAATTCGTGAAACATTGTGAAGTTGTTGAATTGAAGTTTTCAAGTGTTCAATTACAACGATTTTCAATTTTCAAGAAGTTGTTCGTCAATCCGGTAAACTCGTTTCAACTCTTACGTGCTAAGAATATTTGTTCTGTGTTGTTATTTTGCTTAATTATAATTAGTATGGCATTTTCATTGAAAAAATGTTCGGAAAAGGTACATCTAAATCCGGTGAAAGTAGTCGCCAAAATCCTACCCCTCCCCCGGCTCCCCGCATTAGAAAAGATAAACAAGTAAAACTAGTAGCCAACCTAGAAATACTAATGAAAACTTAGGAATACTTGATAGTGATCACCCGTGTTTTCAATTTAGCGATGTTAATTTTCTACATGATATAGCAGTCGGTGATAGAGTAGATGATGATATTATGAATTTGCTTTATCCTAATGCACCAATATCAGAGGGAAATGAGGGTGATGATGATGACGAAACTCAACCTCCGGTAGATTTAGATGATACACCTACTAGTCCTGCTCCTAATGACCCAGAACACCCACCCGTACAAACTCCCACTTTTAGTAGACAACCTCGGAAACGTTCAGAAACTTCATTAGTTTGGCATTTTTTTATTCAAATAAGAGATAAAGATAAGGCTAAATGTAAAACTTGTGGTAAAGAACTTGTTCATAGGTATAAGGGTGATCGTAGCGGAACAGGTAGTTTAGTTAAACATATACTAATACATCCTAGCGATAAGGCTAGATATCTTCAAATGAAAGCGGAACAAGAGGGGAGGCCAAGTCCTGATACTTCAATTAACCAAAGTACTGGTTCTAACATGGTTCAACCAGGAGTAAACACAGTCACCGGAGGTATATTGTACTACGATCCTAATAAGGATCGTGAAGAATTAGCTAAAATGATTACTGTTATGTGTTTACCTTATTCTTTTGCTTCTAATCCTGCTTGGATTCATTATATTAGACGAGTATTTAATCCTACATATAAAGGTTGGCCTCGCGCCACAGTTAAGGCCGACATTTATAAATATAAGCATGAATATGAACAGTACTTGCGCTATTTATTTACTCATATAAGTAATCGTATGTCTATTACAACTGATATTGGTAGAAGTGAAAATGACTGTGATTATCTAACTGTGACCAGTCATTGGATAGACGAAGACTGGGCCATGCAAAAACACATTATAGCATATAGAATAATTAACTCACGGCACACAGGTAAGTTTATTGCTAGCACTGTTTCTGATGTTTGTAGATATTTTTGTTTTAGTGATAAAATTATGTCAATTTCCATGGATAACGCTAGTAGCAACACAACTGCAATAGGTATTTTAACTAGAAAACTTAATCCTGCTTTTACAAATATTTTCCATGTTAGATGTATATGCCATATTTATCATTTAATTGTTGGAGATGGTATAAGAATTTTAAACATAGAAATTGAAAAAGTTAAATTTGCTCTTAATTGGCTTTTTTATTCAAACCGTACAAGTAGACTTAGAGAATATTATAAAAAATGTGACGAAAGTGGCCTTAGAGAAAGAAAGGTTCCTAAACCTTGCCCGACTAGGTGGAACTACATGTATGAAAGCTTAGTAGTGGCGTACGAATATAAAACCCAATAACCGCTACTTATAATTCTAGGGATTGTGAGGATGAAGATAATGATATGCTAACTAATCAAGATTGGAATAACGTTAAGATTCTTTTAGATTTTTTAGAACATTTTAGTGTGGCTACAACTGCTTTATCTGGCCAATATTATCCTACAATTTCAAACTGTTTAGTATATATTGCCGCACTTGCTAATTTATTTGCTGATTTTAACGATGGAGGGGAAATTTATGAACATGCAATATTTGAAATGAAAAAGAAATTTAAAAAATATTTTTTTCCAATCCCTCCTATTTTTGGTGTGGCTGCTATGTTAAACCCTACTATGAAAGCAGGAGGTCCTAACTTTTGGTATAATAGTATTTATCAATCTTTAGATCTTTCACCAGAAGAAATGGCTACACTATCTGATGCGAAAGCATCAATTACAGTGAATGCTCAAACTGTTTATAATGCTTATAAACAGGCGTTAGAGCATGCTAGGCCTACTATTCCAACCCCTACTTCGTCCACATCACAAGCGTCTAAAAGAGTTGCTGGCTTAACAGCTCTTAAATCGTGGACGGAGTTCAGGGGTACTCAAGGTGAGAATTTAGATGATATTTCCCATCTAAACGAACTTCAAGTTTATTTGTCGCAGGGGCTAGAGAATGATAATCCAGACGGATCTTTCGACCTTTTGGATTGGTGGAAGACAAGGGAAAAGCATTTTCCCGTTCTTGCAAGGATGGCTCGGGATGTTCTATCCATTCAAGCATCAACTGTTGCATCGGAGAGCGTATCTAGTCAAGCCAGACTACAAATAGGAGATCATAGAGCGTCGATGCGGGACAGCTTGGAAAAATCAGTGCTCTTCCGAGATTGGATCTGCTCTGAAAGAAGGAACTTTGGGCTAGCTGAATCTCAACCCGAAATAGATGAGTGCTATGAAGAAATGCTAGCAGAACTTGCTCAGGAATCATCTTCACCTGGAAGTGGTGATGAACAAGCTTCATTTCCACCACCGCCAACACAACCACCTCCAAACCTTGAAGGTTTTATGAGATTTGTTAGAAATAATACATAAATTATGATGTAACTTGTACATTGGCATGTCTTCTTTTAGTATTTTTTTCCTTTTAATGGTGGTATTAGTACCATGTTGTGCTCATTCCATTGGGGGAAGGAAGACTTAGAAAAATATGCCATTTTGGTCAATAAATATGCTTTTTATCATATACTTGAATATATTTGTCTCAATATTTCTTTGTCTTTACTTCTATATCAATCCTTGAATATAAAATATTTATATAACATATAATATATAACATACAACACATAATACTATTTATACTAACTACTACACAATATACACTATTTATATACAATATATACTACTTTACTACAACATATACTACTTATATACAAAATATACACTACTTATTTTGAATATATACTAATTTCCAAGCAAAATATATGCTATAGTAAGAACATAGTACACCATATAAAAATATATTATATAATATACTAATCACTACTATACAAGATATTAATTTAAAAAAATAAATAAATTAGGTCGGAACCGCCTGGAACCGCCAGACCCGCGGTTCCGGAACCGCCAAAACCGGAACCGCCAGAACCGGGAACCGCCAGAACCGGGAACCGCCAGAATCGGAACCGCAGACCTAAATAGACCCAGAACCGGAGCCGGATACAGCCTTAATGACAAATCAAGGGATAAATTAATACGCCTTCCAACTTTCTACCTTTTACGACGTGCCTCTCGCATCTTTTAGTGCGATTACCTATATAACTTTATTTTTAACTTTACGATATTTCTGAAATTGACATCAGAGTTTAATTTTAGTAAATGTATCTCTAAAAGCAAGAACCTAGAGATACATGGAAGTTCATTGGATGCCTTCGGATGAAGTCTAATAAATTCATGCTGGTATACCTAAAAAAGAAAGTACGATATAGAGTGCAAGAGGCATACTAAGTACTAGGTAAGAATAGATTATGCTCTCTCTGTTAATATTTATAGATTGAACAAAAATGAAGAAGAATGAAAATAAGACTTATGTACAGAGAAAAAGCTTCGAGAGCATTTTTGTTACATTTTTTCTAAAGAGTTCTTACCAAAAGAATATTTAAAAACTATTTATATTGGGTCGGCTCTATTAATAAATACAACTGGATCAAGTCTTAATGAACTAACTAACATCAGGCCCAAATCTAATAACTATTATTAGGTACTCCAACAACCCCCCTCCCCTCCCCCCTCCCCAAGTTAGAGGGTGATAACACGCCCAACTTGCAAGCAATAACGTGTGATGTGCACTTGTCAAATACTTAATAAAGATGTCAGCAACCTGAGAAGAGGTAGGAACATGATGTACAGAAATAAGGCCATCTACCAATTTAGTGCGGATGAAGTGACAATCAACTTCAATATGTTTTGTGAGCTCATGGAAAACAGGATTTTTAGCGATGTGAAGGGCATCCAAGCTATCACAGAAAACAGGAACAGAGTTGGACGAAGGCAAACCCAAATATGCTAACAAACGAACCAGCCAGACTAGTTTAGCCACCACTTTACTCATGTCCCGGTATTCTGCTTCAGCAAAAGAGGGGGAGATGACAGCTTGTTTCTTAGATTTCCAGCTAATCAGACTACCCCCTAAAAACACACAATAACCAGAAACTGATCTCATTAAATCAGTACAAGAAGCCCAATCGTTGTCACAAAAGGCTTGTATAGAAAACTCAGAAGAACCATTGAGGTGAACTCCAACATCAGGTGTGCCTTTCAAATACCTTCGAACATATAACATAGCGGTCATATGGGGCGGACAAGGTGTGTTAAGAAACCGAGCCAAGTGTTGCACTGCAAAACATAAATTTGGCCTAGTATAAGTAAGAAAATTCAATTTTCCAACTAAACTTCTATAAGATCCAGGGTTGGGCAACAAGACCTCAACATCATACTTGAGTTTAACATACAACTCAAGGGGGGAAGAAATAGCAGAAGCATCAAAATACCCATATTCAGCAACTAATTCCGAAACAATCTTCCTTTGATGAAGAAGTACCCGAGAATCAACATATAACAACTCAATTCCCAGAAAATAGTGAAGTATTCCTAAGTCTGTAATTTTAAAATAATCACCTAAAAACATTTTGAGAGCAGCTATCTCTTTAGGATCATCCCCAGTAAGGATAATGTCATCCACATAGATAGCAAGAAATATAGTAGATTATTCGGATCTTTTATTGAAAAGAGATTAATCATTCAAAGAATGTGTGTAACCTCTAGCACAAAGTGCTTATGAAAAACTTAGCATATCATTTCCTAGAGACTTTTTTTAAGCCATAAAGGGACTTTTGCAACTTACAAACCAAAAGAGAAGTAAATATAGAAGATGAAGCAACTATGAGACCTTAGGGAAGCTTCATATATATCTTCATCTATGTCCCCATGAAGAAAGACATTATTCACATCCAATTGATACAAGGACCACCCTTTTTTAATGGGAAAAGCAACTAGACAACTAATAGTACACATTTTGACAACCGGAGAAAATATTTCATTAAAATCAATACGTTTAATTTGTGTATCACCCCTTACTACCAACATTGCCTTATATCTTTCTATGCTCTCATAAGCCTTGTACTTAATTTTATACACCTATTTACATCTAGTAGGCTTCTTACTCTTAGGTAACTCAATTATAGACCAAGTGTTATTAGCTTCTAAGGCCTAAAATTCTTTTCTCGTGGCTTCCTGCCAGACTAAACTGGTAGCTGCCTGAGAAGATGAATGAGGCCCAACTTGAGTTGTGTGTGCAGCAGAGAGACAAAGTAGTGGAGCTGGAAATGGAAGGAGGAAGTTGCACAACAAAATAACTAAGATGTAAAGGTAATATGTGATTTCTGTTGCTTTTTCTAGTAGCAGGGAGAGAGAGATGTTGAAGAAGTAGAAGTGGAGGGAAGATCAGAAGGAATGACTATATTAGGAGAAGAAAAAAAAGGTATAGAGGAGGAAATAACATCAACAGAAGGTGGATTAGTAAGAGAAGATGTAGCAACAGAAGGAGAATGGGAAGAATTTATGTCAACAGGAGAAAAATAGAAAAGATCGAAAATAACCGGTAAAATAGGTGTAGAATGGGAAGACGGAAGGTAGCTAGAAGATGAGGAAGAGGATAATAGGAAAGGAAAAATAGATTCATGAAATATAACATTCCTAGAAACAAAAATACACTTGGTAGATAAATTGTACAACTTATAACCTTTCTTACCAAATGGATAACCAATAAAAACATAAGATTCAACTCTTGGATCAAACTTATTACTCTCACATATAGGTACAGTTGCATAACAAAGACACCCAAAAGGTTTAAGATGTGAATAAGAAGGAAACTGGCCATAAAGCACTTCAAATGGAGATTTGTTATGTGAAATGGTGGAGCAAAATCTGTCTATCAAATAGGTGGCTGTTAAAATACAGTCTCCCCAAAATTTTGTTGGTAATTTAAACGGTACATCAAAGCTCTAGTTGTTTCAAGCAAGTGCTTATACTTTTTCTCCACAATTCCATTCTGTTGAGGTATGTGAGAACATGTGATTTGATGAATAATTCCATGATCTGAGAAGTATTGTAAGGCAGCATTGGAAAGTCGAATTTCCAAGGCATTATCACTTCTAACTGTTTTAACATGGAGGTTAAATTGAATTCTCACCATGGAAATGAAAGCTTTCAACATGGTAAAAGCATTACTTTTCGTCTATAACAAGTGAGTCCAAGTAGCTCTTCTATGGTCATCCACAATGGTAAGAAAGTATTTTTCTCCAGAATAAGTGTAAGTATGATAGGGACCCCATGTGTCAACATGAATCAACTCAAAGAAGGAAGGAGAAATAGTAGAACTAGCTGGAAAAGGTAATGTTGCCTGACTAGCAAGACTACAAACAGGACATATAAAGGATTGTTTGGTAGATAATTCAACATAAATATGAGGGATAGTTTTCATTCTAGAAAATGGAATATGTCCTAATCTGTGATACCAAAGAAGATCATTTTTATTTATACTTTCCTTATCATTACAAGGAACAATAGCATAACAGCCTTATAATGTGCAATCTTACTAGACTGTTTGGAAAGAGAAACCTCTTGCACGTTATTTCAAAAAACAGAAGCAGGAAAGTTAGATATTGCATTGGGTTGATGATCATGAAGAAGCTTGTAGATTTCTTGTTCTACTTTACCAAGTTCCAGAATCTTCCTCATGGAAAGGTCCTGTATCAAAATACATGAGATAGAGGTAAACAAGAAAAGACACAGAAATCAGATTATATTGAAAAGAAATGATGTACAACACATGATGAAGAGTGAGAGAGGGAAGTAAATTACAGGAACCAATACAAGTAACCTTTGCTTTATAACCATTAGGCAAAGTTACCAAGTAAGGAGTAGGAAGTGGAGACATTAGAAAAAAGCTCTTTATTAGAAGTCATATGATCGGTATCTCCACTATCTATAATCCACACATCTCTACTTACACTAGACAACAAGCAAGCATGAGAATCATCATCAGTATAAACAGGTAAGGAAATAAAACTACCAGCAAAGTTAGCAAATCCCATTAGATTTGGTTGAGGCTCTGGAGCATGACCAATTTGAGTATGCTGCAGTAGGGAGACAAGTTGAGAAAATTGTTGCTGACTCAGACCAGGTATGAAGGAGATAATCATCAGATACATGAGCAAGTCCAACCAGAGGAGCATTGTGAGTAGGTTGAGCTGAGATATGGCTTGCTGTGCATAATTGAAATTGAGCTGATTCGGCATATACTGTTGCAACCAGCTTCTTTCCCCTAGTGAAATTGAACTTTTGTGGGAACTCATGGAGTTTGTAGCACTTCTCAATTAGATGTCCAGGTTTTTTGCTCAAAATCTATCTTTTGATTGTATTGTTTGATTGGAAACTGTTGTTAGAATTTCATATTAACATTGAAAGATGTTGATTCTGGTACTGTGGGTTTTGTTGAGCTTGTCTTTGACCCTCATCCTAAAGAAGAATATTGTAAGCACTGTCCAAAGAGGGAGGAGGTTGCATCATCGGTATGTTACTCTTTACACCTACATACACCTCATTTAACCCCATAAGGAACTGGTGTAACTTGTCCTCTTCTTCGTCCCTTTGAATACCAAGCCCTGCAGCACAAGTGCAAGAATTTTTATGATTTTTTGCGCATTGTTCCAAGTTCATCCCAAAGTTTCTTAATTTGGTAAAATATGAAGCAACATCAAAAGAACCTTGCTGAGTAGAAGCTAATTCCATTTTTATATCGAAAATTTTAGTTCTATTTACAGTCTCATACCTACGTTTTAACTGCTTCCAAATACTTTCAGTTGTCTCCGAGTATTGTATACTTTCAACAATTGTTGATTAAAAAGAGATATTAACCAAGAAATAACCATATTGTTGCATTTTTTCCGTTGACGAGTCATCGCAGGATTCTCGTTAGCCATTGGCTTAGGAAGGATTCATCCACAAAATCTATTTTTTTCTTAGCCAACAAAGAAACTATCATACTCCTTTTCCATCAACCATAACCAAACCTGTTAAGTGGAGTACTGACTAAACAAGTTTCAAGATTATCAGAAGAGTGGATGAAAAGGGGGCTACAAGGGTCTGGTGTATATATGATGGTTGTACTAGTACTAGTAGCAAGAGGAACCTCAGAATTCACCATATTAATACTAAAATTGTATAGGCAAACAAGTCAATTAAACAAATTGAGCATGCAATTTAAAAAAAAATTAAACTAGGGTTACTGACTTTCTTTAGTGAATCAAAAATAACAGATCCTGAAAAAGGAGAAATCAAACAACTACTCCGAGCTTAGAAATGTCCATGACGAGTACCCGAAACTTCGCAGAAATCAAAGAAAACAAAGAAAAATCAATCTAAAAAAAAGATCGCTGAACACAAATTAGAGATGATAGAAGGAGGAGAAAAACTTTGAATCAACTCACAGGGTAAGGATCAATAAAAAACGTGTGATTAGAGTAATTACAATCCCGCTCTGATATCATGTTAGTATTTGTAGATTGAACAAAAATGGAGAAGAATGAAAATAGGATTCATGTTCAGAGAAGAAGCTTCGAGCGCATTTTTGTTACATTTCTTCTAAAGAGTTCTTACCAAAAGAATATCTAAAAACTATTTATATTGAGCCAGGTCTATTAATAAATACAACTAGGCCAAGTCTTAATGAACTAACTAACATCAGACCCAAATCTAATAACTAATATTAGGTAACTCCAACACTCTTTGGTCCATTTTAAGTAATTTTTTAGTATTTTCATATATCAAAAAAATTAACTTTTTTTTTTCAAAGTTGTTTGCGGAGTAAAGAGCCTAGGAGAGTTTGTTATATCTCTAATAAGCAAACTAAGGTTAATATGATCAATTTTATTGTTAATTAATGCTAAAAGGTAATCCCTTAATATGTATAAAAAGAGCTAAAAAATCACTTAAAGTGGACCGAAAAGAGTATAGTCAAACTTCTCTATAACAAACTCGTTTATTCCGAATATTTTTGAATGTTATAGCAAATTGTTGTTATAGAGAACATATACTATAACAAAATATGACGTTTGGTTCCGAAAAAATTAACTTTTATAGTGAAGTAATATTATATAAGAATATTATTATAGAGAAGTTTGACTGTAATTAAATTATTGTATAATTTAAATGCAAGAAACATCGTAAAATAGATATAACTAATTCCGAATATTCAAAGATAACATAAATGAAAGAGAGTAATTGTAAATTTTGAACTTCTGCATGGTGGAGTGTGGGCACTCGGTAGAAGTGGCTAGATGGTGATGAGTATATAAATCAATAAAAACAAAAAATTATAAAATAACAAGATATATTACATAAAATCTATGAAAAAAATTAAAGATGTAGTGGGCGACGGTGGAGAAGACTCGACGTACAGGGACGATTTGGTTTCGTTTGTCTCTCACATATATTTTTACCAAATCAATGTTAGTGATTTTCCAAAGTTAGGGGTGTCAAATGAGCGGATTGAATCAATTTTTGGTAGGTCAAAATAGGTTGAGTCAATAAATAATTTATCCTAAAATTCGAATCATAATCCAAGCCGTTCAACTTTTACCAAACTTATTTTCTTATGAATTTATAAGTACTAAATAATGTTTTTGTCTTTTGTTGTGGTCATATATAACATATCAAACAAAAAAAAAATCTAAGATATTTATGTAAAGTTACTCATGAATTAGTTTGGTCTAAAAATCAGCCCAACTTTAAATAAGTTGAGATGGTAAAAATAGCACGGGCTAACCAGTTTTTGGACTGGTCATTTAAAATTAGCCAGCGTTTGCAAAATCATTGAAAAGTAGCCACTAGTTTACTGCAACACTAAAAGTTCCAACATAATATACTGGAGATTGGTGCACATGTGTATGAATTTTCAACATATTATGCTGGAACTCCAATACGCGAAAAGTTCCAGCATAATATTCCGGAGACTGAAACACCTATGTTATGAACTTCTAGCATATTATGCTGAACCGGTATAGCACATGGAATTTCAAGATATTATGCTGGAGTATTTTCTTGATTTTGGATAGTGTTTTCATTCAGATTTATCTTTACATGAAAAGTGACTAAGTTTCAACTACTTTTGAAACTGTGGCTATTTTCGAACAACCACTTGTAAATCTTTCTATTTTTGAATTTCTCTTATTGAGATGGGATATGTCAATAACCAATCCAACCTTGGGTGGATTGGATGGATCATTTGGGCTTGGACCATATTTGACAACCCTAGCTAAAACTAAGCCAATGTACATAAAAGAGAAATTTTCATAAAGCACTATCTATTAGTGGTAATTAGCTATCTACAGATATCATTTGTTATATTAAGGATTGTAGATACGTTTTCTGTTGTTATAAGATGTATTAGATATATTTAAGCTATTGTATTCATGAATATAGTAGAAAAATTAAGCGTGAGTCAGGGAAGTCCAACTAATTAATTGTTATATTCGACTATTTTCATGACATTAAAAATGGGATTACAGCTGGACAGATTATTGTATTCGACTGTATTCACGGCGTGAAATAGGGGATTACACTATTTTTAAACAAAAAAGGAATCAATTAACATAATAGACTCATAATATAACTCAACAAACTCAATTATAACACACAAAATTTGTATTTTCAGTTATAAAAAAGATTCTCAATCGAAAAAATATCCCAAAAATATTGCAATCTTCATAGAAGTTATATAATACATCTTAATACATAAATTATATTAATTAAAATAATATGAATACATCATGGTATATAGCGAGACCGTGAATACAATAAAATATATAGAATACAGAGGGATACATCGAAATACAATGAAAAAAAACAGTAAATACAATGTAATACATGAAATATTGCGAGATATATTGAATTAAAATTGAAAAAAGATAAAGAAATACATCAAAAAAATATAGTGTGATACGTTGAAAAAATATAAAAATATATTAATAGAAAATCAAGTTGCTCAGCCCCAAACTCCATCATCTTTCTTCAAGAACAAACCCTAATTTATGGCGAATCCACCATCGAGCAAAAACCTGAATCTCACTGTTCCCACACCGTCGTCCATCGTAGGCTTCATCTCCTTTGGGTTCAATTTCGGTTGCAGAAATTACAAACACTGCTTGGGGACCCGTGACCGTCTTGTCAGAGGAGACATCCATAGTCGCACGACCATTTTTCTTATTCTTGTTTATGTTCTTCACTATAGCTATGCGAACAAGGAGGCGTAAGGATTTCTTCTGCAGTTGTAATTTCAACATAAGGGTTAAGGGTTCAGCAAATCGAAATAGTCTGGCTTGTCTTGTCGGATTGCCTGATGGGCCAGGAGGCTGCTCACTAGTTGGAAGTCTTCGTGGTATACCAGGCAAAATCACCGCTTGTGACTAATGATCGGTGATGTAAGTGAGAGAAATTTCTATATTGAGCACCGTGTGGGGAAAGAGAATGACATGTATCAAAGTAGAGAGAGAAAGAAAATAGTGCAATTGAATAGCGTATTTAATGGCTTAGGGTTAGAAAGTAACCAGAATTAAATATTTTACTATAAACATTAAAAGATATCAATAGAATATAATTTTTTAAAATAATATTTATTTAAAATAAATAAAATGTTATCCTTTGCTATAGGAGATAAAAATTCCTACTTAAAAGCCGCAACATTTGGCTTTCAGGACTCCGGTTCAGTTTGAATCAATTAACTATTTCAGACTACGTAATCTCTTCTCTTCGTAATTTTCACTTTAGTAAATAATGATATGAGAACTACATAATATGCTAAATTGATAATGTCAAAATTTACTCGTTGCAGGTATACTACATCTCATTTCGTTCCATTTTACATGTGAAGATTTTCTCTTACTATCTATATATACTGCAAGTTGTTTGAGCAAAAAATATAAAACTCTTTTATCGAATTAATTATTAGAATTATAAAAGGTAAATTTTAGTCAAACAAAATTAATCCCATATTTAGATATGTAGGGTATAAATATAAAAAGAAAAAATAATCACGAGTGTTATGAAATAATATAAGAACAAGAACAATAATACAAGAACAAGAACAATATAGAGAAAAGTAGAGAGAGGAGTATTCTTATTGATACTTTTGGGATGATTTACAATGGGAGAGAACCCCTTTATTTATAGGGAGGTGGTGACTTAGCCACCAAGTAGTAAACCCTAGGATCTCTCTAAATATGGACATTCACCTTAATAGAATATTTTATAACACTACCCCTTGAATGTCTATTCAATAATGTGCCTCGTTAAAACCTTAACTAAAACAAAACCCAATGGGAAAAATTTATAGAAAAGGAAAAAGAGTACACATGTTTGAATATGCGCCTATTGGTTGCCTCGTTAAAAACCTTGCAAGGAAAACCCAGTGGGACAAAACCTTGTAAGGGAAAAAGAGTGCAACGCGCATTAACTCCCCCTGAAAAGAGCATCAATTCACATCCTTGAGCATTTGCATTCCAATCTTGTGCACCATCTTCAAAACGATCTTTGGTAGAGATTTGATAAATAAATCAGCCATATTGATTTGAATATATATTCCGCACCTTGAAATTATCATTCTTGATAGATATGAACATCTTCATATAATGTCGTGGAATGACTCTTCAATATCTCTATAGAGGTATTCTCGATGCCATCATGCTTATAGTTATAGTAAGATACATATGTACACAAGTTGCACTTAGGATGTGGTACTTCAGGACCAAGAATTGTATATGCTTCAAGCAACTTCAATCTTTCATGGATTGACATATAAGTTAAGTCATATAAGCCATATAATAGACTTTAGATGCATATCAAGTTTTCATGTCATGCTAAACAAATAAGATATCGAAAAACTGATTACACATACCATTGACTTTATACTTTCAAGTATTTGAACTACATGTCCAAAACTACATGTCTTTCATATGGAATCAATTCTGCTTGAATTGTATCTCTTCCATTTAGCCAATATTTTTATTTGTATTCGACAAACATAAGATCCTCATCGATATTTAGCGCTATCATAGATGTCGTCGACGAACATTTTATATCGGTTCCAGTAAATTTTCATAAAGACATAACATGGAGATCTCTTTATTCATATATTCAGGTACCTGAATCTCTCATGAGATTTTATGAAGTGTTATGTCATGTGATCTTCTAGATCACTTGCCTCCCCATTATGATCACTTTGATCATTTGCTCATCTTCTTTATTAAGAAGTTGTTTTGAAACCGATTTGTCTATACGCTTTAAGCGTATCAAAGACTTTGTCCTTCTGGGACTTAATATGAGCATTTGCAGTGAGAATATAGTTACTTTCTTTGGGTCAGCAAATGCGTATAACATGCTTTGAAATATGTTGCAATTGAATTATCCTTTTATGAACTTCAGGTTCATATTATGATATTCGAGGATCTATATATACAAATGATAATTCATCCCATGTAACCTTTTCTCAAGTGTTTATCATGTCTCCCCCTCATGTTAGAAAAGCTAACTTGTTTCCTCAACTTTGAGAATCCATCTTTGTGCATTATGGTGTTAATGAAAATATACACCGCACATCAATAATAATAAGATGAAATTATTCGGTTCCTGACCCTGAACCACTTGTGAGGGGAGAATATAATATACTCTCGTATACAACGTATATCAAACTGATATATATAACTTTGTTCTCATAAGAAACAGTTTAGCTATTAAGTGGAGGCACTCAATAATTATCTTGCTAAACCAACTATGATATAAACCAACTTATCAAGATGAACTATCTTGAATAGAAAATCTGGAAATTATGCTCGAAGTTATATTACTGAGCAATTTACCTCGCAAGCACCGGCCAGGCTGCGGGTTAATAACAATCGCACATGTAACCATATCATAGATGCATCATATGTGGTGTACATGGCAGGTGAATGGGCCCATATTCACCTTTGATATTTCCAGAATTTATGGGATTCAACCCGAACTCTTTAGTTGGTCAATTAATTAATGGAACAAGTAATACAAGAGAATTCGTAAAGAACTTTCTAGTTCTTTAATATTTACCCATGTGAATTCTCTATTACTGCACATCATACTTAAAATAATATGGCTAACCCGAATGCCAACTGAATAAATTATCAATATTGATAAACTTCAAATTTACACCATGACATGTGCAATTATCAATAAACTTCAAGTTTATTATGATATGGGTTTTTATATCAATAAACGTCCACATTATTGTGGTATTCTTGTGTAGTACAAACTGGAGAATAAAGCGGGTAGTTTTTCACATACAGATTATCCCGCTACAAGTTGTAGTAATAGAAGATATCAAATCTTTCCTTTATTTATAGTCTCAATATAATCAATCGCTTTCACATATACTTTGGAAACTGAATAAGTTTCTTTGAGACTTACTGCAACACAATACCTTATTGGTAATCAATTGTGTTTCTCCAACATAGTAATAATTGGCTCTTCTAGAGCTCTCAATTAATTTTGTACTACAACAAATTCATCAACATCCATGTGGTGAATATCTCTTTTAAAGAGAAAGTTATACCATTATGGTCATGTCAAAATTATATGTAAGATATGTTTCTTGCATTATTATTGTCCTTTGATAATCACATTGACAAATTATTTTGGCGTACAATAGGTACGTGACCAATGACTATTCATGCCATAACAATGACATTATTTTCATATATCATCTCAAACCTCCTTCTAGGGGTGAGTGTGGTATATTCAATACCAATTTCATGTTCATATTCTTCCATTAATGAATATGTATTCGTGAATCAGATGTTGTCACATTCACTGCGGGGATATGTGATTTTGTTATCCTTTTCAAATCTGTAAATGCGTCTGGCATTCGATTTGCTATTCTTTACAAATGGATAATATTTTGCACCTCTTTTTCACAAATAGAGGTATGTGGATCAAGATGAGATAATGATGCATTTTTCCACAAAATTTCCCGTTTGGTTTCACCAACTTCTCCCCCTAATTTTGGGAAAAGTGTCTCATCGAATTGATAGTCTACAAATCGTGCAGTGAACAAATCCCTTGTCAATGTTTTGAGGTAGCGAATAATGGAGGGCGATTCAAACTCAACATATATTCCAAACCTTCTTTGCAGACCCATTTTGGTGCAATATGGCGGTGCTACAGGCACATATACTGCACATCCAAAAATTCTTAAGTGGGATATATTAGGTTCATGACCCAAAACTCATTGCAACGGGGAATATTTGTGATAATTCGTCGTTCTGAGACGAACTAGCATTGCTGCATGCAAAATGGCGTGACCCCAAACCGAAGTGGGCAACCTCGTTTTCATGAGTAAATGAGGAATTCAAGATTATTCTCATCTATTGTCTCAATATGATATCCATTTTGAATGATATCTTTAAAACTCAACAAGTTCCTTTTAGACTTGGAGGAGAACATTGCATTCTCTAAAATGTTGTTCCTTTAGGAAAGTTATAGTTGCTCTTCCGGAGCCTTTAATCAATTTACTACTACCAGAAATTGTAGTAACATCTGCCTTACACATACTTAAATGAGAGTAATATTTCTTCTCTTTGAATATCGTGTGTGTGGTACATGAATCAATTAATCAAAAGAGATATACGAACATGACAATAAACAAATTTAATCCGTTGCTTCATATTAAACAATATTTTCAAAATCTGCTGAGGTTAATCGATTAACTTAGTTAATAGTCGACTAACTTGGGAAGCAGTCATTAGGTTAGTCGACTAACTAAATCAGATAGTCGACTATCTTGCCTTGCGGAAAAGTCCAGTTTTAATGCGAAATATTAGTTAGTCGACTAGCTGTTAGGTTAGTCGATTAACTCTACTGGAAAATAAAAATATCTTTGAAATTTAAGCATATTGAAACATTCTAAAGAACTAATACTAACATTATATCATAAGCTAACTAATACGAGTTGATACTAATGACTATTAGTTTATTCACTAACTAATACAAATAAGTAAAATAAAATCAAAAAATTCCATCTTCCTTCATCACAGATCCATCACCAATTAAGTGGTCTATTTTCCCCTCAGGGTACTCAAAGAAGTCTGCCACATCCAAGTGGGTGATGTCACAATTGTCGTCAGAGACAGAATTGGTTTCAGGGCATTTACCTTTTAGAGATGCTTGATAAAGCTCAACCAAATGTCTTGGTACACGGCAAATTTTCGCCCAGTGCCCTTTTCCACCGCAACGATAATATATAGTTTATGAACTATTTGCTTTTGGATTCTCATCGCATCGTGCTTGTGGCAGAGTGACCAACTTCAGGTTGTCATATCTCTCCTTTAAGCCATTCCACAAGATAGGTGGATCTTTGACTGTGATATATTCAATTTTCAAACCTTCATCAAGGTGATGGCGCAAGAAAATCAAGGCCTTAGCACAGTTTCAAACCTTCATCAAGGTGATGGCGCAAGAAAATCAAGGCCTTAGCATAGTCTTGGGTGGATGCATTATTTCTGTCTTTAATGGCGTCTCCAAGACCCATTGCATCCAAATGGATTTCAGCATCCAACACCCATGTCATATAGTTCTTGCCCAAAATTTCAAGGGCAACGAACTTTCTTTTCATAATGTCAGACATAAAACAAAATTACATCAAGAGCGTGTCCATACTTACGGGCTTTATTACAATTATCACATTCACTTCAGGGAATGGATCATAATCATCTGTATGTGCTATATACAATCTCATGTCAAATATTACTTTCATAAAGTGAAAGATTATTTTGAGAATCTTTATATTCTCATTATCACAATGATGACGATTATAATTCCGTCTATTGCCACGTCCACATCCATTGATACCTTCACGGTAATAATTTTGTCTTCTTTCAGACTTATCACATACTACTATCACATTCTCTAAAGGGAATGAGAATGAAGCAAATTCAATGGGACGGATTTTCAATTCTTTGCCCACAATCATACATGAATTTAATCATGGCAAGACATAGAACTTTTACCACTTCACGTGGTTATAATCCTTACAAACTCCAATAGAGTTATAATCAAACTTTGTTGTCTATGTTTGTATATGAAATCAAATCGTAGAATTTCAAGAATTTGAAAGGGAAAAGTAAATTACTTACCTTTAAGGTATACCAATAAATGTTGTGATATCAAATATACCTCTTGAGTTTCCATCTTGAACAGAAAATACAGCGGCTTGTCTTCTGGCTTCTTTCCTTCTATTCTTCTTTTCTTTCTTTTTCCTCCTCTCTTTTCCTTCTATTCTTCTTTTCCGTTTCTTTTTTTTTTTCTTTTTTTTTTCGTTGTCTTTCCTCTTCTATTTTTCCGTATAGAAATTCTGGAAGAAGGAAGAAATCAAATTCAATTGGTTAGAGACTCGTGCTGATAACGTGTTATGAAATAATATAAGAACAAGAACAATAATACAAGAACAAGAACAATATAGAGAAAAGTAGAGAGAGGAGTATTCTTATTGATACTTTTGGGATGATCTACAATGGGAGAGAACCCCTTTATTTATAGGGAGGTGGTGAATTAGCCACCAAGTAGTAAACCCTAGGATCTCTCTAAATATGGAAATTCACCTTAAATAGAATATTTTATAACATCGAGTAATATTTCTTCATACAAAAAAAAACTATACATCATTCATGTGTGATAAGCTTACATTTAGGACCAATTTGCATCATGAACAGGGGGAAATGGAAAGGAAGAGGGGGGCTATTCTTCCTCAACGATTCTCTTCGTTGTGGCTTATTTGGAAGCTAAATTGTTTTAGCCATAAATCCCCCCATCTTTTGGGTTTATCTACCCCTATTTATATTAACAACTTCTTCATTCCAATTTTCTTTAACCAGTGTGCTTTCTCGTAACCGCACCCTCTATTGTTTGCTTGACCACTACATATATTTCCCGACGTAAGCTTTCTTACGGTCTGCCCATGATGATGGCCAAGGTGCCCTTTGTCATCTTGCCTCGTGGGCATGATTACGACTTGATCGATTTCATATCGTCCTCTTAGGGATATTAACCTTTGGTCAATTATGACCCATACAGTTTGTCCCTCCGTCCAATGGGGTCGCTTCTTGGCGAGCTCAACAGTCGAACTTTGTTGATTTGTAAGTTAGGATAAATTGAATCATTTCGCGTCGAACGAGACCCTTAGGTTTGGGAGGTGGTATGGCGTTTTGATTGGTTACTCAGTTCAGTATTGAATCGTGGCATCGGTTTGCAGCGTCATGAATGCCCTTTATGCATTGTTGCGGCACATGTTTCCTAGGCACCGCATCGTTTCCCATGACCTATCAGTTTTTGATTGGCGGCTCTTGGATTTCTCGCTCAAGACATTTATGCTCCTATAAGTAGAGGGAAAACACCATTCTACTACTATACTTTCCGACTTATCCGAAGAGTTTTACAAACCTTTACTTTCTTCCATATTCCAAACTACTAAGTTCATTCTCCCGTCAGTCAAAACTTGACGCCACCATCTTCCCTCTTACTTCCTCTTACTCATTTATTTTGATCAATCGAGACAGATGGCTGGTACTTCTTCTCGTGCTAACAGACTCATTGCCATAAAATTTTTAAATTAATTATATAATTTATTAATTATTATTAATCTGTTCTTCTACCTAGTCGTTGCACAGAAGATCCGGTGCCGAAAAATGATGCACCTACTCTCGGAGAAGGAGCGGAGGCGGCGGAAGATAAAGGGGTTCCAACAGCAGTTGAAATATTGCCACGTCTGGGGAAGTTATGGACTGACTTCAACAGCCCTACCGGAGAAGAACCAGATCTTGTTCCTTCTATTATGGGTGAAGCGGTGATTGCGGCGCTTAAGACCAAATGGGGATTCCGAACCATGTTGAGATGTTACCGGCGACGGGAGATGATATTGTAAATTTGAACCTCCTAGGATACTGCGTATTCTACACATACCCCTTTATTTTCTGGTATGTGCTTCCTCTTTCTTTCCTTGGTGGTACACTTCTGCCATTTCTATGAAGTGAGACGTCTCATCTTTCACCGTACTTGTACAAGATTTGCCTCATGCTTCTCAAGTTCACAGAGCTTTCCGGTCGAGAGGTTACTTTCGAACATATGCTTAATATTTTTGCCACTCAACTTATTCGAGGCATGATTATCCACATGCGCTACCGAGGAACAAAGACTTTGGTGGTGAAGATGGACGACAAATCTAATCATCATTTCTAGGAAAGCTACATTTATTTGCGTACTAAGCACCTTATGGCGTATCGGCAAGGTTCCCTGATAGGTGGAACTTTGCACGTAATGTTTCCTGTTTTACTTTGTTTTCTCCTTTAGAGTGGTGGTCGACCGATTTTCTTCGGGCGACATTGCTAAATCGTTTTTACATCTGCAACCGAGAGATTAGCTTTCATGCCTGTTGACGATATCCGCAAATGGTTAAATGCCATCCTTCCCCATACGATGGGGGTTTGTGAATTGGCATCCTTCTACGAGAAATACGGATGTAAGCCTCTCACTGGTAAGTCGGCTCGCTACAACTTCCCTATTGTTTGCCTCGTAATTCAAACTTCTTGCTTAAATGACTATTTTTCTCCACTAATAAGGAGAGTGTAAAGGGCGAGGGCTCCACCGCTCGCATTCCATCAGCCAGTGTCTTCTGCCCGGCCCGCGCTGAGGTCTGCTGACTGGCCTATATCGAGGGCTACACAATTTGTACCTACGGTCGGGGCTGTGTGCATAGAAATTGTTCCTCAACCTAAAACTTTGGCTCCTACTGCCCGCTCAACGGGTGAATCTTCATATGCTAATAGCGTAGAGGGTCCATCGAAGAGACGGCGAGTGGAGTCTGAAGTGGCCCCTTCTGCCGAAGCATCTTTGGGAAACGACATTCTCTTGGCGGTTTTTGAAATTGGTAATGATGCTAACCTAGCCATAGAGGCAAACCAAGTGGTAGAGGCCAACTTGACGGCAGAGGCTTCGGTCATTATGAACGATCAACAAGCTACTGCGTTGGGAGGCTGGGGTCCCGAGGCCACTGTGATCATTTTGGGTGGGCTTTCATCATCCAAACTGAATCGAGCTTCTTCTTCAGCCATAGAGAAGGGAAAGAGTGTCATCGTTGATGACTACAAATTTGACTCCGACCTTAATCCTGATGGTGTCAGGATGTTCGAGGAGGTCTTCACCCATACTGTGGTAAGAGCGGGAGTGTCTTCTCGTATACTTGAGATTCCATCGGAGCTCAATCTTCTGCGGGACATGGAGGGTTTGGTGCTGTAGTTTGATCTTTTATGCTCCATCACAGAGTGTGTGGCTCTTAGGGACGCCATAAAAATGACAGCGACGGAATGCCAATCCACATTCTTTACTTGTAAAGTCTCTATTTCTTGGTAATCATACTGACATCGAATTAATGCACGAAGTGGCCACCATGGGCTTGAGGGTAAGTTCCCCTCACCCCCCCCCCCTTTTTGTGCTTTTGTTTTGGCGGCATTGACCTTCTCTTCCTTTTTCTTTGCTTTCAGTCTTAGATGCTGGATATCGAAAGTGCCCACAGGGCCGATACTCGAGCCAAGATTTTTCTGAAAATGCTAGAAAAGTATTAGCGTTACCGCAACAAATGTCGTGATATGCATGAGCGGCTCAGGGCGAGTACTGGAAATTAATCTCCCAGGGAGGAGCTAGAGAAAAGAGATCGGGAGCTGATGTAGTCCATTCGTAGGAATAGCAAGCTTGAGGAGCTACTTCGTGCGAAGGACAAAGAACTTGAGTAGGAAAGGGGGTCGCTGTAGAGTGTGAGCATCTTCAGGCAAAAGTGTTGTCGTTGCAATCCGAGCTCGATCAAAATGCTATCAAAATTGAGGCTTTGAGTGTTGAATGGATGGGGAAGTTAACCGAGATGGAGAGGAATGTCCGAGTTGGAGAGCACCGAGAGTGCTCGGGCGTCGGCCTCAGCAAGGGCATCAGCGTTAGAGGACACTAATAGTGTCCTCCAATCCAAACAGAAATCCGAGAGGGCAACGACCATGCTAAGTGAGGCAAGGCTTGAAGAGCGTATTGGTAAAATTGATCGGAAGCTTCAAACTTGGGAGATCACGTCGTTATACTCAAGGCTGAAAAGGCGCAATTGTTGCCCAAGTGGAATATGCCTCTGTCGTTGTCCTCTCCATTTTCACGAGCTATGGGTTCATGTTGAGTCCTAATGGTATACAAGTGTTTGTAGGAGGCGGGAAATGTTTCTGAGGCTGCTTATGAAGAAGCCCGAACAAAGGCATGTGAGGCTCATGTCAACTACGGCTACGACCCTACAACACCGGAGGCTGGCGAGGATGCTGATGCTGAGGAGGAGTTTCTTGGAGATGATGATAGGGAGAACGATGGTGATGACGCCAAGTGAAAAGTTGTTGCCTTAGCATATGTCTTTTTTCTTTTTCTCCTCTTCTCTTTTTGTTTTTTTACGTGTATTGGGCCTATTTTGGCCATATGTAAGGTGTGGTTGCTGCGCATGTTTAAATAAAAGGGTTGTTTCGTCATTGTACGTCCTTTGAATTTCTCTCCGTGCCCCTTGCTTTACATTTTTTTTGTTTTGGCGTAGATCTTTGGATTTTTGTATGGCGAATCCCTAATTTCTTGTTCTGGGTATCGTCGTGCAAATCTGAGTGAATTTCTTAGGGTTTGCACATTTTGGCGAGATTGATTTTCTCTTTGTCGCTTTAGACGGAATTATTATTGATTCAAAGAGGTTGAATTCGGATTCGTCATTCCAAACGAAGTCAGTTTCAACTTGAATCATTCAGTGCGATCGAATTCGCTTGCCGATGTGGGCGAAGCCGACTTTTTCATGTGTTCGGGAAAGGCCAAGTAGGCAACTTGGAGTGAAGTCAATTTCTGACTTATTCAGATAGGTATGAAAAACAAAAACTTTTGTTTGACGCTGGCCGGTAGCTGTAGGGGTTTTATTTTGAGTAAGACTGAAATGTCAGTTTGTGTAATTTGAGAGAGGTCGAATTTTTCTTTTTGCGTTGGCCCTTGGCCGTGGAGGTGTTATTTAAAGCCAAAGCCGAAATTTTAACCCCTTATAATTCAAACAAGGTCGAACTCTTCTTCTGGCGATGGCCCTTGGCCGTGCAGGTACTATTTCGAGCTAATGTCGAAATGTTAACCCATTATGATTAGAATGAAATCGAATTCCTCTTTGGCAATGGCCCTTGGCCGTAGAGGTGTTATTTCGAGATAATGTCGTAATGTTAACCCGTTATGATTCGACTGAGGTTAGATTCTTCTTTTCGAATTATCTCTTAGCTGTATAGGTGTTATTTCAAGCTAATGTCGAAATGTTAATCTGTTACGACTCGAACGAGGTCGATTTCTTCTTTGGTGATGGCCCTCGATTGTGTAGGTGTTATTTCGGGTTAATGTTGAAATGTTAACCCGTTATGTTACGGTTAGAGAATTTCACATGTCATCTACTCTTTATGCAAACGTCGGATCAAACCCTTTGTTTTTACTGGAGAATATTGGGTGTTCCCTGGGGAGTCCCAGTGTTACTTAGCCTCTGCATTTATTGGGTGAGTCCCAGTTTGCTTAATTTTGCTTGCATTGGAGAATTCAATGATGGGGAGTACAGAGTGTTGCTCTATTTCAGTCATCGGAGAACACTACATATCCATTTCGTACATATATTGGAGAAGATTTTGAGGTGGGCGACATTCAAATTGAATTGTAGTAATTTTCCTTCCATTGTTGTTAGTTAGAATGCTCATTTTCTCGCTTGCCCATGCAAGTGCATGCATTCCTGTTTAAACCAGCAATCAGAAGATAAACCAAAATAAAATTTTCCGTGCCTCGATCTGACATGTTGGCAAAAAGAGTGCATTGTAATGTTACTCACACTGCCTGGTATTAGATTTGACGATCGTGTTCGGCTCCATCTATAATAGCATCTGAGCTTCGAGCGCGTTGAGCCCGCCTTGCTTGCGGTGTATCCAGAGTAAGACACTGGGGTTGGGTCCGTCTAAGACATGTGTATCCAAAATAATAGGTTATCTTGATGCAATCCTATGTGCTACATGTTTCATTTATTCAAAGGTAAAAGGGTAATTTGGCGGATCAATGATAGTTGAGGCCAAATGAAAAATAAGAAAAGAAAAAAGAGGACAAAGTGTGAAAATAAAGCAAATAGGGCCTAGTTATGTTTTTTGTTACATTTTTATTAAGAAAAAGACAAAAAAAACATGAAAAATTCAAAAACTTTTTCCATTTTTTATCATTTTTCAAAAATCAAAAATAAAAAAAAAGAAAAAAATCCGAAAGATTTTGCATGTTTCATCATTCTCAAGGAAAAGACAAAAAATATGTTTTCTCTAAATTAGTTTTTTTTTAAATCTCGCCCGTATCCATTCTACCCAATCTACACATACATGATTCTCATCTTTCGGGGCGTGACACGTAGGAAACCCACATAGGGCCCGATCTTTCTACTAAATCATAGGTTCTTGGATTTGCGGGGTCTTAGCCAAATTTTGCACTTCTAGCCACCTTTTGGCTAAAAAAGTCATTTTGTAAAAAATAACCTCAATCATGTCTTGCATGTGTCCAGTAGGGAGTGTTATTGTCTCACATAGTGCTGGTTTAGAGTTTTCTCATAGAGTTGTGGATCTGTAGAAAATCATTCTATCTATGATATGTGCGCTTTGGTTGTATTAGCATGATTTTCAGGTATAGGTTTTGATGAATGACAAACAATGAAGTCAAGTGTCAAACAACGATATTATATGACAAACAATCAAGATTGAATGCCAAGAAGCATATTGATGACGAAATTGCATAGACAAGCCAAAGACGAGTTCAAAAGTTCAAGACCGAAGTCCCAAGGCGTAGGTCGTTAGGTAGAACCAATGTAAGAGCAATGCTTAAGTTATCTCGTCTTTTGGCTCAACATTAGGTCATCATAAATATGCATTAAATCATATTTATCATAAACATATTTTAAATACTTCAAACAAAATGATTTTAACGTTTTCATTTTAACCAAAATGGTTTTTGAAGTAAGTTTTCAATTCTGGTATATTCTGGTATATTACATAGGTCATCATTAATATGCATAAAATCATTTTGTTAAATCATATATATCATAAACATTTTTAATATGCTTCAAACAAAATGATTTTAACGTTTTCATTTTAACCAAAATGGTTTTTGAAGTAAGTTTTCGATTCTGGTATACTCATGTATATTTTGGTATACTCCAGCTTTGATTCTGGTATACTCTGGTATATTCCAGCTTTGCTGAAAATTTCGCAAGGGTAAATAATCGAGTATTTAACTCACAAAATCGATTATTTACTGTCAGTAGCCTTCCCAACGTTCCGATTTATGAACGTTGAGAAGATAATCGATTATGCAGATCATATAATCGATTATGTAAGCATAAAATCAGCATAATTGATTACCAATTAAGCAACAGACATCCACCCTTTAACCCCTATAAAAAGAGGTCTTTTGAGCTGATTTTAAACACACAACACCTCCCAATATTGATATACATATTGACATTATTTGAGCATTATTTTAGAGCTTTTGTTGAGCCATTTGAGAGACAACTTTGAGTTGTTCATAGAGCTAAATTTGTATCTCTTTATCTACTCTTTTGAGAGAGTTCTTGTTGTAAAAGGGAAAGGTGTTTTGAGAAGAAAATATCTTCTCATTGATTGTCGGGTTCGCTAAGTACCCTAAGTCTTAGTGTGTGAAGTCTTGTGGTGCAGTATCCACGAGCAAGGTGAAGTCTTGGGGTGCGCTATCCTCGAGCAAGTTGAAGTCTTGTAGAGTGTACATCTACGAGCAAGTGTAACGGTTTGTTAGGCACCCGAAAGCTTAACGGAGTTAGTGAAATCTCGAGAGAGTCTCTCGGGGACTGGACTAACCACAAGTTGTGGTGAACCAGGATAAATTCGGTGTGTTCTTTCCTTGCTATTTTTATTACCGAATTTATTTTATTCCTGCAATTTTTAATTCCGCAATATTTATCAATATTCTCGTGCCGCACTATCATCCCCCCCCCTCTAGTGATGGGCATAAATCCTAACAGGATCTACTTGTTGGAGTTTGAGTATGATAGACAACCTGAGACCATCCAGTTAGGATCATTCAGGGGTTGCTTAAGAAGATTTTTCTTTTCATGTTTTGAGTCAGTTTTTCTTTTTATGTTGTCTTTTATCTTCTAGTTTTGTACAATAATGTCGAGTCTTTTTTTATTGTATTTACTATTTTCATGTTGAAAAAGGTGTGTTAAAAATGAAAAAACCAAAAAAAAAGTTATGTTTTCTGATTCTGTTATAAGTTTCTTTAGAATACTAATTCTAGAAATGAAAAAATAATAATTCCTTTGAGGTGGTTTTTCCTTCAGGAAATTAATATCAAAATGACGATTACTTTTATATTTCTTTAGTATATTAGGACTAAAATTCAAAAAAAGAGAATTTCCTTTTAGTATCTCTTTAAAAGTTTTCTTTAAGGTATGAGTTTCAAAAATCCAAAAAAAAAAGATTTATTTTGAGGTTTTCTTTGGAAAATTAACGAAAAAATTTCTTTTATTTTCCTAAGAACTTTAGGATATTGTACATAGAAGAGAAAAAACGTATTTTATCTTTATCTTTAAAGTTTCGTTCTTAGGTAATCAAAAACCGGAATACAAAATATATTTATTTTGTTCATTTATCGTTTCGAAATCTTTCTTCAGGGATATCAAATGAAAAATTAAATTAATTTTCTTTGATTTATTGTTTGGACTTCCTTTCCAATAAAAAAGAAAGAATCAAAAAATTATTTTCTCTTGTAGGAATTTTACCTTAATAATTTTCCATAGAGTGTTTGTTTCAAAAAGAGAAAAAAAAAGCAAAAAAATTATTCGCGTTAAGCTTGAGTTTAGAATACGCTATAGAAACTCAATTCTAGGAAATTTTCTTCTTTTATTTTTCTGTTCTCATCAGAGTAGTCTTTAAGGTAAAGGGAGAAAGAAAAAAAGGAATGTTATTTTGTTTACTTTATTTACGATCTTCTAGAACTATGCAAAGATCTGATTCATGCGAGGTCACGATACATAGGCAACCGACATAGGTTTTGATTGAATCATTTTTTAAAAGGAAAAAAAATAAAAGAAAAACGGGAAAAAGAGAGATGAAATCATCGGATGTGAGAAATGAGAGGGAAGAAAGGAGCGATAATCAGAAAGACAAAAAGGAAGGAAAATGAGCAAGCTAAGAAGTGTGAGGAAAGAAAACAAAAGAGAAGATTCAAATGGACAAATTGGGATGATGCCAAGTGACCTTATGACCCTCGAATTGATTCTATAGCCATTAATTATTGCTAAGTTCATTGTAGTCAATGTGATATTTTTGCTGTTAAATGATGTAATGCTAACGGGATGACCCCATTTTGTTCTTTTTGATATCTTCATAGCAGAAGGGTGGTTGGTTCGTTATTCTCAAAGTAGTAACTCCTATTCATCACATAAAGTCAAAATGCAATGGCGGACAATAACGGAATTGGGTTGGTTGATACCGGTGCCCGAAAGCAGTTTGTTGAACAGGACACTGGTTTGGAGGATGAGGTAAGGATGTTAAGACAACCCATGATGGACATGTATCAGGCATGGATGACTGGGAAGGAACCACCACTGCCACCACCTAGCTTTCTAGATGCTACCCTTATCCAAACTCCGGTCATGGTGCCGGATGATCCTCCACACTCTCCAGATACACCCGCTTATCACAGCTTGCTCAACCACTCAAAGCTCATGATGACCAATACTACCCCATAGAGGTTGCCCACTAGGTTCTTGACTCATATAAGCAGAGCCCTCTGGATGAGCTTTTCATGGTGAACATGAGAAAGTCACAGGAAGAGAAGGGCGAGATGGGATACCTAGGAAGCTGAAAGGCATAAAATAGTCCATATGGAACAAGCAAGGAATAGGAGACTAGGGTAGCAAATTTTTCAAAGAACTGTCTGTACCCCTGACGTTCGCATGCTCGTAAGATATAAAGTGCTACAATCTAACTTATATGATGGGTGTGGAGATCTGGTAGCCTATTTGAGGGATTATTGCATTGAAATGAGAAGTGTTTCCAAGAAAGATGATTTGTTGATGGCGTATTTTAGTGAGAGCTTGACTGGTGCAGCTTTGGAATGGCTTATCATCAAGATGTCGGTAAATGGCATACTCTAGGTGACATGGCTCAAGATTTTGTTCGATACTCTCAATACAAATCAGGCATTACCCCACACTGCTCCTCCCTATCTGAAATAAAAAAGAAGCCAGAGGAAATTATTAGGAAGTTTGGGCTCAGATGGAGGGAGCAAGCTGCTCGAATGAGTACCCTGATTGGTGAAGAAGAAATGGTTGAGCTTTTCCTACAAGCCCAGGGGCCTACCTACTTCAGTCATTTGATCCCCGCTTTTGGAAAGCCTTTCAATGATGTCTTAAATATGGGAGAGATAGTAGAATAGGGTATCAAGTCAGGCAAAATCGTGACTTGTTCGGTATTGAAAGATACTACAAAAGACATTCAGAACATCCCTGTAAGTTTGGGGAAAATAAAGAGAAATAGAAAAGATGATCCGCTGGGCATTCCTGCTCAACACTTTCAGCCTTGACATCGGCCCCATGGATATCCTTGCGCACTAGATGACCATCCCCAATGTTACTTCTCTCCATAGAACTCCCAAATATGTACATCACTTTCCCATACCCAGATCCATGAAATGCCTATCCACCCCCACGAGCCTACTGAAACCCCCCTGGATCAGGTTTCTGGCCCAATCAAGCATTTAAGAATGAGAGGTTACAGAATAAGAAAACCTTCACTCCATTGGGAGAGTTATATGCGAGTCTGTTCTAGAGGCTAAGGAAATTGGACATGTTGAAGCCGATTCAGATAATAATGCCAAACTCTCTTCCAAAGAAGTTTGATTTTTCTCAAAGGTGCGCATATTATTCAGATGCCCCGGGGTACTGATAATAGGTTATATAGTTGATATTTACACCTTAGCTGCCCATGCTATGTTGTTGTTTAATAAGGTAATTTGCCAATAAAATTCTTTAATTGGTGCTAATTGGTTTCGCAGGGAATATTATACGTGAGGAAACAACATGAAGTGCTTGGAGGCAATAGCTTGAAGAAAACAGCCACTCAAGAAGTACCCGAACACAAAAGAGCAAAATAAATGACTAGACAAAATCCCATCGCGACTGCGGTGGACACTGGAGCAAAGCACGAAGACAAAACACAAAATAGGCCCAGGCAGTGTTCACCGCGGTCCATGTCGCTGCCGTGGTGAACTTTTCACGATCCAGAAATTGCAAGGGCCAAAATGCCAATTCGGGGAAACTTTTGGTAAAACCCTTATAAGATGAAGAAACTCACCCAAGATCGGAGGAGGGCTTACATTTTAGACTACTTTTGGAAGAAGAACAAATGTGAGAGATCACCCAAAACATCATAGTTCTTTATCTCTTCTATTTTTCTTGCAATTTTTCCATTATGAATGATTTAGAAGTTTTATCTTACGTTGTTATGAGTAGCTAAATACTTTAATCTAATTTTTTGGTGAAACTCTTTAGGGATGACTTGGTTTTTATATTAATATAGTTTTGAAGTGGTTGTTAATCTTTATTTTTTCATCTACGTTTTGATTGTGGTTAGTTGAAAGGGCCCTCAATTATCCGCCCGTATTAGTATGTATCTGCTTGAGAGAGAGTGCATGTTTAGGTGATTTTATGAACAACATCACTCCCGGAGTATATATGAGAGTAATAACCGAGGGTTTAGAGTTTGGATTAGAGATAACGATACCTTGGGTGCAATCTAAGTCAACCGTGATGTGAATCTAGCTAGCATAGCTTGAGAAAGTGCGTCTAGTAAATTAGCATATTGCTTAAGAAAGATTTATGATAGCTGGAGGATTCATGATTTATGGAGACAACTAAGTCTCAATTATAAAACATATTCAACCAAGGAAATAAACAACGGGGGAAACCATTACCTTAGACCTTATTCCAATTGTTTACAAATCAAGATTAGTTAACTTTTAACTGTTAATTATTTTCAGATTAGTTGTTAGATATATCATCAATTGTGAATTACAAAGTTTTGGAAATTCATCCCGAGAAATTAGTAATTCGACAAAAGTAATTTATAGGTTAATTCCCTGTGGTTTGACTCTGGACAGAAATACTGAGAATATATTTGCTATGTCGGTGTGTATCTTTTTATAAGGCATAGTTTGGTGTTATCAGGCATGACATACAGAAGAGTTGGATCTGATGAAAGAAATTCAGAAGCACTATTATTGAGACGAGCCTTATTTGTTTAGAATATGTGTTGATAATATTATCCAGAGGTACAAATACTAAAGCAATAGGAAAATAGAAAAGGATTTTCTCTGTGTCTTTTAGCCCTCACTATCTGACAAGAAATCTCGTACGAGAAGGAGAACAACGCCAGGGTAATGAAGAATTGTTGCCAAAAACTCAGGATGTGGGGGAGCAAGTTTGATCCTGGCACGTCCACTGCATGATCTTTTAGAGTTGTATGTATCCCCAAGATAGAACAATTTGTGATTTTGCAGGCTTGTCACGCATCAGCATACGGAGGACATTTTTTAGGGGTCAAGACAGATGCGGAAGTGTTAGAGGCTGGATTATTTTTTGCCAATTGTGTTTAGAGATGCACACCTCTGGGTGAAGGGCTACAATGAATGCCAGCAAACCGGGAACATTTCCTGCCGCCATGGGATTCGATAAACCCGATTCAGGAGGTAGAGGTGTTTGATGTTTGGGGGATTGACTTTATTGGTCTGTTTGTCAGCTCATTTGGAAATAAGTACATACTTGTTACTGTGGACTACGTGTCTAAATGGGTAGAGGCTGCAGCATTGCTCACTAATGATGCAAGAGTGGTGGTAGGATTTCTGAAAAAGAACTTATTCACCTGGCTTGGGTCACCAAGAGCGATCATCAGTGACGGAGGCACCCACTTCTATAATAGAGCATTCGAGAAATTACTTGCAAAATATGATGTACGCCACAAGGTGGCTACTCCTTACCATCTGCAAACCACTGGGCAGGTTGAAGTGTCCAACAAGGAGATAAAGAGTGTACTAACCAAGACTGTAAATGCCGCACGAACTGATTGGGCAAAGAAGATTGACGATGCACTCTGGGCCTATAGAACTGCATTCAAAACACCAATAGGTATGTCACCATACAAGTTGGTATTTGGGAAGGCCTTTCATCTTCCTATAAAGCTAAAACATCGAGCTTGGTGGGCACTAAAGCAATTGAACATGGATCCTGAGGCAGTTGGACAAAATCGAGTGACAAAGTTGTATGAGCTGGAAGAATTTAGATATCAAGTCTTTGAAAGCATGAGGCTATACAAGGAAAGAATGGATAAGCTGCATGACGAACACATCGTGGACAGGGATTTCAAACCCGGTGACAAGGTATTGCTGTATAATTCAAGGTTGAGATCGTTTTCGGGTAAGTTAATGTCCCTATGGTCAGGAACATTTAGAGTAGTGTAAATGTTCGCAAGTGGAACTGTTGAGATTGAATCAGAACATGGGACAAACAGGTTCTCATTCAATTGGAAAAGGTTGAAACATTACCTTGGAATAGCTAAAAAAAAGGGGATACAATGGTGATCAATTTGAAAGAACCCCAGTACACGAATGAGGAGTGATGGCTCAACTACTTATGTCGTGCCACGACGCTAAATCAGGAACTGCGTCGGAGGCAATCTACGAATGTCTTGTAAGTGTAGTGTGTAACTTCATGTTTAAAAAAACCCTTCACCACGAAACCGTGGTAGGATTGGGGGCAACACTACCTCCGACCGGGGCCAGGACCGCGGTGACGACCGCGAAAATCACTAGAGCATTGATAATTCACCGCGATCGCGCTGGGATGAGGGGACACACTGCCTTCGACTGCAGCCAAACCATGGTGACGACCGGAGGTCTCCGAATTAAATTCCTCCGCGGCCGCAGTCGACCGCGGGGGTACCTGGTCTGCAATTTTTCTTTTATTTTTTTCTTTTTCTATTTTCTTCCTCTTGATTTTCTTATTCTTTTACTTGTAAATACCCTAAAAACCCACCCTCTTTTCACCCAACACACACGCCCTCCCCAAAACAAAAAGAAAATAATCCCCAATATCCCTCTCTCTCTAAACCCTAACCCTCCCCTACATACTCTTTTCTTCTTCTTCTTCTTCTTCTTCTTCTTCTTCTTCTTCTTCTTCTTCACAATACCCCTTATCTTCTTCCACAAAGGTACCATTCCGAGCCCCCCCCCCCCTTTTCTCTTTTCTTCCTATATTTTGTGTTTTATGCTACTTCAATGTTGTATAATGTAGTTTTAGTGATAAGATTTTTGTTTAGCTTTTTCTTCTTCTTCTTTTCTAGAATAATTCGCTTTTATTGGCATATGTTGGTGAAAGGGTTGTGTATTGAATGTTGTATGGGTGTTGTTGGTGGGTGATTGTTTGTAGCATGTGTAGGGTGTGTGGGTTTAGTGAATATTTTAATTAAGGAAGTTTTCTTAATTCCCATGGGCCATATATATGAAGATGCTTGCCTTGCGCACAATGTGTTTGGGAAATTACCTCAATGGACAAATAAGGAGATGTTGTGACATGGTTGTGGTGAAGTCTGAGTAACCACCCATAGTCACACATATTAGAGTTGTCCTAATAAGAGTTCTCTATTTTGACAGGTACTATGAGTTCATCCCGTAAAAAGATGGCACACTAGGTCCTCTGCTAGTGATCCTGGAGGCTCCTCACGAGCTCGGGGCCAAGCCAGTGCCCATCACAACCATGCCACAACACTCGCATGGCCGCGTTGGAGCAGAATATGGCTGGGTTGTGGACCTCTGTAGCTGACTTGGGTACCCGTATTGATACGGTGGCTGACCGACAGGTAAGGTCGGAAAAGAAATTCATAGGCTAGTTGAGAGCTCTAGGTCGCGACTGCAACATGAACCCAGACACAGTTTCTGATCAAGAGTGATTCTTCAGGGAAGTTCCTTTACCTCAACTTTTTTTTATATTGTTAAGCCATGGGGACATATCTTTGTTTTAAGTGTGGGGTGGGGGATACTTCATTGTATGATGGTAATTGTAATAATTAACTATTTTCTTTGATTATTTTGATGTTAGAATAGTAGTTCATTAGGTAAGTAGAAATAGAAATAGTAAGCGACTTGTCCCGACGACGAATCTCTTTCGACGAAGTTCTTGAGGGAATAAGTCGAGAAAAAAAACAAAAAAATGGAATATAGAGACTTTTCCTGATGACAGATCCTTTAGACAATTTTCTTGAGGGAATTTAGTCTAGAGAAAATAACCAAAAAGATTTTTTTTAGGTGGTGTAGTAACTCCCCCTTGGTTGTTCTTTGGGCCACGGTTCTTTTTTCAAGAGTTTAGATTGAACCGGGTATAGGTAAATTTTTGTTTTCTGTATTAGGTTAGGATTAACGGGCGATGAGATTAAAATTGAAAAAAAAACCCGAGCGTTCTTACACCTGAACACGATAGACGCTAAAGTGTAGCGCTTCGCTTCAAGGGTTGAATCTTATTTTAAGTGCCTTAAAAATTGTATGTTTCTACCTAACTTGAATACTCAAAGAGAATGTCTTGATAACTAATCAAAAGTGAGTCATGTGCCATGTGTGTGAGTGTTACTGTATTCCATGATGTCTATTTGATGCCTAGAACATGCCCTGTGTGTTTGCAAAGCGAAGTAGTAGCTCCATTCAGTTATAGAATTGATATTGGCATTTCTTTGTTGAGCCAAATATGTATACTTTACCCTCCTAATTGTTATGTATCAAAGTTAACCCCGTTGAGCCTATAATCTTTTTTTCTTGGCAACCACATTACAAGCCTTACCCATTTGTTTGAATTAACCATTTGTTTGAACCTGTTCACCTCTCATGATCACTTGAATTGTTATGAACTTTGTAAAAGTTAAAGTGTGGGGTGGTTGGTTTGGCTTTTGAGTTGAACTAATTGAATAAGGAGAAAGGTGCATTGTTTTGAAAAAGGAAGAGCCACTTGAATTGAAAAAAAATATATAATAATATTTCCTTGATAAGTGGTGGTTCTTTACATAAGTGTGCTTAAAGAAGAATGGGGTAATTCACATTGATGTGAAGGTGAAATTTTGTTTGACATAAGTATGGGGTTTGAATGTTAAAATGTATGTATTAAAGACTTAGGGAGGTGTAGTCACTCTTATATCTAAATGTATCCTACCCATCCTGTAGCCTACATTACAACCAAATAAATTCCTAATTGATCCAAGATTGTATGAGCTTGATTAGTCGAGTACTACACAACGGACAAGCCTATGGTGCATCTTTGTAGCAAATTCCTTTTGGAGAGTGAGCGAATTCTGTCTATTTTAGTTCTTGTTATCGCAATCACTATATATGGAAGTACTCTCTTGTGTGATGTGAGGGCATGTGATTCACAAAGGAAAGGTACATCTTGACTCTTGTGTGGAGTGGTTTGAGTAAGTGCAAATGTTACGGGGTACGAAAGATTTAATTCTTAAGGTAAAAGTGAGCTCACTACTAGGTGTAACTTCAGTAAAATGTTCATGGTGTGAGTTGTTGAGGGAAAAACATAGGGAAGGAATATTGATGGAGTGTAGTGAATTTCTCGAGGGCTAGCAATAAATAAAGTGTAGGGTGTTGATAATAGGCTATATAGTTGATATTTACACCTTAATTGACCATGTTTCGTTTTTTATAAGGTAATTTGCCAATAAAATACTTTAAATGGTGTTAATTGGTTTCGTAGGGAATATTATATGTGAGGAAGCAATATAAAGTGTTTGGAGGCAATAATGTGAAGAAAACACCTACTCAAGAAGTACTCGAACACAAAAGAGCAAAAGAAATGACTGGACTAAAGTCCACGTTAGACAGCGGAGTAGAGCACGGAGACAAAACACAAAAATAGGCCCAGGCAGTGTTCACCGCGATCGACTGCGGTCCATGCTGCGACGGCGATGAACTGTTCACGATCCAGAAATTGCAAGGGCCAAAGTGCCAATTCGGGGAAACTTTTGGTAAAACCCTTATAAGATGTAGAAACTCACCCAAGATCGGAGGAGGGCTTACATTTTAGATTACTTTTGGAAGAAGAAAAAATGTGAGAGATCACCCAAAACATCATAGTTCTTTATCTCTTCTATTTTTCTTGCAATTTTTCCATTATGAATAATTTAGAAGTTTAATCTTACGTTGTTATGAGTAGCTAAATACTTTAATCTAATTTTTTGGGGAAACTCTTTGGGGATGACTTGGTTGTTATATTAATATAGTTTGAAGTGGTTGTTAATCTTTATTTTTTCATCTACGTTTTGATTGTTATTAGTTGAAAGGGCCCTCAATTATCCGCCCGTATTAGTATGTATCTGCTTGAGAGAGAGTGCATGTTTAGGTGATTTATGAACAACATCACTCCCGGAGTATATATGAGAGTAATAACCGAGGGTTTAGAGTTTGGATTAGAGATAACGATACCTCCGGTGCAATCTAAGTCAACCGTGATGTGAATCTAGCTAGCATAGCTTGAGAAAGTGCGTCTAGTAAATTATCATATTGCTTAAGAAAGATTTATGATAGCTGGAGCATTCATGATTGATAGAGACAACTAAGTCTCAATTATAAAACATATTCAACAAAGGAAATAAACAACGGGGGAAACCATTACCTTAGACCTTATTCCAATTGTTTACAAATCAAGATTAGTTAACTTTCAACTGTTAATTATTTTCAGTTTAGTTGTTAGATATATCATTAATTGTGAATTACAAAGTTTTGGAAATTCATCCCGAGAATTTAGTAATTCGACAAAAGTAATTTATAGGTTAATTCCCTGTGGTTTGACTCTGGACAGAAATACTCAGAGTATATTTGCTATGTCGGTGTGTGTCTTTTTATAAGGCATAGTTTGGTGTTATCAGGCATGACATACAGAAGAGTTGGAATCTGAAGAAAGAAATTCAGAAGCACTATTATTGAGACGAGCCTTATTTGTTTAGAATATGTGTTGATAATTTTATCCAGAGGTACAAATACTAAAGCAATAGGCAAATAGAAAAGGATTTTCTCTGTGTCTTTTAGCCCTCACTATCTGACAAGAAATCTCGTACGAGAAGGAGAAAAGCGCCAGGGTAATAAAGAATTGTTGCCAAAAACTCAGGACGTGGGGGAGCAAGTTTTGATCCTGACACATCCACTGCACGATCTTTTTGAGTTGTATGTAACCCCAAGATAGAACAATTTGTGATTTTGCAGGCTTGTCACGCATCAGCATACGGAGGACATTTTTTAGGGGTCAAGACAGATGCGGAAGTGTTAGAGGCTGGATTATTTTTTGCCAATTGTGTTTAGAGATGCACACCTCTGCGTGAAGGGCTACAATGAATGCCAGCAGACCGGGAACATTTCCTGTCGCCATAACATGCCGATAAACCCGATTCAGGAGGTAGAGGTGTTTGATGTTTGGGGGATTGACTTTAGTGGTCTGTTTGTCAGCTCATTTGGAAATATGTACATTCTTGTTACTGTGGAATACGTGTCTAAATGGGTAGAGGCTGCAGCGTTGCCCACTAATGATGCAAGAGTGGTGGTAGGATTTCTGAAAAAGAACATATTCACCTGGTTTGGGTCACCAAGAGCGATCATCAGTGACGGAGGCACCCACTTCTATAATAGAACATTCGAGAAATTACTTGCAAAATATGATGTACGCCACAAGGTGGCTACTCCTTACCATCTGCAAACCACTGGGCAGGTTGAAGTGTCCAACAAGGAGATAAAGAGTGTACTAACCAAGACTGTAATTGCCGCACGAACTGATTGGGCAAAGAAGATTGACGATGCACTCTGGGCCTATAGAACTGCATTCAAAACACCAATAGGTATGTCACCATACAAGTTGGTATTTGGGAAGGCCTTTCATCTTCCTATGAAGCCAAAACATCGAGCTTGGTGGGCACTAAAGCAATTGAACATGGATCCTGAGGCAGTTGGATAAAATCGACTGACAAAGTTGTATGAGCTAGAAGAATTTAGATATCAAGCCTTTGAAAGCATGAGGCTTTACAAGGAAAGAATGGATAACCTGCATGATGAACACATCGTGGACAGGGATTTCAAACCCGGTGACAAGGTATTACTGTATAATTCAAGGTTGAGATCGTTTTCGGGTAAGTTAATGTCCCTATGGTCGGGACCATTTAGAGTGGTGTAAATGTTCGCAAGTGGAACTGTTGACATTGAATCAGAACATGGGACAAACAGGTTCATTCAGTGGGCAAAGGTTGAAACATTACCTTGGAATAGCTAAAGAAAAAGGGGATACAATGGTGATCAATTTGAAAGAACCCCAGTACACGAATGAGGAGTGATGGCACAACTACTTATGTCGTGCCACGACGTTAAATCAGGAACTGCGTCGGAGGCAACCTACGAATGTCTTGTAAGTGTAGTGTGTAACTTCATGTTTAGAAAAACCCTTCACCACGAAAGCGCGGTATGATTGGGGGCAACACTACCTCCGACCGGGGCCAGGACCGCGGTGACGACTGCGGAAATCACTGGAGCATTGATAATTCACCGTGATCGCGCTGGGATGAGGGGAAACACTGCCTTCGACTTCAGCCAAACCATGGTGACGAACGGAGGTCTTCGAATTAAATTCCACCGCGGCCGCGGTAGACCGTGGGGGTACCTGGTCTGCAATTTTTTCTTTTATTTTTTTATTTTTCTGTTTTCTTCCTCTTGATTTTCTTATTCTTTTACTTGTAAATACCCTAAAAACCCACCCCCTTTTCACCCAACACACACGCCCTCCCCAAAACAAAAAGAAAATAATCCCCAATATCCCTCTCTCTCTAAACCCTAACCCTCCCCTCCATACTCTTTTCTTCTTCTTCTTCTTCTTTTTCTTCTTCTTCTTCTTCTTCTTCTTCTTCTTCTTCTTCACAGTACCCCTTATCTTCTTCCACAAAGGTACCATTCCGAGCCCCCCCCCCCCCCCTTTTCTCTTTTCTTCCTATATTTTGTGTTTTATGCTACTTCAATGTTGTATAATGTAGTTTTAGTGATAAGATTTTTGTTTAGCTTTTTCTTCTTCTTCTTTTCTAGAATAATTCGTTTTTATTGGCATATGTTGGTGAAAGGGTTGTGTATTGAATGTTGTATGGGTGTTGTTGGTGGGTGATTGTTTGTAGCATGTGTAGGGTGTGTGGGTTTAGTGAATATTTTAATTAGGGAAGTTTTCTTTATTCCCATGGGCCATGTATATGAAGATGCTTGCCTTGCGCACAATGTGTTTGGGAATTACCTCAATGGACATATAAGGAGATGTTGTGACATGGTTGTGGTGAAGTCTGAGTAACCACCCATAGTCACACATATTGGACCTGTCCTAATAAGAGTTCTCTATTTTGACAGGTACTATGAGTTCATCCCGTAAAAAGATGCCACACTAGGTCCTCAGCTAGTGATCCTGGAGGCTCCTCACGAGCTCGGGGCCAAGCCAGTGCCCATCACAACCATGGCACAGCACTCGCACGGCCGCGTTGGAGCAGAATATGGCTGGGTTGTGGACCTCCATAGCTGACTTGGGTACCCGTATTGATACGGTGGCTGACCGACAGGTATGGTCGGAAAAGATATTCATAGGCTGGTTGAGAGCTCTGGGTCGCGACTGCAACATGAACCCAGACACAGTTTCTGATCAAGAGTGATTCTTCAGGGAAGTTCCTTTACCTCAACTTTTTTTTATATTGTTAAGCCATGGGGACATATCTTTGTTTTAAGTGTGGGGTGGGGGATACTTCATTGTACGATGGTAATTGTAATAATTAACTATTTTCTTTGATTATTTTGATGTTAGAATAGTAGTTCATTAGGTAAGTAGAAATAGAAATAGTAAGTGACTTGTCCCGACGACGAATCTCTTTCGACGAAGTTCTTGAGGGAATAAGTGGAGAAAAAAAACAAAAAAATGGAATATAGAGACTTTTCCTGATGACAGATCCTTTAGATAATTTTCTTGAGGGAATTTAGTCTAGAGAAAATACCAAAAAGACTTTTTTTTAGGTGGTGTAGTAACTCCCCCTTGGTTGTTCTTTGGGCCACAGTTCTTTTTTCAAGAGTTTAGATTGAACCGGGTATAGGTAATTTTTTGTTTTCTGTATTAGGTTAGGATTAACGGGCGATGAGATTAAAATTGAAAAAAAAAACCCGAGCGTTCTTACACCTGAACTCGATAGACGCTAAAGTGTAGCGCTTCGCTTCAAGGGTTGAATCTTATTTTAAGTGCCTTAAAAATTGTATGTTTGTACCTAACTTGAATACTCAAAGAGGATGTCTTGATAACTAATCCAAAGTGAGTCACGTGCCATGTGTGCGAGTGTTACTGTATTCCATGATATATATTTGATGCCTAGAACTTGCCCTGTGTGTTTGCAAAGCGAAATAGTAGCTCCATTCAGTTATAGAAATGATATAGGCATTTCTTTGTTGAGCCAAATATGTATACTTTACCCTCCTAATTGTTATGTATCAAAGTTAACACCGTTGAGCCTATTATCTTTTTTTCTTGGGAACCACATTACAAGCCTTACCCATTTGTTTGAATTAACCATCTGTTTGAAGCTGTTCACCTCTCATGATCACTTGAATTGTTATGAACTTTGTAAAAGTTAAAGTGTGGGGTGGTTGGTTTGGCTTTTGAGTTGAACTAATTGAATAAGGAGAAAGGTGCATTGTTTTGAAAAAGGAAGAGCCACTTGAATTGAAAAAAAATATATAATAATATTTCCTTGATAAGTGGTGGTTCTTGACGTAAGTGTGCTTAAAGAAGAATGGGGTAATTCACATTGATGTGAAGGTGAAATTTTGTTTGACATGAGTGTGGGGTTTGAATGTTAAAATGTATGTATTAAAGGGCTTAGGGAGGTGTAGTCACTCTTATATCTAAATGTATCCTACCCATCCTGTAGCCTACATTACAACCAAATAAATTCCTAATTGATCCAAGATTGTATGAGCTTGATTAGTCGAGTACTACACTACGGACAAGCCTATGGTGCATCTTTGTAGAAAATTCCTTTTGGAGAGTGAGCGAATTCTGTCTATTTTAGTTCTTGTTATCGCTATCACTATATATGGAAGTACTCTCTTGTGTGATGTGAGGGCATGTGATTCACAAAGGAAAGGTACATCTTGACTCTTGTGTAGAGTGGTTTGAGTAAGTGCAAATGTTACGGGGTACGAAAGATTTAATTCTTAAGGTAAAAGTTAGCTCACTACTAGGTGTAACTTCAGTAAAATGTTCATGGTGTGAGTTGTTGAGGGAAAAACATAGGGAAAGAATTTTGATGGAGTGTGGTGAATTTCTCGAGGGCTAGCAATAAATAAAGTGTAGGGTGTTGATAATAGGCTATATAGTTGATATTTACACCTTAATTGACCATGTTTCGTTTTTTATAAGGTAATTTGCCAATAAAATACTTTAAATGGTGTTAATTGGTTTCGTAGGGAATATTATATGTGAGGAAGCAATATAAAGTGTTTGGAGGCAATAATGTGAAGAAAACACCTACTCAAGAAGTACTCAAACACAAATGAGCAAAAGAAATGACTGCACTAAAGTCCACGTTAGACAGCGGAGTAGAGCATGGAGACAAAACACAAAAATAGGCCCAGGCAGTGTTCACCACGATCGACTGCGGTCCATGTTACGACGGCGATGAACTGTTCACGATCCAGAATTTTTTGGGGCCAAAGTGCCAATTCGGGAAAACTTTCGGTAAAACCTTTATAAGATGTAGAAACTCACCCAAGATGGGAGGATATCTTAATTTTTTTTATTAATTTTGGAAGAATAACAAGTGTGAGAGATCACCCAAAATATCATAGTTCTTTATCTCTTCTATTTTTCTTGAAATTCTTCCATTATGAATAATTTAGTAGTTTTATCTTACGTTGTTATAAGTAGCTAAATACTTTAATCTAAGGTTTTGGTGAAACCCGTTGGGGATGAGTTAGTTGTTATATTAATATAGTTTTGAATTGGTCGTTAATCTCTTTTTGTTCATCTTTGTTTTGATTGTTGTTAGTTGAAAGGGACCTCAATTATCCACCCTTATTAGTATGTATCTGCTGGAGAGAGAGAGTGCATATTTAGGTGATAGTATGAAAAACATCACTTCCAGAGTATAGACGAGAGTCACAATCGAGGGTTTAGAGGTTAGATTAGAGATAACGATACCTCGTGTGCAATCTAAGTGAACCATAATCTGAATCTAGCTAGAGTAGCTTGAGAAAGTGCATCTAGTAATATATCATAATTGCTTGAGAAAGATTTATGATTGCTGGAGCGTTCATGATTGATGGATACAACTAAGTCTCAGTTATAAAACATATTCAACCAAGGAAATCAACAACGGGGGAAACCATTACCTTAGACCTTATTCCAATTGTTTACAAATCAAGAATAGTTAACTTTCAAATGTTATTTATTTTCAGTTTAGTTTTTAGATATATCATCAATTGTGAATTATAAAGTTTAGGAAATTGATTTTGTGAATTTAGTAAGTTTGACAAAAGTAATTGATAGGTTAATTCCCTGTGGCTCGACTCTGGGTATTAATACTCATAATATATTTGCTACGTCCGTGTGTGTCTTTTTATAAGGCATAGTTTGGTGTTATCAAGCATGACATATAGAAGAGTTGGAATCTGAAGAAAGAAATTCAGAAGCTTATTGATACAGGCGACATTGTCGGGCAAAATCTAGATGCAGCAGATACTAGACAAAGTCTATCGCCTGTGCATATGGTGGGTATGAATTATTTTGAAAGGAATATGAGAATTATTCTGAGCTCCTCGGAGGTCCACATGCAGCAAAGCTTTTAACGCTATCAGAGTTTGATCGTAAGAACGAACAGGCAAAGGGAATCCAAAAGTAATTTGTTAAGAATAGTGTGATGGAGACCTATGAAACTCCTAGTATTGTTGATGCAGAAGTCAGTGGCTAAGATGTTGAGTTTGGTTATCTGAAGGACGCTCTTTTCTTAGTTATCCAGGGAGGATTTTTGGGTGGATTATTTATTTGTCATTTCTGTTGTCCGGATTATTTCAGGGTTGTAATCCAGATATTTTCTTGTGACTCAAACCCTTCTATCCTTTTATTTTGCCTAGTTCCTTTAGTCGTGGAAACTCATTTAGTGCTACCTAGTTTTGTTCTAGGGTTGTACCCCAGTTTGTTTTACTTGATTTGTTATTCGAACCGTTTCACTGTCTGTCTAATGCAATTTCCTGTCTTTTGTTGTTTCTAGTCATTTTCTTTGTTTAGTCCACTTCTATCCTTCCATTTTGTCTTCTGTCTAAATGTTGGTTCTAATGACATGACATGCATGCAAAATTCTAGGCATGGTCTTAAAAGATAGTTTAATCATGAAGCAATGAAACCATTCTGAAAATGATAGGGACATTTGAGGAAAATAAGTACATATTTGAACATTTTAAGATCATTTGGAGCCCGAACCATGTGAAACTGGGGCAAATATAGCATAAAGAAATACTAATGAAATGTATCATGCTGCATCAGTTTGAAGCCAAAAGGAAGTTTGCCCCAAATTTACAGGGGTCGTTCGTGGTACCGAGGTTGCTGTCCAATGGTTCTGGGTAATTGACAAATGTAGAAGGCAAATGTGCAGATATGGTTATCAATTCTGGTGCAATCAAAATATGTTACGTATGTTATTTCTTGGTTTGTTTAATTGTGTTATTTGTACTTGCCATGTTTTGAAGATTGGAATGACGAAGGCATTTTGTTCTACTATCTAAACATGTTATCCTTTGTTACCCCTTTTGAGCCTTATTTAATTCCTTTCATACCCCTCTTTTGGAATCAGTAGCAAAATTCAGAAACGCAAGCGCAAATGATATGTAAAGGAAAAGAGAGAAAGGGAAAAGAGAAAAAAAAGGGAAAGAAAGAAAAAGGGAGAAAGAAGAAAAATAAAGAAAGAAAAACAAAAAAATAACAAAAAGAGTAAAAGGGAAGAAGAAAAGTAAAAGAAAGATCACAACAAACAAAATAATTCAAATGTTATGAACTACGTTCGACCTGATTCCTTTGAAAGATATGTAGGCAGCCTTGTGATTCTGTCCCATCAAAACTAAAAATTCAAAAGTCCCAAAGCAAGAAACTGGGGTAGAAGTTGTGGTTGTTATAAAACATCTGATTCTGAAAATTGTAATTTTGAACTCATTTGAATTGTTCTGAGCCTTTTGATACTCTTTCTTTCTAACCTTATACAAAAGCCCACATTACAGTCCAAAGAAAGAACTTCCGATCAGACTTCGAGATATGCCAAGGCGAGCAAGTGGAGGTGAATCATATCAGGGGAAACACTCCGGTCCAAACAAGGAAAATGAAAAAATGAGAGAGTCTTAATGGTTAAACCCTTACGGACGCCGTAAGGCAATGAAAGCTGAGAGAAATCAAAAATGAGAGAATTTTATTGGTAAAAACCTTCACGGGAACCTTGAGGCGACGGAAAGTTGAGAGAAGGAACAAAATGAGAGAGGCTTGATGGTGAAAATCCTTAACGCACTATAAGTTGAATAAGGATTGTGAATCAGATCGGATAATCGGAGCATTGAAGCCAGTTTTGCGGTTTATGGGTACAACAAGAGTTGAACATTAGACTTGCTCAACAGAATAGGCCACGGGTGCATGTCATGGTCATTAGAGTTGGTATCCATATCGGATAGGTTTTTACTTTGTAACTTTCTTTTTAGGAGTCATCTATTTCCTTTATCCTTTACTCTGTTTCTTTTGTTTTGTTTACTTCCTCTTTTTGAGTTTGTTTGGTCATAACAAGTGAGAAATGATTTCAAAATTTGCACCCAGCTTTCCAATTGCACAAAATGGGATCTGGCTAGCACATCAAAGTTCCATAAGTCGGGAAAGAAAAATAGGCACACTGAGCTAGTAACAATCAACATGCTTTGGGATCCTTATGAAATACAAAAGCTTGATACCTATCAATTCATGGACAATGCAACAGATGGAGGGTGTCAGGTGAATGGATCAAATGTATTTTCTGCGATAAGATTGACAAAGAAATCAGTGGCAATCAAGGTCTTCCGAGCATAAATCAAAGTTATCAGGGAAAGTGAAGGAGCAACAAACCTCAAAGCCAAGGCCAGTGGTTAATGTCAAGGAAGAACAGCATACACACAGAGTGGGTGGCCATTGACGTGCTTTGGGATTCATGTGAGACACAAAGGTTTGGTAGATGCCAGTTCATGAGCAATGCAACAAATAGAGGATATTGGGTCCTAAAGAGAAGAGGTATTTTCTGTGATAAAGATGATAGAGAAAGTGGTCAGTCAATAAATAGGCAAGGTCTTTCCAGTTGAAACCAAAGATAACACAGGAATTGAAGGAGAAATCGTGTCATGCTCCGACCTCACGGAGCACGACCAGCGCGTGATCGAGAAATCCCGATCGTGAAAGCCTTACCTGAGCACTCCCTACCCAACTCGATACAATTACGGGCCCTAAATTCTGCTTAGTGTGATTTAAGAAATAAAAAGGGGTTTCATAGTTAATCATGAACATCTCATCTTATAACACAACATTAAACCATAGTTTAGACTTCCAAGATTTCCATACGGTTTTAGTGTAGTACATTCCATCGTTTAGTTCCCAAAGTACATACAGTTGACAGTCTGGAACGTAAAGTTTCAAAATACAACATGATTCTAAGCCCACCCCGGCACCCGTACATGACCCACAAAAATGTCTACGGAGCCTCTAAAGATACAAGAGATCAAAATGATGATGCCGGCGACAAGGCCCCGGCCATACCTCAAGATGTGATTACTTACACAATGAAAAGCTACAACCCCTGGGAGGAATGGGGGCTCACCAAAATAGCTGTAAAGAGGACAAGGGTGCACCACTATCTGGGATCGGCACTATCAGCTAGGGAACCACCTACGTCCATTCAAAGATATATCGCCCCCGGCAAAAGGGACATAAGCATTGTCGAACAGTAATAGTATGTAAGGCAAACACAATACTAATAGGATCAACAGTGAAACAATGGAAAAACAAATAGTTACATCATCAATAATTACATCACAGAAATTCAAGGAGGAGCACCCAAATAAGTCTTGCATGGTTGTTGGTTAAGTCTTTTCTTTCTTTTAGGTTAATATTCTTTAGTGCCAAATGCCATGTTTTTAAATTATAATACCACTTTGGGGTTGTTAACACAGAGTCTGATCTCTGTCGGACCGGCTAAGCCATCCCAAGTGAGACATATCCATATTCACAATAATGTTCCGGAACCCAATATAAATGCCACCATGTATATAGCATGGCATCCGATCTCAGCCCGATCGGCTAAGCCATCTTAATTGGGTCATAACCTATTTTAATTACTCATCAGTTCCCATTTCCTTCCATCTTTTCCCACATCGGGTATAACACCTCTTTTCATTTATGTGCTCCTTGGCCCTTAGATTCGTCAACATAACACAAGCTTTCCTTTTTGTTAATTTATTCGTGTAATTCCATCATTCATTTATCAAGATCTATCTTACAAGGCAAGTACATGCTTAGGGAAATAACGAACTCTTGAAAGACATGATCACTTTGTCAACTCCCTTCCCCTCTCTCTATATTGTGAAAAATAACAGAGGATAACCTGTTGTAGTGTTATTTAACGGGGTAGGGCCGGATTTTAAAATTCATAAAATAGGAGCCCGAGTCAGATTTGAAATGTAGTCCATAGAATAGACCGCAAAATTGATCCCAAAACCTGGGCGAACTGGTTAGGTGTGCGGCAAGAAAGTGGTCTGCATTCATGTTCTGCTAACGCATAATGCACCGCAGAACTTCCCTTCACAAAATCCTTAGGAAATTACGCAATGACTATGCGGTCGCATATCAGTTATGCAATCGCTTAATGGACCACATTTTTACCTCAATTTTAACCAAACCATTGACTCACTTTGCGGTAGAAATGTGGTCTGCATACTTGATTTGCGACCGCATTTTGGACCGTATAATAGCACTTCTATTAAAACCTTTGATTCTTGATTTTTAAATGCTTATATCAGTACAAAGGGTACAAAGAATTTTACACATTCCTAACACATATTCGTAACATAGCACTACGAGCTACTAGGTTTTGAACACAAGTTTCACGGTGCCTTACAAATTGCCCTCCAAATTCAAGGCCACAAACCAACCACCATAACTTTAAACTAACAAGATCTTTCTTTGATTTGAAACAGGGGCAGAACATTTTGTTTGTTTCGGAGAAACCCTCCATAGGGGAAAGCAAGCACTAGACAGGTATGACCTTAAATTTTCAGGACCCTCCAAGAAAATACGACCTAGTTTAACATTCAAAACAATCATTAGCAGCAAGATCTAGCATAAATGTACCCCAAAAGAATATAAGTTGGTTTCAAAATTTTCATTCTGGAGATAGAATTCAGTTAGGAGTTGTCAGGATCCTCCTGGAAAATGGGACATAGTTAAAAAACCAAAACAATCATAAGTAGAAAAATCTAGCATAAATTTACCCCAAGGAATATAAGTTGGTTTCAAAGTTTGCATATTTAATATAGGATTCAATTAGGAGTTTTCAGGACCCTCCTGAATAATGGGACCTAGTTTTAAGGTTTCTATTAGATAACAAGATGTACCGTAAGTTATGTTGTAGGATAGTATAATCCTGCCATAAAATTGTCACTCTTAAGATAAGACTTGATGTTTTATTCTCAGGACCCTCCTGAAAAATGGGACCAGTTTAAAAAATCAAAACAATCATAAGTAGAAAAATCTAGCATAAGTGTACCCCAAGAACTATAAGTTGGTTTCAAAGTTTGGATGTTTGACATAGGATTCAATTAGGAGTTTTCAAGACCCTCCTGGATAAGGGGACTTAGCTTTAAGAATTCTATTAAATAAGAAGATTTAGCGTAAGCTCTAATGTAGGATAGTATAATTCAGTCGTAAAGAATTGTCACTCTCAGGATAGAACTTGACTTTTGATTTTCAGGACCCTCCTGGATAATTGGATGCATCTTTGATACTTTCTTAGATAACAAGATGTAGAGGAAGTCACACCTCGAGAAGATATAATTCATATTTAAAATTGTCATTTTAACTAAGAATTTTCAGGACCTTCCTGAATAATGGGATCTAGCTTTCAAATTCTTAGTAATGTTTGGTAACATGAGTCAGTTTAACATTCACATATATGCCCATCTATCAAATTGGGGTAGAAAATCTTTTTGTTTTGTCTATTTGTTGGAATTAGGCACCCTAGGAGAACAAAGGGAAGTAGAAATTTTAAAATATGTTCAAGTTTTGGTAATCAGCACCACCTAGAGAACAAGGGAATACAATTCAAGTTTTGGTAATCAAGCACCCACCTGGAGAACAAGGCAATACAGTTCAAGTTTTTGGCAATCAGGCGCCCACCTGGAGAACAAGGGAATATGGTTCATGTTTTTGGCAATCAGGCACCCACCTGGAGAACAAGGGAATATGGTTCAAATTTTTGGCAATCAATCACCCACCTGAAGAACAAGGGAATAAAGTTCATCTTAGACACCCACCTGTAGAACAAGGGAATGCAATTCAAGTTTTTGGCAATCAGGCATTCACCTAGAGAACAAGGGAATGCAGTTCAAGTTTTGGTAATCAGGCGCCCACCTGAAGAACAAGGGAATACAGTTCAAGTTTTGGCAATCATGTGGCCACCTGGTGAATGAGGGAATACAGTTTAAGTTTTGGCAATTAGGCACCCACCTCGCGAACAAAGGAATACAATTCACGTTTTGGTAATCAGGCGCCCACCTGGAGAACAAGGGAATACAGTTTAAGTTTTGGCAATCAGACGCTCACCTTGAGAACAAGGGAATACAGTTCAAGTTTTGGCAATTAGGCACCCAACTGGAGAACAAGGGAATACAATTCAAGTTTTGGTGATCAAGCACCCACCTGGAGAACAAGGGAATGCAGTTCAAGTTTTTGGCAACCACTCACCCACCTGGAGAACAAGGAAATATAGTTCAAGTTTTGATAATCAGGCACCCACCTGGAGAACAAGGGAATGCAGTTCAAGTTTTAGCAGTCAGGCTAAGACACCCGAAGCGGGTAGAGTCGGTATAACCGGCTCTGTTCAACACAACAAAGAAAACTGTAAGACCTCAATGGGCAAGACAAAACTGTAAGACCTCAATAGGCATGATAAAACTGTAAGACCTCAATAGGCATGACAAATTGTAAGACCCAATAGGCATGACAAACTGTAAGACCTCAAAAGGCATGAAACTCAAAATCCCGAAGTTAGGCTATGCATAGCATTTGTAAGAATCCCGAAAGGGCATACCATCGAAGTAGACACCTAAACTATCACTTGGGATAAAAATGGCTCCATCCAAACACTTATGACTACAGTCAAAACGGCTTATACAACCAAATTAATGCAACTCGGGGACGCCCAACCATCCCTAAACGAAATCCCAAGCCATTACTTTAAATATACTTTTTAAAGAACCGGTTAAAATAGGATTCCCTCAAAAGGAAAAAATGAGCTTTGACCATGTCAGTTCCAAATCATAAGCCTTCGACCTTCTTAGCCTATGAGCAATGAACCTTCTGAGGTGCTCAAAACATCGGTGACAGTGACTTGAAATCGAGGTTGCTACGGAACCAACGATGGGTCAGGCAAAATTATTTCAAAAAGACCTTAACAAGTTGAAAACAAAGCTTACAAAAAATCCATAGGCAAAAGTGTAAGATCCATTGTCGCCATCTAAAGTGAGCTCATATCGCAACACTATCCGGAGACCGAATCCAATATAGTTAACTATGCAAGCCTCAGGGCCACATATCGCAAGGTCTCGACGACCAAATAGTGCAAGAACCACTGTAGCTAGATTGAAAATCAAAGAACTTGATGGTTAATTAAAGATCGAGTCGCGATGTGACCCAGAGACTGAATCCAAAATAATTGAAGCAACAAACGACCAAGGGAAGAAAGCCATCGTCGTCCACCAATGAAAGAACTTGGGGGTAATTAAAACTTGAGTCGTGATGCGACTCGAAGACTGAACCAAAAATAGTCAAAACAACAAATGACCAAGGGCGAAACACAAAAAGCTACCGTCATTCACCCATGTAGGCATGAAATAATTTAAGGGTCTATTAATGCACGAGTCGCAACGCGACTTAGAGACTGGACCTGACAGAGTTGAAAGACGAGCGCCCAAGGATAGGTAATAAAAGAAATCCTCATCCTTCCACACAAACGTGAAAAAGCTTGAGGGTCAACTGAAACGTGAGTCATAACACGACTTCGAGACTTGACCCAAACATTGTTGAAATAGCGAATGCCCAAGAACAAGAAATGTGAACAAACACTATCCGCCCGCACCGGCACGGAAGAATGAAGGACAAAGTGCGCAGGCCCCAATGCCTACTCACGTCGAAGTTTGCACATAAAAGCCTTTGGGCCTACCTAATCAGGTTCGGACCTACAAGGATCCCGCCAAACATCAAAACCAGCCCGCCTGGTCAAAGGCAATACGAGAAAGGATACGAAAAAGTAAAGCTTCAAGTTCTCTCATATTATCCGCAAAAAGGCGTGCTCTGCATCTACAAACATATTTCTACAAATATCAAGTACAAAGTGGGAAAGCGGTTAAATCTGCACCCCACTCCAGAAAGCAACAAATGTTCCCCCTAGATTAGCCCTCTATGGCATTGGTAGAAAGGGACCGAGCATCGTTCTCATCCGCCCTTGCTCAAGCCAACTCTTTAGAGAGAATGAAGCCCCTAGAGTTGATCTGCTCATCTATCTCCCTTTGGGATCTGGAACATATTCCTCAATACTCTCCTCACGACCGACGGCTCGCTTCAACTTGTCTTGGGCATCAGTAGTGTCTTTCGTATGAATCACCATCTCCTGATTAGCCATGATTCAACATGATGTTGCTTCAACCCGAATATCAACTATTTTAGCTCTAACCTATAAGAGTTCAGACTCAAGCATCGCGATTATATCTGCTTGAACTGAGGCACTATCACAAGCCAATTATAATTGGACTGCGAAGGCGAGAACTTCAAACAAAGCACCTTTCTCTTCTGAAGCATGAGCATGGACCCAAGGCCACAATTCACCACAAACATTCCCAACACAGTCAATTTTGCCCTTAAGGTACTACAAAGCCTCCATCTTTCCTGTAACTCCCTCATCCAGAGATTTCTTATACCCGGCTCCTTGGCGGGGTAGTTCATACCTAAGCCAATCACAGTCCCGCAAAGGGAAAAAACCCGATAAAGAAAGGAGGGCACAGAATATAGCAGAGTTGTTCCTAAACGTACCATAAAGCGAAGACAACACGCTTCCTTGAAGTTGAAGCACGCTCCTCTTAACCTTGCATCCACGCCTCAAGAGAACCAATCTCGGGGAAAGCATTTTCACTCAGAGAAGCGGTCGTCCAAAAATCGAACACTCCAGAAACAGCAAGCTCGACGATGCCCTATCCTCGAAGATGCGGCCCTGCCTCACCCCAATGAAAGTCCCATCGCATTTGCAAAGTGCACATCTCATTTGTCGTTGCTGTCCTTTTGCTTGAAAGCTTATAGATTTCCCTCTTTCCAGAGGGGGCACAACCTTGCCCTAATGGATCGTCTTATACCAAACAACACCTGAACAAACACGGTAGAGGAAGGAAGGTATGACTACTAAATACTCCATCACCGTAGACTGAGCTCGATGACCTCAGGGGCTAAAGTAGCTCGCTTTACATATGGGTAGAGCGGGAGCAATTCAAAGCCACTCAAAGGCACCGGCTATCAGCATTGAATCCAATTTCGAGATCGGCCTACAGCTTCTAAGGCCTCCACTAAAAGGAAATTGGTTTGCAAAGAGATAGGTGCTTCTAACAAACACTTGTACGAAACAAGCTCCGAGTGCTGACCAGATTTCTTAAACACGGGCAAGCCTCCGTTTTGAGATCACCTTTGAGAAGTTATCGGTGTCCCTGGTCCGCAGGTCCTGGGGCAAGCTTCTCCTCAAAAGGTTATTAGAAGACCTAAGGACATTATCTACACTTTCACGCGAAGAGAGGATCCCGGAGGCCCAAAATTATTGGTCTTACTCGGGTGAAGCTCAAGGAGACACGAAGGACCCTAGGTAAAGCCATTTTGCCAACGAAAAGGTCGGGAAAATTGCTCGTGTCTGAGGTAAGTATCACAGGCAACCAAATAAGATCATGCATTCGGGGCTGCCAAAAACATAAAAATACAACAAGTATCAAAGAAAGAGATCGGGGAAATATCTCTGTACTTATAAAACTGCTCCCTTACTCGAGGGGGTCTTTACATATGAGTATAAAATACATAGGGGGATTCTTACACAAGAATAAAAAGATACATAGGATATGCATACAACAAGAGCCTAAGGGCTTAGCCTATTCCCCGAATGTTGCATCTCCTTCATCATCCCCTTAGGCTTATGATCTCAAAGACAATATCTTCCAAATCCAATCCCCTCGGGGACCACACCCTAAATCCTTTCGGAATGGATTCTTCAAAAGGAAAGAGATAGAAAAAGAAGGCGGGGGAGAAGAACAAAATGATGAATGAGAGGCCGGAAGAAGACAAGAAGTGGATGGGCGAAAAATTTCGCTAGTATGAATTCCGCCAACAATACCATTCTAATAGCCACTTCTTGAGACGTTACCTTGGCCTGGGAAGCGACAGCCAGTAAAAACCGCCATCATACCCCTATATAATCTAAAAGGGGTGTAACTCGCCGAGCCGAGGAATGAGGGTGAGCAGCGGTGCATAATGCAAAATATCTCCCGGGGTTAGAGGAAATCGACCCTCTGCCTCATCGCCCCTATCCAACAATGATGACAACAGAAACAACAACAATGACGACGACAACAATAACAATGACAATAGCATCATAGCGGCACAACTTCGTCTAACCAAGAAGGGATCGAGACTTGGTCTGAGGCACACGTAATGTAGTGTATTGATGCTACGAGCCTCAAACATAGCAAGATGGATAAGACTAAAAGGTAGCAGGAAAGGAAGAAAAGATGGGTACTAAAGGAATTTTGAGTAAGAATCCAACTGCAAGAAGCTCCATTTATATAGGTAAGGCAAAGTAATTGGCGACGCGTCACCACCCTCGAAAAGAGTAACTACAGGTGCAATCAATGCATTCAGCGAAACTGACCCGATATAAGTAATACAATACTAAAGAATGAAGAGTCACGACATTTCATGTGATCCTAGAGAAGCGGAAAGGCAAAACGCCTCGACACTTATAAAAGGGGGGTTGCATCATCAACATGACGTCGTTACAAAAGACTGAGAAGAAAAGTGGCTAATCATTTCTTATCACTTCCCTCTAAGAAACGTGGAGACTATCTGTATGCGATGAAATTTGGGTGGCCAATTTCTCCTTAACAAAGTACTTCAGAGCGTAGTCCCAGAAGCCAGTGATCCCGAGCCACTCACTTCCTTCCGGATTGATTGATGCCCCACCAAGGATAATGCCAGCCGAAGTCTTGACGAACGTAGGAATATCCCAAGAAATGCCTCCAGGGTCAACCAGGTTTATTCCAGCGGTTCGATATCAGCTCGTTGATACGTCATAACACTAGCCGGTTTTCACATCACATTTCTCTTTTCATAAAGAATGTATCTTGCGCTAAATTTGTGTTGCCCCTTCTATAAAAAGGGAGCCGCTAACACTCTGCAAATAATAGCTCCAACTATTCTACAAAAGTGCAATAATATTTCTCTTTCTCCTTTCTAAATTGCTTGTTCTCATTGGCCCAAGGCCATCCTGATATTTATTGCTTTCGTATTTGTTCCTCATTTATTACTTGGTATTATACATAAAGAGCCTTGCTCAATTATATTCTTACTCTTATTCCATTCCCATCTACCCCGGATACCTCGAGTTCGACCTAAACGTCAACCCCGAGGCCCATTATTGGCTAGTTCTCCGCCTGAACAGCGAACTTCTCACCACACCCAACTCCCTTGCTGGCTCGTATATCCTTGGTAAAACGAGCCGGGACAGTAAGCATTCAGGCTCGAGTATCGCCCTGTTTTTAGCTCGCGTTTCATCATTACATTTCTTTTTTGAAGCATCAACTACTTTTAATAACTAGCTCCAGAATAGATCAACTATTTTTAGAATTCCATTTACAAGTATTATTGTTATTACCATTTCTACGGTAAACATGATAATTAGGCCTATAGAGTTTGGTTTTGTTGCTAGAGGACTAGCAACAGTTTAAGTGTCGGGTATCATTAGAAGCCTATATTTTGTGATTTAGATGTTATTTATACTCTAAGTTAACCACACTTTATTGATGTTTTATGTGCTAAATGATAACAGTATTCTCTAATTGAGATTTTTTTGTTTTGTAGGAACTGCTCCGAGTTAGAAGGAGGATATAGAGCATTTTAGCATCAAATATGTAGACAAAGGCCAATCGAGAAGAGCTCGGACGAAAACGAGCAAGAAAAGGTGAAGAAACAAACTGGGCAGATGACCGCGGTAGGGCCGCGACTGGAATGCAGTGAAAGAAAGGCAAAAAACAAAAAGTTTAAAATGACCACGGTCATACCGCATTGGCCCGCGACCGCAGTCAATTTGGAGAAGGACAAGAAAGAATAAGGGCTAAAGTGTAAAGCATGAGAAACTTATCCTAACCCTACAGAAATTGAATAAACTCGTCCAAGTAAAGGTTAAGCTTGTTTTAGACTCAATTGAATGAAAGAACAAGTGTTAAAAGATCAGTACACCATTAGAGTTTTTCATTGCTCTTCATGTTATCATTATTTTGTAAATTATGAATGATTTTATGGTTTAATCTTGTTTTACTATGAGTAGCTAAATATTTAATCTAGGGTTGATGGAACCAATTGTTAGATGATGTTTTGACTCAGTTTTGTTATAATTGAGCCGGGTTTATTATATAATTCTTCAACTATATTTTTTGTGGTGATTAATTGAATGGGACTTTGATTAATCGTGTCTAATCGTCTTGTGTTGCTTGAGAAAGAATTCTATGTTAGATTGTTGTTGAACAACACCATTTTTGGGTAATTGAAGAGATTCATTATTTGAATTTAAAAGTGGGGTTAGAAATAACGAAACTTTGGTGGGATAATTTAGAGCAGCATAAATTATTAGCTAGAGAAGCTTGACAGAATGCTCTAGTAAATTATCGTAGTTGATCGAGAGATAATTGCGGTAACCAATAGCTCATAATCATCCAAGAATATTAAGGCGAGATTATAGAAACAAAGTTAAGAATTAATCTAGCAATTGGAAAAATCAATACGCTAGATCTTGTTACCATTGAATTATCTTTAATTTGGAATATTTCTAGTTTTAATATCATTTTACTTCAGTTAAACAAATTCCAATATTTCTCTATAAAAATCTTGCATCCCAAAATTGTTTGAGCTTGTACTAGCATCACTAAGAGTTGTAATAGATAGGTTAATTCCCTTAGGATTCGACTCCAGACTTGTAGACTTTATTATATTTCAATGGACACTTTGTATTTTGTAAGGCGTAGTTGGGCGTGATCACACTTGCGGTACCTGCTCCGCAGGTACGGTTATGACAACAAAATAAGCAGCTTCAGTTGCACAACTATAACTCTCAACCTCCCGTCAACCATCCGAAATCACCTTGAGGCCCTCAGGACCTCAACCAAAAGTATAAACAAGTCATATACCATTATCAAACTTATACCAATCTTCAAAACACCTAAAACAACATCGAATCAAAAAAATACCCTCGGATTCAAGCCTAAGGATTCCAAAAACTTCCGGATTCCACATTCGATCAAAAAATCTATCAAACCTCGTGCGAATGAGCTGAAATTTTTCACACACATAAAAAATGACACAACGGACCTAATACAACCTTCGGAATTCAATTCCGACCCCGATATCCAAATTTCGACTAATGACCGGAAAATGCCAAAATTTCACTTTCGCCAATTTAATCCTAAATCTGCCTCAAACCTCCAAATTACATTCCGATCACGCTTCTAAGTCCCAAATCACTTCACGAAGCTACCCTAATAATGAAAACCTAAATTCCTAGATCGACACTAGTCAACTTCCAGTTGACTTTTCCAACTAAGTGGCCAACTTAAGAGACTAAGTATCGCAAAACTTTCCATAACTATTCCAAACTTGAACCAACCAATTTGATACCATACACTACAACTGAATAAGACATAAAGTAGCATAAAATGTAAGAAACGGAGCGGTAACTCATGAAACAATCGGTCGGGTCATTACATCCTCCCCCTCTTAAACAAACGTTCATCCTCAAACAAGTCAACAAACATACATGAAGCCCCAAATAGATAAGAATACTTGCTCCGCATGTACCGCTCAGTCTCCCAGGTAGCCTCCCCCACGGGCCGACCCCTCAACTGCACTTCTCTTAAGCTAAATCCTTTGATCTCAGCTTTCGAACATGACACTCCAAAATAGCCATAGGCTCCATATCATAAGTCAAATGTCCCTTTAACTGAACCGTGCTGAAATCCAAACCATGAGACGATTGCCAATATACTTCCAGAGCATAGAAATATGAAATACCAGATGCACACTCGACAAGCTGGGTGGAAAAGCAAGCTCATAAGCTACCTTTCCAATCCTCCAAAGTACCTCAAATGCCTAATGAACTGAGGATCAACTTCCCCTTCTTTACAATCTCATAACACCCTTCATGGGTGAAACCTTCAGTAGCACCTTCTCTCCAACCATATAAGAGACATCACAAACCTTCATATCAGCATAACTCGTTTGACTCAGGTGCGATGTACGAAGCATTTCCTAAATCACCTTCACCTTGTTTATAACATCCTGCACCACGTGTGTACCCAGAATCCTAGCCTCGCCAGGCTCAGACCAACCAACTGGAGATCTACACCTCCTGCGACATAAAGCCTCGTATGGAGCCATCTGAATACTTAGCTGATAATTGTTGTTGTAAGAAAACTCCTCCAGCGGTTGAAACTGATCCCATGAACCACTGAAGTCAATCCCACAAGCGCGCAATGTGAGCACGTGATTTTTGCCTTGCTTGAATTACTCCTATAGAATTCTTAAAAATTAGGAATTTTTTAATTATTTAATTTTAGGGAATTAATTGCATAATTTTTATGTTTGCTTGCATTTTTGCGTGCATGTTTAATTTAGGTAATTATTAGAAATATAAAATATGTTGCATTCACATTTTAAAGTTGATTTGATCATTTTTCAATTATTAATTAGCAATTAATCATTTTATAAAAGGAAAAACTCGAAATAGGTTCAATTTTCTCTTCTATTTTTAATTTTGAAATTTTAGGTAATTTTTCCTTTAATTCTGATTTGTTAATAATTATATAAGATTTGTTTACATTTGTGTAGGTAAAATTGGAATTTAGTGATTTTAATAATTTGTGAAAATGAAAAATGAAAGAAAAATGAAAAGAAATGAAATTTGGGCCATTTCTGAAATAAAATCCCAGCCAAAACACCCCAAACTCATTCAAAACTACTCAGATTCAGCTCCACAGCCTGGTCCACCCCCCTTCGCCTCAAAACGACGCCTTTTTTAGCATATTTTAATCCTGGCTGTTGAGGTTTCATCAAACCAATGGCTAGGAATCCTACATCATTTGGTATTTAACTGTATAACCCTACCCTACCCCCCCCCATCTCACCGTCTCTAACACTTCAAAAACCAAACCCTAACGCTGCTACCCTCCTCCACAAATCGCCGGCCAGAAGTCGCCTCCGCTGGCGGCGACTGTCCAAACACCACAAAAATTTCACCATCGGTTCTCCTTCACCTCCCCTTTCCAAATCTGATCTCTGTTTCCTTCAAATCCCACCCGAAGTGTTCGAATAAATAAAACCCTAGCCACTGTCTCTGTCCTGCACGATGGCGCCAATGCCAACCGATCCCCAAATAACACCCCATAGCCACCGGACTTTCCCATTCCAAATCTATCGGTCTCCTCCCTCGAAAATACATCGAACATCTCGAATATCAAATCAATAAAACTCGGCCAAGATAGCACCTCCTCCAAACCCCTCCAAATTCACCCCAAAATAATTCCCCCACCTTCCTTACGGCGAATTCGTGCATAGCTTCTCTCAAATCACATCCAAACGGATCGAATACCAAATCGATGCTTTGACCTAAATCTCGAAGCCTTGCATGAAGATTTTAAGGTTCCTTCCGTTGAGTCCTTTCCTATTTTTTTCGCTCTGATTCTTCTCCTTTTGGTCCAAATCAAGGGTTCTAGGGCAATTTCAAATTACTTCTCAGGTTTAGATATTCCTGTTCTTTTCTTCCTAATGTTCATTTTTATTTTGTAAGCCCGATCATCATTATTATGTTTGAAATGTTAATTTGCTTGACCATGCCTGTCTAAAGTCTGTTTCTTCTCCATGCTATTTTTTGTGCTATTTGATTTTGTTGTTTTTTCAATTAGTACTATTTGTTAAGTAGTCATTTGAGTTATTGAGTTATGATTACCAATAGGTGAAGTTGAATTGGTCTGTTGGTCACCTTGAACTATTGGTTTACCCAATTGTGACTAGTGGTTGTTTGAACCACAATTTGTGTTTTAAAGGGTAAGGTCGAATCCGGAATTCAATTTGGGTCTGGGTCATTTAGACCAAAGGTTTGTTTGAATAACGTAGTGAATTAACAATGTTTTAGGGGGGTTTTAGGGCAACACAAACAAAGATTACAAATGGCTTGAATATTCCTTGTGTTTTAGTAGTTGAGGTTTCAGAAGTTCCTGGGGTCATTTTTGAGTTTAATTGGTTCATTCGAGCATGATTTTGGTGGCTTACTATTGTTGTTCATTTGCAATTAATTCCTAGGTCATTTGATATTATTTCCTGGGTTTTAATATTGATCTTATTGATGATGTTTTTTGCTACCTAACTGACCTTCAATTCCAAGCATTTTGTTCTAATTCCAGGTACATTTTTGGGTCTCAAGTGGTGTATGAAGATTGAACCAAATGTATCCTCAAGTTTGAAGTTTATTGCTATCTGATTTCCTATCAACTCCCTACTGTTTCTACTTTACTTTTGATGACTAGCATTGTTGTGTGTTTATTTGGACACTACCACAGTTGTAATAATGGGACTTTGGGACTATTTTTAGAAGCATATGAATATTCTGCTAAGTATTGTTAGCTTCAGTATAGTATAACTTCTTTTTTAAACCTTCTATCATGTTGGTGTGGATGTTTTAAAATAGTGAATCTAATGTTATATAAGCAAAGTGTTGCCTGAGAGTGCCTAGTTAAATGAACTTGAATGTAAAAATTGGAATAATGTGTAGCTTCAGTTCAATGAATGCTTTAGGTTCTGCATATAAGCATGAATATTAGATCTAAAATCAGCATGCAGTTTGACTTGATAAAATGAAATTGCTAAATCTGATCATGTCTCAAATTTAGTGTTATGGAGATTCAAAGTAAAAGTCAGTATTCCAATGCGAAAAAACTTTAAAGCTAACTGAAGACATGTATAAAATTTTCATTTGTTTGCAAATATTGTTAGCACAGTCAAATTAAAGTCTTTATAGGACTTAGGCTCGTTACTATATGATTGGGCCCAAATTTTATTTAAATAAAAGCGTGTCTTGTGGACTGCTAGGGACGGCACCAAATTGGGCTCATGTTATGGCCCAACGCTAGACAACTTCTTATAAAAGCTAACTCAATTTTCCTCATCTTGTGCTAGTTTCGAAGTCCAATATGCCGAATGCCTGAGTTCATAATCGAAGTTATTGTTTAAATTTTGTAATACAGGTTTGGGCCTTTCAATCCAAATAGAAAATTTGAATTAAGGGGCCTTCAATAATGAAGATCCTATTATTTGAGTTTAGATTTGATCTTGAGGCCCAAATTCCTTGAATTCTTTTAATAGTAGTGAACTTATAGTTCTAATTAACTAACTTTACTAGAGACAATCCTTAATAGATAATATTAGTTCATCTTTAGGGTGTCCTTTTAATAAAATATTATGGTGTTTCGTGCCAAACAAAATTCAAAAAACTGTGTGGCCCTCATTAATTATATTTTAAAATCCTTAGAACACGGTACATGCCATTAAGTGAGTTTTCATGGCCTCCCGCGAAGTTAACGATGCGTTAGTTGCATTAGGCGTGTTATTTGATAAATTCACTTTCCTAAATTCGGGTATACATTTCATATGACCTAAATCTAAATCAAAAAATATTGAATAAATATGCTATGGATCCGGGTGCATTTCATTTTACGCGATCAAAAGGCACGATTTCAACTACGTCCAACATTTTTTTAAAATTAATTGAAAGCGGTAAATATTTTTAAAATTGCATTATAGGATTAACATGTTTTAAAATCATATATTATGCCAATTATGATAGTTTAAGCAACCATGCTAGAACCACGGGAACCGGGGGTGCCTAACACCTTCCCTCGGGTCAACAGAATTCCTTAGTCAGAATTTTTGGTTCGCAGACTTCATTTGGTAAGTCGAAGATTTCCTCGATTTTAGATTCAAGATAGACCGGTGACTTGGGATACCAAAAGCCAAATCTATGCCAAGTGGCGACTCTATTGAATAAATAATCTCATTTTGAATAATGTCACTTAAAGTGGAAAAACTCTTTTATACACTATCCTTCGTGATAGGTGTGTTAAAAAGGAGGTGTGACAGCTCCGGCGACTCCACTGGGGATGCAAACCCAGAACTTCAGTTCAGGGTTTAAGACTTTGAGCTTAGAATAGCTATTATATTTGGCTTTATCTGATTTTCCTACATGTTTCATGCCAAATGTGCTAAATGATTTACAGCTTTGATAATTGGTGGAATGTATATATAAAGTGCTATGAAACCCTTCACCACTTTGAGTCTTCCAAATCATGGAGAAGGGTGCACTTCGTGTAACTTCTCTTCTGTTTAGAGTCTTCTCCCAATTTAAAATGAGGTTCAGATAAGCTGCTAAGCCGATGAAGCTTCTGTGTCCCCGATACGCTGCCCCCCCCCCCAGCTCAAGTTGTCCGCTCGGGTAAGCCAGGTCTAGAACAATAAACCCAGGTTGTTAAACCTAGTATAACAAAACCTCATGTCGGATCCCTAGTAGGAACTTTTGTTTGCCTCACGTGCATTTGACTTAGGGGACCGAACAAAAGGGTTGGGTCTGTCTAGGACAGGTGACCTGAAATGAAAAAGACCATCCTGATGCATCTTACTGGCTACTTGTGCATTTATTTGCTTCGGATCTGCATGTTGACCTGCTTGGGAAAGAGTTGAAAGGAAATAGCAATAGATAAGGGTAATCACCGATTTTGAAAAATCAATACTGTAAATAGTGTTGAAACTCTACTGGATTTATGAATAATATAAAAGAAAGAGTTTGCTTTTCAAATTTTGGTTTTGAAAAATTTTCCCGAACTACGCCAGTTTGATTCTCACCAGACGTGAGATACGTAGGCAGCCCCCATTGGGTCCAATTTCCCTTTAGCAAAACTAACCAAAATCACAAAATTTTGATTTTAGTCATAATTAAGTAGGTTGATGCCATTCTTGTTTAAAACAAGCCGAATGTCCCCAAATGGGAACCAAAAGGGTGTTTCGACAAGAACAACCACCTTGATTCATTTACAACGGTTGGTGGGGCACAGCCTCAAAATCTTCTCTCCCGAAGTGCTAAAAGACCGTATCTGCAAAGCCATGATTTTTGTCTTTTAAACTAAAAAATTTCCAGAAGAAGGGGGCATTGTTGTTTCTCTTTTAGAATAAAATAAATTCATTAAATCACCTAAATAAATGTGCAGGATGAGCACGAATGAAATTGAACCCTTCACACTCCTTAATGAGATCCCTTTGAAGCACCATATGTGGTGGGATCATCTGGGAAAAGGCAGCAGAAAAACACTGACAAGAGTTTTGGGAGGCCTCGTCGGATTATTAAACATCAAGCCAAGGTCGGACATAATTGAATCCTTAATACAAATTTGGGACCCAACATGCAATATGTTCCATTTTTCTGACTTCGAGCTCACACCGACATTGGAAGAAATAGCGGGTTACGTGGGTCTATATGGAAATCTCAAGTCGATATCCTCTGACACCAAGATCGATGTCCCCTCACAGATTCCTAGATTTACTAAGTATTAGTCAGGATGTCAAAGACAGAAATCTATCCAAAGGGTACTACACACTTCAGCTTTTGCATCTTCGATATGGTAACCCTCGAGGTTCTGAAGAACCAAACACCGGTCTAACCCATGCTTGAAACATAGATAAGTGGGAAGCAAGAGAGAGTCTAGCTTTCGTGGTGGCCTTTATAAGTGTTGTGGTCTGCCCATGGAATGATAGAAATATAGAGATAGGCCTTGTGGGAATAATCGATGTGGCAATCAAAAGGCTAACAGCATTGTGGTTCCTTTAATCGTGTCGGAAATCTACCAAGCCCTAACCATTTGTCGGGAATGAGGAAACGTTTTCCAAGGTTGCAATTTATTGCTCCAGTTATGGATGCAAGAACACCTCCGCCACCGAGTTGGATACATGAATTATGGTTTAATCGGTCTAAACTGCATTGAAGAATTCGGAAACTGGGTAGCGGGCATTGAATTCCCTACAGGTACGAAAGCTTGGTGTTACGTTCCATGTTTTCGTACATGAGAGTACGTCGTAAGCCAATTAATATAAGCTCAGAAATGTGATCATTTTTGAAAGTACATAATGTAATTTTCATCTTTGTTATCTTGGAGGCTACAAGTCTTTAAGATCATGAATAACAAGTACCAAAAGGGTTGGAAGGCTTAGACTCTAAACGAACAGAAGAAAATAAGTTTCGTTGAAAGTCAACAAATTTGGAATGTCATAACATATAATTTTGGGTGAGACTAGGGTTCTTAACATGATAATGAGGTTATTCTATGAGTTATTTTAGTCGTATGATAATCATTTTCTACATTTCGACGGAAAGCAAGCTGTGGAACAAGAGTTGGCAAAGGTCATCACAAGTTACATTCATAAATTTGCTGAAACTAAGTCGAATATAGAGGCACTTTTCTCCCAATATACTTGGAATCAAGGAATGATCTATATATATATATATATATATATATATATATATATATATATATATATATATATATATATAATTGAAGATATATGAGTCTAGTTTCCAACGCATTAATCTTTTCATCCGGATAACATCAGAGTAAAGAGATATTTTTGCGTTTTTGCGAGACTGCGCCAAACCAAGATACAAACATGGCAAAAGAAAAGGCAAGAAAAAAAGAGAGGGAAAAGAAATATGAAAAGAGAGTGGAAAATAAAAGAAGGAAATAGGAAAGGACAAGAAATAAGCTGGGATGAAGCATGCAACCGTTACAAGACATGTAGATACCCATTTAACTGCATAGGTGCATCATCCCTTAATGTGCGATCACTTGTCTGTTATCGGTCTCAAACTAACCGTTTTCTACTTGTAACATCCAGTCCATGGTTTTGATAAACGGTTGTTGGTTTTTGTGGTAACCTGGCTTCAAATCCATACTTCACCTGATTGAAATGAAGTATCAGAATGTCTTCAGAAATCACTTTGCCAGCAATTCCCATCACGGATGAGAGCCCAATCTCGGGCATCCCGACATTAGAATCAGCAACCGCCAAGGAAAACAGGCTATTGCGTCTCCGCATGATGGAGATGAGGGATGCCTGGTCAAATGGAAAAGAGCCTCCTAGTGCAATTCCCGGATTTCCCGATCTTTTCCCTATAATGGGTAGAACTTCCACTGTCTCAATCAGTCATACCAGAATCCCACTAGGACACCCAACCATCTCAGCTCATTTTGTTGGAACACCTTCAGAGGTTTGCCCCCAAATGGTCATATCCAATACATCCCCAAAAATCTTTACTGGTCCTCCATGCTCAGCTATACCGCGGCCTGCATTGCCTAGGCCCACTTTTGATCCTTCAACATTTACATTCCAAACACTCACCCCCAAATGGTGCCTCTTCAGTACCCCACCTATACTTATTTGCAGACACCTCCATTTGAGTTCACAACGGGATAGGAAAAGACTCCCAAAACTCAAGAACAGGAAGAAACGGTAAAGAGGATGAGAAGCCTGGAGCAACGTCTCAAAAACATGCATGGGCTAAGTGGGCAGAAAAGTGTGTCATACACTGATTTGTGCATTTTCCCTCACGTGCATTTGCCTATGGGATTCAAAACTCCGAAGTTTGAAAAGTACGATGGGCATGGCGATCATATTGCCCACCTTAAGAAATACTGTAATCAATTGCACGGAGCTGGAGGAAAATAAGAATTGCTCATGGCTTATTTTGGGGAAAGTTTGGTGGGTATCGCCTCCAAGTGGTACATGAATCAGGATATTTCTTGATGGCACATCTGGGATGATCTTGCAAGAGACTTTATTCGACAGTTCTAGTACAATATAGACACCGCTCCAGACCAAAAATCTCTAGCAAATCAAAAGAAAAAGCCCTCAGAAAGTTTTCGGGAGTATGCAATCAAATGGCGTGAATAGGCGCCAAGGGTAAAACCTCCAATGGACAAAGTGGAAATGGTCACGGTGTTTGTTCTACCTTAGGAGGCTGATTATTTCAAGAATATGATGTGAGCTATGGGCAAACCATTCGCGTAGGCTATTAAAATTGGTGAAATGGTAGAGAATAGACTGAAAACAGGCTGAACTCTAAGCAAATCAGCTATTAGAGCAACCTCCTAAGCTATCCAAGGCGGGTCTGGAGGAATGGCCAAAGGTAAGAAGAAAGAAGAAACTGCCATGGCAGCCTCAAGTTCAAGGAGACATCGCGCTCCTAGACCCATGTTCTCAGAAAGATCTCCTCAGCATTATTATCCTCATAAAGACATGGCATATTCTCCTCAACCGTATATGGTCATGAATGCTCAACCTTTTGTACGACCACAACAACATACCAATAAAAACCAAGCTCTATATCCAAGAAATCAGTCTCCTCCACAAAACCACTATAATCCACGTCCTTCACAGAATAATTTTCCTCCTCGTAAGCCACCCAGGAGGCAAACTTTTACTCTAGTTGGTGAGTCTGACTCCAATATATTTCCAAAACTTGTCCAAATGGGCCTACTGTAACAAGTTCCTCAAACGAGGCAAATACCAGGATCGCCCTCTTACAGAGTCGGTGTCAGATGTGCCTATCATTCAGGAGTAGAGGGCATGATACAGATGATTGTTGGACCCTGAAAAGAGTGGTGGAAAAGTTGATAGAGCAAGGAAAAATAGTGCTAAGGGATGACGATGTCCCCAACGTGACTAATAATCCATTGCCAGCCCACAACTGCGGGCCAGTGATTGGGATGATTTGTGAAGATAAAGAATTTGATTCGGCACTAAAGGCCATAATTGCCATCGCAGATGTAGAGAGAAAACCAAAAAGTGCCCCGAAGCAAGATAAAGGGGAAAAAAAGAACAAAGCCACCGAGACAGAACCAAATAAGAAAGTTGAAATAGGAAAAGAGGTAATGTCTACCAAAGATGGGATTCTCTATGTCCCACGAGGCTATAAAGAAAGCAGCAGACTTTGAGCCCTCCAAAGATGCTTGAACTGAAGAAGGCAACCCAAATGTACCTGCCCAAGGGAGCTTATATGATGCGGGGGACAACTAATCCACCAAGGATGAATGAGCCCATAGTTATTGGTTGCATGCCAAAGAGGCCCACGACAGACCCTACTGCAGTACTATGGAATTATCATAAAACAATGGTTACGTACAAGGGCAAAGAGAACTCAAGGAAGCTTCAAGAAAACTATCCTGTTGAGAAGTACTCCAACGTGGAAGAAGTAAACAATGCCACTAGAAAGCGTTTCCCATCTAAGAAACCTGTAAGTCCTGAAGAGGCAGAAGTTTTCTTTCAGAAAATGATGATGGCAGACTATGAAGTGGTTGATCAACTACGAAAGTATCCTGAACAAGTTTCCTTGCTATCATTGATGATGTAGTCTCCTGAACACCAGAAGGTTTTAATAAAGACATTGAATGAAGCCTATGTGTCAATGGAAAAATTAAAAAGAATGGCGGAAAGATTCTTCGCAATCAATTATATCACATTCAGTAATGATGACTTGCCCCGGAAGGGGCTTCTCGTAACAAAGCTTTTCACTTAACTGTAAAATGTGAGGGATACTATGTGAAAAGGGTCATGGTAGACGGAGGATCTGAGGTAGACATTTACACACTCTCTACGCTCCAGCGGATGGAAATTGGGACTGGAAGGATTTGTCCCGATAATGTCTGTGTGCGAGCTTTCGATGGTATCAAAAGGGGCACAATTGGAGAAATCGATCTGATTTTGACTATTGCCTCGGTGGACTTTGAGGTAACCTTCCAAGTGCTGGACATAAACATTTTACAACTACCTTAGGGGGAGGTCGAGGATCCACGCAGCAGGAGCTGTACCTTCCACTTTTCATTAGATGGTAAAATTTAAACACGAGGATCAAGAAATTGTGGTGCATGGGGAGGATGAGCAATCAATTTATTGGGATCCTTCTGTTCCTTGCCTCGAAGCCATAGAAGGAATCGAGCACATAGTTTATCAGGCCTTTGAAGTTGTGGTGGCAGACCAGTATGAAGAAGGAAACTCTTTCCCTCAACCCTTCTTATCCAAAACATTGATAATGGTAGCCACGGAAATGATCAGACGGGGTTTCAAGCCCGGAAAGGGGCTCGGAAAAGCTTTGCAAAGAATAGATGAGCCAGTAACTTTGCCCACCATCAAAAAGTTCTTTGGGTTATGCTTCTACCCGACACTAGATGATAGAAAATGGGCAAAAGACAGAAAGCGTGATGGGTGGATCTTGCCTCAACCACTGCTTCATTTGTATGAGACATTTGTAAGGCCAAAATACAGTGAAGAAGAGGAGGATAAGGCCTTCACGGCCGAAGAAATTGAAGAAATATATGGGGCGATGAGGAAAATACTCTGTGAAACCCACATGGTTTAGCCGGGAGAGGGCGAAAGCACCACCGAGGTGTTGTACGTGGGACCAAGCACTAAGCTCCAAAATTGGAAAGCTACGCCGTTTCTGATCAGGCGGGAGTCCTGGTAGACCTCTCCTACTACTTTTTCTGTATCCCAAGTTATTTCAGGGTGTAACTTGGATGTTTTCTTTAGTTTCTTGTATTTAAATTTCCAAATGTAAACCATGTTATCTTCAAATTCCAAAAAATGAAATTAATATTTCATCGTTCATTTTTCTTTATTTTGTCTGATTTTTCTATTTTTTATTTTTCATTTATTTTCAGTTCTAATAATGCGGCTTTAAATAACATGACATGCTTTTGAACTCACGCCCAGATCCAAACACGCTGTCTAATTGTGAAATAATAAATCAAGAACCGGAATATGATGAAGAAGAAGCTTTTAGGGAAATAAATCGAGAATTAGAACAATTTTAGAATAAACCTAAGCCAAACTTGAATGATACTAAGCCAGTTAACTTGGGAATTTCTGAAGAAATCTGGGAAACCAAGATAAGCATCTACATAGATGAGAAAACCTGAGATGCCATAATCCAACTCCTGTGAGTTTAAAGATGTGTTTGTCTGGTCGTATGACAACATGCCATGACTAAGCGTTGATCTCACAGTGCATAAATTTCCAAGTTATAGTGAGTGCCCCATAATCTATCAAAAATAGAGAAGATTAAAAAACTGATGTCAATGATAAAATCAAAGAAGAGATCTCGAAGGAGTTTGGAGAAGGAGTGATCCGAGTGGTATACCACATGGCTTGCAAACGGAGTTCTAGTGCCAAAGAAAGATGGAAAAACCTGAGTATGCATGGACTACAGAGATTTGAACAAAGCAAGCCCTAAAGACAACTTCCCATTACCCAATATCCACATCCTTGTTGATAACTGCACCAAACATGAGATACAGTCTTTCCTGGACTATTGCAAAAGATATCACCAGGTGTTGATGGATGAAGAGGACGTAGAGAAAACAGCCTTCACCACGCCATGGGGAACCTACTGCTACAGGGTCATGCCTTTCGGGCTAAAAAATGGTGGGGCAACCTCCATGACTACAATCTTCCATGATATGATGCATCAAGAAATAGAAGTGTATGTGGACGACATAATCATCAAGTCTAAAACTCAGGATGATCGTGTGCGGGATTTAAGGAAGTTCTTCAAACGGCTGCGTAGATATGATTTGAAACTGAACCGGCCAAATGTGCATTCGGAGTCTCGTCGGGCAAACTTCTAGGATTTATAGCCAGCTGGAGAGATATTGAGTTAGACCCGACGAAGATAAAGTTTATTCGAGATTTACCTCATCCGAAGACCAAAAAAAGACGTAATGATCTAGTTGGGAAGATTGAATTATATTAATCAGTTCATCGCTCAGCGGACTTCCACATGTGAACCCATACTAAAATTGCTAAAGAAAGATTTAGCTATCAATAGACGGATGAATGTCAAGAGGCTTTTGACTAGATCAAAGGCGACCTATCCAACCCACAAGTTTCGGTTCCACCTAAGCCAGGGAGGCTACTATTTTTGTACTTGACAGTCTTGGAAAGTTCCTTCAGTTGCGTCCTCGGGAAACACGACTTTACTGGAAAGAAATTGATGGAAATATACTACTTGAGCAAGAATTTTACTAGATACGAGGCCAAGTACACTTTGTTGGAAAGAACCTGTTGTGTTTTAACTTAGGTTGCTCAGAAACTGAGACATTATCTACAGGCCTACACAACTTAACCAGGTTGGATCAATTGAAGTTCATATTTCAAAAACCAACGCCCATGGGGAGGTTAGAAACATGGCAGATCTTGCTCATCGAGTTTGACATAGTCTATGTCACTCGTACAGCAACAAAGGCCCAGGAATTAATGGATCATTTAGCCGAAAACTCTGTTGATGATGAGTACCAACGTCTGAAAACTCATTTCCCAAATGAAGATGTGAACTCAGTGGAAGTGTGAAGATATCGCTGCTTGGTAGATGTTATTTGATGGAGCGTAAACGCAAAAGGTGTGGGAATTGGTGCAATCTTAACTTCACCCACCGGTCACCACTATCTAGCCACAGCTCGACTTCGGTTCTTTTGCATGAATAATTCAACCGAGTAGAGTACGAATCTTGTATCATGGGTATGAACATGGCAATAGATCAAAATATCAAAGAGTTGTTGATTATGGGGGACTCAGATCTAATCATCTTGCAAGACCAAGGAGAACCGGAAACTCGAGATGTCAAACTTATCCCTTACCGGCAACATGTGGAAGACCTTAGCAAGTGTTCAAGATGATAGATTTCAGGTACATCCCTCGCTGTCATAAAAATAGGTGACGCACTTGCCACTTTGGCCTCGATGTTTCCCTACCCAAACAATGCCTACATTGATCCCTTGGAAATCCAAATAAGGGAAATGCATGGGTACTGTAATACGGTTGAGGCAGAACAAAACATCCAGCCTTGGTACCATGATATCAATATGCTTCAAAAAAAACCAAGAATATCCCAGGCAAGCCACTAGGGACAAAAGGAGAACCATCAGACGGCAAGCAAGTGGTTTCATTTTTAGCGTTATGGCTGTGTATAAAAGGACTCCCGACCTTAATTTGTTAAGATGCGTTGATGCCGAAGAGGCTAGAAGGATCATGTACTAAGTACACGCCAGAGTATGTTGACCCCACATGAATGGGTATGTGCTAGCATAGGAAATCACCCGAGCAGGCTATTATTCAATAACCATGGAAAAGGATTGTATTAGCTTTGTCCGAAAATACCATCAGTGCCAGGTGCACAGTGATTTGATTCATGCACCTCCCATAGAACGGCATCCCATGTCGACACCCTGGCCATTTGTAGCTTGGGGAATGGACGTCATTGGGCCAATCGAGCCGAAAGCCTCAAATGGGCACAGATTCATACTGCTTGCCATTGATTACTTCACAAAGTGGGTCGAAGCCATCACTCTTATATCGGTTACTAAGAAAGCTGTGGTCGATTTTGTGGATTCCAATATTATTTGCCATTTTGGCATTCCCTCAACTATCGTCACAGACAATGCTGCACATTTGAACAGTCGATTGATGTGAGAGGTATGCGAATGATTCAAGATAATGCACAGGAACTCTACTCCTTATCAGCCCAATGTTAATAGTGTCGTCGAAGCAGCAAATAAAAATATCAAGAAGATCTTGAGAAAGATGATCAGAGCTCCAGGAAATGACATAAAAAGTTGCCTTTCACACTACTAGGATATCGCACCACAGTGCGCACGTCAGTAGGAGCGACCCTATACCTCTTAGTCTATGGAACTGAGGCCGTGATACCCGTAGAGGTGGAAAACCCTTCTCTCTTGATAATTTTGAAGTCGAGATTGATGACACTGAATGGGTCAAGACTTGTTTGGAATAGCTAACCTTAATAACGAAAACCGAATGTCTACGGTCTGCCACGGCCAGTTGTACCAACAAAGAATGGCCCGTGCTTATAACAAAAAAGTACTCCCCAAGAATTTTAAGGTGGGATAACTTGTATTAAGGCACATTATTCCTCACCACCAGGAAGCAAAAGGAAAACTTGCTCCTAATTGGAAAGGCACGTACATCATCAGAAAGATATTGCCGAAAAGAGCATTGTATCTGGGCGACATCGAAGGGGATGATCCCAAAGCAGCCGTGGACGCAGACGCTATTAAAAGGTACTATGATTAGGCTCCCTGTAATAATGATTCTATCCAGTTTGGTGATGAAGGCTTTCATTCCCGGTACCCAAACACTATCAACCCTTTTCCAAACCCATTTGAGTCGGTTACTCTTCCTTGACTACCCTCTTTGGAACATGGAATTGTTATTGGAAAATGAAAAAAAAAGAAAAACAAAGAAAAAAAGAGAAAAAACCAAAAACGAATACTTCTTGAACTACGTCTGACTTGATTCCGAAATGATACGTAGGCAGCCTCTTTTTGGGGATCAGTCATACCAAAACAAAAATCCCAATTCCCCAACAAAGTGAAATTCAGGTAGATGATATAACGGCTCATCCATGAGCCCACCAAAATGATTCCAAAGTTGTAATTCCGTCCAAAATTTTCTTTACCCAAAAACATTGTCCAAACTCTTTCGATCAATTGGAAAAGGTGTGGGAGTTGAAAAAACATCAATATTGGAATCTGATGTAGCCCAAATTGAGAGAAATAAAATGAGAGAGTCTGATCGGTGAAAACCCATGGGCACCATAAGACGACGGTGAGCAGAGAAATTCAAAATGAGAGAGTTCGCTTAGTGAAAACTCAAAAAGAGCACTATCCGGCGACGGTGAGAAAGAAATAAGAGAGGTCGATTGGTGAAAACCCGCAAAGGGCGCTTTCGGCCGAAAAAAGATACCTCCCACCACTGAAAGAGTCCTGGAAAGGTCCCCTGATTTTGAAATACGGGTTAATGAGCTTACAAAAAGTTGGGAAAGTTTGTGTGGGTCGGGCATCCAGTCCAAGAAGCATGTCATGTCCATTTAAAGATTGCGCGCATCCCCAGATAATTCTTTCTTTTCCCCCGAAAGGGACACTTTTATTTTCATCCTCTTTCTCTCTGTTTACTTTTTCTATGAATCCCTTTCGGTCTAACTTTGATTCTGAAACAATTTCAAAGAAAAGGTGGAAGGACTGGTTTTACAGGGCTCTGCCTAGCAAGAGTTAAAGAAAGGTACCCAGCCTTAGCAGGTTAAGCCAATCTTGAACGGCCATAATTGTTGATGCTTTCAAAGCAAAGGTATTGAAATGGAAAAAATATCGAAAGACAAAGGTCCTAAGAGCATAATAAAATGAAAGGCCGGAGCCCCACGTGGGAGAGTTGTCATGAAATCATAAAGGTTGAGGCCCTCGGTTTGAAAGAGAGAATAATCTTCAAATCCAGCAAGCAGCAGAGGTTCTCGACAGAATTTGGGCCGGGATCAAGCAATCAAGGCTACAAAACCAACCATTGTTTCAAACTAACAATTGCTCTTTGTTTAAAAATTGAAACAGGTGCGATCTGAGCATCCGTGCAAAAAGCAGGTGCAACCAGGAAAATCGCTCAAGTGCTGAAACAGCTTTGCAGCAAATAATCAATGCAAAAAAGATTTTTCCTCCAAGTTCTTTCCCACTTCTTAATAACAAAGGAGAGGCAACAAAAGAAGAAAATCCCTAAAGAGGATAGTTTAGATTCCCAATACCAACCTGGAACCTTGTTAGCTAACATTAAGGCTCAATCCCTGAGTTGAGCTTTTTACCTTTTAGCCAACATTTGGGAACCAATCCCTGAGTTGTGCCTTTTAGACATAGAGCCTCTATTCCTTAGTCATCATTAGCCAACATTAGGGTTCCAATTCCTGAGTTGAGCTTTTTCCCTTTTAGCCAACATTAGGGCTCCAATCCCTAAGTTGTGCCTTTTCGACATAGGGCCTTCATTCCCTAGTCTCCTTTAGCCAACATTAGGGCTCCAATACATGGGTTGAGTTTTTTCCTTTTTAGCCAACATTAGGGCTTCAATCCCTGAGTTGTGCCATTTAGACATATGGCCTCCATTCCCTAGTCGCCTTTAGCCAACATTTTGGCTCCAATCCCTGAGTTGAGCTTTTTAACTTTTATCCAACATTAGGACTCCAATCCCTGAGTTGATTTTTAATGTTTTAGCCAACAATATGGCTCAAATCCCTAAGTTTCACCTTTTGGATATAGGGCCTCCATTCCTTAGTCGTCTTTTTCCAACATTAGGGCTCCAAACCCGGAGTTGAATTTTTTACCTTTTACTCAACATTAGGGCTCCATTCTCTTAGTTGAGCTTCTTACCTTTTAGTAAACATTAGTGCTCCAATCCCTGAGTTGCGCATTTTAGACATAGGGCCTCCATTCCCTAGTCGTTTTTAGCCAAAATTAGGACTCCAATCCCTGAGTTGAGCATTTTACCTATTAGCCAACATTAGGGCTCCAATCCTGAGTTGCGCCTTTTAGACATAGTTCCTCCATTCCCTAGTCGCCTTTAGCCAACATTAGGGCTCCAATCCCTGAATTGAGCTTTTAACCTTTTAGCCAACATTAGCGCTCCAATCCATGAGTTGCGCCTTTTAGACATAGGGCCTCCATACCCTAGTCGCCTTTAGCCAACATTAGGGCTCCAATCCTGAGTTGAGCTTTTTACCTTTTAGCCAACATTAGGGCTCTGATCCCTGAGTTGCACCTTTTAGTCATAGTGCCTCCATTCCCTAGTCGCCTTTTGCCAACATTAGGGATCCAATCCCTGAGTTGACCTTTTTACCTTTTAGCCAACATTAGGGCTCCAATCCCTGAGTTGCGCCTTTTGGACATAGGGCATCAATTCCTTGGTCGCCTTTAACCAATATTAGGTCTCCAATCCCTAAGTTGAGTTTTTACCTTTTAGCCAACATTAGGGCTCCAATCCATGAGTTGCGCCTTTTAGACATAGGGTCTCCATTCCTTAGTCGTCTTTAGCCAACATTAGGGCTCCAATCCCTGAGTTTCTCTTTTTAGAATAAGGCCTCCATTCCCTTGTTGCCTTTAGCCAACATTAGGGCTCAAATCCCTGAGTTAAGCTTTTTACCTTTTAGCCATCATTAGGGCTCCAATCCCTGAGTTGCGCCTTTTAAACTTAGGGCCTCCATTCCCTAGTCCCCTTCTTTATCCAACATTAGGGATCCAATCCCTGAGTTGAGTTTTTACCTTTTAGCCAACATTAGGGCTCCAATCCGTGAGTTGCGCCTTTTAGACATAGGGGCTCCTTTCCTTAGTCGCCTTTTGTCAATATTAGGGCTCCAATCCCTGAGTTGAGCTTTTTACCTTTTAGCCAACATTAGGGCTCCAATCTTTGAGATGTGCATTTTAAACATAGGGCCTCCACTCTTTAGTTTCCTTTTGCCAACAGTGGGGCTTCAAACCCTGAGTTGAGTTTTGTTACCTTTTAGCCAACATTAGGGCTCCAATCCCTGATTTGAGCTTTCTACATGTTTTCCAACATTAGGCCTCCAATCATTTATTTGTGCCTTTATACATAGGGCTTCCATTCCCTAGTCACCTTTTGCCAATGTTAGGGATCCAATCCTTGAGTTGACATTTTAGCAACAGGGCTCTAACCCAATTTGTTGTATCATAGACAAATAAATTCTTGAAAATGAAAAACAAAGAGAAAATGAGTTCAAACTTTTGCCAAAAATAACTTAGGAAATTTTCCTAGTGAAAAATGGGGCTGAACAATTTCAATCATTTGTTTGTTGTTTGAGTAGGTTTTACTTCGAAGCATAGGGTCCGAAACGACCGAAAGAATGAAGTTTCAATCTAGAATAAGGAAGAAAAAGAACAAAAGAAGTGAATTCAAAATGTTGAAGTGAACAGAGGATGCGGACTGCTCAAAACTTGACTGAAGTCACAAGCTCTGTTTGTCCCCCTCTTATTCATTGCTGAAGAAAGAACCAACACCTACAGCTTGCGAGCATCAAGATTCAGATCGGAGTCCACAGCAAAAGCAGCTAAGACTCAAGATTAATCTTCAAGAGATTTATACATAGGATCCTTGTAACTCATAATTGATAGGCATAGCTAGCTTAGCTTTGATTTTCCTTTTGGTGTGATAAGGAGGTCAGCAAGCAGTAGCAGCAGCAACAGCAGTGAAATCACAGCTCCTGGTAGTCCCAGCTACCAAAACTTCCAGAACTACACGAACCTAATTCCTTTATAGCCAAGGATATGTAGGCAACCTATGAAGCAAGGTTCAGCCAGACGGTTTTCAAAAATGCATCTCACGGAGTGCCAAGCAGGAAAAGATCTCTTATGATTGCTCGTTCATCTTTGCTCGAAAACCCTTCGTGTCTCCAAGGAAAGATGGGCAGCTGTGAACACGTGATTTTTGCGTCGCTTGAATTACTCTTACAAAATTCTTAAAAAGTAGGATTTTTCTTTTAATTATTTAATTTCAGGAATTAATTGCATAATTTTTGTATTTTCTTGTATTTTTTGGTGCATGTTTAATTTAGATAATTCTTAAAAATACAAAATATGTTGCGTGTACATTTTAAATTTTATTTGATCATTTTCAAGAATTAATTATCAATTAATCATATTATAAAAGGATAAACCAAAAATTTCAATTTGCTCTTTTAATTTTAGTTTTTGAATTTTTAGGTAAATTTTTTCTTTAATTTTGTTTTGTTAATAATTATATAGGATTGGTTTACACTTTTGTAGGTAAAATTGGAATTTTGTGATAAATTTAGGATTTTACATAACTTTTGAAAATAAAAAATGAAAAGAAATGAAACTTGGGCCATTTCTTAAATAAAATCCCAGCTCAAACACCCCAAACCCATTCAAAACTACCCAGACATGGCTCCATGACCCGGTCCACCCCTTTTCACCTCAAAACGACGTCGTTTTGCATCGTTTAATCCTGGTCGTCGATGTTTCGTCCTGGATTTCTAATTTCTACACTCTCATATATAGATATAATGTCTATAGGATGTACATACTGCTAGAAAATATTCCTATAGGTCCTTTCTAATACTTGCATATCCATTTCTCACTAGGTAAGCGTTTTTATAGGTTTTAATAACCAAAAATGCAATTAGATGTCAAGATCATATAAGACCGAGCATGTAGATGTTATGCCTATAGGATTTTTTGCATTTTACTGTGTCTATGAATGTGTTCTGAAGTTAACAAACATCTAGAAAGCATGCCTATAGGGTCATAATTCAAATTTGAATACCCCAGCTCGTTTGTAAGTTAAAATTGGCGGTAATATTGCATTGTCAATTGGAGAAGTTGTACTCTTTATGTTAAAACAAGCAATTTTTTCTTAAGTTAACATGCAATCCGTCCACGCTCTTATTCTTGAAATCTGTAGATACCATTCCTATAGGTTTCATCGATCATTTAGGCAAGCCTTAGGGTAACTTAGAAACTGAATCAGTTTTTTTTTTCGAAAAACTACAACCAGCAGGCAGGCCTGACTCAGGCTTCCTATCTGAATTATGTAGAAGATAATTCTTCCTTTAATCTTATTAAGTTTTGATAAGATCCTAATCAGTACATGCAAGACATATACTTTCCTTTGATTTAAAGAGGTTTATTCGAGCCTTTCTATCTGTTTATGTGCTTCCCCAATACTTGCTATATGTTTTGTTTGTTGCCTTAGTATTTTAACCTTTTGAAACAACAAATAAGCCCATGTCTCCTAACTTTAGGATTAGTAATCCCAAAAATCTCAGGTATTGGTAGGACCGGGACGGGTAATCGCATATAATAGGTAACTGAGACCATTCAACGCTTTAATACCTTAACGGGGTGGGAAAGGGTAGATACAGATATGATAACCGGTGCACTAATATCACATGTAGCCCCTCTCTGTGAAGTGATTACCGGGGATTGCATTGACGTGATCTATATTATTATTCAATCTAGGACCTCTTCCTTTGCTTTTTGTTTCTTTAACATCTTTTAAAATACTTCTTTTAAACTAACTCTTTCCTATGCTTTCCAACTTGGGTTATTTATCAACCTTTTTTATGTGGAAATCAACTCTTATTTGCTTACGTGTTATTTGTATTTAAGTCACGTAATAGCTTGGCCGGGAACCATGGTAGTGGATCCTGAGGGGTGCCTAACACCTTCCCCTCGGGATAATTTCAAGCTCTTACCCAATCTTTGGTTATCCAAAATGGACCATCCTATATGTCCTAATGCACTATAATCATTAGGTGGCGACTCTTCAATTCTCTTAAACCCAATTCCCAATGGGGAACGAGTTGTCTTCCCAAATATCAAAAACCCAATTACGCGAGAAAAAGGGGTCACGACAGCATGGCGACTCTGTTGGGGATTTCTTTTAGGATTTTACCATTTCAAGCTATTACTGTAACTTTATATTTCTTATATGCCTTTTCTTGTTTAATTCCCTTTAAGCATTTAATTCCCTCTTCTACTACAAAACTGACTTGTCGCTTTGTTTCTTTCCTTTATTTCTTTTATTACTTTCCTCTACTGCATTCATGTATCACTGTTTTAAATTATCGTAATTATTATTATGAACGTGCAAATACGTGGCAAGTTGTTTTAACTATTGCAACTGCATGTTTTCAACATCATATTCCACTCATGCCAAACAAATACCCTAGCAACACTTATAATGAGTGGTTGCGCCCTTCCGATATTATTACCCCTCTAAATCTAGCAAAGGAATATTTGCGGTAAAACCAGTCGATCAACGGTGTAGTCGACGGTTCCTCTCCTTTCCCTCTTGAGTTGTCTGCTCAGGGGTACCAGTCTAATACCCTATCGAAACCTTACTCTATTTAGTTGTGCATGTATCATGGTCAAACCTAGCCGAGTTAGTTATGTTGTCCACATAATGACTCTTTAAGATAGCCTCGTCCAAAGTCCACTGGGTTTCCCCAAAACGCAAATGGACACTACCACATTTTGTGCATTTATTTGGAAAACTAAATGCTTCTATGCCAATTATTGATATTTAATAGTCGAGTCTGGTAGGAGTAAGGGCCTAACCCTTTGTTTTGCAGAAATATGAGGCACGAAGTCCCCAGTTTCGGCATGATTAGCACGCCCCCACTCTTGCTAAACTGGTGGAGGAGTCTTCAATTAAATGATCAAATAAATAAATGGAAATATACGGCCGCCAAAGCTAGCAAAAAGCTGGAATATCTGGAATACAGTCTACTGGAATTAGAAGGAAAAGTGAGGAAGACATCCACCAATTTCCAGAACACTGGGGGAAATGAATGAGAACACATGGCCAAGGCATTTTTACTGGTGAACCTAAGCGAACTAGAGGATTTGATCAAAGAGAGCATACAACCTGGGGAAGGTCCCTCTGGGACTAAATAAATAGGAATTTATATTTCCGCTTTATAAGATGTAATAAGGCCAATGGTCAGTAGTGACATTTTATTTCCTGTTATTTAGTATCATTTGGGGATTCGTCTATTTTTATTGATAAAATGAGGCATTTAGCATTCTAAGTTCTCCAAATCAACTTATCGCTAGGCCTACCTCGAGCACAACGAGGTCCCAGAAATTAGGATACACTTTATGTTTCAGCACTACATGTTTAAATATTCCAATATTTTTTCCACGTGATCCTCACTGACTTGTTACCTTTTCGTTTGATTTTTGTTTATTCCCCTCCGCAAAGGTTAGTTCGTGAATTCTGGCAACATCATCATATTTTACGAGAAGCAGGGGCCCTCCATCTACTCCTCCTCCCAGTCCTATCAGACACAAAAATAAAAGGAAGATGGAAGATTTGAGCAACTCAACTGAATGGGTAGAGGTCACTGATGGTGCTCTGGTTCATAAGGAAAATGCATCCCTATTGGACAAAAGTTATTGAAATTTCAGGAAGAACTTGATCAAGTCCAGAATTTGGCAAGACTGTCATTTTCCCTCACCACTCCAGAAGTTACTTTCCTGACTACTCAAAATCATGTACCCCTACAAAAGCTTCCCGAAAAAACAAAACCACCTTGCCCTGCACCACCAGTGTAATACTTGCCATATTCCAATAACATCCATTTGATCATCCCAGATCTCTAGAACTACAAAACTGACCACTGCCACATCCAACTCAATACCCCCAGCTACATGGAAACTATGCCGCACTCAATCCAACCCATCTCAAGCACACCTGAGTCTGAGGAGGAAGACTTACTCATCAGGAATCTGGCTACAGAACTCAAGAAATTGACTAGTCGAGTTCAGGGTGTCGAAGGAAGTAAAGGGATTGAAGGATTGAACTATGAAGATCTTTGCATACAACCGGATGTCGAACTGGCCGAGGGGTACAAAGATCCTAAGTTTGATATGTTTGATGGTGCAAGGGATCCGAGAGTTCACTTGAGGAAATATTCCGACAAGCTGGTCGCAGTATGGAAGGACGAAAGGATTCGCATGAAGCTTTTCATGAGGAGTCTCAAAAGGAGATGCTCTATCTTGGCACATTAGCCAAGACCCGAAGAATTGGTCTAATTGGGTGAGTATGGCATTAGATTTCATTGACATTGTCACACCTCCTTTTATCGCTTACACGTGGTTACCCCGAAAGACGACACATGTATAGGATTTTTTCCAATTAAAGTGACATTATTCAAAATGGGATTAATTGTTTATTTCAAGAGTCGCCACTTGGGATGGATTTGGATTTTGGTGTCCCAAGTCACCGATTTAAAATCGCAAATCGAGGAAATTTTGACTGCCCGTTTGGAGTCTGCGAACCAGAAATTTGTGAGTAAGGAATTCTGTTGACCCGAGGGAAGGTGTTAGGCACCCTCGAATCTCGTGGTTCTAGCACGGTCACTTCAACTTATTATAAGCGGCCAAAACATGTTTTGCTATACCTATTGACTCATAATTTTAGATTATTAATCGCTTTTAACATCTTTTAAGGGAATTTTGCAATGTTATTAAAACACGTCGCGAATTGCGTCACATAAATGCACCCGTAATTTAATACATATTTCAATTTCATTGAGAATAGAATTTGGGTCACATAAATGCACACCCGAATTTAGGAAGGTATTTTTATTATATATGCTTGCCTATAGCAACTATATCTTTGACATTGCGGGAAGACCGTTAAATTTGCTAAAGAGTACTTCCTATTTTATATGGGTTTTAATAGAGTAAAGAGCCATCACATGTATTTGTTTGAATGAACATGGCTCATTCTATTTTATCAATATACTTTAACATTTGCTAATTTTTTATTAAAACGGTAATTGAATCCACTAATTATTTCAGGTATGAACTAGGTGCTTGGGAAAATTATATGTGCCTTGGCCTCGTTCATGGCCAATTGACATATAAATAAATTGAGTTTTGGATAGCCCTGAAGCACATAATGCTCAGGCTGCAATTGATAACCATTTTGGACAGGTTTGGGCCATGAATTACTTAGCCCATCAAAACATGGTAAATTTCAGCGCTTGGCGCTTACTGGGAATTACTGATGAGCCCAGTGTTGGTCTGGACAAAAGAGTCCAGTTGTTACCAGCTATTTCAACTAAGAATTATATATACAAATCGAATTTCTCATTCACGAAGAAAAATAATCACAACCATTTTTATATCAATATATACATTAGATTTGAGCCAAACAATTAATATACTCATCAGCCAGAGTATAAGAATCCAATTCTAACATTCGAATGTGACTTGAGTTACATTACAAAGGACAAATCTGAAGTAAATTATTATTAAACATGCTGAGATCTAAGTAAATTGAAATGTTTAACACCACTTTTGATCTGCTTAGCATGATCATTGAAACTGCTGCTTCCAAATCCAGTGGTTCTAAGTGCACAAACTCAGCACTTGAACCAACTGGACTGAAATTGAAGCACATACAAAATTCGAAATGAGAGTCCAATTATTACGCATAGACACAGTCCCAAATGTTCAATTATTACCAACATGATTCATTCTAACATTACAACATAATAGCCATTGTGTTGCTACACCTACAATAGGGGAAATGGGGAAATAAGTTAAACACATAAACGACAACTGAGATCTTCACATTTGAGGAGTAGATTTCACTTGAGCTTCATATATATGAGTATTGAATTAATACCTGTAGTATAGATGAAAAAACAAGCCCATGAGTAAAGTGTGAGGGGTCATACAAGCAAACAGCTAGCCAATCAAACAGTGTGTCAAAGGCTTCAACAGGACTGTGAGAAATTCAAACTCAAGAGGATCAAATTCAACCACTGATAGTATTTTTCAGATATGAAATGAGTATTTTTAGCTCTAGTATTGAGGAGTGGAGTTCCGCATCAGTATTTCTAGCTTTTTGTATTAAAGAAAAAGATTTTTGGATCCTTATCTAATGCCCCAAATGATTCAATTTATAGCAAAACTATTAGGGCATCAGATTTTACTTGTTTTCTTTTTTAGTCATTAATTCAACTTGTATTTTTGCCTAAATAGCCCTTCAATTTCTGGCTATTGCCTCAAGTTTGAGGCTGGAATTATATATTAGTCCCTGCTAGAAAGTTCTGCAGGATTCTTATCAGATTGTTTTAATTTCAAATCCCTTTTATACCCTTCCTAACTTTCCTAAATTACCCTATCTCTGAACTTGACCTTGGTCAGAGTTCTTTACCCTAGTTCATTTACATTTGACCTTGGTCAGCCAAATTTGGGTCTCATTCTATCCTTAGATCAATAAACTCATGAAGGTTTAATCAGCTAACATTAGCAGACTCAATTAGCCAATGAATTAACAGACTTCTATGCGGGATTAACAGAACAAGAGATCAAATAATAAGAAAGAATGCATATATCTATCAGACTTAGTTTCAGAAATAGTTCTAATCCAAATACTTCAAAAATACTTAACACACAGCAGTGTTTATTCAGAGATCACTTTGGGAAGCATCACAAATTATAGAATCAGAAGGTATATGTCAATTAAGCCTAAAATTCACATTACAGTAGAATGAACTAATTTTCAAAATCAAAGGCTGATATTAGCAAGAAATTATCCAAAAGATAAATGATTTCCAAACAAGCATATGTGGAACCCCTTTTTTGTCATAAGAACTTGTGAATCACCAAACAAAACAACCAAAATCAAGCAATGAAAGAAATTTAAACTCCTAAGCATGTAATTACTGAGCCTAAACAGTTATCCCATGCTAATGACAAACAAACAAACATGAACCCTAATCTTGGATGAGCTTGTGTATAAAAAGATAAATAACAAAAATTAAATAACAGAAAAATTCATATTATTCTACCTAATCAGTTATCAAAGAACTTGAACGTTCAAAGCTGGAAAAAAATGAGAATGGGCAGGAAACTTAGCTTTTCATTTTTGCCCGTTCAGACCATTTCAAGCCGGCTTTGAGCCCTTTCCACGGGGTATCGAACATGCTTCTAGATTTTTTAAATGGTTCAGGAAGGTTTTGAAGTCCTGAGACCTCCATAAGGTCTCAGATTTGAGATTCTTCAGTGGTTGGAGTTATTTGGGACTCAAGGATGGCATGGTTGAGGTAAATGGGGGTCAGGGAATGCCTGAAAGGGCTTTGAACCATTTCTGTTAAGTTTGGGGATTTAGGGTTAATCATTGGATAATGATTCGAGGGGTTCTATGGTGATTTGAGAGGGGAGACTTTCATGGTTAAAACGGGGAAGTCAGGGTGTCTCAGTGGTGTAGTTTTGATCGACTTTGGAATAAGGTCGCCGTAGGTAGGTTTTCCGGCCACCTTTAAAGGGATATTTGAGCTGGAGGGTTGTATTCGAAGGTAACTGATTATAGGACGGGGTAGAGGAGGTTATACCGGTTATGGGGTGTAATTTTGGGGTTGTTTAGTTGACGGCCGCCGCCGTGAGGCGATTTTCGGCGGCGGTAGTGAGGTGGTCAGGCGGTGGTGAACAGTGGTGAAGGGGTGGTCAGTGGGTGTTGATGGGGTGGTCAATGGTCGGTGTTGGAGATACGAGGAGGGTGAGTTTGCTCATGTGTACACTGAAGGTGCTTGGACATATGTATACATAAGAGGAGATGCTTCTGTGGCCGTTGGATCATGTGGGGATCGATATATATGTATATATATATATATATATGTATTGTAGTTTGTTATTTATTTTTTGTCTTTTCTTTTAATTAAAATTAATTACTGAACTTATTTAAAAACCACAAATCGAAGATAAAATTAAAACAAATCAAAATTGAACAAACCTAATTTCAAATATATATATATATATATATATATATATATATATATATATATATATGTATATGTATATATATATATATATGTATATATATATATGTATATATATATATATGTATATATATATATATATATTGTATTTTAATTTATAAAATAAGTTTATTTAATAATTAAATCCTAATTAATCCTAAACACGCAGTAACGAACATGCACATGCAATTAGGTCATAAAAATTAAAATCCTAACATTTACAAGAGAAATCCTACACTTTTAGAGTTCTATTGGAGCTTATTTCGACCGGTCAAAATTCATATGCTCACAGCTGCCCCTCTTTGCGCGGGAACACGAAGGATGTTCGTGCAAAGACAAGTGAGCAAACATGAGCGATCTTCGTCCGATTGAATACTCCATGTGAAGCATTTTGAAAATTTTCTTACCGAACCTTGCTTCAAAGGTTGCCTACATATCCTTGGTAATAGAGGAATTAGGTTAGTGTAGTTCTGGAAGTTTTGGTAGCTTGGACAACCGAGAGACTGTGATTGGCTACTATTACTGTTGTTTCTACTCACTAAGCTCCTTATTACACCAAAAGAAAATCAAAAACTAAGCTAGCTAAACCTATCAACTACAAGTTACAAGATTCCTATCTATGATTCTCTTGAAGCTTGATCTTGAGTCTTGGCTATATTTCACGATAGACTCTGATCCGAATGTTGATGCTCGTTAATTGCAGCTACTAACTCAATCTTTAATCTTGAGACAAAAACAGGATATGCTGAGCTTGTGACTTCCATTAATTTTGAGCAGTCTGCGTCTTTGTCCGCCTCATTATTTGAGTTACCCTTTTCTATCTTTTCTTTCCTTCTGTTCTGAATTGACACTCATGCTTTCAATCAGGCCAAATCATGTGCCTTAAGGTGATACCAGCATAAACAGCAAAATAAACAAACGAACGAAAGTTTCTGCCCCAGTTTTCACCGGAAAATTTTGTGATTCATTTTTTACACATATCTATGCAGCTCTTTTCTTATAACAAAAGGAACGGAATTGTGTATCCCTTGGAAAGATCACAAGGTTATGCTGGAGAGGAGAAATGGTTCTTGTTGGGGAATAGGATGAGAATCCTCGGGTTATGCCGGGATAAGAATGGAATAGTCTCTGTGGGGAAGGAAAGAAAAGATCCGCGAGTTATGCCGGGATGAAAATGAAGAGTCCTTGCTGGGGATGAAAGGAAATCCTGAGTTATTTCAGTGGGATCCACGGGTTATGCCGGGATGAATGGAAAATCCTAGGTTATGCTAGGGGAATACACGGATTATTCAGGGATAAATAAAAAATCCTAGGTTATGCTAGGGGAATCCGGAGGTTATGCCGGGATGAAAGGAGATCCTGAGTAATGTCACGGGAATCCACGGGTTATGCCGGGATGAATGAAAAATCCTAGGTTATGCTAGGAGAATCCACGGGTTATGTCGGGATGACAATGAAGGGTCCTTGTTGGGGATGAAAGGGAACATCCACGGGTTATGCCGGGATGAATGAAAAATCCTAGGGTATGCTAGGGAAATCCACGGGTTATGGCGGGATAAAAATGAGGTCCTGAATTATGTCAGGGGAATCCGCGGGCTATGCCGGGATGAATGAAAAATCCTAGGTTATGCTAGGGGGATCCGCGGGTTATGCCGGGATGAAGAGAGATCCTGACTTATGTCAGGGGGGATCCACGGGTTATGTCGGGATGAATGAAAAATTCTAGGCTATGCTAGGGGAATCCATGTATTATGCCGGGATGACAATGAAGTATCCCTACTGGGGATGCAAGGGAACATCCAGGGGTTATGCCGGGATGAATGAAAAATCCTAGGTTATGCTAGGAGAATCCACGGGATATGCCGGGATAAAAACGAGGTCTTGAGTTATTTCAGGGGAATTCGCAGGTTATGCCGGGATGAAGAGAGATCATGAGTTGTGTCAGGGGGATCCACGGGTTATGCTTGAATGAATCAAAAATCCTAGGTTATGCTTGGGGAATCCACGGGTTATGCCGGGATGACAATAAAGGGTCCCTTCTGGGGATGAAAGGGAACATCCACGGGTTATGCCGGGATGAATGAGAAATCCAAGGTTATGCTAGGAGAATCCATGAGTTATGCCGGGATGAAAACGAGGTCCTGAGTTATGTCAGGGGAATATGCGTGTTATGCCGAGCTGAATGAAAAATCCTTGCATATGCGAGGGAAATCCACGGGTTATGACAGGATGACAATGAAGGGTCCCTGCTGGGATGAAAGGGAACATCCACGGTTATGCCGGGATGACTGAAAAATCCTAGGTTATACAAGGGAAATCCGCGGGTTATGCCGCGATGAAAATGATGTCCTCAATTATGTCAGGGGAATCCGCGGGCTATGCCAGGAAGAATGCAAAATCCTAGGTTATGCTAGGGGGATCCTCGGGTTATGCCGGGATGAAGAGAGATCGTGAGTTATGTCACGGGGATCCCGGGGTTATGTCGGGATGAATGAAAATTTCAAGGTGATGTTAGGGGAATCCACGGGTTATGCCGGGATGAATGAAAAATCCTAGGTTATGCTAGGGGAATCCACGGGATATGCCCGGATGAAAACGAGGTCATGAGTTATGTCAGGGGAATTCGCGGGTTATGCCATGATGAAGAGAGATCCTGAGCTATGTTAGGGGGGTCCACAGGTTATGCTGGGATGAATGAAAAATTCTAGGTTATGCTAGGGGAATCCACGGGTTATGCCGGGATGACAATGAAGGGTCCCTTCTGGGGATGAAAGGGAACATCCACAGGTTATGCCGGGATGAATGATAAATCCTAGGTTAATCTAGGAGAATCCACGGGTTATGCCGGGATGAAAACAAGGTCCTGAGTTATGTCAGGGGAATCCGCGGGTTATGCCGAGATGAATGAAAAGTCCTTGCTTATGCTAGGGAAATCCACGGGTTATGTCGGGATGAAAACGAGGTACTGAGTTATGTCAGGGGAATCCACGGGTTATGCCGGGATGAATGAAAAATCCTAGGTTATGCTAGAGGAATCCACGGGTTATGCTGGGATGACGAGTGATCCTGAGCTATGTCAGGGGGATCCGCCGGTTATGCCGGGATGAATGAAAAATCCTAGGTTATGCTAGAGAATCCACGGGTTACACCGGGATGAATGAAAAGTTCTTGCTGGGGATGGAAGGGAACATAAATGGGTTATGCCAGGAGATATGCAGGGCAGCGGAGGACCTCGGATGTCCTTTTGACAGTGCTGGGATAGAGGAGGAAAGGAATAACTCTTAGGTTATGCGAAGGGTGAGGGAATATTAGCTCCTAAACAATGCTGGGGAGTGGGAAGTGTAGGGAGAGAATCCTTAGGTTATTTTGGGGATGTGGAGGGAAATCTCCTTAATTTATGCTGGAGGGAGTGGAATGCGATCCTTAGGTAATGCCTAGAAATCCACAAGCTATATAGGGGAACTAGGGATTGGGACCTCGTGCTGTCATGCTCATTTATGAGTTTGCAGAAGAATGGAAAGAAAACTTCCCTTTGGTCATTGACGCATCAGCACCTTCGGCCCTAGTGCCTATCCTTTCGTTGTTTTTGCCTCCATGTTCCCTTTGTTTTTCTAAGTTGCACCTACACATATTTTGATTCCGACACAAAACAAACTATTAATTTGAACAGTGATTGGTTTTGCAGCCTTGTGACGCTTGATTTCAGCTTCTTTTGTATTCAAGAACGAACCCTCGGCTTTCCTTGCTTAGTTGGCCAGAGAGTCCTCATTTAGGATTGGGTTTTGCTCATCGAGCCTTGGATTATGAGTTTTTTCCCACTTTTGCATTTGCTTGTGGGACGTTTGATAAGCATTGACACCCTACTTTAAAACCCCTCGATTTTGTTTCAATTTCATGCCTTTTGACTTTGAATTTCCTTTTCCTTTACTTCTTCATTTTTGGACATTAACCGTCATGATAATTTGCCAAGCGTACTTGACGATGTCGGTCATTTCCCTAGTTCTTGCAAGGAGAAAAACCGCGAAGTCGGCCCTGCCACCTTTCTTTAAGGAATGGTGAGGAAGTTAAAGTTAAAAGGAGTGAATTATGAATTTAAAGAGGTATGCACTTTGAAGGAAAAAGGGAACTTATCTGGGAATATGAGCCGGCTTTAAATGGCGACGACATGCTTCTTGGGCTGGATATCCGGCCCAAATCCATTTTTGTTTTTCTGATTTTCACTTTCCGAACACCAAAGACACTTTTTCAGACCTGGGTAGCAATATTTCCTCTATTTGACCGACGGCGCCCTTTGCGGGTTTTCGCCAAACGGCCTCTCTCATTTCTCTTCTGTCGTCGCCCGATAGCGCTCTTTGCGGGTTTTCACTAAACGGACTCCCTCATTTTAATTTTTTTCTCTGCTTACCGTTTCCTTATGGTGACCGGAGGTTTTCACCGATAAGACTCTCTCATTTTATTTTTCTCACAAATTTGGTTGGTGCTGAACCGCGACGAATGGTATGCTCTTCCCTAGGGGCTTATAACCTTGTAATTATTTGGATGGACACGAACCAAGACATTTCTGTCCCAGTTTTAATTTTATTGGGTAAACGGGGTTTTTATTTTGATGTGACTGAACCTCAGTGAGAGGCTGCCTACGTATCCTTTCGGAATCAAGTCAGACGTAGTTCAGGAAGTTTTTCCTAAACTAATTTTGTTTTGTATTCTTTTTTCTTTTTTGAATTTGAATTTTCTTTTCTTTTTTTTAGCAAATTTTCTCTTTTTTTTTTTTAAATTTTCTTTTACGTTTCTTTCTAGGTTAAAAAGAGGGTGGGGATAGCAGGAGGATAAAGCCTTCGTCCTTCCGTTCCATCGGGGTAATTGCGGCGGGGGATTTAAACATAATACCTTTTCACTGCGTCTGCATTCACCGCTGCCTCGGGCTCGTTTCCTTTGATGTCGTACAGGTACAATGCTCCTCTAGCAAATATCTTTCTGATTACATATGGGCCTTTCCAATTCGGAGCGAATTTTCCATTAGCCTCTTGATGGTGTGGAAGTATCCGTCTAAATAGTAGATGCGCCACTTCAAAATTCCTAGGGCGCACCTTCTTGTTGTAGGCGCTGGCCATTCTTTGTTGGTACAACTGCCTGTGGCAGACTGCGGCCATTCGTTTTTCATCAATTAATGCCAACTGCGCCATACGGGTTTTAGCCCATTCAATATCCTCGATTTCTGCTTCGACAATCACTAGGACCCGAAGGGATCTCCACCTCGACAGGTATAACATCTTCAGCTCCATATACCAGCAAGTAAAGAGTGGCTCCTACAGATGTACGTACCGTGGTATGATATCCCATTAATGCGAAAGGTAGCTTTTCGTGCCATTGCCTCGAGCTTTGGATCATTTTCCTCAAGATATTCTTAATGTTCTTGTTGGCTTCTTCGACCGTACTATTAGCTTTAGGTCGGTATGGAATGGAGATTCTATGCGTTATTTTGAATTGTTTACATATCTCTCACATCAGCCGACTGTTTAGATTAGCTGCACTTTTAGTAATGATGGTAGCCGGGATCCCAAAACGGCAAATGATGTTGGAATGCACAAAATCCACCACCGCTTTCTTGGTAACAGACTTGAGTAATGGCCTCAACCCATTTTGTGAAATAACCAATGGCGACCAATATAAATATGTGCCCATTTGAGGCCTTTGGCTCGATCGGCCCAATGACGTCCATTTCCCAGGCAGCAAATGGCCAGGGTGCTGACATAGGATGCATCTCATTTGGTGGTGCATGAATCAGATCACCGTGCACCTGGCATTGGTGGCATTTTCGCACAAAGCTGAAGCAGTCCTTTTCCATGGTCATCTAATAATAACCAGCTCGCAGTATCATTTTCGCCAATATATACCCATTCATATGGGGCCCACATATGCCTTCATATAGTTCGTGCATAATCCTCCCAGCTTCTTTGGCATCCACACATCTCAACAGATTAAGATCTGGAGTCCTTTTGTATAGAGTGCCACCACTCAATAAGAAATTGCTCGCATGCCGTCGGATGGTCTTCTTTTTTTCTCCTTTGGCTTCCTCATGGTACTCCTATGTTTTTAGGAATCTCAAGATGTCGTAATACAAAGGCTGCGGGCTAGGCTCTGCTTCGGTTGCATTACAATATCCATGTCATTCTTTGATTTGGATTTGTAAAGGATCCACATAGGCATTCCCCGGGTATGGCAGCATGGAGGACAAGGTTGTAAGTGCATCTGCTAACTCATTGTGGCACCAGGGAATGTATCTAATTTGTACCGACCTGACCGTTTGTACGGGAGGAGCTTAATTTCCCTTGTCTCCCATTCTCCTTGAGCTTGTCGGATGATTAAGTCAGAGTCCCCCATGATTAGCAACTCTTTGACGTCCTGATTGATAGCCATGTTCATGCCCATAATACAAGCCTCATATTCAGTTGTATTGTTAGTGAAAAAGAACCGCAGTCTAGCTGTAGACGGTTAATGTTGGCCTATGGGTTAGATTAAAATTGCTCTGATCCCTACGCCTTTGGTGTTTGCCACTCCGTCGAAGAAACATTTTCCAGACGGGAGTATCCTCAACCGCTATTTCGAATGAGTTTACTTCTTCATCAGGGAAGTAAGTGTTCAAATGATGATACTCGTCATCAGTGGGGTTTTCTGCCAGATGATCCGCTAGTGCTTTCATCGTCGTACGAGTGACATAGACGATGTCGAAATCGGTAAGCAGGATCTGCCATTTAGCCAGTCGTCCTATGGGCATTGGCTTTTGAAATATGTACCTTAATGGATCCATCTTGGTTATGAGGTACGTGGTATGAGCCTACAGATAGTGCCTCAGCTTTTGAGCTACCCATCTCAAGGCACAACATGTTCTCTCCAACAATGTGTACTTGGCCACGTTGACAGTAAACGTTTTGCTCAGATAATAAATGGCCAGCTCTTTCTTTCTTGTGGCGTCATGCTGCCCAAGAATACAACTGAAAGAACCTTCCAAGACCGTCAGGTAGAGAAACAGTGGCTTTCCAGTTTCAGGCGGAACTAAAACTGGTGGATTGGAAAAATATTGTTTGATTTTATCAAAGGCTTCCTGACATTCGATTTTCCACTTATTTGCCGCAGCCTTCTTTAGCAGTTTGAATATAGGCTCACATGTGTAGGTCAGTTGGGAGATGAACCGGTTGATGTAATTTAAACTCCCCAATAGACTCATCATATTTATTTTGGTCCTTGGCCGGGGCAGCTCCCGAATAGATTTGATCTTGGTTGGATCTAATTCAATGCCTCTCCGACTGCCGATGAACCTCAGAAGCTTGCCTGAAGGAACTCCAAATGCGCATTTTGCTGGATTTAATTCCAAATTGTATTTGCGAAGCCTTTCGAAGAATTTCCTCAAATCTTTTATATGTTTGTCCTGAGTTTTAGATTTAATAATCACGTCGTCCACGTACACCTCTATTTCTCTATGCATCATGTCATGGAAGATGGTGGTCATGGCCCTCATGTACGTTGCCTCTGCGTTTTTTAATCCGAAAGGCATACCTCAATAGCAATATGACCCCCACGGTGTGGTGAAGGTGGTTTTCTCAGCGTCTTCTTCATCCATTAGCACTTGGTGATACAATGCATAGCAGTCTACAAATGATTGAATTTCATGCTTGGCACAATTATCAACCAGGATCTGGATGTTGGGCAGAGGGAAATTATCCTTGGGACTCGCCTTGTTTAGATCTGTATAATCCACACACACTCGGGTTTTCCCGTCCTTTTTCGGCACTGGGACCACATTTTCCAGCCATGTGGCATATCACACTACCCAGATCACCCTTGCTTCAAGCTATTTTTTAATTTCCTCTTTGATTTTATTACTGACATCAGGCTTAAATTTTCTTTGCTTTTGTTGTACTGGAGGGCACTCCAGGTATGTGGGCAACTTGTGAACCACCAAATCCATACTCAGTCCAGGCATGTCATCATATGACCACGCAAATACATCCTTCAATTCCAACAGGAGTTGAACCAAATAATCATGTATCTCTTTGTTTACGTGAATGCTTATTTTAGTCTCTTTGATTTCATCAGGATCGCCCAGGTTAACCGGTTCAGTATCATTTAAGTTGGGCTTAGGTTTGTTCTCAAAGTGTTCCAATTCTCAATGATTTCCCTAAAAGCCTCTTCTTCATTGCATTTCGGTTGATGGTTCATTATTTCACAGACAAGTGGCATATTTGGGTCGTGGGAAGAAATCCACGAGCATGTCTTTTTATTTAAACTCGCATTATTCGGACTGGAAGAAAAGATGAAAAATAAAGAACGACAAAATTAGAGAAAAGCAGTAAAATGAAAAATTTGATATTTATTTCTTTGAACTTGAAAGATAAATAGGGTTTTACAAAGTGCTAAAAAGGAAATCAAACAACGAGCTACACCCCAAAATAGCTCGTGATGTGTGAAGAGGTAGCAGGGCTAGACTAACGGGTCTCCCGCTTGACTGAAAAGGGTGTGGCCTTCCAATTTTGAAGTTTGGCATCTGGACTCAAATAGAGCACTTTAGCGGCGCTTGACCCTTCCCCTGGTTGGACCATGTTTACATCATAGAGCAGCTCTCTCATAGCCCCGCAGATTTCATCAATTTCTTTTTGCGTAAAGGTTTCTTCTTCTTCCTTCACTGTACATTGGATTAATAAAGGTTTTGTACAAGTGAGGCAGGGGTCTTGGTAAGGTCCATCATTGGTGCTTTCTGCGATTAGCCCGGGTAATATCTTATGAAGTTGGATGAAATCCCAGCCCAATGAACTTTTCTGTGGCAGGCAAGGTGACTGGCTCGATTATGCCTTGCAGGGAGCTTCCAAGTCCCGGGCCTGGCTTGAAGCCTTGACGCGTCATTTCCGTTGCTACCATAATTGAAGCATTTTCCAGAAAAGGCTGAGGAAGCGGTTTTCCCTCTTAATGCTGGTTAGCTACTAATACCTCGAAAGCTTGATAAATTATGTGTTCACTGTCTTCCTTGGCTTCTAGACAGGAGACAGAGGGGTCCCGGTAAATTGATTGCTCGTCCACCCCATGAACTACGATCTCCTTATTTTCATTTTCGAATTTCAGCATCTGGTGCAAAGTTGAAGGCACTGCCCCTGCAGCATGAATCCACGGCCGTCCCAGGAGGTAGTTGTAGGAGGTGTCCATGTCCAACATCTGGAAGGTTACTTTGAAGTCAACTGGACCAATGGTGAGCACCATATCGATTTCACCTATGGTATCCCTTTTTATACAATCAAAGGCCCGGACACAGACATTGTTGGGATAGATTCTCCATGTCCCGATCTCCATTCTCTGTAGGGTAGATAGAGGACATATATCTACTCCGGAACCCCCATCAACCATCACTCTCCTAGCATAATATCCTTCATATTTGATCGTGAGGTGTAAAGCCTTGTTATGAGCAGCTCCCTTTAGGGGTAGGTCATTTTTACTGAACGATATTTGATATATGGCGAAAATCTCTCCACCATTTTCTCCAACTGTTCTACCGAGGTTTCGGCTGGAACATAAGCTTCGTTTAATGTTTTGGCCAACACTTGTTGATGCTCATGAGATTTCATTAAGAGTGACAGTAGAGACATCTGTTTAGGGGATTTTCGGAGTTGATCTACCACTTCATACTCTGGCATCCTCATTTTCTGGAAAAAGGCTTCTGCTTCCTCAGCATTTACTGGCTTCTTTGGCGGGAATCGTCGTTTGGTAGCGGCATTTACTGCTTCCACATTCAAGTATTTCTTCGTGGGACATCCCTTTGTGGCGCCTCTAAGGACTTCTTTTCCTTTGTGCGTAACAATGGTCTCCTGATAGTTCCAGCGGACAGCTGAAGGATTGGTTATGGGCTTTTGTGGCACGCGACCAATAACCACGGGCTCGTTCAGCATGGTGGGTTAATTTATCCTCGTACCACATAAGCCTTCTTTGGTATGTTCAGGGCTCTGTTCAGCTCAAATATTTTGGGGGGGCTTAGAGTGGGCCGCTTGTCTTTGATTCCCTGGGGAATATAGAGTATTGTTTCTTTGACGGGAGTGGTTTCAGCTTTAACCTCAGCCTTCTCCGCTACTTCAGGGGCTTTTGGCTTTGTTTGTTTTCTTTTCTTCCAACTTCTTTGGGGTGACCTTTGGCTTCGTGTCGGACTCGGCAATGGCTCTGATGGCCTTGAGAGCAGGATCAAACTCTTTGTCCTCGCAAATCATCCCGATGACCGGCCCATTGTTGTGAGCTGGTAACGGGTTGTCAGTTACATTTGGGACGTCGTCGTCTCTAAGAACTATTTTCTTTTGATCAATCCAATCTTCCACCGCTCGCTTTAAGGTCCAACAACTTTCAGTTTCGTGGCCCTCTGCCCCTTAGTGGTAGGCACATCGTACACCCCTTTGGTACGATGGTGATTCAGGATTATATCTATTTGGGGGTATAGGTTGGAGAAGACCCAGATGGACTAGCTTTGGAAGCAGACTGGCATAAGATTCTCCAATTGTGGTGAAGTTTTGTCTCCAGGGTGGCTCCCGGGGACGATAGTTGTTTTGCTGATGGCAGGGATTGTAATGATTAGGCGTGAGTTGATTCCTCGGTACTTGACTTCTGTTATTCTGCTATTGAGGGCGGGGGAATATTTGAACATTCATAAGTGCATAGGGCTGAGGTGCGTAATGCATGTCTTTATGAGGATAGTAATGATGAGGCGCTCTGTCGGAGTGCATGTGTGTTATGTTGTTTCCTCGCCCCAGAGGCTACCATGGATGCCTCTTCTCTTTTCTTGTTCCTGGGAATTCCTCCCGCTCCTCCTTGTATAGCTAGGGAGGTGGCTCTAATGCAAATTGGCTTAGAATCCCCCCTATTTTGAGACCAGTTTCCACCATTTCTCCAATCTTTATGGCTTCAGCAAATTGTTTGCCCATTGCAGACATCATGTTTTGAAAATAGTCTGCCTCATGTGCCTGTATAAAAACGGTGACCATTTCCGTTTCATCCATAGGAGGCTTCACCCTTGCTGCTTGCTCCCGCCATTTAATAGCGTACTCTCTGAAGCTCTCAGCAGGTTTCTTCTTCAAGAAAGTAAGGGAATTCCTGTCCGGGGCGATGTCGACATTATAGTAGAGCTGTTTCACAAAATCCCGAGCAAGGTCATCCCATATGTGTCATCGGGTGATGTCTTGCTCTATATACCATTCGGAAGCAACCCCTACTAAGCTTTCCCCAAAGTATGCAATCAGGAGCTCTTCTTTTCCGCCGGCTCCATGTAACTGATTACAATATTTTTTCAGATGGGCGATAGGGTCGCCATGGCCATCGTACTTCTCAAATTTTGGCACTTTAAACCCTAAAAGAAGATGGATATGGGGAAACATGCACAGGTCTGAATAGGCTATACTTTTCTATCCGCTCGGTCCCTGCATATTCTTTTGGCTTTGCTCAAGACTCGTCATTTTTCTTGTGATCTCCTCCTACTCGGGTTCTTTGGAATTTTTGTCCGGCACATGGGTAAGTTCATATGTTGGCTGAGGGTAGCTATATGTAGAGTACGGGAGAGGCTCATTTTGGTAATTTGGGGTTTGGAAGGTAAAGGCTGCAGGGTGAAATACAGGCCTTGTACAGCAGGCTGTGTAGTAGCTGCGCACGGAGGGGCTGTAAAGATATTGGGAACTGGCCCAGATGCAAACATTGGAGGGTGGGCTTCATAGGGCGCCCCCACAAAATTCGTAGAAATGGTAGACTGTCCCAGGAGAATGCTCGGGTGACTGATAGGAATAGTAGAGGTACCCTCTGACCGTGGAAATAGCTCGGGAAATCCAGGGATGGCTCTGGGAGTTTCCTTTCCGATTGTCCATGCGTCCCACATTTCCATGAAGAGGCGCAGGATCCTTTTTCTTTGGCCGATGTAGATTCATAACCTGGTACTCCTGTGATTGGACTGTCTTCTGAAATAGGGAGGGTGACTTGAGTCATCTCAGTTGACATTTCTGTATTTCCCTTTGAACGAGTGAATTATCCGTGTGAAGCCTGTTTACCGAAAAATCAACCATTGTTCTAAACACCTGAATTGTAATGCTAGGAAACGTAGTTAGTTTAGGTATAGATGACAAACAGGAAATCACACGTTGAGCATGATGCACCTATGCAGATAATGGGTTTCTATATGCTTTCCTCGGTCGCATGTGTCATCCCAGCCTTTATTTCAATTTCCTTTTGTTTCTCCCTTTATTCTCTTTCTTTCTTTTGTGGTTATTATTTTTTTATAAGAATACAGTCGAATCTTATAGAGATTGCCTATGTATCATGACTTGCATGAGTCAGACCAAGTGTAGTTCATGGAAATAAAAAAGGTTAAGTACACAGCAAAATATTTTTGGGATTTTCAATTTGATAAAAATAAAAACTTTGATAACAATGGCTAAAAGCAACTACCAGACAGGGACTTAAATACCCTTACAGACTTGAAAAGACAACAATCAGACTTTTATTTAGAAAACATAAATCTAGGAGTACATCAATGCTTCTAATGCCTTTGGAGCTTGCGGGGCATCATTCGGCCTTGTTGCGGGTTTGTGCGCTAGACCTTCTTGGAGATAGTGGAGATCTTCCATTGCTTGTTGAACGAAGGTCATAGCAGCAGAGAAAAACATGAATTTTGTCATGTCTTTGCAGTGAGTGCATTGAGTGGTAATGTAGTCTGCAATTGCTCGCATGTTTTCTCGGATAACCCCTTTTTCTTGTAGTAGGCGCCCTATTTGTTGTGCCCGTGCTTCCAAAGTCCGCTCAGGTGTCTGATTTAGGTTTTGAAATTACTTCAAATCTATTTCCAACCCCGCTATTACCGCATAGCAATGTTCCCTCTCAGCCTTGAAGTCTTTGGCCTACTTGGCCATTATGCTTTCAGTTATGATAACTCTCTATTTTAGACCAGTGCTTTCAATGCCAATCCCTTCTTTTAACTGTTCCAATATGCGGGCCCTTTCTTCAGCACTTTTAGCTAATTGTCTCTGAGATCCGGACAATTCACGGTCTCCTTTATTAAAGTCGAAACCGTACTCGGTTACTTTTCGGCACAGGTTCTATATAAGCTTTTCATCCTTTGTACTCCTCAGAGGGTTTTCTGCGGTTTTTTTCATTTACTGAATTTGAGCTTGCAGAGCTTCATTTTCTTTAACCAATACCTTCTTTTCTCCTTCGCTAGCAGTAGTTTGCAAGCCATTTTCGAATTGCAATTCCTGAATTTTATTTTCTAGCCTTCCTATGGTAGCACGGTATTCATGTTCTTTTGCTAACCGATACCACTATTCTTGTGATGTACCGACGTATTCTCGGAGGTAAGGCCTTTTGGATTGTCTTTCATGATCAATTTCTCTCTCATACCAAGAAAGGTACCCCGGAGACACTTCACCTTTGCCAGGGTCTTGCACACGTGTCAGCGGTTAGGTATTGGCATTCATTCCAGATTTTATGAACCATGGCTTTGGGGAACTGACTACCAGGCCCAATTTTGACTACCCGGATGTTAAGATCTTCTTCTTTTGGAACTATCTAGCATCATCCAAGTTGTTTCAGAACCCGGTGTGGGGCGTAAGGCTAGATGCTTCTAAGATCCACTAAGAGAAAATGCGATTCTGTTGCGGACATATGTACAACTTCATCCACGGAGAGCCAACTGAGCTCCCTTGTATTTGACTTGTAGAAATAGAACAGAGATGTGATACCCACTCTGACACCCTCTGGTAACTTCAACCCATTCACCCTTTTGTCAACCCCGCCATTCATGAACCGAAGCCTGGGACATATGTGTTTAATCATCCAGATTAGTAATAGCAAGTTACAGCCTTCAAATAAATCCCCTCCTGCTTTGCAAATGGTAAGGGCACAGAAAATATCAGACAGGACCATCGGAGCAAGAGTTCTCTTTGCCTGAGCATCAATGTACTAGCGACCCACGCAATCCGTATATCGTTGTTCCTGTCCTTTCGTGGGAATACCAAAAGACCCAAAAAGGACACAATAAACACAAAGTATCGGTGCTCTTCCCATTTAATTTGATTGCCCTTGCCATAGATGAGGTTTTCAGGGTTGTTGAACCCTCCGATGTGACCATATCTTTGTTATATGAACTGGGGGTGCAAAATCCAGCTGACAGGTCGGGTTGTTCTATTGATTTTGAAAACATCCAGAAATTTGTGCACAGCGAGGGCCCTGGGAGCTATTAAATATTGATGTCTCAGTGGGATTGTGCGAGCCCTAATGTATCCGGTCATTTCTTCCAGAGTCGGAGTCAGCTCAAAATCTGAGAAGTGAGTAGGCACATCCCCGGAGGTAAGTAGTTAAGGGTTTTCGTAACAGTTTATATATACAGTTCAGATAATATCAAAGCGGTAAAGCATGCGGCATTTAGCACAGAACAGGTAAGAAAATCAAAAGAAGCCAAATATAACAGTTATTGAAAGCTCGAATTCTTTAACCCTGGATCAGAGATTCTAGGTCCACCCACATCCTCAGCAGAGTCGCCAGAGCTTTCACACCTCCTTTTATCGCTTACACGTGGTTACCCCGAAAGACAACACATGTATAGGTGTTTTTCCAATTAAAGTGACATTATTCGAAATGGAATTAATTGTTTATTTCAAAAGGTCGCCACTTGGGATGGATTTGCCTTTTTGTGTCCCAAGTCACCGATTTAAAATCCCAAATCGAGGAAAGTTTGACTACCCATTTGGAGTCTGTAAACCAGAAATTAGTGAGTAAGGAATTTTGTTGACCCGAAAGGTGTTAGGCACCCTCGAATCCCGTGGTTCTAGCATGGTCGCTTCAACTTATTATAAATGGCCAAAACATGATTTTCTATACTTGTTGACTCGTAATTTTAGATTATTAATCGCTTTTAACATCTTTTAAGGGAATTTTGCTATGTTATTAATACACGTCGCGAATTGCGTCACATAAATGCACCCGCAATTATAGACATATTTCAATTTCATTGAGAATAAAATTTGGGTCACATAAATGCGCACCCGAATTTAGGAAGGTATTTTTATTATATATGTGCGCCTATAGCAAATATGTCTTTGACATTTGCGGGAAGCCCGTGAAATTTGCTAAACCGTACTTCCAATTTCCTATGGGTTTTGATAGAGTAAAGAGCCATCACATGTATTTGTTCGAATTAACATGGCTCGTTTTATTTTATAAAGATACTTTAACATTTTCTTAATTTCTGTTAAAGTGGTGTTTAAATCCACTAATTATTTCATGTATGAACTAGGTGCTTGGGATAATTATATGTGTCTTGTCCTCATTCATAGCCAATTGACATATAAATAAATTGAGTTTTGGACAGCCCCGAAGCACATAATTCTCAGGTTGCAATTGATAACCATTTTTGACAGGTTTGGGCCATGAATTACTTTGCCCAGCAAAACGTAGTAAATTTCAGCGCTTGGCGCTTACTGGGCTTTATTGATGAGCCCAGTGTTGGTATGGACAAAAGAGTCGAGTTCTTAGCAGCTATTTCAACTCAGAATTATATATACAAATCCAATTGCTCATTCATGAAGAAGAATAATCACAACCATTTTTATATCAATATCTACATTAGATTTGAGCCAAACAATTCATATACTTATCAACCAAAGCATAAGAATCCAATTCTAACATTCGAATGTGACTCGAGTTACATTACAAATGACAAATCTGAAGTAAATTATTATTTAACATGGTGAGTCTAAGTAAATTGAAATGTTTAACAGCACTTTTGATCTGCTTAACATGATCATTTTAACTGCTGCTTCCAAATACAGTGGTTCTAAGTGCACAAACTCGGCACTTGAACCAACTGGACTGCAACTGAAGCACATACAAAATTCAAATTGAGAGTTCAATTATTACACATAGCGACAGTCCCAAATGTCCAATTATTACCAACATGATTCATTCTAACATTACAACATAATAGCCACTGTGTTGCTACACATATATTCAAACCAACAGGGGAAATGGTGAAATAAGTTAAACACATAAACGACAACTGAGATCTTCACATTTGAGGAGTAGATTTCACTTGAGCTTCATATATATGAGTATTAAATTAATACCTATAATACATCAGAAAAACCAAGCCTATGAGTAAAGTGTGAGGGGTCAGTCAAGAAAACAGCAAGCCAATCAAACAGTGTGTCCAAGGCTTCAACAGGATTGTGAGAAATTCAAACTCAAGAGGATGAAATTCAACAACTGATGGTATTTTTCAGATATGAAATGAGTATTTTTAGCTCTAGTATTGAGGAGTGGAGTTCCGCATCAGCATTTCTAGCTTTTTATATTAAAGAGAAAGATTTCTGGATCCTTATCTAATGCCCCAGATGATTCAATTTATAGCAAAACTGTTAGGGCATCAGATTTTACTTGTTTTCTTTTTTAGTCCTTAATTCAACTTGTATTTTTGCCTAAATAGCCCTTAGATTTCTGACTTGTGCCTCGAGTTTGAGGCTGGAATTATATATTAGTCCCTGCTAGAAAGTTCTACAGGATTCTTATCAGATTCTTATAATTTCAAATCTCTTTTATACCCTTACTAACTTTCCTATATTATCCTACCTCTGAACTTGACCTTGGTCAGTCCTTTCAACCCTAGTTCATTTACATTTGACCTTGGTCAGCCAAATTTGGGTCTCATTTTCTCCTCAGATTAACAAACTCATGAAGGTTTAATCAAACAACATTAGCAGACTCAATTAGCCAAAGAATTAACATACTTCTATGCAGGATTAACAGAAGAAGAGATCAAATAATCAGAAAGAATGCATATATCTATCAGACTGAGCTTTCGAAAATAGTTCTAATCCAAATACTTCAAAAATACTTAACACACAGCAGCGTTAATTCAGGGATCACTTTGGGAAGCATCAAAAATTATAGAATACATAAGGTATATGTCAATTAAGCCTAAAATTCACATTACAGTAGAATTAACTAGCTTTCAAAATCAAAGGCTGATGTTAGAAGGAAATTATCCGACAGATAAAAGATTTCCAAACAATCATATGAACACTGGAACCCCTTTTTGTCAAATGAACTTGTGAATCACCAGACAAAACAACCAAAATCAAGCAATGAAAGAAATTTAAACTCCTATGCATGTAATTATTGAGCCTAAACAGTTATCCCAGGCTAATGACAAACAAACAAACATGAACTCTAATCTTGGATGAGCTTGCGAATAACCAGATAAATAACCAAAATAAAATAAAATAAAAATTCAAATTATTAAAACTAATCAGTTATCAAAGAACTTAAACGTTCAAAGATGAAAAAAATGAGAATGGGCAAGAAACTTAGCTTTTCATTTTTTGCCCGTTCAGACCATTTTAAGCCGGCTCTGAGCCCTTTACACGGGGTATCGAATAGTCTTATGGATTTTTTAATAGGTTCAGGAAGGTTTAGAAGTCCTAAGACCTCAATAAGGTCTCATATTTGAGATTCTTCAGTGGTTGGAGTTATATATGACTCAAGGATGGCATGTTTGAGGTTAATGGGGGTCGGGGACTACCTGGAAGGGCTTTGAACCATTTCTGTTAAGTTTGGGGATTTAGGGTTAATATTTGCATTAACATTCGAGGGGTTCTATGGTGATTTGAGAGGGGAGACTTCCACGGTTAAAACGGGGAAGTCAGGGTGTCTCAGTGATGTAGTTTTGGCCGACTTTGGAATGAGGTCGCCGGAGGTAGGGTTTCCGGCCAACTTTAAAAGGATATTCGAGACAGAGGGGTTGTATTCAAAGGTAAATGAATATGGACGGGGTAGACGAGGTTATGCCGGTGAAGGGGTGTAATTTTGGGGTCGTTTGGTTGTCGGTCTCTGCCGTGAGTCGATTTCCAGCGACGGCACTGGGGTGGTCAACGGTGGCGATAGGGTGGTCAGTGGGTGTTGACGGGGTGGTCAATGGTCGGCTTTGGAGATACGAGGAGGGTGAGCTTGGTCGTGTGTACACCGAAGGTGTTTGGACATATGTATACATAAGAGGAGATGCTTTCGTGGCCGTTGGATCATGTGGGGATCGATGGTTGTGATGGAAGTTGCTCTAAACAGTGTCGTTTGAGTGGATGTGGGCGTGGACTGGACTGGCTGGTTATTGGGTTGGTTTGTATTGTGATTTGGATGAGGAGAAGATTGGACCACTCGGGTCGGTTTGGCCTAAGGCTGTAGCCGGTTCAGGTTCTGGGTCTATTTGGGTCTGCGGTTCCGGTTCTGGCAGTTCCGGAGCCGGAACCGCTACCATACGGTTCCGGAACCGCCCGGTTCCAGTTCTGGCGGTTCCAGGCGGTTCCGAGTTATTTTTTTTTTTAAATCAATATCTTGTATAGTAGTGATTACTATATTGTAGAATATATTTTTATATGGTGTACTATGTTATTAATTATAGTATATATTGTGTTTGGTAATTAGTATATATTGTGTATAAGTGGTGTATATATTGTTGTTAAGTAATACACTATTGTATATAAATAGTGTATATTGTTATCAAGTATTCCGAAGTTTTCATTAGTATTTCTAGGTTGGCTACTAGTTTCAACTTGTTTATCTTTTCTAGGTTGGGGAGCCGGGGGAGGGGTAGTATTTTGGCGACTACTTTCACCGGTTTTATTGTTTCCTTTTCCGAACATATTTTTCAATGAAAATGCCATATTAATTATAATTAAGCAAAATAACAATACACAAAAATATTCTAATCACGTAAGAGTTGAAACGAGTTTACCGGATTGACGAACAACTTCTTGAAAATTGAAAATCGTTGAAATCGAACACTTGAAAACTTCAATTCAACAACTTCAGAATGTTTCACGAAATTGCAACAATAAATTAAGCACTTGCACTAGAAAGATTGAAAGAGAGCTTGAGAGAGATTGAGAGATATTGATGAATTGGTGAATTAAAATGAAAGAATGAGGGGGTATTTATAGTTGAGAAATGGGAAATTGTGTAATTATATAAAGTTTGGGGTTAAATTAAAGTTTGGGGGGTTAAATGGCTATTATTGAAATTTCCAAACGGCTAATTTTGAAAAAGAGCCGTTTGGAATTTTTTTTAAAAAATTTTTTTTTTTTAAATTCGGACCGTTGCGGAACCGTTTGGAACCGGATGGAACCGCCTGAACCGGTCCAGTTCCATACGGTTCCAAACGGTTCCGCAACGGTCCGAAATTTTTAAAAAAAAAAAAAAATTTTTTAAAAATTCCAAACGTTGCGGAACCGTTTGGAACCGGATGGAACCGCCTGAACCGGTCCGGTTCCGGTTCCGGTTCTGGCGGTTCCGGTTCCGCGGTTCTAACGGGTGGAACCGCTCCATCACGGTGCCGGGGAACCGCCAGACCCGGAACCGCGGAACTGGAACCGCCGGAACCGCCAGAAACGCTAGAACTGCGGTTCCGGTCCGGTTCCGGTTCCGAACCGGGCCACTTCCAGCCTTAGTCTGGCCCACTTATGGCCAGCCTGAGTGGCCAACTCTCTCTCTCTCTCTCTCTCTCTCTCTCTCTCTCTCTCTCTCTCTCTCTCTCTCTATATATATATATATATATATATATATATATATATATATATATATATATATATATATATATATATATATATATATATATATATATATATATATATATATATATAAGTATTGTATTTTTTATATATATTTTTTGTCTTTTCGTTTAATTAATATTAATTACTGAATTTATTTAAAAACCACAAATCAAAGATAAAATAAAAACCAATCAAAATTGAACAAACCTAATTTCAAATACTGGCCCATATATATATATATATATATATATATATATATATATATATATATATATATATCAAGTGTTGAGCAGGACCTTTTTAGGGCTGTAGGATCTTTTAGGAAGCTAGGATTTACTAAGTTTAATATATTTTATACAAACCACGAATTAATCGCTATAAACCCAACCGGGAACATCGATAGGCGATACAACCTGCCATACAGGACTTACCAACGGAATCACAAGGTTTATACCCAATTTAATCCATCACTAACCATGTCGGGAACACCCCTTCTAGGGCTTACCAACGCCATGATTTAAGCTTAGTTTGCATAAAATTGTTTAAACTCTACCTATGCTACAACCTTAACCCCTTCAAGGCAAAGCTCTTATTTTAGAGTCATCACCCTTTCAGATCATCCTTAGGCTATATCAGTTATTATTTAACACTTAAGAACTTAGCCCATCATTGGGCAAATATAAACAAAGTTTAATATAAACAATATTTAAAACACAAATAAAGAAATAGAAATACCTGATTCTGCAGAACTTTCGATTTTATTTATTCACAACTCTATTACAACTGAATTACAAAGAAGAAATCTTAGAGAGAAGTGAGAGAAAATATTTTTAGAGAGAGAGGGGTTCTCCTAACCGTGCCCTTTTGTATGAAATCTATCCTTCTTATATAGAAGATATTGTGCATAGTAAAGTGCACAAAAGTCAAAAAGTGTATAGTAAAATTACATAATACAATAGTTTTTCTAGAATCTATGTGGCTTTTTTGAGTTTTGAAATCTCTTCCTCTGCTTTTTTTAGCAGGTCTGGTAAATCTTCTGAAGTCACACTGTTAATACTCTGAGAATCTTCAAAATTATCTCCCATTAAAACGTCATCACCAACAATTTGCCTCTGAATATCTTGTTTTATTTGGTCCATATAGACTGTAATCAATTCTTTTTTGGATAATAATCCACCTCTCTTAATCTGAATCTTTTTAGTAATCTTGGCAAAATGACTCTCTTCTACTATTGGATCTTCTGGAGATTCCTAACTATATTTGACAATTGCAATCTGTATTGTATCCAATAGTTCTTGCCCGACTAATTTTCCATCAGGTCCTTTGGAAATCAATTTAGGCCAAAATTTTGTATGAAATCTTCGATACAAACAAGGCATCTCATCTGAATCAATTCCCACTTCAATGTTCATTTAAAAATCCAGGGAACAGAAAATTCCATAAAGAAATTCATAATAGGTGTCCTTGGATAAAGTCTATCTTCTCTATCCAATTCATTAATCTTAGGAGAAATTTCAACCCATTTATTAAATAAATCTTTGAATTGTAATGGTAGAACTCCTTGAGAAGGTCCGATAAAAGACCACCATTTGATGAACCATGTTGGAATCTGAGTGCTTCTAAAAACCTGAGCACATATCTTAATAAACCATGATTGTTTATGATCATCATTCTCATAGAATAACGTTTTAGAAAATGCATCCACATAATCCCAATAGTTGTAGTTAATCAAAATCTTCTGTACTGGATGTACATATTGGCAATCTTTCAAGGTACTTAATCCCCATTCTTCAGGTAGTATAATCCTTTTAATGATCATTTTTGAAAATGAAAAGTATGATTTATTTGAACCACCAGTATTATTATGAGAAATCTCTACTGATCCTGTGGATGTTAAAATCATTTCAAAGTGTAATCTATTCTTATAGGTTTGCATTGGAAATAATGCATTATTCAAATATCTCTTCATCACAATCCAAGGATTTTGTTTCCACTGAAAATCTTTGTAGTCCACATAAATTATAATCTCTTTCATAGGATTTGTGTCAAAAATCTCATTATCAGTTTTTCCTATAATGACAGCATAGGAATCTTCATTTAAGGGTTCCAAATCTTTATGATCCTCAACAGAGGTGGGTTGAATGGTAGCATTGCTACTCCCAGTAGTTCCAGCATTGCTGGCAATGAAATCTAAATATTTTTGATAATCTGCAAAAGAAGGTTTCATACTTGATGAAGGTCCTTCTTCAAGAAATCTCTTTTGGGCTGGAATATGCCCTAAGGTTTGAAATCTATTCTGATTTGCCCCTCTTCCTCTTCCAGCGGAGGGTCTTGGCCAATTTGGCCGCATCCTGCAAATCTAAAATTAATTATCAATTAGATATTCTCTTGTAAGAAAATCTGGTAAACTATTATCAATTCCTTTTTTATAAACAATTTCAAAATCGAATGGAGCTAACAATGCTTGCCATCTAGCAAATATTTGTTTGGAAACATTATGCTTAAAATCTTTATTAAACAAAAATTTAGCAGCTTGGCAATCTGTTTTTATTAAAAATTTCTGATTGTACAGATCAGTTTGGAATTTTAAAACACATTTAACAATAGCTAAAATCTCTTTTGCTATCGTTGCATAATTCTTTTGGCTATTACTCTATTTTCCAGAATAAAATTGTATAATAAAATCCTTTCTCTCAACCGGGGAAAACTGAGTTAAAATACCAGCGTATCCTATGTCTGAAGCATCAGTCTCTACAGTTTTTTCCCAATCGGGATTAGCCAAAGTTAAACAAGGAAGTTCTTTTACTTTGGATTTTATTTTCTTAACCGCATCGGTATGTAAATTATTCCAAGCAGGAGGATTCTTTTTTAATCTTTCATATAAAATTGCAGTATCTTTTGATAAATCCTTTACAAAAGGAGAAATATAATTTAGACTACCCAAAAATCTTTGTAGTTGCCTCTTATCAGTTAAAACATCAGAAAATTTTGAAGCAAAGTCAATAGATCTATTAATAGGAATAATGGTTCCTCTACCAATATTATGCCCAAGAAATCTAATATTACTTTGAAAAAGAGTCATTTTTGGTTTAGAAATAACTAAACCGTTTTGAATAACTACTTGCTGAAATATTTTTAAATGTTTGAAATGTAATTCAATATTTTTAGAAAATACCAAAATATCATCTATGTAAACAATAATAAAATCTGTAAAAGGAATAAAAATATTATTCATAATCTTTTGAAATTCTGAAGGAGCATTTTTTAATCCAAAAGGAATCACATTCCATTCAAATTGCCCTATTGGAACATTAAAAGCAGTTTTATATCTATCTTGTTCAGCAATCTGAATCTGCCAATATCCTGATTTTAGATCAAATTTAGAAAAAACAATAGCATCATGTAATCTATTCAATAAATCTTTTTTATTAGGAATAGGATACCTAATCCATTTCAAAACTTTATTAAGAGGCTTATAATTTATTACTAATCTTGGTACACCTCTTTCTTGTTCAGCGTGCTTATTGACATAAAAAGCAGTACATGACCAACCAGAACTAGATTGTCTAATTAACCTTTTCTTTAATAAATTATCAATTTTATTTTTACACAAATCTAGGTAAGCAGAATTCATTTGACAAGGTCTTGCTTTAGTAGGAATATTATCATCAAAACAATCTTCATAAGGTAAAGAAACAACATATTTTTTTCTATCCCAAAAAGCATTAGGATGATCATCACAAATATTAGTAACAAATTGGTTTTTTAACAAATCAATTTTTTCTTGTAATTTTGGGTTTTTCAGCAAAACATCTATTTCTAATAAAGTAATTTCTTGTTTTATAAAATTGATTTGTTGATTTTTCAGAATCAATTTCTCAATAATCATGTTTATAGATTTCGTAAAAGGTTTAGTAATAAAATCTAACTGAAAATCTTTATCATTATAAGTCCCTATTATTTTAGTATGATCCCACCTTTTTAAAGGAAATATAGCATGCATGAATGGGACCCCTAAAATAATTGGACAAGAAATATCTTCCACAATCATAAAACTTTGAGGTAAACAAATACCATTGTTACATAAAAGAGCTTTTGGTAGTTTATAATTCAATTTCATTTGACTACCATTAGCAGATCTCAAACAATGAGTTGTTTTATGAAAATATCTCGAAGGTATAAGTCCTTCCTAAATACAATTTACATCTGCACCACTGTCAAATAAGGCAATGAATTCCTTTCTAAAATTGTAATCAATTTGTAAAGTAATTTTAGTATAAGACTTTTGAGATGTAATAATACTCATTTTTTGCAAAAATTCATTTTTATCCTCGCTGAGGATATTCGTTAAAAAAGTATTTTTTGTAATATCTATATTTTGGCTAGTGTTTTCTCCACTACCAGGTTTAGAAATTTCAGTTTCATTTGTTCTAGAAGTCTCAGCTTCATTCTTATTTTCCTGTAAATGTAAATCAAAAGTCCTATTATCTTCTAAGCTAGAAATTCTTCTATCATAGATTTTTGACTGATTTTTTAAATAAACAATTTCTTCCTTTAAATTAAGGAGTTCTTGTTTTAAATCATAAACAGTAATTTCTTTTTCTGGAAAATTCCTTTGAGTTAAAATCCTTTTTAATTCAGCAGTCGAATAGTAATCAGGCTGTTTTAAACTAAAATTTGAAGAGGGAAAATTGGTATTAGGCTCATCATTAGTCAAAACAGTATCCAAAATTTTATTTCTCAAATCTTTATCTTCTACTGTTTTTAAAATCTTTATTATCTTCTCATCATTAATCATGTTCACATTCAGATCCTGAAAATTAGAAATTAAATCATACAAACTATCATCTTTCTTGCAAGCACAATCATCATTCGAAAAAGAGCTGTCAGAATCAGAATATAAATCTTCATCATGTAAAACCCTTAGATTTTCATCAGAACTAGAACCAGTAGAAGAGGAATCAGATACATCATAACTATAATCAGAATTTAGTAGAATCTTACACAAAGAATCCTTAATTTTATCATCCAAATCTAGACTCTTAATCTTTTCATGAGCTTTACACTCACTTGCATAATGACCAAATTTACCACATTTATGACACTTAATCCTTTTTTTGTAATCTTTCTTACCCTTCTTTTTATAAAAATTCTTATCTTTTTTATCCCAATTTTTTTTATCACGGGATTAAGCAACTTTTTCTTATACTTACGCTTCCTATCATCTTTAGAACTAGAAATCTTCTTTTTTCTTTTTTGAAGAACCAGGAATATCAAAAGCAAATTGATCACAAAATTCTCCTAATTGTTTTCTTTCATTTAGTCTATTCTTTTTGATATGATAATTCATCTTAATATCATTACAAACAGCTAAACCTTCCTGTGTGCAAACACTAATAATTTTGCCATAAGTAAGAGAATCATAAGGAATCTTGTTGTTAGTACCACGTAAATGCTTTCTAACTCTTTCAGCAAAAATCGAAGGTAAACCATCAATAAATTTAGACTTCCAATGTTCATGACTACAATCATGCAATTCCATAACACGACTTAAAAATACATCTTTATACCATCTAAAATCAGATAATTGTCTACAACGTAAATTTTGTAATGTTGTTCTAATAGTCTCTGCCTCATCAGTCCATCTACCACAAAAATGTTCTACCATGGTAGTAACTAAAGTATAAACAGCATTTTGTTGTATCTGAGAAGTACTAGCAGAATCAACAGTTTGGTAGGCTAATTGCCCTTCAATCTTATGAACACTAGTAGTATTCATAATTGTAATCTTTTGTTCTTGAGTTAAAAAATTATCCCACCAACCTTTAGTTGGCCCGTAAAACCAACAACTATCATAGCCGCAATATCTCTGTCTTGATTCTTATTAATCTTACAAATAGTACTATACATCAACATTCTATGAACAGTAGTAAAAATCTGTTTATCATTAAAACAAACAATATTCCATTCATAAATTTCTTTGCTACTATAACTATTGTTAAAAATCTGGTCTCTTCCTTCATTTAAAACATCCATGGGGGTTGGCCTATTGTAATAATACATTCTTTGAATTGGCTTATCCGCCCATTTAGTATTAATTTTATTTAAAATATCTGGGGCATTTTGAGTAATAAAATCTTCTTGGTTTGTAGATAAAACAGGTTGAGGCTGTAAATTTATTCCAGTAAGATTGGAGGAGAAATTAATATTTTTCAATTTTTCTTTCAAAAGTTGTTCAATTTCTTCAGAAGAAGTTTTAAAATTTTTTATTTCAGAAGGAGGTTGTAAAGTATTTTTAACAATTTTCAATTCTTGTTTTGGTTTATGAAAAGCTTCTATTTTTTCTTGTAAAATCTGTGTTTGTTTCAAGTAATTGTCTAAATTCTTATGCAATGCCATAACATGCTCTCCTAAAACATTCAAATAATAATTAGAATAATTCTGCTGTTTAAGAATCAAATTGACATGTTCACAAGTAACTACAGCAACTTTATTTTCAAATAATTTTGCAAAAGCAGTAAAATTAATAGTTTTACCATCTTTATTGATATCAAAAGACTGAGTTGGTGGTAAAGAAGAAATCATTATATTTCCATTAGACAAATGATACTCATGTTCAATGACTGACAAATGATATCCCACATATTTAATCATAAACCAAGGGACGAATGGTAATGAAATATTATTTTTTTCTAAATCTTTATAAAAATCTTTAGAAAAATATTCTGTTTCATCTCCATTAAAAGCAGAGAAAAACCAATTTCTAAATTCTTCCCATTTTGGACTGTAAAATTCTAAAGAAATCTTTTTTCGTGCCAGAGAACCTGGACTAAAATCAATTTTTTTACTATCCATGTAAACCAGTTGGAAAATTCATATCGGAATCTGTAGGATCACTAAAAAGATCTTCCCCTTTAGCAATATTGTTTTTATCTAAAACAATTGTATCAAAATTTGTTTCTCTAATCTGAGAAGTCGAAGCTCTTGATGGAATATCAACGATATAATCTACTGGTGAAATATAAGAAGATACAGATCTGGTTAATCTTGAAGAAGAATCTGTTAGTCTAGGGATGTCTTGAGTTTTAAAACTCAAAGTTACACTACCATCTTTACTTTGCCTAATATCAGATATTTCATCACTAGTAATCTCACGAGGTACTGCAGCTTCTTCAATAATCCATTCACTAGGAAAGTTAATTTCTTCCCACTTAATTAATCTACGAGTAATAATTTTAGATTTAGAAAAATTATTTTCAAACAAAACAGTCTCATGATTTTGTTCAGAAATTTTACATCTAGGAGATAAAGTATAAAGAGGTCTATAAACAATTCTAGTACAAATACACATCACTTCTGTTCCAGGTAAATAATCATATCCATTAATCTTGATATTCAAAATTAATGATTGTAAAATATTCACATCAGTTAAGGCAATATTCAAATTTGGATAAGCATTAAAATATATTGCACCATAAGCCAAAGTTGATTGTATAGAACCAATCAAAGAATTTTTCCAATTTAAATTTCTTCCATCACGTAAAGCAGCAACAAAAATTTCAGGTAAGCCTTTTAATGTTAATGGCTTAAAAGCAACTTGAACTAAACCAATATGCAGATAATTGAAATCTTTAGATTTATAATAATCTATATCATTTTGAGATAATAAATTAAAAACTCCGCTATCTTTATCCATCGTAAAACATAATTCTGTAGTTTTCACAGTAGTTTTCCCAGCAAATTTTTCAAAAGTTCCGAATTTGTAAATAGTCTCTATATTAACCTTAGGAATTACCCAAGTATTTAATAAATCTTGTTGTACAGGAAAATCTATTTGTTCTTTAATCATATTTTTAATAAATTTTTGTTTATTAAACCAAGACATAAGAACTCAATAAAGTAAGTGTTAAATAATAACTTCCATAACCTTAGTAGATCTTCCATGGCTCTGATACCAAGTGTTGAGCAGGACCTTTTTAGGGCTGTAGGATCTTTTAGGAAGCTAGGATTTACTAAGTTTAATATATTTTATGCAAACTAAGCTTAAATCATGGCGTTGGTAAGCCCTAGAAGGGGTGTTCCCGACATGTATGGCAGGTTGTATCGCCTATGGATGTTCCCGGTTGGGTTTATAGCGATTAATTCGTGGTTTGCATAAAATATATTAAACATAGTAAATCCTAGCTTCCTAAAGATCCTACAGCCCTAAAAAGGTCCTGCTCAACACTTGGTTTTAAAACTCAAAGTTACACTACCATCTTTACTTTGCCTAATATCAGAAATTTCATCACTAGTAATCTCACGAGGTACTGCAGCTTCTTCAATAATCCATTCACTAGGAAAGTTAATTTCTTCCCACTTAATTAATCAAAACACATTTAACAATAGCTAAAATCTCTTTTGCTATCGTTGCATAATTCTTTTGGCTATTACTCCATTTTCCAGAATAAAATTGTATAATAAAATCCAGATTTTATTACTCAAAATGCCCCAGATATTTTATATAAAATTAATATATATCAATATATATATATATATATATATATATATATATATATATATATATTGTATTTTAATTTATAGAAAAAGTTTATTTAACAATTAAATCCTAAATAATCCTAAACACGTAGTAATGAACATGCACATGCAATTAGGTCCTAAAAATTAAAATCCTAACATTTACAAGAAAAGTCCTACACTTTTAGAGTTCTTTAGGAGTTTATTTAGACTGGTCAAAAATCATATGCTCACAGACAGGTTCAGGTTCAATACAGAAAATGCACCAGATGTGTTCTACATTCAGAACCTAAAGAAGAAGCCCATGGAAACATTCCGTAGGTATGCCACTCACTGGAGGTCAGAAGCTGCTAAAGTTAGGCCTTCTCCAGAGGAAGAATAAATGAATAAGTGTTTTATCCAGGCTCAGGATCGCCAATACTATGAAAGACTTATGCTAATTGAAGGCTAGAAATTTTCCGACATCATCAAGCTAGGTGAGAGGATCGAGGAAGGCATTAAGAGTAGTATGGTCACGAATTTTGAAGCTTTGCAAGCCACCAACAGGTCTTTACAGTTTGGAGGTGCGTCCAAGAAAAGGGACGTGACTGCCGTAATGGTTGCGTAGAAAACCAAATTCCCTGTCAAGTACCAAACCTACCCAATGCCTCCACTCACATATCAGCCTACTCCAAATTGCCAAGCACCCCCACCTTACACATACCAACCCACTTCACCCAATACTCCCAACCAGTACATGTTTACTAAGCTTACAATACTCAATCGCCTCCCTACCTGTCACCTCCACCGCGTCAAAACTTCCCTAGACCTCGACCAAATTTGAACTGCAGACCTTCCAAATAGTATACCACCATTACTGAACAAATTAACCAGTTGTACGAAAGACTCAAAACTACTGGTTATGTTACCCATATCCCTGCCATAACCCCATAAAACCCCTCTCAGTGGGTCAATCCAAATATATCTTGTGCATACCATTCCGGCATGAAAGGATATATCTGTCACGACCCCAGTTCACCCTCCGTGAACATGTTGTGATGGCACCTAGTCCCTACGACTAGGTAAGCCTAACGATGTAGAAAACAACATAACTTGTGGAAATAAATAATTAATACCAAACAACTAGAAGGAAATTGTATATAAATGCCACTCGGCATATACAACTCAATAATGCGGAAGTCTACAATATCACCCCAAAACCCGAAACTCCCAGGAACTCAAGCTAGAAGAGTATAGTAAGTGATCTTTGTATATAGCAAAAGTATGATAGAGGGATAAACGCTACATGCCTCATATGATAGGATAATGCGGTAGATCTACCTCGAAGTCTCTGTAGCTCTCCATGCCTCAAGGATAATGCACTTGGGTGGAGGTACCTAGATCTGCACATGAAAAACATATGCATAAGGGGCATGAGTAAACCACAGCGGTACTCAGTAAGTACCAAGCCTAACCTCGGTCGCGCAGTGACGAGGAAGGTCAGGGCCCTATTGAGGTAAAACATAATAACTAAAGAAACACTATACATAAAGTCTACATAAGGGATACAGTAGAAGAAAGCAGAAAAAAGACAATACAAGGAAATGCAACTTATGATAGGAAATAATAACCGGGGATCTTTTGGTATCCCGAGGATCTAGTGGTATCCTCACCATATACATGAGGGATCTCTTGATATCCCGAGGATCTCATGGTATCTTCAATAGGGAAACCGGGGATCTCTTGGTATCCCGAGGATCTCTTGGTACCTCTATATATATATAAATATATGTGCCGGGGATCTCTTAGTATCCCGAGGATCTTGGTTTCCTCTATATATATAATACATGTGTTTTGGATCTCTTGGTATCCCGAGGATCTCTTTGTATCCTTAATAATATAAATACATTAGTCGGGGATCTCTTGGTATCCCACACTCTCAGCCCATGTCATAACACTTATGGGGGGATCTCCCGGGACGCCATCCTGTAGTCCCAATTTAAAACACAAAATAAAATTTCAAGAATATCAAAATAAATGCTAAACTCATAACAAGTGTTAGTAAATTCTAGCCTAACATGCTCCATGGAATACAAACAAGGCAGTTTAGGCAAATAGGCAAGTAGGTCAACTAAACATGTTTTTTTCCAAATTAACACTAGCTAAATTTGCAATTAGAGTAACAAGGGTAAACAAGAAACTTAATTTAAATAATTCAAGTAAACTCAGATTTTTCAACAATTAGCTCAAGTATGCGCTCGTCACTTCACGTACAAGCCATTCAATTACAAAATATCATATCCTAAGGGGAAAGGTCCCCACACAAGGTTTGACAAGCCACTTACCTCGAACATGCTCAAAAATCAACTAGAAACCACGCCTTTTCCACGAGTATCCGACTCCAAATGGCCCAAATCTATTCAGTTCAATTACATATTGTAAATACCATCTCAAGCAACTGTTTCTACTATTTAATTCAAAGCTATGGCGCCAAATTAGGTACAATGACAAAAAGGCCCCTCAGGCAAACGTCTTGGAATGGGATAATTTTTATATTTTCAGAACCCTCGTACGGTCACGGGTCTAACCATATAAGAATATCTCAAATCGAAGGTCAAACACCCACTCAAAACTCAATCATTTGGTCTATAAAGTTTTACCCATTTCCTATCAAAAATCCGAAATTAAGAAGGAATTCATGATTAGATTAGTGTGTTATAAGCATAAGAGAGTATAGAATTTATACCCAATCGTTGCCTCTGGAAAACCCTCGAAATCTCTCCCAAATTCGAGCTATCAAGCTAGAGTTTTGGTAAAAATGGCAAACCCTAAGATTTTGAAATGACTATAACTGCCTAGGCCTTTTATGCATCACGAACGCAGAAGTATGCTAGTAATCGCGAAGAACAGAATAGAAGTTGCCAAAAAATGCTCTTCACGATCGCGAGAAGCAGTACGCGAATGCGAAGGCCTAAACGTGTTAAGAAAACTAGTCTCCCCCCCCCCAAATTTACGCGAACGCGTGGAGGAGGTCAAAGCTTTTCGAACACGATAGGAGCGACGCGAATGCGAAGAAGGAATTGGACTGCAACTACTTAAGGATTTCTGCAACTTTTCCCAACTCCAAAATGCTTCATTGAGAATCCGAAACACACCCGAGGCCCCTGAGACTTCAACCAAACTTACCTACGTATCCCATAACATAATTCAAAATTGTACCAATCCTTATACCACATAAAAATAGCCGGAAACCCGAATTAATCAAGGATTTAAGCCTAAGAACTTCAAATTCCATCAAAATACGCTTTCAATCAGAAACCTAACCAAAACACATCCGAATGGCCTGAAATTTTGCACACACATCCCAAATAACATGATGAAACTATTACAAACTCCGTAGTTCGATTCCGACCCTCGGATAAAAAACTCACTACCGGACCGTAAACTTTAAAATTCAAACTTTGGCATTCCATGCCCAAATTATCTACGGAACTCCAAAATGCATTCTGAACACGCTCCCGACCCTGAAAATACCTAATGGAGTTAATGAAACCACCAGATTTCTATTCTGAGGCCGTCTTCTTACTGTCCCGACTACGGACAACTTTCCAACACTTAAGCTCTTGTTTACTAAGTGTCCCAAAACTCTACGAAACTCAAAATAGAACGTCTCGGCAAATCAAATCAATAGAACTAAACTTAGGGAACGCAATAAATAGGGGATCGACGCGTAAATTCTTAAGAAGACCGATCGGGTTTTCAAAATATGATTGACGAATGGGGCTCTCTGAAGGATAAGATTCAGACTTTGATTGACAATAAGATCATTGTAGCAAAGGAACCCACTCCAAATGTCAACAATAACCCTCTGATAGAACACAAGGGCGGAGGTATCCACATGATCGAGATAGAGGATGACTGGGACCTCAAGGGAACGATCGGCTTAATCATAAAAGGTGACAATCCAAAGAAGCCAGTAGTCACCCTTAATCTGATTGTGGTCCAGATTTAGCCTTCTGGAGATGCCAAAGTAAACATGTCCATGCCACTTGAGTTTGAGGCACCATCCTCCTCAAAGATGCCAGCGCCAGTTGAGTTGAGTTTATGTCACCACCAAACACATATACACCCTCTGAAATTGCAGTTTACCATCTTAAGAGTCTACTCCGTTCGGGGTAGAGATAGTCGCACCAATCCTAGTGGAAATGTTCACAATAACACCATTTCGCACAAATGCCATACCTTGGGACTACACAGCCGAAGCTAGAAGAAAGAGGAAAGTCAAGTTCGAGGAAGCCGTTGCGGCACAGGGTACGACAAGAACCGGCAGGGTTTATACCCCCAAATTATTTTGCTTAGTCGAGCAAGCAGGCCTCTAATAGGCCAACTGTCACTGAAAAAAGGCCTGACGATCTCTAGAGAAAGACACAAGCCAAAGAATACTCAATCATTGATCCGTTTAACAAAACACCGGTGCAAATTTCCATCCTTGCTTTGCTACAAAGCTTTAATGCACACAAGAATGCCCTGTTAAGAGTACTGAGTGAGGCATATGTATCGAGCAACATCACCGGTGGAGAAATAGCTAACATGGTAGGCCAGTTATTGGAAAGTTGCAAGATCACTATTCATGAAGATGAGCTGCCACTAGAAGGTTTGAGACACAACAAAGCGTTGCACATCACCGTGCAATGAAAAAAATATTTCATTACCAAGATCTTGATTGACGAAGGGTCCATCCTCAATATTTGTCTGTTGGTAACACTCAGGACATTAGGAAAGGGGCAACACGAGATCAAGGATAGGGCCATTAACGTCAAAGCTTTCGACTGATCCCAAAGGTCTATTATTGGGGAAATCAACTTGTGTTTTCAAATAGGGCCTACTTGGTTCGGTGTTGACTTCCAAGTGATAGACGTGCCGACCTCTTACAATCAGTTGTTGGGACGGCCGTGGATTCATGTCGCTAGGGCCGTAGCATCAACACTACATCAGGTGGTAAAGTTTGAGTAGACCCACTAAGAGGTAATCATTCACGGAAATGGTAGCAATCCCATATATAGTCGCCAAGCCATTCCATCAATTGGAGGAAGAATAAGAATAGGTGGAGAAACTTACAACCATATCGAGCGAGTCAATGTCGTTGATAAAGACAAATGGTGGGACAACAAGATTAAAAGCATACTAAACTAGAGCGGGCATGAACCTGGAAAGGGACTTGGCAAGAACCTCCAAGGAATTGCTAAGCCCATCAAGCTCAAGGAATATGAGACCACTTTCGGATTGGGATATGAGTATTATACCAGGGAGGAATTCAACCGCTGGTCACCACCATGGCGTGGTCCTTACTATCCTTTAGAATAGCTATACCCTATTTGGTGCAAACTTTCCAGCCTGCCGAGGTTGTGTACGGGTCAAAAGAAGAGGAAGCATTGGCAGCAATGAGGAATTTGTTCCTGGAAGACGATAACATGGATTGTTGTTTCATTTTTGACAAGGAAGGGGAGGAAGGTCATTCCATACAAGCTGTGAGCAGAGGAGCATACCTCAATAATTGGACTATCAGAACCATCAAAGCCTGGCGAGCCTCAGAGTAGCAAGGCTGAATGAGCATCAAGCACTATTTTATTTTTTTTACTAGTTGGCTATCCTTTTGCTTTTTAATTTTCGTAAGAAAGAGCTCCAATGTTCAAAACAATTATGGAATTTATTAAAGCATTTCAATTTTCTTATAAATCTTACTCTTTTCTCTCATTACTTTACTAATACAACATTACTACTACTTACCTTGATGAACAAAGTATTGTGACGTGCAACGAGATAACGCAACAAACGGACATAGACTCAGAGGAACATCATATACCAGAAGAGATTATTGAGGAAGTTGAGAATTTCAAGAACATACCTAAGTCGAACTTGGATGAGACTGAGATTGTTAACCTGGGAAATGCAGAAAACATCAAAGAAACACGAGTCAGTTTTCACTTGTCACTGTTAGAAAAGGAAGAGTACATAGAATTTCTGAGAGAGTATGAAGATATATTCGCCTAGTCATATGATGACATCACTAGGATGAATACATCTATTGTGGCACACAAACTGTCGACTGATCTGACAAGTCCACCGATAAAATAAAAACTCAGGAAGTTCAAGCCTGGCATGAGTTTGAAACTCAAGGAAGAAGTCACTAAGTAGGTCAAAGCTAAGGTCCTCAAGGTAGTTTAGTACCCGACATGGTTAGCCAATATTGTGCCAGTTCCCAAGAAATATGGGAAAGTTAAAGTCGGTGTCGATAATAGGGACCTCGACCGAGCTAGTCCAAACGACGACTTCCCCTTGCCGAACCTAAACATCTAGATTGACGATTGCGCCAAGCATGATTTCCAGTCATTCGTAGATTGTTTCACGGGATATCATCATACCTGTATGGACGAAGAAGATGCTGAGAATACAACTTTCATACACCATGGGGAATGTACTATTACAAGATGATGTTATTCGGCTTGAAGAATGCAGGGGCCACCTACATGAAGGCCATGACTACCATTTTCCATGATATGATACACAATGAGATCAAAGTCTATGTGGAGGATGTCATTATCAAGTCCAAGAAAGCCACTAATCACATAGAAGATCTGAGAAAGTTCTTTAATAGGCTAAGAAGGTACAACCTGAAGCCGAATCCTGCGAAATGTGCATCCTCGGTTCCAGCCAAAAAGTTGCTCGATTTTATCGTGAGTCACCGAGGAATAGAACTAGATCCATCAAATGTCAAAGACATTCAAGAATTTCCACTGCCAAAGAACAAGAAGAACATAATGAGTTTCTAGGGAAGACTCAGCTACATCAGTCGATTTATAGCATAATCTACTGTCATATGTGAACTGATCTTCAAGATGTTGAAAAAGGATGTCGCCACCAAGTGGACAGATGAATGCCAGAAAACTTTCGACCAAATCAAGGAATACTTGTGAACACCGCCTGTCATAGTCCCGCCTGAACCAGGTAGACCCTACTACTCTACCTTACAGCATTGGATGGAGCGTTCGGCTGCGTCTTGGGGCAGCATGATGAAACGAGAAAGAAATAGCAAGCCATTTACTACCTCAATAAGAAGTTCACTTCCTACGAGGCCAGGTATTCTCTGATAGAACGCACCTGTTGTGCTCTAACTTGGGTAGCCTAGAAGTTGAGGCACTACTTCTATGCCTATGCTACGTAGTTCATATCAAGGATGGATCCCTGCACATCTTCCACAAGGCCATGCCCACTATCAAGCTAGCCAAATTTCAAATGTTGTTGAGTGAATTTGACATTGTCTATGTGACTTAGAAAGTAATTAAAGGGCATGCACTAGCAGATCACCTTGCCGAGAATCCTGTGGATGGAGAATACGAACCCCTAAAGACGTATTTTCCATAAGACGAGGTATCATTCATAGGAGAAGATATTGTAGAAAGAGGTCACAAAGACAGAGTTCCAACATGTTCCCAGAATCTAGAATGAGTTCACCGAAGCATTAGCTACCCTATCGACCATGATATAGCATCTAGATACAAACTTCATTGATCCTATTCCGGTGAGGATCTATGATCAGCCGGCCTACTGTGCTCATGTCGAAGAGGAAGCAAGTGGAAAGCTACGGTTTCATGACATCAAGGAATATTTGGCAAAAGAAGAACACCCGGAGCTTGCAAATCCTACTCAAAAGCGCACACTTCGAAGGTTGGCCAACAGTTTCTTTAACAACGGAGGAATCCTAATAGGATGACTCCTAATTTTGGGTTATTGAGGTGTGTCGATGCAAACAAAGCATCTAAGCTGCTAGAAAAAATCCATGATGGGACCTGCGGTCCATATATGAACGGCTTTTTCTTGGCAAAGAAATACTCTGGGCTGGTTATTTTTGGATGACTATGGAAACAGACTGCATCCAGTACGTTTGAAAACACCATCACTATCATGTACATGCAGACATGATCAACGTACCCCTATACGAGTTTTATGAAACAAGCTCCCCATGGTCATCCGCGGCATGGGGAATGGATGTCATTAGACCAATCGAACCTGCCGCTTCCAACGGACACAGGTTCGTTCTAGTGGTAATTGATAATTTTACCAAATGGGTCGAAGCGACATCTTACAGGGTAGTGACTAAGAAAGTTGTGGCAGACTTCGTCCGCGATCGTATTGTTTGTCGGTTTAGAATTTCGGGATCAATCCTTACTGTTAATGGTTCCAATATCAATAGTGACTTGATGAAAGCTATGTGTGAGACCTTCAATATCAAACACAAGAGTTCTACAGCCTACAGACCTCAGATGAACGGAGCAATAGAAGCCGCCAACAAGAAGATATTGAGGATAATGAAAAAAAAGCATAAACAGTGGCACGAAAAACTATCATTCACTCTTTTGGGGTATCGCACCACAGTCCATACATTAATAGGAGCAACCCCCTATATGCTGGTATATGGTATAGAAGTAGTCATTCATGCCAAAGTGGAAATTCCTTCCTTGAGAATCATACAAGAAGCCAAGCTCAACAACGCAGAATGGGTAAAGAGTCGTTACGAGCAGCTAGCTCTTATATATGGAAAGAGATTGAACGCAATTTTCCATGGTTAGATTTATCAAAACAAAATGTCCCGAGCCTTCAACAAGAGAGTCAAACCAAGACGGTTCACACCGGGGCAGCTGGTTTTAAAGAACATTTTCCCGCATCAAGATGAAGCCAAAGAGAAATTTGATCCCAGTTGGCAGGGCACATACATGGTTCATCGGGTTCTGAAAGGAGGAGCCCTTACACTTGCAGAAATGGATGGAGAAATTTGGCAAAAATCGATCATTAAGCGTTATTACGTGTAATCTTCTGTTTTGCTATATGATGTAATTCGAAGTACCTCTGAACTGATTCCCATTTAAGAGGGGATACATAGGCATCCCTATGGTTTCGGTCATAATTCAATAAAATTTTCATTTTCCCTGTAATTGGAAACTAGGGCAGAATTTTGAAGAGGACCCTCAAAATTCTGAAATAACTTCAGCAGATCATCGCAAGCAACCATCAGAAGCGGCAACCCAACAAACTGGGGCAGAATTTTAAGGAGGACCCTTAAAATTCCATAGCGAGAGAGGTTGCAATGTCCTGAACCACGTCATGGTTGTCGGTTCATCCAAAACGCTATTTCATAATATACACTCTCATCATATTTTTCTTTACAAACTCCTGCATGTCTGATTTGTTTAGCAATGTTACCCCAATGATACATAGTGTATCATCAAATCAAAGCCACACAAGTCAAGCAAAGTTGAAGGGGACACAAACTAACCTTTCACCTTTACAAAACTAACAATTTTTCTTTGGATGCAGGAACCCAAGTCATATATTATGCAATCAGGAACACAACTCTCAAAACCATTGCACCTATTCGCATTCGCTATCAAATATCCCCAGCAGCCACGATATCACAATTAGCTATTAGCTATTAGCTATCAGCTAAGAAATTTCTCTACAATTCATCCCTTTATTTCCTGCATAAGGCTACTATTCCGCCTTCCGAGGTTAAGCTCTACCTCCATCTGCATTTCCTGCATTGCATAAGGCTATTATTCTTCCTTCTGAGGTTAAGCTCTACCACGATCTGCATTTCCTCTATTGCATAAGGCTGCCATTCTACCTTATGCGGTTAAGCTCTACCTTCATATGCATTTTCTGCATTGCATAAGGCTACCATTCCGCCTTTCGAGGTTAAGCTCTACCTCCATCTGCATGGATGAAATATCGCCACTATATTTTGCACCTATATGGCTGAAATATCGCCACTTTATTTTGCACTTGCATGGCTGAAAGATCGCTGCCTCATTGCATGGCTGAAATATCGCCACCTTTATTTACACCTTGCATGGATGAAAGATCGTCGCCGCATTGCATGGCTAAAATATCTCCACCTTTATTTACATCTTGAATCGACTAAAAGGTCATCACTTTATTTTGCATTTTTGCATCAGCTGAAATATTGCCACTCATTGCATTATTGCATCGCCTGAAATATCGCCACTCATTTGCCTTTGCATCGGCTGAAAGATCGCCACCTTATTTACTTTTTTACATTGGCTGAAAGATCGCCACCTCATTGCATGGCTATAATATCGCCACCTTATTTACATCTTGCATCAACTGAAAGATCGACGTTTTAATTTGTATTTTTGCATCGGCTAATATCGCTACTCATTAGCATATTGCATCGGTTGAAAGATCGCCACCTCATTTGCATTTTGCATTGGCTAGAAGATTGCCACTTAATTTACATCTTGCATCGGCTGAAATATCGCCACCTATTGCATCTCATGGGCTGAAAGATCGCCAAACTGTCCAAGGGCATCATTGTTTGGAGGTACCATCTTCATAGCCCGAGAACGCCATGCCATGGCCTGAGTGTTAGATAATACGCTTAACGCTAGAGGGGGAGTGAATAGCGTTATAATAAAAATAGCGTAAACTTGCGAAATTTAAAACTTGCAGGAAATAAATAAGTGCGATAAGTAAATAAATTAGAACAAACGCACCGATATATCCTGGTTCACCACAACCCGTGGCTAGTCCAGTCCCCAAGAGACTCTCTCGAGATTTCCACTAACTTGTTAAGCTTACGGGTGCTCAACAAACCGTTACAACTTGAGGACACAAGCCTCAACAACCTTTGCTCGAAGATACAACACTCCAAGACTTCAACCAAGGAAACACAAGTTCCTTCTTACAACACAAGGGACTAACACTTCCCTTCAAGTGTACAACAACACTTAGCACTCAAACAAGACACTCCTTTAAGAGTAGATATGAGTAAAAAGAATACGCTCAAGATCGCAACAACTTTCGACAAGAATTTGGCTCTCAAAAGCTTATGTAATGAATATAAAATGATAAGCAATAAAGTATGCAAGCTTTAGCAATTGTATAATCAGTTGTTGTGTGTTGTTGTACTTAAAAGACTGAATTGAAGCTGTATTTATTCTTGAAAAACTTTGTATTACCGTTGCCTAATTGCCAATTAAGAATTGCTGATTTTACTCAGTGACAATCGATTGTCAAATTACCACAATCGATTGTTTGCCAGTTCTTCCAAAAATCAATCCCAGATTTTACGCTTAACAATCGATTATCTAAGATCAATAATCGATTACTGGCAACGTTCAAAAAATCATTTCCAGATTTTACGTAAAACAATCGATTGTCAGAAATCTACAATTGATTACTCAGCAACGTTCAAAAAATCCTTTCCAGATTTTAATCAAAATAATCGATTATAAGAAATCAATAATCGATTACTCAGCAACGTTCAAAAAATCCTTTCCAGATTTTAATTAAAACAATCGATTATAAGAAAACCATAATCGATTACCTGACGGTATTTGAAAATATTTTGGCAACGGTCAGTTATACAATCGATTATACTAAGTTAACAATCGATTATATATCAGTCTTGAAAAATCAATTTAGACACTGCCTCTTGACAATCGATTGTTATAGGTTCACAATCGATTATTTAATAACTTTGAAAACGTCTGGAAGACACTGCCTCAACACAATCGATTGTCATAAGTTCACAATCGATTATTTTGTGACTTTGAAAAATCTGATGGACACTGTCTCTTCACAATCGATTGTCATTAGCTTCACAATCAATTATTTTGAACTTTGAAAAACTTTGATGGACACTGCCTCATCACAATCGATTGTCAAAAGATTCACAATCGATTGTCATGCAGATTTGAAAAATCTGATGCTCACTGCCCTAACACAATCGATTGTCATAAGTTCATCGATTGTCAAGCAGCTGACTTAAACATAATCGATTATCATAAGTACATAATCGATTATCTTAGTCCAGATTTTAGAGGCATGTTTAAAAATCATTTTGACTAAAGTAAATATGCATTATTTAAAATCATTTTGCTCTAAAATAAATATGCATGATTTGTTAAAAATATTTTTACGAGAGAAGCCAAGTCATGAGTTTAAGTTGTCGGATCAAGATCACAATTAAATACCGACTCATATAAAACTTAATCTCGATCTTTGTCTTGTGCTTGAATCTCGTTATATATCAATTTTGCGCTTGTGCTTGGACCTCGTCATATGTCAATTTGCGCATAGTTTGTCATTCATCAAAACCTACAAATATGAACACATGTTTAGTATAATGCCTTGAGAACGTGTTTTCAACAATTTCCCCCTTTTTGATAATGGCAAACTTTAAGCGGGATATGCATATTAGGCAATTCATGACGATTCAAGACAAGTAAAGATATGCAGCAAGTATATAGATATGCAATTTGTTCCCCCTCAATATATGAATTCCCCCTCAATTTATGCCGATAAGTATTGAGAGTGCATACTCGTTATCTTCCCCCTTTTGGCATTTGCAAAAAAATATAGAATAAAAAAAACTTGTTTATTTATTAAAAAAACGGTTACATAACGGGAACAATAAAAACATAGAACAATAAAATCGAAAAACAAATAAAGAAATTATTCATCATCATTTCCCGCCTCATCATCCGGCACTGCTTCATAGGGAACAAGACCGGCTTATGGATAATGAACATGGTCAAAATATCCATGGATCTCATGTGTCAATTGACCGACAGAGGTGGTCAATGAAGCAATTTGGTCGAAAATGGATTGAAGTGTGGGTTCTTGAGGCTGACGCGATCGACGAGTTGGAGGAGGAGCAGGAGCTACATGATCGCTGTCATGGGGAAAGGAGGATTCTGAAATTTCCCACTTCTTGGTGCTCTTTTTGAGAGGACGGATGGAAGTGTTGAATCCAGAAGCTTCAAGAAAATTCATAATAAGGAGGGCATAGGGAAGAGGTCTATCATCTCCGATGGCATCACGCATGTGAATTTTGACGAACTTACACCAATTGATGTGAGCTCCGGTTATAATGGAATGCATGAGCTTAGCGTCCTCTTGGGAAAGAGTGGTATGATTATGCTTCCGAGGCTTGAGGACTCGGGTGATGAAATAGAAAATCAAACGATATTCTGGGAGCATTCCCGTAATGGTAGGACGTCGAATAGATAGATTAGGATCATAAGCTCCAAGTCCTATTTGGTTTAGGAGAGTTTTTTCATCAAATAAGGTGCCGGCCTCTCTAATGTAGCGAGTAATGTTTTCGCCATTTCGAGGAAGATGGGCAATGGAATGCAAGTTTTCATTGGACAAAAGAATTTGAACACCATTAATATTTGACACAAGCTCACCATCGTCATCCTCATGAAGGTTTGAGTAAAACTCTTGAATCAATGGAGGATAAATATAAGGATAGGTAAGATATAAGAAGTCAAGAAGTTGACATTCCTTAAGCATGTTTGCAGCGGGGGCATATGATTCAAGATACTTGCTTGTTGAAAAGCGAGGAGGAAGAATGTCACGCTTTTCGAATTTTGTCAAAAATCTAGTAAGCTCGGTTTCAGTATTGAATTGTAAAATAGACCCATCTTGATAAGGGAAATTTGGAGGTGGAGGAGCAGAAGAAGATGCACCTTGTCTACCTGAACGGGAACGTTTAAAGTGTCTGCCCGACATTTTCAAAAAGTAGTAATGAACTTTGTAAGAAACTTGGAAGATTTTTGAAGGTTTGGGAGCAAAGATTGATGCTTGAGTGAATAAAATTGAAGACTTATGATGCCTATTTATAATGGGGAGAATGGCATTTCATTTATGATGAAAATCTGCAGAAATTTATGAGCCAAAACAGTCAGAAACGGTAAAAATAAATTGTACTGACCGTTAGACAATCGATTGTTGAAACGAAATAATCGATTGTTGAGCAGATTTTGACTTGAACTCGGAACTGACACAAAATCGATTGCAGGGCCCAAACAGTAACAAATATTTGAATTAGTGACAAAAAATAATCGATTGTTGAATTATGATAATCGATTGTTGTGATACAGTGAGCACGGTGATTTTCTGACTCGGAAAATAATCGATTATATTTATGAAACAGTCGATTGTTTTAGAAAAGCAGTACTGAATGGCTGAGACAGTAATCGATTATATAGTTAAAAAATCGATTAATAAAACACAAATGCATAATAAGCATTAAACATAAATAATCGATTAGTGATACTTGCTAATCGATTGTCCGCACAGTAAAATAATCGATTATTTGCTGTAACGATCGATTGTTCAATGCCATTTCCTTATAATTCCCCCTGCTTTTAGGGCGATACCTACAAAAGAGAATTAGACGTCTCCGACGCTCAAGTTAGTAATTTGTAACGAAATAATGCAATGAGAACGTGATCTCTTAAGAAGTGTGTCCTAAGGTGTTCTTAAGAGAGTTTCGGGTACTTACCTTTTCTGCGACGTCGCCAATTAGCTGTTCGAGAGGGTGATCTTTGATTGTCCTCCACTCATTAGGCATTTTCGTTTCTTTCTCCTATTGTGGCGTTTCCTCCGTTGATTGTTCCAAGATTTCATCTTGAATTTTCATAGGAGTTTCCTCTTGTACTTTGTCTTTTAAACTATTTAAAATACCTGCAAGATCAGAACAAGAATCCTTTCTCGCCAAGCGAGCATTATTTTCGGAAAACACAATATGAGGAGATTCCTCCACAGTTTGGGTTCAATTACTAAATACCATATATGCTTTGCTACGTGAAGAATACCCAATAAAAATTCCCTCATCGGATTTGGCATCAAATTTTCCCAATTGATCTTTTCCATTGTTATGAATAAAAATTTTACAACCGAATACTCTAAAATGGGAGATATTTGGTTTCCTTCCCTTGTAGAGTTCATAAGGGGTTTTCATGAGTATTGGCCTTATGACTACTCTATTTAAAACGTAGCATGCGGTACTCACGGCATCCGCCCAAAAATGTTTGGGAATCTTAGCCTCTTCGAGCATGGTTCTAGCCATCTCTTCGAGACACCTATTTTTCCTTTCCGCCACCCCATTTTGTTGTGGTGTTCGTGGAGCGGAAAAGTTATGCTCGATACCGAGTTCGTCACAAAAGTCTGCGGAGAGATTGTGATCAAACTCTCCCCCATGATCACTTCTAATTGAAGTGACGGTTGTTTCCTTTTCGTTTTGAACACGTTTAAGAAAATATTTAAAATTCTGAAAAGCATCACTTTTATGGGCAAGAAATAAAGTCCATGTAAATCTGGAATAATCATCAACAATAACAAAAGCATAACGATTTCTACCAAGACTTTCAATGCGAGATGGTCCAAACAAATCCATGTGAAGCAATTGCAATGGTCTAGTAGTTGAAACAATATTTTTCGATTTAAAAGATGCTTTTGTTTGCTTCCCTTTTGACAAGAATCACAAATAGAGTCATTTTCAAATTTCAAATTTGGAAGACCAACAACTAAATTTTGTGAAACCAATTTGTTCAAAAGATGCATGTTGATGTGAGCTATTCTACGATGCCATAACCAAGAATCATCCTCTTTGCTCATTAAACAATTCACATATTCGGGTGAAGAATTTGCAAGATCAACCATATAAATGTTATCCATTCTAAAACCACGAAGGATAATTTTAAAATCGCTACGTCTAAAAACTAAGCATTCATCTGAATCAAATAAAACAAGATTTCCCTTGTCACATAATTGACTTATGCTCAAGAGATTATGTCTTAAACCTTTCACAAGTAATATATGCTTAATGGAAGAAATTTCATCCTTACCGACCGATCCGATGCCGATAATCTTTCCTTTGTTGTTATTACAAAAAATAACACTTCCCCCTTCCTTGTGTTCTAGTTGAAGGAATTTGGATTCGTCTCCCGTCATGTGCTTGGAGCATCCACTATCAAGGTACCATAGTACACTTGATCCCTTCAAACATGCCTACAAAACAGATTAATGAGTTTTAGGTACCCATGCCATTTTGGGTCCTTGGGGGTTAGGCAAATCATAGTGATGTGATTGAGTGTTATGTCTATGTCGTGTAAAACACGCAGGAGCAATATGTCCAATTCGTCTACAATAATGACAAGTCACGTTAGGATTATTCATCCTTCTAGGTTGATAGTAATTGGACGGACGAAATTCATTTGCTCTATTCTTGACAATATAACTATTGCGCAAATCATGAAAATCATTTCTCCTACCATTTGTTCTAGGATATGCATCATTTCTAGAATAGTTGTTTCTAGGTTGGAAGTCATTTCTAGGTGTTCCAAAAGGTTCAAAATTCTTTCTAATGTTTGGCCTAGAATGTGCATTATTTCTAGCATGATTATTTCTAGGTTGTGATTGATGAAAACCATTTCTAGGTTTGTTGTATCTAGGATGAACATTTGTTTTATTTATCCTAGGTTGAGCCTTAGGTGGTTGGGGGTTGGCTTCAACTTTCTCTTTAGGCTCGTTTCTAAAACCTATGCCATGCTTGGTCGACTTCAAATTAACAAGCACTTCATTCAAATTTTTATGAGAAGAGTTAAACTTATCTAAGGTGCCCATAAGCCTTTCTACTTCATTTTTTAGATGCATGCAAGAAGTACAATTTCTAGAACTCTCGGGCTTGTCGGCGCTTCTCTTGCCAAAAAATTTGTTTTCCTCTTTCAACTTTTCATTTTCTAAAATCATTTTTTCCAATTCCTTTTCTTTGAAAGAGAGTTGTTTTTGAAAATCTTTTTCTTTTAAAGAAGCATTTTCTTTTATACTCTTAACAGTTTTTGAAGCTTTAATAAATTCGCTATACAACTCATCAAAAGCATTTTGCATTTCTTCAAGGGAAAAGAAATTTTTGGAAGAAATTTGACATACCTCTTCTTTGTTGTCTTCTTGTGCCATAAGACAAAGATTGGCGGCTTCGTCTTCTTCTTCCTCACTTGACTCGTCACCGGAGTCGCCTCCCCAAGATATGTATGCTCGTTGCTTCTTGAAGGGTTTCTTCTCCTTTTTAGCATTTGGGCAATTTGATTTAATGTGCCCGGTTTCTCCGCACTCATAGCACTTTATTTGATCTCCTTGCTTTTTGCCCTTTCCTTCATACTCTTTTCGCATGAACTTTTGAGATCTCTTGATAACGAGTCCGAACTCGTTGTCTCCGTCCTCATTATTTTGAGGTTGGCTTGTGCTTGCCTTAAGAGCGATTCTTTGCTTCCTTTGATCATCAACAAGAGGGTTAAGTATAGTAGATTCATAAGTTTTAAGATTACCTCTTAATGCGTCGATGGTGACATTTGAAATGCCAATGGATTCTTGAATCGCGTCGGCCTTGGATCGCCATTCCGGAGTGAGACTTCGGAGAATTTTTCGGACAAGTTCCTTATCTGTGAAGGTCTTCTTAAGAGCATGTAAATCATTTACGATTTTTGAAAATCGTTCAAACATCTCATCGACCTTTTCGCCTTCCTTCATGTGAAACAATTCATATGCATGGGTTAGGAAATCAATTTTGGCTTCCCTTACCTGGTCCGTACCTTCGTACGTAATTTCCAGCTTGTCCCACATTTGCTTCGCCGTTGTGCAACAAGATATCTTCCTGTAATCATCAGCATTTACAGCACAATATAATAAATTAATAGCTTTAGCATTATTTTGCACCTTTCGGATATCATCCGCATCGTATTCATCTTCGGACTTTGGGACCCATTCATTTTCAACCTTCTTGGTTGGAATTTGTTCTCCATTCATTATGACCTTCCAAAGATGAAAACTATTTGACTGTACAAATATTCTCATCCTCTCCTTCCAGTATGTATAATTTGTACCATCGAATAGCGGTGGTCGGGTGGAGCATTGTCCTTCACCTATTCCTGCAAAAGAATCACGAGTAGAAGCCATGGATGTTTCTCTCAAACGGTTAAGTCTTCAGAGAGTTGGGCTCTGATACCAATTGTTAGATAATACGCTTAACGCTAGAGGGGGGGGTGAATAGCATTATAATAAAAATAGCGTAAACTTGCGGAATTTAAAAATTGCAGGAAATAAATAAGTGCGATAAGTAAATAAATTAGAACAAACGCACCGATATATCCTGGTTCACCACAACCCGTGGCTAGTCCAGTCCCCGAGAGACTCTCTCGAGATTTCCACTAACTTGTTAAGCTTACGGGTGTTCAACAAACCGTTACAACTTGAGGACACAAGCCTCAACAACCTTTGCTCGGAGATACAACACTCCAAGACTTCAACCAAGGAAACACAAGTTCCTTCTTACAACACAAGGGACTAACACTTCCCTTCAAGTGTACAAAAACACTTAGCACTCAAACAAGACACTCCTTTAAGAGTAGATATGAGTAAAAAGAACACGCTCAAGATCGCAACAACTTTCGACAAGAATTTGGCTCTCAAAAGCTTATGTAATGCATATAAAATGATAAGCAATAAAGTATGCAAGCTTTAGCAATTGTATAATCAGTTGTTGTGTGTTGTTGTACTTAAAAGACTGAATTGAAGCTGTATTTATAGTTGAAAAACTTTGTATTACCGTTGCCTAATTGCCAATTAAGAATTGCTGATTTTACTTAGTGACAATCGATTGTCAAATTACCACAATCGATCGTTTGCCAGTTCTTCCAAAAATCAATCCCAGATTTTACGCTTAACAATTGATTATCTAAATCAATAATTGATTACTGGCAACGTTTAAAAAGTCATTTCCAGATTTTACGTAAAACAATCGATTGTCAGAAATTTACAATCGATTACTCAGCAACGTTCAAAAAATCCTTTCCAGATTTTAATCAAAACAATCGATTATAAGAAATCAATAATCGATTACTCAGCAACGTTCAAAAAATCCTTTCCAGATTTTAATTAAAACAATCGATTATAAGAAATCCATAATCGATTACCTGACGGTATTTGAAAACATTTTGGCAACGGTCAGTTATACAATCGATTATACTAAGTTAACAATCGATTATATATCAGTCTTGAAAAATCAATTTACACACTGCCTCTTGACAATCAATTGTTATAGGTTCACAATCGATTATTTAATAACTTTGAAAACGTCTGGAAGACACTTCCTCAACACAATCGATTGTCATAAGTTCACAATCGATTATTTTGTGACTTTGAAAAATCTGATGGACACTGTCTCTTCACGATCGATTGTCATTAGCTTCACAATCGATTATTTTAAACTTTGAAAAACGTTGATGGACACTGCCTCATCACAATCGATTGTCATAAGATTCACAACCGATTGTCATGCAGATTTGAAAAATCTGATGCTCACTGCCTTAACACAATCGATTGTCATAAGTTCACAATCGATTGTCAAGCAGCTGACTTAAACATAATCGATTATCATAAGTACATAATCGATTATCTTAGTCCAGATTTTAGAGGCATGTTTAAAAATCATTTTGACTAAAGTAAATATGCATTATTTAAAATCATTTTGCTCTAAATTAAATATGCATGATTTGTTAAAAATATTTTTACGAGAGAAGCCAAGTCTTGAGTTTAAGTTGTCGGATCAAGATCACAATTAAATACCGACTCATATAAAACTTAATCTCGATCTTTGTCTTGTACTTGAATCTCGTTATATATCAATTTTGCTCTTGTGCTTGGACCTCGTCATATGTCAATTTGCGCATAGTTTGTCATTCATCAAAACCTACAAATATGAACACACGTTTAGTATAATGCCTTGAGAACGTGTTTCCAACACTGAGGACACCTATTAACTCTTGCACGTCATTATTCAAAGGTATCATAGCTCGGAGGCATCATCCTCATAGCCTGAGAGCATCATTTCATGTCCTGTGGATCCTTTATTCTACACTTCATGGCCTAGGACATCATGGTATGAGAACATCATCCTAACCCTCCAAAGACACCATTCATGGTCCAATAGGAACTTTCATCACGTTTAAATTTACTCACAATATATGCTTGTATTGTTTAGTTGCAAGTAAATCATTGAGCAATGACCGTCTTAGTAGGAGTGATCCCGCTCCAGTTCTCTCATCCCTAGTAGACTTCAACCATCCACCCTAACCTAAATATTGCGTGCGTTCACGGAAAACCGCCATCGGCATACTCCGTCGACAGATACAAAACTACATATGGCATGATTCCTGTTAGACCAAGGATATGTAGGAAGCTTAGAAATCAGAGCACAACCAACTATTTCAAACAACTTCACTCGGTCAAAATTGGACATCATATCTTTACCCGGCAACTCTATTATCCTTCCTAGGTAAAGAGGAGTAGCTCTTGGTACCAAATTTTTCACTGTATATTTCTTATGTGCAAAATACTTTCAAAATAGTATGTACATGCATATATAAGCATGTAAAGAGTTTTATTATTTTTCTAATTTTTTAAAAGATTTTTAAAGCGATTTATTGCCTATTTTAGCAATACTAAAGCCAATAAGTGTTCTTCAAATTATCATTTTGGTGATTAATCTATTTTATTATTATACTTATTCTAATATATAGCTAAGGTAATTTTACACATTTTTATAAATCGATTTGATATTTTTAAGCTAAAGTTGCATTAAATTATAATTCTAGCCTATTTTAAGGTTTTAATAGAATTTATGATTATAAAATTTATTCCGGTATTTTCAATTTAATTTTTATATACTATTAATTAATTTAATGCCTTCAACTTATTTCAAAAATGATTTTTACGATTTTTTATAAGTTAAAAAAAGGAAAAAAGTGGCTATTTAAATAATAGCCTTATTGTATTTTAATTATAGCCAAACTCAGCCACCCCAATAACCCAATTCCAATTTCAAACGAACCAGACCAAATCCTAATATATAACCTGACCCCTAACCCCTTAATAAAACCTACTCGTTTTTCTTTTGATCCAGGCCGTTGATCATTTTTATTAATGGCCACAATCCCCTCTTACCATTTTAATTCACCCAAACCCCAACCCTAATTCATTTCCCTCCAAAGCTCCACCTTGAAACCCCTTCGTCTCGCAAAACCTCTTGAACCTTCCTCAACCCTAATCCTCTCCTATCATCTTCAACCTCAAAACCCACCGGAAATCATGGCTTCTCAAGCTATGGTAACCTTATACTCACCCCTTGTTACTCTTGTGTGCTTGATATTTGAAGAATCTAGGCCAGACCTCAAAGGTCTTCATCCAAACTTGTAATGGCTTGAGGTTTCACGCCCATCACTGGCCTTGCTCCGGTGTATCTTGGTACTATGAGCCTATCTCTGACTTTTTTGACCAAGATCGGGCCATTTCAAAGCCTTTCTCCTTCTAGGGTTCTTCTGAAACCCTAGCTATTCGAGGTTTTCTCCGATTGTTCTTAGATATTTTCCATATATGTGTTCTTCTTGAGTTTTTGAACGATTTCCTCAACTTTTCTATCAAAAATTACTTTCAAAAATTACTTCTTTCCGGTTCAGGGTTTCCTAAAAATGTTCAAATGTTTGTTTGACTTTTCTTTCCCTTTTCTTTGTGTGCATTTGTCTCCACTATGTTCTTATGTTTTCTTTTCTAAGTGATCTTCTACTGTGTTCTTATGTTTTTCCTTTTATCACGCATGTTCTTCTACTGTGTCTTGTGTGTTCCGCCTTTTCTTTTATTGTTTTCTATGCTATGTTTTCACATGTTTTCTCACTATGTTCTACTATTTTTCTTCCACTATGACCTGATATGCTTTGCCTACTTATTTTCTTGTTTTCTCATGAGTTTCTGAAAGAAACCTCTGAGCCTGTTTGACTACTTACTTCCTTATATCTATACTTGACTCGAGGTAGAAACCCTAGAATTTGGAGGTTCTGGCGAATTTTGATCATGTGATTGAATTAGGGTTCTGTTTGAGAACTCTAGACTCTTTCAGACAAACCTTTGAGTCTATGAACTAAGTTTGAACTTCGTTTTTTGCATACAATTATGAACCTATTAAATTCTTCTAGGCTAGACTCTTCTACTGATTAGCACGCTAGCTCTTCGTGTTTAAGAGTGTCTGTATGCTTTTATATGTGTGATGAATCTTTCTCCAAAAAGGTTTTCCAACTTATGATTGATTCAGAATTTTTTTTAGGTCTGAATGATTGTTATTGATTTTTTTAAATAAAACCTTTCTTTACCTTTTTGGACTGGATTTATTTATACCGAATTCAGACTTTGTAATTTACTAGCTGTTAATTGATTCTCTTTCCTTATATTGCACAAGCCATGTACTGTCCAGACCTTGTCCTTATATAAAACTTTATGTATTTACTCTTACTACACTACCTTACACAAAGTGTTTGAGTAATTTACTTCTTAATTAGTTTTACCGTTTGAAATATGAATCCCTTTATTAAAGGAAAAACTTGTGTAATTGATTGGAAATTGATTCTCAAATTATTCCCTTACCTTATTTGCTCATGGATTTCACACTATAAATACATGGCTTTCTTTAACACAAAAAAAATCTACAGACAGTTGATTAACACTTTTATACTTCAAACTTTACACTTACAATCTCACAATTCTCTTCTAAACTCATAGTTCTACTGCTTGTTTGCACTGAGGTTTTACAAGACTACTGCCTTATTCTCACTTGTTCCTTTAAGACTATATGTCCTAGTTTAAGTTTCAGCATCATCCCAATGTGTTTACTTACAGCTTTTACATTCATGTCTGTTTTACTGTCTATGTGGAGTTAAATCTTTAACTAGCATGTTCATTTCTTTTTCACCTGCTCCTGTTGTGAATCCCTGCACTCATGTTTTCCCTCTATATGCTTTGAGTTAAAATTCGGTACATGGCAATATGCAAGTTATTGTTCATGTTTGGACTTGATCTCTTAAGGGATCCTGACTCCCAAAACAAATATGTTTTAACAGGCTTGTAGGGTGTGCCAGAATTTCTCATTGCTAGGTATGCCCACTAGCCTGTCCTTGCTTCTTTATCACTTCCCCTCTCTCCCTTTTTCAAAACTCAGCACTTACACTCTCTCCTAGTTTCTAAGTTCTGCCCCCCTCTTTTGAGCCTTACCTTGGGACCTTGAGTTCCCTCTGAACTTGGACACTTAAGGGGCCCTTCCACACTACACTATGTCTTGACCCGACAATGCATTTGGGTGTAAGCGCTGCCCGGAGTCCATGTGAGGCTGTTAGGGAACTCTGACACATCCAAATGAGAGAAAGGCTTTGGAACATTGATATTTGGAGTTGGTTTACCTCACAAATCAGACAGGAAGTCTGAATCAGGCTTTCCTTGGTTGTAATGTTTAGCTTCTGAGTGTATTTTGTACTTTACTTTCTTTCTGGGTTGTAATAACTACGTAATAGAAATTCTCGAGGATGGATAGTGGAAAGGGAAGGGAGTAGCTGTATGCAAAAAAAGGGTAGATAATTTGCCTATGGGTTTATTAATTTCTGCATTCACATAGATAATTGCCTATAGGTATATTAATTTCTGCATCCATGTAGACATCCTGCTTATATGTTCACTTACAGAATTTTGCACTTGCATATAGATATTATGACTATAAGAACTCCTACATTCATATAAATACCATGTCTATAAGGTTTTCTACACTTCTGCATTACATAGATACCATGTCTATAGATCTATGCATTCATATAAATACTATGTCTATAAGAAAGCCCTGCATCTCCCATATAGATACCATGCTCATAGTTAACTAGAAGTTAAACCATGCATACACATTCGTCACTAGGCAAGCCTGTTTATAGGATTTAAACAACTAACAGCATTTAGATAATCTGCCTATAGTATTTCTAATTTCTGCACTCTCATATATAGATATCATGTCTATAGGATGTACATACAGGTAAAAAATATGTGCATAGGTCCTTTCTGATTCTCGCAAATTTCTTACTAGGAAAACGTGTTAATAGGTCTTAACAAGCAAAAATGAAATCAGATGTCATGATCATATAAGACCCAGCATGTAAATGTTATGCCTATAGGATTTTCTGCATTTTACTATGATTATGAATGTGTTCTGAAGTTAACAAACATCTAGAAAGCATGCCTATAGGGGTCATAATTCAAATTTGAGTACCCCTGCTCGTTTGTAAGTTAAAATAGGCGGTAATAATTCATTGTTAATTGCAGAAGTTGTACTCTTTATGTTAAAACATGCAATTTAATCTTAATTCATGCAATCAGTCTACGCTCTTATTCCTGAAATTTGTAAATACCATGCCTATAGGATTCGTCTATCAATTAGGAAAGCCTTAGGGTAACTTATAAATTGAATTAATTCCTTTTTCTAGAAACTACAACCAGCAGGCAGGCCTGACTCAGGCTTCCTATCTGAATTATGTAGCAGATTAGTCTGCCTTAAATCCTATTAAATTTTGATCAGACCCTATCACTACTTACAAAACATGCTAAACTATATGCTTTCCTTTGATTTAAGGAGGTTTATTCGAGCCTTTCTATCTGTTTATGTACGTTCCCAATACTAGCTATATATTTTCTTTGTCGGCTTAGTATTTTAACCTTGTGAAACCACAAATAAGCCCATGTCTCCTCCCTTTATGATTATTAATCCCAAATACCTCCAGGATTTATAGGACCGGATCGGGTAATAGCATGCAATAGGTAAACGAGACCTTCCGCGCTTTAATACCTTAACGGGTGGGAAAGGGTAGATATGGATATGATGACCGATGCGCTAATACCATGTGTATCCCATATCTAAGGAGTGATTACCAGTTATTGCATTGACGTGATCCATATCATTATTAAACCTAGGACCCCTTCCGTTGCTTTTTGTTTCTGTAACATCTTTTAAAATGCTTCTTTTAAACCAACTCTTTCCAATGCTTTCCAACTTCGTTTATTTCTCAACATTTTTTCATGTGAAAATCCCCTCTTATGTGATACTCTTATATGCTTACATTTTATTTGTATTTAAGTTATAACAATAGCTTGGCCAGGAACCACACTAGTGGATCTTGAGGGGTGCCTAACACCTTTCCTTCGGGATAATTTCAAGCCCTTACCTAATATCTGGTTATCCAAACTGAACCATCCATAGTGTCCTAATACACTATAATCATTAGGCATCCTCTTCAATTCTCTTAAACCCAACTCCCAAAGGGGAGCAATTTGTCTTTCCAACTGTCAAAACTCGATTTCGCGAGAAAAAGGTGGCGCGACACCTGGGATTCCCAATTCTGAACTCAAGTCCATCCAAAAAAAAAAGGCATCTAATATATCATTGATCGAATCAATAGTAGGCTATAGGGTTGGAAAATAAACCTTCTAACTATAGCAAGAAGAACAACCCTAAAAAAATCCACCCTAGCAGCAATCCCTAATCACGTCATGCAAATTTACTGACTCCCAAAATCTACCCTTAAACATATTGACACTATCCAAAGAATTTTCTTGTGGGGGAGTATTTCCGAAAAAAGAAAATGTCATTATATTAATTGGAATACAATGACTAGGGATAAGAAGGAAGGTGGTATGGGGCTATAGAAATCCAAATGAAAAAATTACTCCTTCAATGCTACCCTGGTATGGAGATTTGCAAGGGAAAAACAGTCTCTCTAGGTAAAAGTCCTACAGAGTAGATATAGCATGAAAAAGTCCTCCATCAGATGGAACTCCCTACAAAAAAAAAGGAATAACTCACACCTGGAAAAATATCTGTACTGGAGGAGAAATCTGTGAAAAAGGCATCCAATGGGAAGTAGGTAATGGGGAACCCAAAAATTATGGCATGATATATGGATTATGGACCCAGGTTCCATAAGATCCCTCATACAGGGGCCCCTAACTCTCAATGACTAAAACATCCTTCAAAATTACATCCTAGATGAGAGCTCATTTAACCTAAACAACCTCTCCTTCTAGCTTCAGAAAACATTCGCAAAAAAGTTTTTAGCATCTATGTAAAACAAAGCGAGCTGACAATTGCAAAATTTTCATAGGTGGAAGGATCTATTGGGTCCTTCTCTATAAAGGTTGTCAGCCAAATTGTTGCGACTCAGTCAAAAAAGGAAGAAAACCTGACAGACTTCTCTTGGTTATGGAAGCTAGATACTCTTAACAAAATTAAATCTTTTCTATGGATGGTTGCCACATTCATCCACAATGCATTTTAATAGAAAAATCACTGCCTCCAGCATTTGCAACATCTGCCAAAATGAAGAAGAAGACATGAAACACATGTTCTTCATCTTCCTTCACTCAAGACCTATTTGAGATCAACTGCGAAGCTTCTATAAATACCTAAACCAGCCCCATAATGGTCTCACTATGAACAACTGGTTAAAAACTCTTTGCCAAACAAGATCCTCTTTTAACAGATATTTAACAAAGACAGATATCTCGGCTTTCACCGTTTCACACATTTGGATCCACAGATATAATCTTATCTTTAACAATAATAAAACTCCTCTCTTGTTAAAAAAAATATTGTTAAAAGCACAACAGAATTTAAATTGTTAAAAGATTCTATTAAGAAACCTTGCTTAAGGACTACTATTTATATAAAATGGAAGCCACCTGATCCGGGAACCTTCAAATTATCGATGGGTCAAGCTTAGGTCACCCAGGAAAGGAAGGCATTGGAGGGTTCTTCAAAAACAGTGATAGTAACTGGATTCTAGGTTTTAACATGTTCATTCCTCATAGAACTAATATCTACATGGAAGGCCTCGCCTTTTTACATGGCCTAAAAATAGTCATACAACAAAACATCAGGCCACTAGTGGTTGAAAAAAGATTGCAATGTTATAGTCAACATGCTTACTAGGGCAGGGGAGCCACTGGTCATTCACGTCTTCAGGGAAGCTAATGAAGTGGCTGATCTTCTGGTAAAGCATGAAAGCAACTCGAACTTTTTTAGAAATCTTATATTGTACTTCATCTCGCCCCCTTTTATTGTCTCTATTTTTGAAATGGACAAGCTAAGAATCTTGTGTCTTAGAATAGTCCTAATTTATAATAAAGGGGAAATAAATATCTTCGTTACCAAAAAAAAGAATAACTTACCATCTTATCATAAGAAAACCAAAAAGTACAAAACATATTATATTGAAATGTGTAGAAATATTTCGTACGTAATAAATAAAATATTGAAAGAGAAAACACGTCATCCACCGTGCAATATGAAACTAAAGAATTACTAGTAAGCAACTTTACTGCGCACTCGATTTCTTTAATCTCCTATTCAGGCGTGATTGCAGTATTCAACTTTGATAAATGTAAAGGAAATTGCTGAGAACTTACATTAGCTAGCTACTAGGGTTCATAATATCTTTCTCCTAGCTGTCATATGGAAAATGTTAAAGTTTCGAATACTTTCTGCAATAAAAAGTAAGTTACGCCAAAAGATAAATATAATTAATGTTCTTGTTAACTAACCCATTCACATTGATTTAATTAAATAGGATGAAGTTTCTGGGAGAGGGGTTTTGGCCAGCATGGTAACAGCCTAGCAACGGTACATATAACTTTGGTGTTATGTGAACAACATTTTGTCTCATCATTACCTAGATACAAAAATATATATTTTACTACTAATTAATTAACTGGTTTGAACTGCATAACAACGGATGCAATCAGATATAAGATCTTAAAAATGATCTGGCTAAATAAATTTTGGGCAAGTGCAAAGATTTCCCTGTCTTTTCCTAATATTTTTTCTTGGTATTTGCATTTGCCTAACTCTGAATTTAGAGGTGGCAAAATGGGTGTATTAAATGAGTTGTGTTTCAAAGAATCGCGTATAACAGAAACTAATTAGAAAGAAAATTAGGCCTAAAAGATCTCTGTCCTTGAAAAATATTATACTGCATGCATGTACGACATTTAGGAAAGACAGACAAGTAGTTTTCTTTAAGGTCTCAGCCTCCCCATATAGTTACGTTATTCATTCTCCATCTATCTCTGCACTGGTGTACTGAATCCTTTACGTGTCATTTTCCAATGTCAAGGATATGTTGTTTAATCAAAAAATAAAATTATTGTTCAAGTTTTAATTTAAAAGAATATGAGTTATTAATAATCGAAAGAATATATAAAAAAATAATTTGGATAGTAAGAATATAATTAGAAGAAAAACAAGTAAATCAAAATATATTCGGATAATGTTTCGTGTCCCAACAATTGATTAGCTATCTCCCTTTTATAGATACCTTAAAGTTATGTGTTTTGCTTATGTCATAATAAGGTTATTATGAGTAATTAAAGATATTGAATGCTATGTTACATAATCATTACATTTAATACATATTCTCTAACGTATTCAGTATTTAATGCTCATTAAATATTGTATTTACACTCTCATATATTATCAGATTCATTCTCCTTGATTCTCGAATCTAAATGACTTAAATAAGATATGTGATGAGTCTTTTGAAAAATTGCCCGTATCTCTTCATTTGCCCTTGCTCATATCTGTTGCTACGCGTGTCTCCATATCAGTTATAACTCTTTAATCAGTCTACATATTTTTAACACACAATCTTTATATGTAAACTTAATTTTTCAAATACACCATTATGCATTGAACTTAGAGGTGGCAAAATCAGTGGATTGATGACCAGTTACAAATGAATAATGGATCTACACGCATTCTATTGTGATTTCTTAATTACATCTTTTCCTTCGTTTTCTTAGAAAACTTCAAACGTGCAGTTCATTAAGCATATACTTCTATATATTTTTGTATTTTCGCCTCAACGTTCTTCAACGTTTTCTAGGATTATCGGTTCGAATTTCATACTAATCATCAGTGTCAAAGAAACACTATCTTTTGAATTTGAAATGGTTTTGTTACTACGAATTTCTTTCTAGTAATGTTTTGGGTACGTAAAGAACGAGTTCAATTGAATCCAATATTTTCGACACGAAATATAGATTATATTGAAAATTATTACTCCTTCTGTCTCAGTTTATTTGAACTTATTTCTTTTTTAGTCCAGGCCAAAAAGAATGAGTTCTTTCCCTATTTAAATACAATTTATATTTATGCAGTGATTTATAGCCACACAAAATATATGTGCTTCATTTTACACCATAAATTCAAAAATCATTTTTGTTTTCTTAAAATCCGTGCTCGAGTAAATGAGTTCTCACATAAATTGAAATGGAGTAAATATAAATTTAGAAAAAAATTGCATTATGAACCCATCATCTAAAGATAATGAATTTAGTAATAAAACCCTAAAAACTAAATTATTAAATTAAAATTCTGAATTCACCTCTACCATTCAAGTACATAGAAGCAAGTAAACATGAACGCGAGCCAAGTGAAGGAAAACAAGAACCAATAAATCAGACAATAGAACTTTTAACATATTTTTCCTAAATCATTTTAAACTTACCAAAATTCACAACTTATGTTAATTGACAAGAGAGAAGGTTCACAAAAAAAAAAACTAAAATCATCTAGGAAGACTCCACGTACCTTAGTCCGTATATATATAAGGGTCTTAGTCCGTGTATATATATATATATATATTGCTATTACTTTAAGAGTAGTTATACATCATAATTTTCGTTATGCATAATTCTTAACATGAAAAACTATACATAAATTCTCATTAACTCTGTTAAGTAACACATCATTATAGCGCTGAGAAGGAACCAAAACTGTAAAATGTTGTACACTATATTTTCAAAGGTAATTGTTTTTCCGATAACACAACAACAACAACAACAACTACCCAGTGTATTCCCACCAGGTGGGGTCTGGGGAGGGTAATATGTAGACGAGCCTTACCCCTGCCCGAAAGGGCAGAGAGGCTGTTTCCAATCGACCCTCGGCGAATAGGATAAAGGAAAAAGCTGCATTGAGAAACAAAGGTAAAATTAGAAACACAAGCAAGACAAAGCAAAATAAAACAAAATAATAAAGCATAAGTACTCCCGCAAAAATAACGTAAATAATTATGAAAACATAAGCAACATAAAGACATAAATACAGTCGCATGCAATACTAACAAGCAGTAACTACCATACTAAAACACTAATTTCCGATAATCATTCACAATTTCCACGAATATAGTTCATACAGATGTGGCCTATTTCGTACTATATTTTTCTTGTGTCTACTTTGACTAGCTAAACACTAATAATAATAAAACAGATCTTATCAAATAAAAAACAAGAAAAAATAAAATTTTGAAAAATCTCATGCTGCAGTAGTTCTTAGTCTTGTTATCACCCTTTCTCTCATTGTTCTTGAGTGCGCCAATCCTTCATCCTTTCTATTTCTCCTTGGATTTAACAATTTAGATAAAAATCCTCCTTTCTTCTTATTCCCATTAATACTCTCTTCCAATATTCCACCTTCTCTTCTTCTCATTATTAAAGCCAGTGATCTACTCTTCTTAAGCACATTAGTATCCATTCTATAACGAGGTGGAGAAGAACACGAGGATACATCCGAAGACGAAGACGACAAAGAAGAAGAAGAACAAGAAGAAGTAATAGTTGTAGTATTAATTGGTGAAGTTTTTGAAAGCAGAGAGAGTTTTTCACTAAGACAGACAGAGCAAACCCCGGGATTTTGCTTGTGTTTAGGATGCTTCTTGCAATTGGACTTTGATTTGCTTTTGCTGATTTGCATCTGATTCTTCATAAATAATCTCCTTCTGTTTTCCATGATATTATGTTGTTCTTGGAAATGGAGGGTGTGCGTGGTATATATAAGAATAAAAAAATGTTGGCAAAGAGGTTTCTGTGATACTTCATGTGGGGTTCTAATGAGGTTCATAAAATGAGTTTTTTTGACGTGTTATGTGAGATTTTTTGAAAAGTCTATAAGTTGATGGCCCAAAATGCAGTGCTAATATTTTTTTTTTAAAAAGAAATTTACTAATTAGAAAGGAAAAATGGAACTCGTGTTAGACTAACCGTTTGGTTTTGCTGAGTCGGTGGCTAAAAGGACCAGGCAATGAAGCTTTCTTTACACTTTCTTACGTGGGACAAGCGTGGAAATTGACTCAGTTAATCTTACTTTGAATTAAATACTTAATAAGAATAATAAAATACAGATGGAGTAAATTAGACGATTATCCTTCTTGTACGACCAAAAGAACTGACTCCCAATATTCTTCAACTTGTTATACAAGTATCTTTAAATCGTACTTTATTTTGATTTCATAATTACTGCTACTATATGATTTAGCATGAAAAAATTACAATTTTTCGTTTTGCACGTTTGTTACCATTTTTTAAAGTAAATTTTTTGGGTGGTCTCTAAGGTAAGAGAAGTGAAAGAAAAGGTTAGATAAGATAAAGGAACTTTTATCTTCTATAGCAAAGGTTAATATTTTATTTATTTTAAATAAATATTTTTAAAAAAATTATATTCTATAGCTATCTTTTAATTTTTATAGCCAAATTATTTATGGTCACCTCCTAACCTTAAGCCAGAAAATACGTTTTGTATTATTTCTCTCTCTCTCTCTCAGAGCTAGTTTTTCTCCATAAATGTAACCATGATTCTCAACTGATTCATCTCTATTGTCGAACGAAATTTTCATTGTCAGTGGCCTGGGGCTCTGAATCAATGTCGAAATCAAGCTCTAGAGATAAAGAAGGAGGTTCGAAATCAAGCCCTAGAGTTTGAGAAATTTGAGAACACACGTACAAAGGCAGGATCTCTGGCTCCTAAGATCAACAAATTCGCATACAATGAAAAGCCTTAGAGAGAAAGATGGAGGTTCGAAATCAAGCTCTTGAATCTGCTTGCATATACATTCAAGGGCAGGATCTCTTGCTCCTAACATTAACAAATTCGCACACAGTGAAGACTCCATTAAGCATAATCGCAAGAGGTAATAATTCAGAGAGAAACAACATGCTACTTCAAATGTGAAATCTAAGGTCCTCTTTGTGCAAAATAGAGTTCCACTTTCGGCGGCAGAAATTAGGGTTTGTTCTTGAACAAAGACGATGGAGTTTCGGCTGACTTGAATTTTCTGTTAATATACTTCAATATATCACGTTGTATTTATATGTATTTCATTGTATTCATTGTCTTCTTATAAAATTGTAATTCAATGTATCTTGTTGTATTCTACGTATTTCATTATATCTACTATCATTTTTACGGTTCTCGCGGAAGATCAAGTTGGTGAGTCATGTGATGGGAAACCTTTCCGCACAGTTCAGAGAGCATTGAATTAGAATGGGAGGTTTACCACCACATCACTGCATGCAAGGGGAGCTCGCTCGATTCGTAGATCGATCCGACTCATAATTCACTTCTGACCCCGTGTTCAATAGCCCGACTGTACTGATGTTGATTGTGGTTACATTCATTAGTAGCTTGGTTTTTTCATTGTATTTCAATTTATCCCGCTATATTCTATGTATTTCATTGTTTTCACTCTCGTTGTATGTCATGAATGTATTCATATATTTTTTTTAATTATTATAATTTATGTATTCAGATGTATTATATAATTTCTCTAAAGATTGCTATATTTTTTGGTTATTTTTCGGTTGAGAATCTTTTGTAACTAAAAATACAAGATTTGTCTGTTATAATTGAGTTTGTTGAGTGATATTAAGAGTCTATTATGTTAATTGATTTACTTTTCGTTTTAAAAACAGTGTAATCCCCTATTTCACGCCGTGAATACAGTCGAATACGGTCAAATACAATAATCTGTCTAGCTGTAATCCCATGTTTCACTCCATGAATACAGTCGAATACACTCGAATACAATAACTGATTAGCTGGACTTCCCTGATTCACGCCTATTTTTGCTACTGTATTCATAAATACAATGGCTTAAATACATCAAATAGACCTTATAGCCACATAAAAGGTATCTATAATCCGTAATATAGCAAATAATATCTATAAATAGCTAATTACTACTAAATGATAGTGCTTTATGAAAATTTTTCAAACATAAACAATTTGAGCTCTATCATTTCTACTCCTTTGTACCAGCAGGTTTTAATTTCGTATAGTTATATTAATTACTTATATTTTAACTATACATACAGTTCGAATCAAAAGCACCGACGCTACCGACATGTAAATCCGCCATGCCGCTCCGTCGACCATTTACTAGTACCTCCAAGTAGGGTAGAGGTATAATATTAAATGTGTATTAAGATGAACTCAATAATTTTTAAACAGATATAAATATACAATTACGAATGTAGTAACTAAAATGAGCTATGAGTTCAATTGCAAATTCAAAACTCATAAATTTTAAAGTCTGACTCGGTCTCTCCCTCGTATGCTCCAAGCCTCCCCTACACAATTCTCTCATTTTACTATTGTTTTCGTGGTCTTTGTTTCTGTATTTTGTCCAATTTTACAGGCGAGATGAGCAGTAATAAGCTACAAATACGAGAATCATATCTTGTTGCACCGTGAATTTGTATAACACTGCCTAAAATCAATTTTGGTCACCATACTACGACAGGAAGACAATTTTCAATAAAATACTTGCCATTAGAACCATCTTCATATTATTTTATTACAATAAAATACTTTATAAGGAATACATTTTCTATGAAAAAAGGAAAACAGTTTCCCTCACTTATGAACGAAAGTATTTTTCTTATCACTATCTTAACTTTTCACTTCATGTTATTTCTCCAACTAATACTTAGACATTATTATTTAATCTGTAGGACTCAAAAATTCCATTAGAATACGTATGATTTGCCAATGTTACTTCTAATCTTTAATATATATTTTTCATAAAACTTTTTCCACCTACCCATCAAACACCAGAAAATAACAAGGGTAATTAACCGAAATGGACAAATATACATCTACGATTTCAAATTTCTCCCTCTACAAAGTGGACAAACGTCAACGTTGGCGTAAATGGAATATTACATATTTGTAAAAGAAGAGTAGAAGACAGTTTGTGCACCTATCATATCACGCGCTCTATCTTTTCGCAGAAAAGGTTGTTCCTTTAAACATCTTATTTCGTATATTTTTAATAAGCAAAGATACCTTTTAATTTTAAGCATTGAAACTGCAAATTATTCTCCGGCTGCTGCCAGTTATTCCACCTAACTCTAAGCGTATCTACTGATCTTATTCCTATCCTAACAACCTCGCCGTTTTCTGGTCTAGGGGGTATTCAACCAAACTAGTTAATCTCCATAGAAAATGCAGATACAAAACAGAGGTGATCATGTCACCCATGTCATGTTTAGCTAAAAAGCTGAGTACCTAAAACAAAGACTGAAAAAAAAAGGCCCGACTTCGTGATCCCAACAGAACATAGCTGTAGAAGTGCGAGAATGGGAATCAAACAAGTTGTCGCCTTCATGTTTAGCTAGAAAATGAGAACAGAGAAAATGGGAGGAAGTGTTCATCCTTTTTCTCCTTCTACCTTATTTTGCAGATTCGTTTGCTTCCGTAGTTGTACTTTTACTTTCTATCGGGCACTGGGATACATAAGGTTTCAGCTGAAAAAGAAATTCATCAATTGCAAAGTGTTACAAACTTCACACAAAATGAGCAAACACAAAGGTCACAAGTTTCATAAACATTTTCTACGATCTAGAAAGAGAGACTAGTTTCTTTTACCTAGACTATAGACTATGTACATAATGCAGTTATGTAAATTCATTAATAATTTCAAGAGAAGCTGAGACGGGGGATCACTACCTTTGAAGAGGATAGGAAAGCAGCGGCAACACAGAATACAAGAAAGTAAAATCTGATTAATGAAAATTAAGCTCATTTTCGGTCATGTTTGAAAAGTCCATGCCCTAATCCATGAGCTAGGAAAGTGTTAGGTCTAACCTACCTCAAGCACTACCTGTTTCAAGATATTAAAAGGCCTTGAAAAGATTAATATAATGGAATAATCCAAAGAATGTTTTCATTTTAGATAACTTTTTGTATCAAAAGCAAGTGGTGATCTAAGCAAGTGCTGGGCCCAAACAGAAAGCATAAGCAACAACGTGTTTCCTAGAAAGGGACTGAAAGTTAAATAGCACTTATTTCTTTTGATGAATCAGGAGTTCATTAATAATACACCAAGATAGTATTATCTTCACGAAAAGCGACTTGTAAAAGCTCAAGAACCTGGCAACTTCAAGCTGACCAACGTATTATCGATATCTACTTTCCAAGGCTATTACCTCATCTAGGATGCGTCATAGAAAAAGAGCAAAGACAACAAAGAGTGAAGTAAGAAATCTATTATTTCAATAGGCAGATTTCCAGAGAGACCACAATCTAGTTCCAAATGTTATATAGTTTTTTAATCATCACATGAACAGGAAAGAAGTTGCCACCGAGTGATTTTGTTTACTCTATGAACAGAAATTATAAATAGTTCTTAGACATGACTGATCTAATATATGCTGGCCTGTATTACTTCACAAAGCCCTCATGTGAAGAAACAAGGTGATTACTTCTCCAAACCAACAAAAATAATAGAAGATAAAGGAAAACAAGATGAGTAATGAAGAGAATAACTACACACAGGTCCACTAGGAGCATAACAGAAAGGATTATCACGCATAGATATCCTAGGGAAGACTCCGAGTTTAAAAGTTGTAAAATATGCATAAGGCAAATTGACGGAATTTTTATCTCGTTATCATACACAAACAAGCTGCAATGAATTGGATATCCTCTAAAAGTTCGTCGCCAGAAGAAATGTGTTTATTAACTAGACGTAGCCGTGGGATGAACTTTTAGGACCTATTAAAACTCTTAGGGATCGTTTGATCGAGGGATCAGGGAAAATTAATCCCGGGATTAAATTTGAGATGAGTTTATCCCATGTTTGATTGTGACAAATTACATTATAGCTAATTCCGAGATTAGTTATTCCAGGATTGAAGTATTATTTTTATCCATATGGGAAGGTGGGATAACTAATCCCAAGATAATTAATCTTGGGATAACTTGTTTCCCAACCAACGACCCCTTAGGGACTAATAAGTTAACTCCTACTTTTCATACCAATTTTCAACTGAGACTTGGAATGCTATTAGTATCATATCGCATTCCAACATGTTTTTTTAGAGAATTAAAAAAATTATTAAGAGAGACAGTTACTAATTAATTAATTTATCAAAATTAATTATTATGATAGAATTAGAATGACATACACTCTTTTATCCAGTTTACTGCAAAAACCAATTATTTTTTGCTATTCCAAATGTATTTGGATAATATACAAAGGTTGATATAGATGAATGTATGCAACAACTTCAAAAAATTAACAGGCATACATAGGGATGGCAAAATGGTTCAAAGAAAAGAGTTTTCTTTTTTTTGATTTGCACCGGGTGTCCGAGTCTCTCCGAGCCCCAGCTAATCCCGGGAGTGCACAGGCCCTCGGCAAGGAGTTTCCCGCAAATGCACCACGGTTAATTCAGGTTTTATCCAATCCGATGACCCTCACAAATTGTTTGCACCCGGTGGGTTTCGAACTTGAGACATTGAAAAGGATCAAACCCCAAGGCTCAAGTCAATTTCCACCAGGCCAACTCCCGAGGGTTCAAAGAAAACGGTTAACAACCCATATTATCCACTAAAAATGGGTTGGATAATGAACTTTTAAAAACGGACCAAATATGGATAAGAACCATATTATTCATTTAGAAAAGGGATAACCCATGGATCTAACTTTTATATTTGTAAAACCTCAAATTAAGGGTCTCTCAAGTTAGGGAGACAAAGAATTCTCCCAAAAGTGATCATATACAAGAAGTCATGGATAATATTGGTAACCCATATTATCCACCGGTTAACCCGTTTTTTATCCGTATTAAATATGGACTGGTGGATAATTGATCCGTTTTTTATTACCCGTTCTCGACTCGATCCATATCCAACCCGCCCCGCCCATTTGCCATTCCTAGGCATACATATGCTTGCACTAGTATATTTACTAAATTCAAAAATTCTTGATTTTAATAAAAATGATACCTCATGAAGCGCAAAAATTTACTGCGTATGCGTAACACATACTTAAACAAATCTACATAGATAACCATTAGAAATAGTTGTAAGATTGCAACATCTACATATATATATATATATATATATATATATATATATATATATATATGTGTGTGTATATATATATATATGTTATAAAATATTCTATTTTAGGTGACTGTCCATATTTAGAGAGATTCTAGGGTTTACTTCTTGGTGGCTAAATCACCACCTCCCTATAAATAAAGGGGTTCTATTCCATTGTAAACCATCCCAAAGTATCAATAAGAATACTCCTCTCTCTACTTTTCTCTCTATTGTTCTTGTTCTTGTATTATTGTTCTTGTTCTTATATTATTTCATAACACGTTATCAGCACGAGACTCTACCGTCTCAAGAATCCTCTTGAGAAAATTAAGGTATTTCCCTTTTTCCGAATTTGGTTTTAATTATGTCTGATATTATGAAAAGAAAGTTCGTTGCCCTTGAAATTTCGGGCAAGAACTATATGACATGGGTGTTGGATGCTGAAATCCACTTAGATGCTATGGGTCTTGGAGACGCCATTAAAGACAGAGATAAAGCATCCACCCAAGACTGTGCTAAGGCCTTGATTTTCTTGCGCCATCACCTTGATGAAGGTTTGAAAATTGAATATCTCACAGTCAAAGATCCACTCATCTTGTGGAAAGGCTTAAAGGAGAGATATGACAACCTGAAGTTGGTCACTCTGCCACAAGCACGGTATGATTGGGCTCATCTGAGGTTCCAAGACTTTAAGTCTGTTTCTGAATATAATTCTGCAATGTTCAGAATTACTTCTAAATTGGAACTCTGTGGAGATAATATCTCTGATTATGATATGCTTGAAAAAACGTTTACAACGTTTCATGCCTCCAATGTGGTACTGCAACAACAGTACAGAGAGAAAGGTTTCAAAAAGTACTCTGAACTGATTTCTCTTCTCCTTGTGGCTGAGCGAAATAATGACCTGCTCATGAAAAATCACGAAAATCGACCCACTGGGTCTACACCATTGCCTGAAGCAGATAAGGTGTATTCTCATTATGCCAAGCATGGAAAAGGCTATGGCTTTAATCATGGTCGTGGTCGTAATCGGGGTCATGGCCGTGGACGTAGAGAAGGAAGAAATTTCCCTGATGTCCGTCACCCCCCAAAGAGATATAACCACCAAAAGCAGAAACGGGATTATGAGGATCCAAAGGCAAATAATTCAGAAACTATATGTTATTGTTGCGGTGGTAAAGGGCACTGGTCAAAAGCTTGCCGTGTACCAAGACATCTGGTTGATCTTTATAGCATCTCTAAAGAATAAAGGCCCTGAAACAAATTTTGTCTCTGACGACAATTTTGACATCACCCACCTGGATGTGGCAGACTTCTTTGAGCAACCCGAGGGGAAAATAGACCACTTAATCGGTGATGGATCTGTGATGAAGGAAGATGGAATTGTTTGATTTTATTTTACTTATTTGTATTAGTTAGTAGTCATTAGTATCAGCTCGTATTAGTTAGTTTATGATATAATGTTAGTATTAGCTCTTTAGAATGTTTTAATATGCTTAAATTTCGAAGACATTTTTACTTCCCAGTAAAGTTAGTCGATTAACTAATAAGTTAGTCGACTATCTAATATTTCGTATTAAAAACTGAATTTTTCGCAAGCTAAGTTAGTCGACTAACCAGTTTAGTTAGTCGACTAACCTGATGATTGTTTACTAAGTAGTCGAATAACTAATTAGTTATTCGACTAACCAATATTTCGCATTAAAACTGGATTTTTCCGCAAGGCTAGTTAGTCGAATATCAGGTTTAGTTATTCGAATAACCTAATGACTGCTTCCCAAGATAGTCGACTATCAACTCAGTTATTTGAATAACCTCAACAGATTTTGAAAATATTGTTTAAATATGAAACAAACGGATTGAATTTGTTTATTCTCATGTTCGTGTATTTCTTTTGTATGTCAAACCATGGGAAAGCAAATATGGATATCTCACAAAGCAAGCTTGGATCAACGTCCAACTGTAAAAATATTTGTTTAGTTGATTCATGTACTACACATACGATACTCAAAGAAAAGAAATATTTCTCTCAACTAAGTATGTGTAAGGCAGATATTACTACAATCTCTGGTAGTAGTAAATTGATTGAAGGCTCCGGAAGAGCAACTATAACTCTGCCTAGAGGAACAATGTTCATCATAGAGAATGCAATGTTCTCCTCCAAGTCTAAGAGCAACTTGTTGAGTTTTAAAGATATACGCCGGAATGGCTATCATATTGAGACAATAGATGAGAATAATCTTGAATATCTCATCATTACAAAGAACGTCTCTGGCCAAAAGAGGGTTATTGAGAAATTCCCGTCTTTATCTTGTGGCCTGTATTGGACAAAAATTAGTGCAATTGAGGCACATTCAACAGTAAACCAAAAGGTTACTGATTCCAATACATTTGTACTTTGGCATGATCGATTGGGACACCCTGGATCAATCATGATGAAACGGATTATAGAAAGCTCATATGGGCATCCGTTAAAGAATTTCAAGATTCTTTTAAATAATGAATTTTCTTGCACTTCTTGTTATCAAGGCAAGTTAATTATTAGACCATCACCAACAAAGGTTGGGACTGAGTCACCTACGTTTTTGGAACGTATACAAGGGGACATTTGTGGACCTATTCACCCACCTAGTGGATCCTTTAGATATTTTATGGTCTTAATAGACGCATCCTGTAGATGGTCTCATGTGTGCCTGTTGTCATCACGCAACCTTGCGTTTGCAAAACTAATGGCACAAATAATTCGACTACGAGCACAATTTCCTGATAATCCAATCAAGTCTATTAGACTGGATAATGCTGCTGAGTTTTCATCCCAAGCATTTAATGATTATTGCTTATCAATTGGGATAAAAGTGGAACATTCTGTAGCTCATGTTCACACTCAAAACGGTCTTGCAGAATCTTTAATTAAACGCCTGCAGTTGATTGCAAGACCATTACTCATGAAACGAGGCTGCCCACTTCGGTATGGGGTCACGCCATTTTGCATGCAGCAATGCTAATTCGTCTCAGACCGACGAATTATCACAAATATTCCCCGTTGCAATTGGTTTTGGGTCATGAACCCAATATATCCCATTTAAGAATCTTTGGATGCGCAGTATATGTGCCTATAGCACCGCCATACCGCACCAAAATGGGTCCGCAAAGAAGGTTAGGAATATATGTTGGGTTTGAATCGCCCTCCATTATTCGCTACCTCGAAACATTGACAGGGGATTTGTTCACTGCACGATTTGCAGACTGTCAATTTGATGAGACACTTTTCCCAAAATTAGGGGGAGAAGTTGGTGAAACCAAACGGGAAATTTTATGGAAAAATGCATCATTATCTCATCTTGATCCAAATACCTCTATTTGTGAAAAAGAGGTGCAAAAGATTATCCATTTGCAAAGAATAGCAAATCAAATGCCTGACGCATTTACAGACTTGAAAAGGATAACAAAATCCCACATCCCCGCAGAGAATGTTCCAATCCGTATTGATGTCCCTGTTGGACAATCATCTAGTGTCATATCCAATGAGTCGAATGCACGCCTGAAGCGTGGCAGGCCATTAGGTTCCAAAGATCGAAATCCTAGAAAGAGGAAAGCAAACGATCAAAATGACACTACGAAAGAATATCATGAGGAAATTCATGATTTAATAAATCCTGAGATTCATGAAGAATCCATTGAGCCCGAGACTCAAGAAAATAAGGAACTATCAATAAATTCAATCGGATATTGAGGCAAATTTTAATCGAGTGGATATAGTGGTGGATTATGTCTTTGCTTTTAATGTCGCATCTAGCATTATGCAAGAAAGTGAGGATCTTGAACCTCAATCTGTTGGAGAATGTCGAAAAAGACATGATTGGCCAAAATGGCAAGAAGCAATCCAATCAGAATTGAATTCACTGGCAAAACGTGAAGTTTTTGGCCCTATAGTTGAAACACCTAATGGCGTTAAGCCTGTTGGCTATAAATGGGTCTTTGTACGCAAGAGAAATGAGAAAAACGAGGTACAAAGATATAAAGCACGCCTTGTTGCACAAGGATTTTCTCAAAGGCCTGGTGTCGATTATGAAGAGACATATTCGCCTGTAATGGATGCCATAACTTTTCGTTATCTCATTAGTTTTGCTGTCCTTGAAAAGCTTGACATGCATTTAATGGATGTGGTTACTGTCTATCTTTATGGCTCACTGGATAATGAGATATACATGAAAATTCTCGATGGACTCAAAATGCCAAACGCTCATAATTCAAAGTCCCGGGAAATGTTTTCAATCAAATTGCAAAGATCCTTGTATGGTCTAAAGCAATCAGGACGAATGTGGGTATAATCGTCTTAGTGAGTATTTATTAAAAGAAGGCTATATAAATGATACCATTTGCCCGTGTGTTTTTACAAAGAAAACAACATCGGAATTTGTTGTACTTGCCGTATATGTCGATGACATAAACCCTATTGGAACCCCCATAGAAATCCAAAAGGCAAATGATTATCTAAAGAATGAATTCGAGATGAAAGATCTCGGAAAGACAAAATTATGTCTTGGTTTGCAAATTGAATATTTGGCAAACGGAATTTTTGTTCATCAATCTACCTATATAGAAAAGGTACTGAAACGGTTTTACATGGATGGAGCATATCTTTAAGTACTCCGATGGTTGTTCGATCACTTGATGTGAATAAAGATCCATTCCGACCGCAAGAAAGGAATGAAGAGCTACTTGGTCCTGAAGTACCATATCTTAGTGCAATTGGCGCACTAATGTATCTTGCAAATACTACAAGGCCTGACATAACCTTTTCAGTTAATGTCTTAGCAAGGTATAGCTCGGCTCCCACAAGGAGACATTGGAATGGGATCAAACATATAATGCGGTACCTAAAAGGGACTACCGATATGGGCTTACTTTATAGCAATAATTACAGTCCTGATCTTGTTGGTTATGCTGATGCTGGATATTTATCCGACCCACACAAGGCTCGATCTCAAACGGGTTATGTGTTTACCTGTGGAGGCACCGCCATATCTTGGGGATCGACTAAGCAATCAATTGTGGCTACTTCATCTAATCATGCGAGATAATCGCTATTCATGAAGCAAGTCGGGAGTGTGTGTGGTTGAGGTCTATAATACATCATATTCAAGACAAATGTGGTTTGAAGTGTAACAAACTACCCACGACTTTGTATGAAGACAATGCAGCATGTATAGCTCAATTGAAGGGAGGATTCATAAAAGGAGATAGAACAAAGCATATTTCACCAAAGTTATTTTTCACACATGATCTTCAAAAGAATGGTGATATCAATGTGCAACAGATTCGTTCAAGCGATAATATGGTGATTTGTTCACAAAATCTCTACCAACGTCAACCTTCAAGAAGCTGGTTCACAAGATCGGAATGCGAAGACTCAAGGATATGAATTGATGCTCTTTTCAGGGGGAGTTAATGCGCCTTGCACTCTTTTTCCTTACAAGGTTTTGTCCCAATGGGTTTTCCTTGCAAGGTTTTTAACGAGGCAACCAATAGGCGCATATTCAAACATGTGTACTGTTTTTCCTTTTCTATAATTTATTCCCATTGGGTTTTGTTTTAGTTAAGGTTTTAACGAGGCACATTATTGAATAGACATTCAAGGGGGAGTGTTATAAAATATTCTATTTTAGGTGAATGTCCATATTTAGAGAGATTCTAGGGTTTACTTCTTGGTGGCTAAATCACCACCTCCCTATAAATAAAGGGGTTCTATTCCATTCTAAACCATCCCAAAGTATCAATAAGAATACTCCTCTCTCTACTTTTCTCTCTATTGTTCTTGTTCTTGTATTATTGTTCTTGTTCTTATATTATTTCATAACAATATATTATTTCTTTTTTTTGCATTGTAATATATATCGTTATCACACTTTTTGAGTTTCCTAGCCTATATCAGATTGCTTTACACCAGAACTCATCTATAGCTCAAAACAGAAATGGTAGCAACTGGGATGTTCACTTTAGAAGAGCAGTGCAAGACTGGGAAATTGACAGCCTATTTGATTTGCTAGCAAAAGTGGAGGGGTATAATATTGATGTGAGCCAACCAGATACCATATGATGGGGAAGCAAGGGCGCCTTCACAGTAAAAGAATGCTACCGGCAAACTGATTCCGAACTGATTCCCAGAACCAGGTGTTAGATGCATGGCCTTATGGAAGACCAAACTGCCTATCAAAGTTATTTGCCACAACTGGATTGTCCTCAATGAGGCTTGCTTAACTCAAAACAACCTCAACAGAAGAGGTTTCCAGTTGGTCGACAGGTGTTATCTATGTCTGAGAGATGCAGAAACTGTCAACCACCTATTTTTGCATTGCCCTGTGGCTTTTGACCTTTGGAATATGTTCCTTTGCATTTTTGGCTTGATTTGGGTCATGCCACAAAATATGAAAGAGGCACACTTGAGCTGGAGTCTACAGAGAGTTGACAAGGCCATCAAAAAAATCTGGTTGATGATCCCTGGTGCTATTTTCTGGTGTCTATGGAAGGAAAGGAATAGAAGATGTTAAGATGGAATCTCAACTCCAATTCACACTCTCAAAGCAAACTGCCTACTCAATCTTTTTTGCTGGACTAAATTAGCTTCTGTAATTAGCACCGACCAATTTTTGGACTTTATAAGCTCCCTGGTCTTAGATTGACATATAAAGGGAGCTACAATTCTTATTTTTTCTTTTTTCTGCATTTCATTACTTTTGTAACTTGCATCTCCTTGATGCCTTTTGCTAGTGTAACACCTTATTTCATCAAAAAAAAAGTGTTATTTGCATTATGATAACAGTATTTTTAAACTATAAGATATTATAAGTAGGTGGTCTGATATGCAATTACAGATTTAAGAAATTACTGGAACAAAACATGATATTAATAGAACTCAACAACTTCTTAGGAAAGGGTTAGGGGGAATAGGACTCGTCGGACCCCAAGAAATTTTAATAGGACTTGAGGTCCATTGTGAGGGAGACATGAGTTGGAAATAGCCCTATTCCTTTTGGTTCATGCATGGATGAGATTTGACTACACAATTGAGCAACAACTGAATTGAAAGAAAAAGGGGGAAGAAAAGCTTATTGAAACCATCTCTCTTTTGTTTGATAGAACACCTTTGTTTAATTAAAAACCACTTAAAAACGTAGAATGAAATCAGAAAACAAGATATCCTTATAAAATACATATGGAAGAACATAAGAACATGGAAGCAACTGCAGTCAAATAACAGATACTCTCCTTAAGCAAGGGTGGGATGGGATGGGGAGGAAAATGGTTTGTTTCCTTTCCTTCTGTCTGCTTGATTCCCCTTGCTGAAGAAAGAGTCTTAGAATGGTAGAAAGGATAAAGAGATCTAAAGGAATGCTATCAACTTGCTAAGTTTTAGCTTGAGCTGCATAACCTAAAATGGGCTTAGACTGGAGGTGGAAACATGGGTAAATGAGTGATGAAAGCACATGTCCCTCTTTTTACTTTTACCAAATTATTTACAGCAAGCTTACTCTTGATGAATGTAAATGGAACAATGACTGGTTATACATGTAAATGGAACAGCAAGCTTAAGTTTGATTGCTCTTCATCAAGCAGAAAGGCTAGAACAGGAGCAACCGAAAGGCACTTTGATCAGAGAAAACATTGATTGGACAATACTTCAGTATTCACCAACTCCTCCAAACCGTACTCATCTTTTCAATCTGCATAACCTAAAAAGGGCTAAGACTGGAGGTGGAAACATGGGTAAATGAGTGACGACAGCACATGGTCCTCTTTGTACTTTTAGCAATTTATTTTTGATGACTGTAGATGGAACAATGAACAGTTACAAATTTAATTTTGATTGCTCTTCCTCAAGAGGAAAGGCTAGAAGGTGAGCAGCAGAAGGCACATTGATCAGAGAAAATATTGATTGGTTAATACTTCAGTGAAAATTAAATACCTTGAAGTTAGTCAAATCTGGAACTACATAGTTAGGCAGCTTCTCTTGCATAACAACATAACCACCTGGAACAAGAAATAACGATATGTTATTAGGAATAAAAAAAAATATATATGTGCCTCGACGTGACCAAAAATAACTAGACATTGTCAGCTTCATAAAATGCTGGAATATTAGCTCTCGAGGTAAAAGAATATAGCATTTCTACTTTTTGAAATGGAGACAAAAGTGGGCTGGGCAACAAGAACAAGAAATTTAAAGGCCCCAGCTGAAACTCAATAACTTGTCAGAATGCATCAGCTGCAACCATATAATTTTTTCACATCAACGAGATTGGATTTCCTGGTTATAACAGTAATCTAAGATTACTTCCAATAAGACTATTGTTTCTCAGCATGAATTTAGCAAGAATTACAGAGACAAAATTGATATACTATTCTTCACTGAACCTAAGGTTAAACTATGATACTTGTGCCACTGGAATTTGTGATAAATCAAACAAACTGCCGGTAATGTCTAAAACATTTGTAACTAATCAAACAAAACAGCATGTCATGCCTAAATTTCTAACCGCAGTTTCATACATCTTTTGAGGTGACAAACGAAGTCAGAAGATTTTCTTCATTTTTTCCCATACTCTCTTTCTTTTCTGGTTTGATGGCTTCAGGCCAAACATCACATGACTCCTCAGATGTACTAGTTAACATACTATTCAGAAATTGGAAAAGGGGAAAATAGAAATGATACATAAATCATAGTATAGGTTAGACATCTGCATAAGCAATCAAATAGATAAACCGGATCATAATCTTTCTCAAAAGTATGAGGTGCGAAGGACTGACTACCATTACGAGCTTAACCATACACAAGAAAAATATTGATTTATATGTCATGACTACATAAAGATTTCACTTCCGAGTAGAATGATGGTGGCGAATGGTGAGGGGAGTGTGCAGTTTGAGGCTTTAGCTTTTTACAAGCATCTAATGTACCACATATCTACAGGTAGTTGAGTACCAAATTTAGGAAAAATTGAAACATAGAAATTCTTATAAAGCTACAGAAAATCTGTTCCAACTAGGGAGAAAAGACAAACGAATAGTAGTTTTCAACACTCAAATAGGGAATTCAAACCTTTGCGAGTGTGAAAACCAGTAGGCTTGCAATTCTTTCCCTTGTAGTAGCCCCGAGGAACCCTTTTTGAAGTAAGAATATCGAGAGACGAAGTACGTTTTCTTCTGAAAGTTCTCCCTAAACCTAATAGCAGTCCCAGCGGCATTGTCTTCTAATTTAAAAAGTAAATTGTGCCTAGAGTAAACAACAAACAAAGAGAAAAGGCTATTAGATATTAGCACAAGATCAAGATTTAATCTTTGAAGTCAGAAACAACTTTGTAGCATATTCTCACACTTGTCACTGAGACTTATTACATATCCTTTATACATTTTATATAAATTACAAATATACAAGTTTACAAAAGTCCAATTTATTCTTTTATTTTATTCAAGTAGAATTGCTTTTGCAATTCAATACTCTTCAAACAACACTGTGATATTGCCAACTAAGGAAATTGGCACAACCAGGCATCACAAATATTCACAAGGGAAGATATTGCTATAATTTGCTCAACTAAAGGGAAAGGCTCTAAATGTATCCTACAGAGATGCGAGAAGATATTGCTATAATTTGCTTAATTAAAGGGGAAGGCTCTAAATTTATCCTACAGAGACCGCATCTCATGAAAGTTTTCCAAGGTAAATTCCATACATTAAAAGAAAAATACTTAAACCTAAAAGGCCGGTGTAGAATTTCAAGCAAACGAAAATGAATCATGAAAAAGAGAACAGATATTGTTATGCTCTTTTACTGTTACACTCTGCTTCTACAACATTAAATATATCAATAATGACCACAGTTGGACAAGAGGGGTTGCTCCGATGGTAAGCAACTCCCACTTCCAACCGAGAGGTTGTGAGTTCGAGTCTCCCCAAGAGCAAGGTGGGAAGTTCTAGGAGGCAAGAATGCCGGGGGTCTACTTGGAAACAGTCTCTCTACTCCATGGTAGAGGTAAGGTCTGCGTACACACTACCCTCCTCAGACCCCACTATGTGGGATTCTAGTGAGTTGGTGTTGGTGTTGTTGTTGTTGTTGACCACAGCATATAAATCAGAAATTAAGAGAGGAATTTACCAATATCTGCTCAAGAGGACGTTTTCCCAGTGGGAAGAAACAAGCGAGACTGCAACTCCAACTAGCAGGGGTGGGCGTTCAGTACTTCGCTACGGTATTAATGAATTACGGTTTGGTACTTCGGTATGTCAATTATGCATAGCAAATACCGTACAAAAGTAGTTCGGTATGGTTGTTGGTTCAGTACGGTTCCGGATCATTCCATGTAAATGTCAAGACTACAAACTTATTATATTTCCAGTAACATCACTGACTGCATTACGAGCCTAAAACAAATATTACAATGGAAAAAAAATTTGAAGGTGGGATCTAAAATTGAATTCAAAAGGCTTCCTTCTAATTTGATTGCCAATTCCAGTTAAATTAATGACATGTATCAATACATACCAAGGTTGTAAGCAACAAGAACAAGGAAATTGAAACAAACGGCTCAGTTAAAAAGCAACTTAACTCAGAAATGTGATTATAGCTCGCATGAATGAAGATCAGCAATGAAGAATGGAGAAGTTATGAACCTGAATGAAGGTCAACAATGAGCAAACAAGCAATCGCCGAGGAGAGGAGTCGCCGTCCCCGAGGTCGTGAAGCTATTGTAGTCGTGAGTCGTAACTCGTGAATCAGCCGCAGCAACCAAGCAAAGTTGAAATTTTGGGTTTTTCGAAACTGGCGTAGGCGTAGCTTTTCCTTTTCTTGTCTCGACTAAGCCTAAGGGCAAGGGATTAGGGAATTAGGGGTTTGGGACGTGGGCTTAAGATTATTGGCCGACAAATAAAAGAAAAGTTGGGTTTGAACTAAAATGTTTTAATATTATTAAATACCATACTGAACTATCCAAATATCATAAATTTTGTATCGAAATACCAAATTAATTCAATTTGATTTGATTCCGTTCAGTTCAGAATTGGATTTTTCGAATTTTATGCCCATACTTAATTCCAAGGGATTGGAGAAGGCGTTATCGGGCCTTAAATGTATGGGCTATTGAGAGAAAAAGCCCAAAATGAGGAATGTCACATGTTCGAGGTATTTGCAACTGTACCTGTTTTTTGGGTCATATTTTAACTTATATCCGTTTTGCAAAAAAAATTACAAGTGTACCCACTTTTCTCGTAACTTCAAGCATACGGGCTTGAAATAGCAAAGGCAATCACGCAAATTTAGACATTCTAGTAGACGGTCCTGAAGTAGCAAAAATTACTGAACCAACTGTTGGCTAAAGTTTTTATTTGTAATTACTGAACTTAAGCATTTTAGTAGCTGAAGTTTTGTTCTTTATTTGCTGAACTTCAGCATGTTTTAGCTGAAATTTTGTTTTATATTTGCTTAACTTCAACATCTTTTTAGCTGAATCTTTGTCATGTTTGTGACGAACTTCAGGGCTAAAGTTTATTTTGTATTTGCTAAACTTCAGCATTCTAGGAGCTGAAGTTTTTGTTTATATTTTTGAACTTCAACATATTTTAGGTGAATCTTTGTTATGTTTGTGATGAACTTCAAGGCAGAAGTTTGTTTTGTCTTTGCTGAACTTTAGCATTTTAGGAGCTTAAGTTTTTATTTATATTTGCTGAACTTCAGCATTCTTAGAGCTGAAGTTCTAAAACAATCATGACAAGTTGTCATTAAGATATAGTTGCTATAATGGAGTTATCTTTAAATTTGAAAAGCAATACTCCTGTAAAATAAGACCATTAGTAAAAGTAACATCTTCACCTAATGCACAGGGAATTAAGTCATGCTTTTATGTTTCAATAGCAATTAAAATTAGAATTTCCGAACTGGACAGCATAAGCTAATTCCTTGCTATAAAGAGCTAAAATAGCAAATATAAGTAAAGCTAAAACACATAATAATATCTCAATCTTCAGCATTCTGAAAATGAATAAGGAGAGAGAGACCCGAAGTTGTTTCAATAATAAGTACAAATTCAAACTTTTTAAAAAGGTAAATATAAGTTAAATAGGAACGAATAAATAAGATGCCCGTACAATTTTTTTCACATATTCTAAGTGGATGAAAGAGAGATATTGCAGTAGATAAGCCCCAAGAGAACATAACATTCTTGCTTGGGCATTAATTCAGTGAAAATGTGAATTTCTCAATCGAAACTGAGCAGAGTAACGAAATAAAATCGAAATTGATTAAATACCAATTTACTAACTTCTAGCCATTAAATATATACTTAAAAAAACTAATCAAGCACAAATAAAAAATAAAAATTCAAATAAATAAGATTTTTTTCTCCAAGAATCACAGGCAAAGATCTTTTTCATATTTTTAAGCATAATTAACAACATTAGATACAAGACTGAAAGGAAATTTCATGCATGAGGTAGCAAATAAGATCATGAAATACATGCATATATATATATATATATATATATATATATATATATATATATATATATATATATATATATATTATCGGGTATTTACTATTTTTCATAATAAGTGGTACTGGTGGGGAGTAAACGACTATATGTCACTTTGAAAGGTATTCTAATTATCCGAAAAGTCTTTTCAAAAATATTGTATTTATATATGTAACTAGTGGTGATATACATATTTATTATCGAGCTACGGCCAGTTGGGCAGTTATATATTTTACCATCAAGCTACGGCCGGTTAGGCAGTTACATATTTACCATTGAGCTACAATCGATTGGGCGGTTATACATCTATCATCTAGCTATGGCTGGTCGGATAGTTACCACCGGTTGGGCAATTATGTATTATTATTGATTTACCACCGATTGAGTAGTTATGCATTTGCCACCGAACTACGGTCGGTCGGGCAGTTACCATTGATCAGTTGCATAGTTAATGTCACAAAAATGAGATAGCTAGAACAATTGTATTGTAGTTTTATTTATATACACGATATGGATTTTATTCTATACGTTATGGTCCTCAGCGACAAGTCAGAAGTTATAGTTAGACTCTTATTTCTTCACGAGATAATATCTTATTATTATGACGTTATATTGCCTCCTTATATACTCGGTACATTCTTCGTACTGATATTTTTTTTCTGGGGCACTGTGTTTCATGCCACGCGAGTGTAAATAGGCGAGGTGAGGATCATTCATTGTAGGCTGTTGTAGGTTGGCTCTAGATATCAGATTTTCATTGGTGAGCTCCACATCTTTTCGGAATATTGCCGAGTCACGTTTTATATATGTTACTTTATTTTATAAGGATGTCAGGGACCCTGCCTCGACTTATATTTTATGGTCATATTTTCTTAGAGGTTTTTCTGATAGTGTTATGTGTACAGCTTTAGGTATGACATGTCAACAGCTTTGTTAGCCCCTATGTATATATATATATAAATCTTTTTGAATTAGTTATATGAATTAAGTTCTAATATTGTTAACTGCATATATAGATGTGGAATATCATGGCCCATGATGAGTTTTATAGAAAAAAAAGGAATAAGGTACCTGGCGCTCGGTTGAGTAGGCATTAGGTGCCAGTTGTGGCCCTCTGATATGGGTTATGACAAAGTGGTATCAAAATAGTTCTATCCTACGGTTGGCTGTAAGCTGTGTCTAGTAAAGTCTTATTTATAAATGTGTTGTGCACCACACTATATAACCAAGAAAATACAGGGCATTTAGGGACTGATTACCCTTCCTTCTTGATATTAGATTGTACAATAGAACAGAGTCATAGTGAACAAAGCTCTTGACCTTTGACTTGTTTTATATATGTAGCAATGCCTATGACCAGAAAAGTTATGGTTAATTAGACGGGTAAAGTAGTGGCAGATAAGGGTATGAGTAGAGTACTAATGTCTAGTGAGGGCCAAAGTGAGGCTTGGGGAAATACGACACCCTCGCATAGTTCTCCGATTTTGTCAGGACCCAAGGAGATGACGAGAAACCCAATACATCCACCTATTGTTCAGGATGAGGATATGAATATGCTGAGTGGATTAGAGTTGTTGACTAGGTTGGTAGTTGCTCAAGCTCAGCGCTAGGTAGGTACAAGTGTTGGTCACGTTAATAGGGTTATTAGCGCGAGAGTTTGAGACTTCATCAACTGGACCCTCTAGTGTTTACCGGATCCAACAAGGATGAGCACCCACAAAACTTTATTGATATGATGTAGAGGACTTTGAGGGTAATGAATGCATCAGACACTAAGTTCGTAGAGTTTGCCTCATACTAATTGTGGGATGTTGCGGTTCAGTGGTACGAAATTTTGGAATTGTCTACAGGGAAAAATGCATCTCCATCACCATTGGATGAGTTCTTATGGGCTTTCTTGCGTCATTGCTTACCAACAAAGATTCGTCAAGCAAGGGTAGACAAGTTCTTTGTTCCTAAACAGGGGAATATGAGTGGGCAGGAGTATAGTCTCCAGTTTGATTCCTTGACGAGGTATGCCCCCTCGATTGTGGCTGAAATGAGTGACCGAGTACATCGGTTTGTGGTAGGACTTGGGCCCTACCTGGTTAATGAATGCTCCATGGCTGCTCTGTTCGATGGTATGGATATTTCCCATATCTAGGCTTATGCTCAGAATTTGAAGGATCAAAAATGACAGCAATACGAGAATCATGATGAGTGTCAGCGTAAGAAAGCCAGGTCTGCTAGGCGACCTGCGGATTTTCCGGGTGATCCTATGTCACCATATCTTCTCGAAAGTGTCCGACACTTGCAGAAGCCGTATTATGAAGGATATGTCTATTCTGAATCAGGTCAGAGCTCAAGAATTTTGGGTTTTCAGAATCGGAAAGATTCAACACAGATGAGAGAACCTCCTTCGCGGTGCAGTCAATGCGGTAGAGCTCATTCTGGACAATGTCGTCAAGGATCTAATGTATGCTATACATGTGAGACCCTAGTCATTACATAAGGGATTGTCCTATGAATGACAGAAGTGGCATGGTTCAGCCCACAAGATCTATAAAAGTCTCCTCCTCTTCAGCATGCCCTCAAGAGCAAGGCCCTTAGGCATCAGCTGGTAGAGGTAGAGGCAGGGGAAGCATCTAGCTCCGGCGGTAGTCAGAACCGCATATATGCTTTGGCAGATTGTCAGGACCTAGAGGCTACACCGGATGATATGCCAGGTATTGTTATTATTGGTAATATTTGATCTTCTTAACACAAATTGTCCAATTAATATCATTAATGTAAAAATAAGATGGCATTATGCCTAAAGGGATAAAGAAAACCAAGGTTAGCTTGAAAGCAAAGCATGAAACTGGTTTAGGTGTCAGCGCCTAGAAAGATAAAAGTAACAAAATCATAGGTGACGAATGGATTAGGAAGTAGTTTTAGGGAGGGACGACGTCCTAACCCCGTGAGAGCTAGATATGTGTTTCACTGCAGTTTAGGCCGGAAAGATATATACATTTATAAAAGATGGATATGTATGTACATCATACAAGTTTAAACATTCAAGGACGAATGTTTCTTAGGGGGAGAGGAAGGGTGTTACATCTCGGTTTTCGTAAGTTTAAGTTTAGTTTTCCGTTAATTAACGTAGACTCGAGGATGAGATTATCTTGAGGTTAACGTATTTACGCTTATTATAGTAAGCAATAAGTGTCAATAACGATAAAGTGCACGAATTAAAGAAAACGAATTTCATTAAAAGTGGCTAACTTTTGATAAAATATGGGTCGAGCGATAATATCCGATAATTATAGACTAATACCATACAAGGTACCACATAGCCTTGATAGTATAATATATAAAATATATTAAAATTTTAATTAATTTGAAATAAATTTTAAATTATGCAAGTAATTAATTAATTACCGGGTAACGAAACACTATCCAATTCATTAATAAGTGAATAAAAAATTATAAAATACACCCCAAAAAAATCGTGGCAAGAAGCCAAAAATCTAGAGAATGACTAAGTAGTCATATAGTCTATTAACTCCCTGTGGATATCGATCCCGACCTTTCGGGTAAAAGCTGCATCTACCACTCCTCACCATTATATACTGGTACAGGGTTGGAGCCAATCAGTATCATCACATACATTATAAACGTCGTTGTGAGAAATACCTATCGTTGAAGGAAATGGGTTACATTGCTCATCTGCTGGTGGTATAAAGCAAGTCCTTGCGTTTTCTGCAACCTAATCCTAAGCGGGCTTATGGAGGATGTCGGTTAGCGAGTTAGTAATTAGCCACGTCTCAAGGATCTTTTATACTGCGGTGGTGTCTTTTCAACCACAGATGTAGACACTCTCTTACCGTGAGATTATGTGATGCTACGGTGAGGAAGAGGTGATCTGTCTAGCCTAGGGGAGGCATTGGGCATTGTATCCTCGTCCTCCACTCCATATATCTCATTGATGGTGTTCATAAGGTTGGTTGTGAGTCACCTATTACTCTCATAATAAACTTTTTGTTACCTGCCATGTTAGGTCTGTGCACACAAATAAAGGAGGTTCTTGCTTTTTTTCTTTTATGTTAGTAGTCCGCATTAGTTATAGATCTAGAGGAAACTAAAAATTTAACTAAGAAATGCCCACATACGGCACCAAATGTTTTGACCAAAAGTATTAAATTTTGGTTAAACTATTATGTTTTATGTAATGAAGGGTTAAACATAGTTAATAATAATATCTTTAGCTACAAATCTTGAAAATACAGATAATTAAAGACAGAATCAGTGGGGGATTGAAACTAACATATTTCAAAAGGTATGGACAATAATGGAGTAGTAACTAGCAATAAATAACAATAAATGTCATTTAAGTAAATAGGGGAGTGATTAACCCTGTGAGCATGTAATTTTTTCTCTATATGAATTATTCCTATAAAATCCAAGAAAATAGATTTTTTCCAATTATTTGCCATTTTATAGGATTTTTGTAGGATTTTATTAATTGTTTGCGTTTTTGTGCATGTTTAAATTTTATTAAAATCATGAAAATGTTAAAAATGCCATGCATTGAATTTATTTGTTTTTATATTTTTAGGACTAATTAGTTAATTATTTGTTTTATTGAAAATGAGAATCGCAAAAATAACTCATTTTTACATTTTTGTTTTTAATTCCCAGATTAGTGATTTCTTGGTTTTTAGTTTGGCTTAGTAATTGCAATAAATATTATAATTCGATAATTAGTTTAATTATACAATCTATATTACTTTAAGAATTTAATTTAGGATTTTTAATTAAAGAAAAAAAAGAAAAGAAAAAGGAAATAAAGGGATAATTGAACAAAGGGCTTTAAATGTATATAATGGGTTGATTTTATGCCTAAACCTGGTCCTAATCAACCAAATCCAAGCCCAAAATTAATATACCCATTCCAAATTCCCCACCCCCAAATGATGTCGTTTTTGCCTCAAATAATCCCAACCGTAATGGCTGGGAACTGGTTATGCATTTATTCTAAAATGGTTGGAACTTCCCCCAACAGTCACGACCCGATTCGCCCTCCATGAACCATCGTGACGGCACCTAGTCTCTACGACTAGGTAAGCCAAACAATGCAAAAATTAAACCATAATTGCGGAAGAAATAAATTAAACTGAATTGATAATGTAAAACAATTTTTAAGGTGCCTCTCAACACATATAATAACATCTCTTGAAAATAATAACATTCCGAAAACCCGAAATCTCACAAATCACAAGCTAATGTATACATAAGAAGCTCCAAATCCGCAAAGGTGTCAATAAAGGAAAAATTACTGAAAGGGCTATACTTATTACAGAACGATAGAGAGGGACTTTTCGGTCTACGGACGTAGCAGATATACCTCGAAATCTCTACAGAAACGCCTCCTTCCAAGGACGACAGAGCTGAGTGGGAGTACCTGTATCTGCAAAACTAAAATGTGCAGAAGAGTAGTATAAGCACACCATAGCGGTGCCCAGTAAGTATCAAGACTAACCTAAGTGGAGCAGTAACGAGGAATAGTCAAGACACTTACCAATCAATAAACAATATAATTATAGGAACAACGGAACATGGTATATAAATGTATGTGAAGACTGTCTGAAATGACCAATAATGCTACAATCACAATGAGGGAAGAAACAATAAGTATCACGAGAACACTAAGAATGATGACACATAATCACAGCAAAATATAATCCAAAACCTAAGATCACGATACAGAAAGGAAAAACAACAGTAATTCGGGTCCTATGTCAGTGTCCACATCAGGTCTTATTTAACAATTCCCATAAATATTCCAAATCTCATTCAAATCACAACATCACGAATCCCGGCATCCGAAATCTACACTTGGCATCCTGTGCCTCTATCAACACTTGGCATCCTGTGCCTCTATCAGCCTTATTACTCTGCATGTGCAATATATCAATATCAAGAGTAGCACAGTAAAGACCTCGTGCAAATCCCCAACCATAATCGCACGACAAAAACCTCGTATATCACAATATCAATAACTGCACGGTAGAAACCTAGTGCATCACAATAGTAACAACCGCACGGCAGAAACCTCGTGCATCACAATATCAACAATCGCATGGCAGAAACCTCGGGCATCACAATATAAACAACTGCACAGCAGAAACCTCGTGCATCACAATATGAACAACCACACGGCAGAAACCTCGTGCATCATAATATCAATAATTGCACGGCAAAAACCTCGTGCATCAACAATATCAAGTACAACAGTAACAAAAATAATATATACACGAGCACAACTAGTGAATTAACTCAAAATCTTTCATTCACCGGGGCGGTAAGACTAGCTCACTAGGAATAACCACAATAGGAAATACAAACCATAATAAGAATAACTTAACAAGGGATAAAGATAATAAGAAGCAACAATCTCATAATACCTAGTTTAATGATAAGAAAGTTATCATGAATCAAAGAATTTCAAATAAGGAAATATCAACTAAACATAGGATATCTAACTTCTTTAAAGTTGGGCAAGTTACGAAGAATATACAACGATTTCAATAAAGGATGAATATAGGAAGATAATCATAGCCTCAATTAAGACCAATTAATTACATGAGAGATACTAGTAATTTCCAAATAGAGACAAGCAGTTATGAAAGATAACGTGACTGCGGAAGAGTAGCGATCTTCAGTTAAACAACATAAGAGTCAACGAGACAACAAGAATGAACAAAAAAGGGCAATTAAATTCCAGTAACAAAAAAGGGCAATTAAATTCCAAGTAAGATATGTAGAGGTAAAACTAATATCAGGGAACTCCATCATATCAAGAACAACTTCATACTTAGTGATTACAAGGATCTAAGAGCCTAAAAGGGGCAAAATTTCAACATATAAATTCGAGCACGCACTCGTCACCTCTTGTACAAGGAATACAATCAACAGAGAAGACTCAAATCCTAAGGCGAAGTCCCCCACACAAGGTTAGGCAGGATATTAACCTCAAATCAGCTCAAAATCAACTAGAAACCACATTCTTGCCATGAGTACTCGACTCCAAATGGCCCAAATCTATTCAATTCAATTACATATCAGAAATAACATCTCAATCAACTAATTCTACAATTTAATTTAAAGCTAAGACGTGAAATTAGGTAAAAGACTAAAAAACCCCTCAGGGCAACGTCCCGGATTCGTGTGAAATTAGCATGTTTAGGAATCTCATACTCTCACGAGTATAACCATATAAAAATCTCTCAAATCGGATGTCAAAAAAGCATTCAAAAATCAATAATTCGGCTTAAGAAGTTCTACCAAATGTTTATGCAAAAATTTTAAATAGAAGGATGAATTTAAGAGGAGATCCATAGAAAATAGTCTAAACCATGTGAGAATAACTTGCCCAAGTCTCCTAGGCTAAAATTTCTTCAAATATTGCCAAGAACCGAGCTCTAGAAGTCAAAATATGATAAAAATGGTGAAACCCTCGAACTTGGGATTTAATCTGTCTGCCTAGGTATTTTGTTCATCGCGATAGTGGAAGAAGGGACACGATCACGTAGAGGAGATTTAAGGATGCCTAGAAATACACATCGCGTTCGCGTGAAATGGGATGCGAACGCAAAGAACAGTGGGGTGGTGGCTTAAGCGATCGCGGATGGGTTTCTGTGAACCCGAAGAGGAAAAAGTGGTAAATTGCTCCACTCCTAATTCCTACTATGCCAACGCAGAACTAGAAATTTGATCGCGAAGTAAAGAAATATAGACCTTTGCTATCGCAATGAGATTAAATGCGGACGCGATAAATAATTAAGCAGAGCTTCGCGAATGCGAGGCTATGGATGCGAATGCGAAGAAGGATTTCGTGGTGGTCAACAGCAAGGCTTCGCAAACACGAAGAGCTACTCGCGAACCCAATAGAGGGATATCAGAAGCAGCAATAGCAGTTCAAAAATAGGAGAAAATGAGCGATAGCCGATCCGAAACACACCCAAGGCTCCTGGGACCCTTTCTAATCACACACACAAGTCATATAACCTAACACGACACATACTCGCTCTAAGTTTCAATTCACATAAAACAACATCGAAACGACGAATCAAACAAAAAATCAAGCTTATGAATTTCCAAACTTCAAATATCGAATCTCATGCCGAAACCTATCAATTCAACTCGGAATGACGCCAAATTTTGTAAACACGTCCAAAATGACATAACAGAACTGCTCCAACTCTAGGAATTGCATTTCGACCTCGATATCACAAAATTCAATTGTGGGTCAAACTTCTTCATTTCCCAAACTTCAAATTTCAAATTTTTGCTAAAAGCCTCAATTCACTCTACGGACCTCCAAATCTGAATTCGGACACACGCTTAAGTCCAAAATCACCATACAGAGCTGTTGAGATCATCCACGACCTATTCCGGAGTCGTTTATCCTGATGTCAAATTCCAGTCAATTTTCACCGTTCAAACAACCAACACTAGATTCCTTCTTCTAATTTGGCTCTAAACCATCCAAAAATCGGATTTCACCGTGTACGCAAATCGATACTTATATTCTAAAGCTGTTCCAAACCATATGCTGCTAAATGGAGCTTAATTTCTCAAAACAACTAGTCAAGTCGTTACATCCTCCCCTTCTTAAGACCAACGTTCGTCCTCGAACATGCTAAGATTCAGCTTGAAGTCCTCAAGCCACTAAGTGTGCATTTCCAACATATACCCACGGGTGATTCCACGTCACCCCAATCTGCTTATTCATGATAACACCATCTTGACTAAAATTTAGCATTTCTAGCAATACCAATAAGCCTTCATTTCAAAATTCTCACCTTCCCTCCATTTCAAAAAGACCCGATTCTAAATCCATTTCCGGTATCAGTCTCAACCAGCTACTCGCATTCATGCCAACACATACATGGTACAACCAGACAACATGACATATGACACATAGGGCCACAATAATATTTCTGATAGCAATACTTGGCTGAGATCAAATTCGTACCAGACATAAGCCCTATATTCAATAGGAACTATTTTCAATTCTCTACAACACTGGCGATGATATAATGACCACGAAAACCACCTAAAAAACACCCGAATAGCAAAATTCAGCTAATACCAACAACGCACACACAACAAACTAAAAATCAAGAAGCAGTGAATGAAAATGAATGAATATGGAAAGGGAAAACACATAATGGGACTACCAAACAAGTCACGATAGCACAAATTTTCTTCTAAAACACTAATCTACAGAACATTCTAACAAGAGTGCATGTAAAAGACTCATAAGGAACTTATAGTGATATAACCCTCACGGCGGTACACAGCCCAATCTTATCATATTAAACACCTGAAATCACGGGGTCCCGTCCTCAACACGGAATCACAAGTAGGTACACATAAACCCATCTAGAGACTCTCACTAGATCAATTGCACCTATAAATTACAACACAGCCTGGCTCCCACACCGGTTGAGCATAATAATCACAGCTCGTAACCAAGAATACTCAGAAATTACATCAAACCTACCAAAACAAACAATATGAATTCACTACTAGCCTCATAACTCCAGACAATAGCTAGAAACAGACGTTAGACACAACTATCACTAATACAATCTCTCAATAGGATAAAAGTCACATTAACAGAGTGCAAATCATGAAACACACCCATAAATGGAACAACAAATAAAGGAACTCACCCCGATAAATAGAACTGTGATGAACTACATATAGTGCTCCTTCATAACAAACTGAGGCATACATGAATGACACCACCTGGAATAGAAGCCTTAAGCCTACTATATTAAACACATCAGCGGGTTGGGCCTCCCTCTCTTAGGCACCCTCTACTCGCCTAAATACCTCAGTGTGACACATCAGTTCGACGTCTGGGACAATCTCTCACCATATGGCTAGTATATCCACACTCAAAGCACCCTCTCTGCTAACAAGGCAGTCAAACCTGCGCAACATGGGTACTCCGAGACCCATGAACACTTGAGTCACCATGCAAATCGTGAAGCACAAACTGAACTGGCTAACCTGCAAAACCACTACCATGACGCACCCTACGTCCAAAATAAGGACCAGTATACCTCCCCACCATATGGGGCATCCTCATCTCCTCAAACTCCCTCTCCTGATCTAGTCTGCTCTCTCGTTCATGACCTTTTCTGTCCTCTCTCTCTCCCTGGCATGCATGCCTTCTATTCTCCTAGCAATGTTCACAACCTGATAGAACGAAATATCCATCTTCAACTCACGAGCCATGTTAGACCTGATGCTAGTAATATGCCCCTCAATAAACCGACAGACCTTCTCGCGAACAGTAGAAACCAAGACTGGGGCATGTGTAGTCAAGCTGGTGTAACGAACATTATACTTTGAGATGGTCATAGTACCCTAGCGCAAATGCTTAAACTCCGCACCCCATGAATCCCTATGGCTCTGAGAGATAAAATAGATTAGGAACATGTCTGATAATTGAGTCCAAGTCAGTAAAGATGCCTCGTCTGGACTGTCTAACTCATAGGTGTGTCACGAATCATAGGAGAGTCCTCGATGTTGGGAAGTAGTGAAAGAAATCCCGCTCAATCTAGAGATACCCATAGTACGAAAATGTAGTAACACTTATCAAGAAAACCCAGAGTATCCTCTGATGCTAACCACTAAATACAGGAGGCTTGTACCTCTTGAACCTCTCAAGCCTCAACTACTCCTACTCGAAAACCGCTGCTATGCTTTTGGGCTGAACTGGCACTGCACGCGGTATAAGAACAATCTCAGTGACCTGCTCAACATGCACTCGCTGCTTAGGAGTGCAGGCAGCGGGAGTCTATGCTCCTCCCCCGGCCTGGGATGTGGCTGCAGCAAGGGAAAGCAATCCTGCCCGAGCCAAAGTGGTGTACATACTCATGAACTGTGCCAAGGTCTCCCGAAGGGCTGGAGTAGTAGTAATAGTATGCGTGTCAGGTTCCTGGACTCCGGGTGGATCTATTGGTCGTTCCTCAGTGGCAACTCGCGCAGGTGCTCTAGCTAAACTACGTGTGCATCCTCGGTCTCTACCTCGTCCTCGGCCTCTGACGGCTAGAGGGAGGGGTCGCGGGTGCCTGATAATCTCGGGTAGTAAGTGTCCTTACCATCTGTGATTGAGTAGAAGACATGGGTCTAGAATTGTGATGTCAAAAATCTCGCATGACAGAAAATCAAATGAAGTGAAATTTTTCATAACGGTTACATAGCCTCTCGCAGATAAGTACAAACATCTTCGTATCGATCCACGAGACTCTAATAAATTGGCTTGTGATTCGTGACTCCTATGAACTTAAAGCTCTGATACCAACTTATCACGACACAGTACCTAGTCTATACGACTAGGTAAGTTAACAATGCAGAAATTAAACCATAATTGCGGAAGAAATAATTAATACTGAATTGGAAAGTAAAATAGTGTTTAAGGTGATGCTTGACACATATAATAACGTCTCTTGAAAACTAATAACATTCCCAAAACTCGGAATCTGACAAATCACAAACTAAGGGATACATAAGAAGCTCTAACTTTGGAAACGTCTAAACAAAGGAACAATACATAAAGGGCTATAGTTATTACAAAAAGATAGAGCGGGACTCTTCGGTCTACGGACGTAGTAGATATACCTTGAAGTCTGTACAGAAACGCCTTCTTCTAAGGATGACAAAGCTGAGTGGGAGTACCTGTATCTGCACAACAAAAATGTGCAGAAGAGTAGTATGACCCACCACAGCAGTGCCCAGTAAGTATCAAGTCTAACCTCGGTGGAGTAGTGACGAGGATCAGTCAAGACACTTATCGGTCAATAAACAGTATAGTTATAGGAATAACGGAACATGGTATATAAATGTATGTGAAGACTGTATGACATAATCAATAATGCTACAATCACAATGAGCGAAGAACAACAAGTAACACGAGAATAATAAGAATGATGACACAAAATCACGGCAAAATATAATCCAAACCCTAAGATCATGATACAGAAAGGCAACACAATAAAACGTGGTCCTGCGGTAGTGTCCACTTCAGGTCTTATTTAATAATTCCCACAAATTTCCAAATCTTGGTCAAATCACAACATCACGAGTAGCGGCGTCCGAAATCTACACTTGGCATCATGTGCCTCTATCAACCTTAAGGTCATACTGGCAACTAACTGGCTAACTAGGGCCTCCCTCACATATAAAATTATTAAACAAGGACATGCCTCTATACTTAGCAAATTAGGGGAACTTCACCTCCAATAGGAGTGTTTCAACTCTGTGTATGCTTGTGCGAGTGCTTTAACATGATTTCTACCAGATAATAGAGATAAGAAGGAGAGAGGGCGGCCACACAATGTCTCCTCACCACATCCACATATCAAAGCTCATATAGGAAAACAAGCATATTCAAAATATTAAACGAAAATAGAAATGCCTCCATAGGCCGTGCACAATCCTTACAATCAATCCCTGACGTAGCCATCCTTATTTTGCCACGTGCTCAATTAATAACATGATAAGTACCGCCTTATTTCACCACACGTGCATCATAATATGTCCCACCTTATTTTTCCATATGCGCAACCCACATATAAGCATATGAACATATCTCGCCTTATTATGCCGCTTGTGCAATATATCAATAGCAACAGTAGCATGGCAAAGATATTGTCCAAACTCTCAACAAGAATTGCAAGGTATAATCCGCGTGCATCACAACATCAAAAATCGCACGGCGAACCTCGTGCATCATAATATCAACAACCGCACGGCAGAAACCTCATGCATTACAATATTAACAACCGCATGGTAGAAACCTCGTGCATCACAAAATCAATAACTGCACGATAGAAACCTCGTGCATCACAATGTCAATAACTGTGCGGTAGAAACCTTGTGCATCTACAATATCAAGTACAACAGCAACAAATACAATATATACAAGATCATAACTAGTGAATTAACTCAAAATCTTTCATTCACCGGGGCGGTAAGACTTGCTCACAAGGAATAACCATAATAGAAAAATACTAGGCATAATAAGAATAACTTAACAAGGGAGAAAGATAATATGAAGCAACGATCTCTTAATATGTAGTTCAATAACAAGGAAGTTATCATGAATCAAAGAATTTCAAATAAGGAAATATCAACTAAACATAGGATATCTAACTTCAGTTGGAAAGTTACGAAGAATGTACAGCGATTTCAATCAAGGATGAATAGAGAGAAGATAATCGTAGCCTCAATTAAGACCAATTAATTACATGAGATATACTAATGATTTTCAAATAGAGACACGCAGTTCTGAAACATAACGTGACTACGGAAGGGTAGGGATCTTCAGTTAAACAAAGTAAGAGTCAATTAGGCAGCAAGAATAAACCAAATAGGGTAATTAAATTCCAAGAAAGACATGTAAAAGCGAAACTAATAATAGGGAACTCCACCATATCAAGAACAACTTCATACTAAGTGATTACAAAGATCTAAGAGCCTAAAAGGGCTAATTTCCACAAATAAATCTGAGCACATACTCTTCACCTCGCGTATAATAAATACTATCAACAGAGAAGACTCAAATCCTAATGGGAAGTCCCCCACACAAGGTTAGGCAAGATACTTCCCTTCGAACTGGCTCTAAATTTAACTAGAAACCACGTTCTTGCCACGAGTACTCGACTCCAAATGGCCCAAATCTATTCAATTCAAATACATATCATAAATAACATCTTAAGCAACTGATTCAATGATTTAATTCAAAGCTAAGTCGTGAAATTAGGAAAATGACTAAAACACCCCTTAGGCGAACGTCTCGGATTTAGGTGAAATTAATGTTTTCAGGAACATCATATTCTCACGAGTCTAACAATATAAAAATCTCTCAAATTGGATGTCAAAACCCCATCCGAAACTCAATAATTGGGCCTAAGAAGTTCCACCAACATTTTATGCAAAAATTTGATATTAAAGGATGAATTTAAGAGGAGATTTGTGAAAATTTGTCTAAACCAAGAGAGAATCACTTATCCAAATTGCCCAGGTGAAAATCCCTTCAAAAATCGCCAAGAACCGAGCTCTAGAAGTCAAAATATGATTAAAATAGTGAAACCCTCGAACTTGGGATTTAATCTGTCAGCCCAGGTATTCGTTCATCGCGATCGCGGAAGAAGGGACGTGATCGCGTAGAGGAGATTCAAGGATGCCCAGAAATACACATCGCGTTCACATGAAATGGGATGCGAAGGTGAAGAACAATAGGGTGGTGGCTTATGCGATCGTGGATGGTTTTCTGCAAATGCAAAGAGGAAAAAGTGGTCAATTTCCCCACTACCAATTCCAACTATGCGAATGTGGAAATAGAAATGTGATCGCGAAGTAAACAAATATAGACCTTTGCGATTGCAAGAGATTAAATGCCGATGCGATGAATAATTAAGCAGAGATTCACGAACGCGAGGCTATGGATGCGAATGCGAAGAAGGATTTCAAGGTGGTCAAAAACAAGGCTCTGCGAACGCAAAGAGCTGCTCGTGAACGCAATAGAAGGATACATGAAGCAACAACAACAGTTCAAAAATAGGAGAAAATGACCTGTAGCCGATGGGGAAATACACATGAGGCTCCAGGGACCCCGTCTAATCACATACACAAGTCATATAACCTAACACAGACTCGCTCAAAGTTTCAAATCATATTAAACAACATCGAAGAGACGAATCAAGCTTCTGAACTTTCAAATCTTCAAATATAGAATCTCATGCCGAAACCTATCACTTCTGTTAGATAATACGCTTAACGCTAGAGGGGGGAGGGGGTGAATAGCGTTATAATAAAAATTAGCGTAAACTTGCGGAATTTAAAAATTGCAGGAAATAAATAAGTGCGATAAGTAAATAAATTAGAACAAACGCACCGATGTATCCTGGTTCACCACAACCCGTGGCTAGTCCAGTCCCCGAGAGACTCTCTCGAGATTTCCACTATCTTTGTCAAGCTTACGGGTGCTTAATAAACCGCTACAGTTGCTTAAGGATACCACACCTTAAGACTTCACTTGCTTGAGGATACCTCACCCCAAGACTTCAACCACTAAGACTTTGGGTACTTAGCAAACCCGACAAATGAGAAGATATGTTCTTCTCAAACAACTCTCTTTTACAACAAATACTCTCTCAATAGAGTGGATAAAGAGAAACAAAATAAGCTCTATGAACAACACAAAGTTGTCTATCAAATGGCTCAACAAAAGCTCTAAAATGATGCTTGAAAATGATCAATATGTATATCAATATATGCAGGAGTTGTGTGTTTAAAATCAGCTCAAAAGACCTCTTTTTATAGGTGAAAAAGTGGTGCTGACCGTTGCTTAATTGATAAATAAAATCCCTGATTCTGTGCTCAGACAATCGATTGTTTGGAGTAGACAATCGATTGTTTGACCAACGTTCAAAAACAGATTCCTGATTTTAGGCTAAACAATCGATTGTATGGACTAAATAATCGATTGTTTTCAACGTTCAAAAATCAATTTAGGATTCTGTGGGAACGGTCAAAATATAATCGATTGTATGAAAATGACAATCGATTGTTTATGAATATAATCGATTGTATGACAAAAACAATCGATTGTTTAGATGTTTAAAAACTTCGGTTGCACACTGTCTCAAAATAATCGATTGTTAAAAGTAGACAATCGATTGTTTGGTATTTTGAAAAACTTCAGATCACACTGTCTTAATACAATCGATTGTTAAAACTGTATAATCGATTGTTGGCTATTTAATATTGAACACAATCGATTGTAAGGAGCATATAATCGATTGTTTAGGTCCAGAATTAAAAGACATGTTTAAAACCCATTTTGACTAAAATACAAATCATTTTGGTTTAACACAAAGATGCATGTTTGTGATAAAAATGTTTTATGCATGTTTATGATGACCTAATGTTGAGCCAAAGGATAAGATAACTTAAATGTTGTCCTTACATTGGTTCTACCAAACGACCTACGTCTTGGGTCTTCGGTCTTGAACTCTTTGGCTCGTTCATGCAATTCCGTCATCAGTATGCTTCTCGCCATTTGATTGATTGTCATATTATATCGTTGTTTGACACTTGACTTCATTGTTTGTCATTCATCAAAACCTATACCTGAAAATCATGCTCATACAACCAAAGCGCACATATCATAGATATACATGATTTCCAACAATTTCCCCCTTTTTGATAATGACAAACAACGGAAGATATGCATATTGAATTCCCCCTAAATTGATGCCATATCTCAACATACAATTTATGCAACCAATTCAATTCAATATAATTCCCCCTTAATTGAATATTCCCTCTCAATTAAGGCATGCATATCGCCCATATTCTTCCCCCTTTTAGCATTAGCAATAAGAGTATACCAAAAGTTATTTAAACCATTGACGATACCAATCGTTATAGACAAGATCATATAAAAAGTTTGTAAATGGCATACTAATAATAACGATCATTTTTCTCAACTATGCCAATTGTTATTTAAACTAAAAATATTCATCAAGACATGAATCAATCATTTTAAAACTAAATGATACTAATTGTTATTCAAGAAAGAACTCATCAAAACAATATTGATTATTAGCACATATCAACTTATTGCGATTTTATTCAAAATACGACAACTAACCCACGTTCCCCCTTAATGCAGTAAGGTTTCGTGCTTGGTGCATCCACTACAATATTGTAGTCTTCAAGCACACCTGCAAAAAGAACCTAAAAATAGGTTTTTGGTACCCAACTTCTTTTGGGTCCTTGGGGGTTAGGATAATAACAACTATAATCAACACATAAATCTCTATGTTTAGCAAAACAAACGGGTGCAATGTGTCCTACCCGATTACAATAGTGACATATAACATTTAGATTATGCATATGTCTACGTTGAGCCAAATGCATTCTAGGGGATCTAAAGTTGTTCCCCCTAGAACCGTTGAATTTCCTAGAGTCATGTCTAGGTGGTCTAAAATTATTCATTCTAGACTCATTTACAAAATTCCTAGAATTGTGTCTAGGTGGTCTAAAATTATTCATTCTAGACTCATTAGCAAAAGTCCTAGAGTTGTTTCTAGGTTGTCTAAAATAATTAATCTTAGACTCATTTGTGAGGTTCCTAGAATTCTTTCTAGATGGACCAACCTCATTACTAATATCCTTTTTATTCTCTTCAATTTTAGGACTATCAACACTACGTTTTTCTAGTGCGTTCCTAAGTTCTATGTTCTCTAATTTTAAAGAACTACAAGAAAAACAATTAGAACATTTATCAATAGAAGAAGCTTCATTCAAATCCTTGATTTTATTTTTGAAATCAACAATGTCATTTTCCAAAAATTTATTTTTTTTTTCTAAAACTTCAATTTTATTTTTAAGAACACCATTTTCATCAGTCAATTTTTCAAAATCTATTTCTTTCAAAGAAGAGGATTTTTCAAAATCTTTTTCTTGTAAAGAAAGTGTTTTCTGAAAATCTGTTTCTTGCAAAGAAAGTGATTTCTGCAAAGAAAGTGTTTTCTTCAAATCTTTTATCGTTTTGGAAGCATTAACAAATTCACCATACAATTCATCATAGGCATTTTGTAATTCTTCAAACGAGTGAGTTAGAAGTACTTACCTCTTCTTCGTCGTTTGCTATGAGACATAATGCGGCGGCTTCATCGCCCGAGCTGTCCGAGTCCCGTGATACTCGCCTATGGTGTTTCTTCTTTTTCTTGTCCTTCTTCATAGACTTACAAAACTTTTCAATTATATCATTGGAAATATTATCCCTTTTCGAATCACTTACCTCTTCTCTTTTAGAGGATGAGGCTTTGAAGGCAAAATTCGAATTACTTCTAAGATAAGGATTGAGAATTGTGCTATCATAAGTTTCGAGGTTACCTCATAGTCCATCAATTGTGATATTCGTGAATTCCATTGACTCTTGGATGGCATTGGCTTTGGAACGCCATTCGGGAGTGAGACTCCGTAGGACTTTTCGAACAAGATCTTTGTTCGTGTAAACTTTCCCGAGAGCATGTAGATCGTTGACGATTTTTAAAAATCGTTCAAACATAACACCAATGGGTTCCTTCTCCATTTTAAAGATTTCATATTTATGTGTTAGAAAATCAATTTTAGATTCTCGGACTTGAGGCATACCTTCATAAATGATCTCGAGTTTGTCCCACATCTCCTTGGCGGTTGTGCAGCACGAGATTTTCCTATAGTCATCCGCATTCACCACACAATATAATACATGGATGGCCCTTGCATTATTTTCAACTTTCTTGATATCCTCGGTATCATATTCTGTTGGAAACACGTTCTCAATGCAATATACTAAAACGTGTGTTCTTTTGTGTAGGTTTTGATGAATGACAAACGAAGCGAAAATTGATATATGACGAAGTTCAAGAAACAAGCGCACAATTGATATACAATGAGATTCAAGCTCAAGACAAAGTTTTATAAGTTTAATTGAGTCATTCTTATTTGTGATCTTGATCCTACAACTTGACTCGTAACATGGCTTCTCTCTTAAAACTATTTTCCAAAATCATGCATATTTAATTTAATGTCAAATGATTTTAAATCATGCATATTTACAGTAGTCAAAATAATTTTTAGACATGCCTTAAAAATCTGGACTAAGGTAATCGATTATGTACTTATGATAATCGATTGTTTTAAGCCAAGACTGCATGACAATCGATTGTGAACTAATGACAATCGATTGTGAGTAAGACAGTGACCATCAGGTTTTTCAAACCTGCATGACAATCGATTGTGAACAAATGACAATCGATTGTGACTGAGGCAGTGTCCATCAAAGTTTTTCAAAACTCAGAATAATCGATTATGAACTAATGGTAATCGATTATGTTGAGACAGTGTCTTCCAGTGATTTTCAAATTTATTAAATAATCGATTGTTACATTGGACAATCGATTGTCAAAGAGACAGTGTCTAAAATGTTTTTCAAAAACTGATAAGTAATCGATTGTTGACTTTGTGCAATCGATTGTGAAGCTGACCGTTGTCGTAAAGTTTTCAAATACCGTCAGGTAATCGATTATTGATTCTGTATAATCGATTGTTTTGATTAAAATCCGGAAAATATTTTCTGAACGTTATTGGGTAATCGATTATTGATTTGGTATAATCGATTGTTTTGATTAAAATCCGGAAAAGATTTTTTGAACGTTGCTGAGTAATCGATTGTTGATTCTGGACAATCGATTGTTTGTGGTTAAATCTGGAAAGGATTTTTTGAACGTTGCCAGTAATCGATTATGGATTGTAAGTAATCGATTATCAAGCGTAAAATCTGGGATTAAATTTTGATCTGACTGGCAGACAATCGATTATTGGGGTTTGACAATCGATTGTCAGTGAGTAAAATCAGCGACTCTTAATTGGCAATTAGGCAACGGTAATGCCAAGTTTTTCAACTATAAATACAGCTTCATTTCAGTGTTTTAAACACAACAACATACTACAACTAATCATTACATTGCTATAAGCTTGCATACTTTTGTTTATCATTTTATATTCAATTTCATAAAGCTTTTGAGAGCCATATTCTTGTCCAAAGTTGTTGTGATCTAGATCTTACTTCTTTTGCTCATACCTACTCATAAAGGAGTATTTTGTTTGAGTGTTTAGTGTTTTATACACTTGTAAGAGAATTGTGATTCTCTTGTTGTAAGGAACTTGTGTTTCCTTGGTTGAAGTCTTGGAGTGTTGTATCTCCGAGCAAAGGTGTTAAGGCCTGTGTCCTTACGTTGTAAAGGTTTGTTGAGCACCTGTAAGCTTAACAAGTTAGTGGAAAATCTCGAGAGAGTCTCTCGGGGACTGGACTAGCCACGTGTTGTGGTGAACCAGAATATATCGGTGCGTTCTTTCCTTTTATTTATTTAACGCACTTAATTATTTCCTGCAAATTTTAATTTCCGCAAGTTTACGCTAAATTTTATTGTAACGCTATTCACCCCCCCCTCTAGCGTTAAGTGTATTATCTAACAATTAGTATCAGAGCCCAACTCTCTGAAAACTTAACAGTTTGAGAGAACCATCCATGGCTTCTACTCGTGACTCTTTTGCAGGAATAGGTGAAGGTTATTTTAACATGTTGCCCCCAATATTTGATGGAAATAATTACTTATATTGGAAAGATCGGATGAGAATTTTCATCACAGCCAACAACTTTTATCTATGGCAAATTATCAAGCATGGTAATCAAATGACAACAAAAGTTGGGAAAGCCAAGGTAAGTGAATACAACACTAATGCAATAAATATGTTGTATAGCGCCTTGAATCAGGAAGACTATCAGAAAATTTCCCACTACAAAACCGCCAAAGAAATGTGGGATAAGCTGGAGGAAATGTATGAAAGCACGTCTCAAAAAGCGGACAGCTCATATGATGAATCAACTGGCCAATGTCTCATGGCAAACGAAGAAGAAGAGGTAAGTACGTCCAACTCTCACTCGCTTGAAGAAATGCAAGATGCTTATAATAAATTACATAGTGAGTTTGTTGATGCTTCCAAGACTATTAAAGATTTGCAGAAAACTCTGTCGTTACAAGAAAAAGATTTTCTAAAACAGCTTTCTTTAAAAGAAAAGGATTTAGAAAAACTGGTTTTAGAAAATAAGAAGCTGAAAGAGGAAAACAAGTTTTTTGGAAAAAGAAGTTCCGATAAGCCCGAAAGCTCTACTAGAAATTGCACTTCTTGTTTGCATCTTAAGAATGAAGTAAGTAGGCTTAAAGGCACATTAGATAAGTTTAATTCTTCGCACATAAACTTGAATGGTGTTCTTGTTAACTTGAAATCAACCAAGCATGGAATAGGCTTTAAGAATGAAGAAAAGGTTGACGCTAATCCCCAACAACCTAAAGCTCAATCTAGGATTAACAATAGAAATGCTTATACTAGAAACAACAACTCTAGAGCCAATATGCATGCTAGACAAAATGCTGAACATTTTAGAAGACCTAGGAATGACTTACCACCTAGAAATAGTTACCCTAGAAATGATGCATATTTTAGGCCAAATGTTGAACCTTTGAGAAGACCTAGAAATGGCCTTCAACCGAGAAACAATCACTCTAGAAATGCTGCCCATCCTAGAGCTCATAGTAGGAGAAATAATTCTCATGAAATGCGAAATAGTCATAGTGTTCAAAATAGAGTAAGAAATTTTCATCCGTCTAGCTACTATGAACTTAGAAGGATGCATAACCCAAATGTGACTTGTCATTATTGTAGACGCATTGGTCATATTGCTCCTGCATGCTTTTCACGTCATAGACATATTACTCAATCGCATCATTATAATATGCCTAACCCCCAAGGACCCAAGATGGCATGGGTACCTAAAGAACATTAATTTGTTTTGTAGGTGTGCTTGAAGGGATCAAGTGTACCATGGTACCTTGATAGTGGATGCTCCAAGCATATGACGGGAGATGAATCCAAATTCCTTCAATTAGAGCACAAAGAAGGAGGAAGTGTTATCTTCGGTGATAACAATAAAGGAAAGATCATCGGCATCGGCTCGGTCGGTAAGGATGAAAATTCCTCCATTAATCATATATTACTTGTTAAAGGATTAAAACATAATCTCTTGAGCATAAGCCAATTGTGTGACAAGGGAAATCTTGCTTTATTTGATTCGGATGAATGCTTAGTGTTCAGACGTAGTGATTTCAAAATTATCCTCCGTGGTTTTAGAGTGGAAAATATTTATATGGTTGATCTTGCTAATTCCTCACCCGATTATGTTGATTGTCTAATGAGTAAAGAGGATGATACTTGGCTATGGCATCGTAGAGTAGCACATATCAATATGCATCTTTTGAACAAATTGATTTCTCAAAACTTAGTTGTTGGTCTTCCCGATTTAAAATTTGAAAATGACTAATTGTGACTCGTGTCAAAAGGGGAAGCAATCAAAAGCATCTTTCAAATCTAAAAACATTGTTTCAACTTCTAGACCATTGCAATTACTTCATATGGATTTATTTGGTCCCTCTCGCATTGAAAGTCTAGGAAGAAATAAATATGCTTTTGTGATTGTTGATGATTACTCGAGATTTACTTGGACTTTATTTCTTGCCAATAAAAGTGATGCTTTTCAAAATTTTAAATATTTTCTTAAGCGTGTTCAAAATAAGAAAGAAACAACCGTCACTTCAATTAGAAGTGATCATGGGGGAGAGTTTGATCACAATCTCTTTGCGTACTTTTGTGACGAACTCGGAATCGAGCATACCTTTTCCGCTCCACGGACACCACAAGAAAATGGGGTGGTGGAAAGGAAAAATAGGTGTCTCGAAGAGATGGCTAGAACCATGCTCGACGAAGCTAAGATACCCAAACATTTTTGGGCGGACGCTGTGAGTACCACTTGCTATGTTCTAAATAGAGTATTAATTCGACCGATACTCATGAAAACCCCCTATGAACTTTATAAGGGTAGAAAACCAAATATTTCCCATTTTAGAGTCTTTGGTTGCAAATGTTTTGTTCATAACAATGGCAAAGACCAATTGGGTAAATTTGATGCTAAGTCGGATGAAGGTATTTTCATTGGATATTCCTCACGTAGTAAAGCATATAGGGTCTTTAATAAAAGAACCCAAATTGTGGAGGAATCCCCTCATGTTGTATTTTCCAAAAATAATGCTTGCTTGGCGAGAAAGGATTCCGGTTTTGATCTTGCAGGTATCTTAGATAGCTTGAAAGACAAAATACAAGAGGAACCACCCAAGGAAAATAAAGATGAAACTGAGGAACAACCAACGGAAGAAGCGCCACAATTGGAAAAAGAAATGAATATGCCTAACGAGTGGAGGACAATCAAAGATCACCCTCTCGAACAGGTAATTGGCAACGTTGGAGACAAGGTAAGTACCCGAAACTCTCTCAAAAATACCTTAGAACATACTGCTTTTGTTTCTCAAATTGAACCCAAAACCATCTCAGAAGCAATTGGGGATGAATTTTGGACCTTGGCAATGCAAGAGGAGCTCAACCAATTCGAACGCAATGACGTTTGGGATTTGGTGCCAAGACCCGAAGGTCATACCATAATTGGTACGAAATGGGTTTTTCGCAATAAACTAGATGAAAATGGTATAATCACTAGAAACAAAGCTAGGCTTGTAGCAAAAGGCTATAATCAAGAAGAAGGTATTGACTATGAGGAAACATATGCTCCCGTAGCTAGATTAGAAGCTATTCGCTTATTGCTTGCATTTGCCTCTTCTATGAATTTCAATTTATATCAAATGGATGTGAAAAGTGCTTTTCTAAACGGTTTTATTCAAGAAGAAGTTTATGTTGAACAACCCCCCGGTTTTGAAGATTTTAAATCTCCCGATCATGTTTTCAAACTCAAAAAGGCTCTTTATGGTTTAAAACAAGCTCCCCGAGCTTGGTATGAAAGATTGAGTAAGTTTCTTTTGGAAAATGATTTCATTAGGGGGAAAGTTGACACAACTCTCTTTGTTAAGCATAAAAACAATGATATTTTGTTAGTTCAAATATATGTAGATGATATTATATTTGGTGCTACTAACAATGTTTTATGCAAGGAATTTTCCGATTTAATGACAAGCGAATTTGAGATGTCTATGATGGGTGAGTTAACATTCTTTTTGGGATTACAAGTAAAGCAAATGAAAAAAGGTACATTCATTTGTCAAACCAAATATTGCAAAGAATTGCTGAAACGATTTGAGATGAACAATGCAAAAGAAATGGCAACTCCCATGAGCACATCCGATCATCTAGACAAAGATGAGAAAGGTAAGGAAGTCGACACCAAAAAGTATCAAGGTATGATTGGCTCTCTTCTTTATCTTACTGCTAGTCGTCCGGACATCATGTTTAGCATGTGCTTATGCGCTCGTTATCAATCGTGTCCGAAGGAGTCTCACCTTGCTGCGGTAAAACGGATTTTAAGGTATCTTGTTGGTACTACAAATGTGGGTCTATGGTACCCCAAAGGCTCTTCATGCCAACTTGTTGGCTACTCCGATTCCGATTTTGCTGGATGCAAATTGGACCGCAAGAGCACTAGTGGCACTTGCCATTTGCTCGGTAGCTCTCTCGTTTCTTGGTTTAGCAAGAAACAAGTAAGTGTTGCGTTGTCCACAACCGAGGCTGAATATGTAGCCGCGGGGAGTTGTTGCGCTCAAATCCTATGGATGAAACAACAACTCTTGGACTATGGCCTAAGTCTTGATCATATTCCTCTTAGATGTGATAATACCAGTGCCATATGCTTGACGAAGAACCCCGTTCTTCATTTGCGAACGAAACACATTGAAATTAGACATCATTTTATTAGAGATCACGTTCTCAAAGGCGATGTCAAAATTGAATTTGTTGAAACCAAAAACCAATTGGCAGACATCTTTACAAAGCCTTTAGAGAAAGAGTCCTTCTTCCTTCGCAGTGAATTCGGGATCCTTGACTCCACGTTGATCTAAGTCATGCATTGCATTTTTTTTTACATAATTTCTAACTTGAGCGTCGGAGATGTCTAACGAATTTTTGCAGGTATCACCCCAAAGGAAAGGGGAATTATAAAGCTTGACGTGCAACAATCGGTTTCCGTAGCCTAAAAATCGATTATTTCGTATCAATAATCGATTATGTTGCGATTATTCGGGTTGATGTTGCTGAAATTTTCTTTCCAATAAATAAACAAGTTTTATTTACATTTTTGGCATCTTATTATTATTTTTGCTAATGGCAAAAGGGGGAAGATAACGGGTATGCACTCTCAATATTCATAAGCTTAAATTGAGGGGGAATTCATATATTGAGGGGGAACAAATTGCATACTTGTTGCATGTATATACTTGTCTTGAATCGTCATTATAAATTGCTTGTCTTCCATATCCCGCTTAATGTTTGCCATTATCAAAAAGGATCATATTCTGTTGGAAACACGTTCTCAATGCAATATACTAAAACGTGTGTTCTTTTGCGTAGGTTTTGATGAATGACAAACGAAGCGAAAATTGATATATGACGAAGTTCAAGAAACAAGCGCACAATTGATATACAACGAGATTCAAGCTCAAGACAAAGTTTTATAAGTTTAATTGAGTCATTCTTATTTGTGATCTTGATCCTACAACTTGACTCCTAACATGGCTTCTCTCTTAAAACTATTTTCCAAAATCATGCATATTTAATTTAATGTCAAATGATTTTAAATCATGCATATTTACAGTAGTCAAAATAATTTTTAGACATGCCTTAAAAATCTGGACTAAGATAATCGATTATGTACTTATGATAATCGATTGTTTTAAGCCAAGACTGCATGACAATCGATTATGAACTAATGACAATCGATTGTGAGTAAGACAGTGAGCATCAGGTTTTTCAAACCTGCATGACAATCGATTGTGAACAAATGACAATCGATTGTGACTGAGGCAGTGTCCATCAAAGTTTTTCAAAACTCAGAATAATCGATTATGAACTAATGGTAATCGATTATGTTGAGACAGTGTCTTCCAGTGATTTTCAAATTTATTAAATAATCGATTGTTACATTGGACAATCGATTGTCAAAGAGACAGTGTCTAAAATGTTTTTCAAAAACTGATAAGTAATCGATTGTTGACTTTGTGCAATCGATTGTGATGCTGACCGTTGTCGTAAAGTTTTCAAATACCGTCAGGTAATCGATTATTGATTATGTATAATCGATTGTTTTGATTAAAATCCGGAAAATATTTTCTGAACGTTATTGGGTAATCGATTATTGATTTGGTATAATCGATTGTTTTGATTAAAATCCGGAAAAGATTTTTTGAACGTTGCTGAGTAATCGATTGTTGATTCTGGACAATCGATTGTTTGTGGTTAAATCTGGAAAGGATTTTTTGAACGTTGCCAGTAATCGATTATGGATTGTAAGTAATCGATTATCAAGCGTAAAATCTGGGATTGAATTTTGATCTGACTGGCAGACAATCGATTATTGGGGTTTGACAATCGATTGTCAGTAAGTAAAATCAGCAACTCTTAATTGTCAATTAGGCAACGGTAATGCCAAGTTTTTCAACTATAAATACAGCTTCATTTCAGTGTTTTAAACACAACAACATACTACAACTGATCATTACATTGCTATAAGCTTGCATACTTTTGTTTATCATTTTATATTCAATTTCATAAAGCTTTTGAGAGCCATATTCTTGTCCAAAGTTGTTGTGATCTAGAGCTTACTTCTTTTACTCATACCTACTCATAAAGGAGTATTTTGTTTGAGTGTTTAGTGTTTTATACACTTGTAAGAGAATTGTGATTCTCTTGTTGTAAGGAACTTGTGTTTCCTTGGTTGAAGTCTTGGAGTGTTGTATCTCCGAGCAAAGGTGTTAAGGCTTGTGTCCTTACGTTGTAAAGGTTTGTTGAGCACCCGTAAGCTTAACAAGTTAGTGGGAAATCTCGAGAGAGTCTCTCGGGGACTGGACTAGCCACGTGTTGTGGTGAACAAGAATATATCGGTGCGTTCTTTCCTTTTATTTATTTAACGCACTTAATTATTTCCTGCAAATTTTAATTTCCGCAAGTTTACGCTAAATTTTATTATAACGCTATTCACCCCCCTCTAGCGTTAAGCGTATTATCTAACATATTCATCTTCGGATTTTGGAACCGTGGTCTCTCCAACTTTCTTTGTTGGCATTGGTTCACCGTTTTTGATTATTTGCCACAAACTAAAACTGTTTGCTTTGAGGAAGATGCTCATCCGCTCTTTCCAATATGTATAGTTTGTTCCGTCAAATAGTGGAGGGCAAGTGGTGGATTGTCCTTCATTCATCGTTCCTGCGTTCAATAACCTCAACAGAAAAATATATATTTCTCTCAACCGGTTAAGGCTTTCAGAGAGTTAGGCTCTGATACCAATTGTTAGATAATACGCTTAGCGCTAGAGGGGGGGGGGGGGTGAATAGTGTTATAATAAAAATTAGCGTAAACTTGCGGAATTTAAAAATTGCAGGAAATAAATAAGTGCGATAAGTAAATAAATTAGAACAAACGCACCGATGTATCCTGGTTCACCACAACCCGTGGCTAGTCCAGTCCCCGAGAGACTCTCTCGAGATTTCCACTATCTTCGTCAAGCTTACGGGTGCTTAACAAACTGTTACAGTTGCTTAAGGATACCACACCTTAAGACTTCACTTGCTTGAGGATACCTCACCCCAAGACTTCAACCACTAAGACTTTGAGTACTTAGCAAACCCGACAAATGAGAAGATATGTTCTTCTCAAACAACTCTCTTTTACAACAAATACTCTCTCAATAGAGTGGATAAAGAGAAACAAAATAAGCTCTATGAACAACACAAAGTTGTCTATCAAATGGCTCAACAAAAGCTCTAAAATGATGCTTGAAAATGATCAATATGTATATCAATATATGCAGGAGTTGTGTGTTTAAAATCAGCTCAAAAGACCTATTTTTATAGGTGAAAAAGTGGTGCTTACCGTTGCTTAATTTGATAAATAAAATCCCTGATTCTGTGCTCAGAACAATCGATTGTTTGGAGTAGACAATCGATTGTTTGACCAACGTTCAAAAACAGATTCCTGATTTTAGGCTAAACAATCGATTGTATGGACTAAATAATCGATTGTTTTCAACGTTCAAAAATCAATTTAGGATTCTGTGGGAACGGTCAAAATATAATCGATTGTATGAAAATGACAATCGATTGTTTATGAATATAATCGATTGTATAACAAAAACAATCGATTGTTTAGATGTTTAAAAACTTCGGTTGCACACTGTCTCAAAATAATCGATTGTTAAAAGTAGACAATCGATTGTTTGGTATTTTGAAAAACTTCAGATCACACTGTCTTAATACAATCGATTGTTAAAACTGTATAATTGATTGTTGGCTATTTAATATTGAACACAATCGATTGTAAGGAGCATATAATCGATTGTTTAGCTCAGAATTAAAAGACATGTTTAAAAACCATTTTGACTAAAATACAAATCATTTTGGTTTAACACAAAGATGCATGTTTATGATAAAAATGTTTTATGCATGTTTATGATGACCTAATGTTGAGCCAAAGGATAAGATAACTTAAATGTTGTCCTTACATTGGTTCTACCAAACGACCTACGTCTTGGGTCTTCGGTCTTGAACTCTTTGGCTCGTTCATGCAATTTCATCATCAGTATGCTTCTCGCCATTTGATTGATTGTCATATTATATCGTTGTTTGACACTTGACTTCATTGTTTGTCATTCATCAAAACCTATACCTGAAAATCATGCTCATACAACCAAAGCGCACATATCATAGATATACATGATTTCCAACAACTTCAACTCGAAATGACGCAAAATTTTTCAGACACATCCAAAATTACATAATGGAGTTGCTCTAACTCTCGGAAAAGCATTCCAACCCCGATATCACAAAATTCAACTGTGGGTTAAACTTCTTCATTTCTCAAACTTCAACTTTTCAAATTTACGCCAAAATGCCTCAATTCACTCTTGGATCTCCAAATATGAATCCGGACATGCGCCTACGTCCAAAATCACCATATGAAGATGTTGAGATCATCCACGATCTTTCGGGGGTCGTTTACCCAAAAGCACAACTCCAATCAACTTTTCATCGTTCAAACATCCAATACTAGATTACTTCTTTCAATTTGACTCTAATCCATATCAAAGCCTAATTCCACCATGCACGCAAGTTGATACTTATATTCTAAAGCTGTTCAAACCTTATGCCGCTAAATAGAGATTAATTTCTCAAAACGACCGATCGGGTCGTTACATCAAGAAACACCCCCCAGTTCACATCGTCCCCGTATCTTACCCCAAACCCTTGTCACCCTAAAATACTGCACCATCTCCACCACCAACTACCACCAAAAATCTCGTCACGGCGGTTCCGATGCTCCAAATTCCACCAAATTAACAAACCATGACCTCTTTTCCCACCCCTTTCCAAATCTCCAACCTGTTTCCTTCAAATCATCACCAAATACCTTGAATCTTAGATCTAAATTCGGAACCCCAAAATCCAAAATCACCCAAACGGTCCCAAAATCACATCCCCCACTCCTCACACCCCGTTGAAGCATATAATACAATTAGCTTCCAAAATAAACCGCACCTTTTTTTTGAACTTTAAATCTAGTATTCTCTGAACCTTAACCTTTTGGTTTCCAGTTAGTGATTTAAGAGGTGAATCACAAACTTTCATTAGTTGATTGCTCTTTGTTAAGTATAGTCTATTATTATGAGTTAAGGCCCGTTTCATTTTATTGAAAAAAGTGGTCGGATATTTTATTGAATCCAAATTGAACATAGGTAATTTTCTTTTGCTTTAATTCTATTTGTTTTCTCTATTCATTTCCTCTTCCTTCTCTTTGTTTGCTCATCATGATTTAACTCTATTTAGCTGCATTTAGGTTTTACGTGTTGTTTGTTTTTCTTATTGTATTTAAGATTTAAGATTAGTCAATATCATGTTAGGATTTCATCACAGGTCTAATGTCAATTTCACTTCAATACATGAAATAATTCAGTTTTAATAGTATTTCTGACTTCAGTCTATATTAAAAGAATTTTTGTGTAACTAAAGGTTCAATTGCATTGCTGTTGGTTATTTGGACATATTTAGTTAATAGTTTTGTTTTAGGGTGCATCAATTTATCGATTCTAGTTTCCAAATCATTCTAGTATTTGTGCAATTTCCATTTAGGGTTCACTATCTGGTTTAATTAATGATTAATTTAGAGTTCATTATGAATTTGTTTCATTTTAGAGGTTTAGGTTCATTTTCTAGTTTCCAGATGCTCAACTTTCAAAGTATTATTTACTTTGAATCCGTTTGTTAGATATTAATTTGTTTGTCTTCTATTTACCTAGGTTTGTAAATGTTTTGAATTTTTAAGGGTATTAATTGAATAGATGAAACTTAGGAGGTTAACTTGGGAGTAGAAAATCGGATTTTTCTTAGAAGGAAAACTTGTAGAATCTAGGGCAGCTGGGCTAATTTTGGCCAGCAAAAATGCTTGAGCTAATCAAAGGTTGCAGGTTGTCCAAGTTCAGGTAGAAAAGATTCCTTGTGAGGGAATAATTTCCATTCTATTTTCAGTAGTACATGACACCCCTAAAAGGGTATATATAGACTCTTCTTTTACAAAAAAGATGAGATTCATACCTGAAAGTACCCAAAAAAAAGTTTTCTGCATTCCTATTTGGCTCGAGTTACTTTTTGAGTTTTAGAATTTCAAGGTTTTTATGGAAATTTCTGGTTTTTCAAGTTGGAAATAGCTGATCATGGAAGTTGTTTGGTTGTGATTCTCATTGTTGTTCAGTGTTGTTAATCTTCTTATTGTTCACTCTAGTTGACATCAAGATTTTCTTTTCCATTTTGCTATATCCAGGTACACTCAAAAAAGCAAAAATGTGGTTATAATATGCTGGTTGGGGAAGTGAAAACTCTAGATCTATCTTGTTTAATTTGTTTTCCTTGTTTTTTTCTTTTGAAGTATCCAGTTTTTCTTCTATTTCTTTGAGATGTTTTGTCTTTAAATTTGATATTCACTATTGTATAGTCGGTCGTGGTGTTTGAGTGTTGAAAGTAAGAGTTAGTTTTTGTGGTTCTTTATATTTTTGCTAGGCAGCTTCACCTATGCCTACAACTGTAATGTATGGGACTGCATTAAAGCTGCTACTTATAACTTGTCATTTGAGCTTAAGTGATTCAACAACTTCAGCATGTCTGCTATTAATGTTATTGATATAAATGCATGTTTAGAATTGGGAAGATATATGAATAAATACATTTAACAACCTATATATGCTGAATCATGTATGAATATGGTTAGAGTTAGGAATTATATTGTAGTGTCACAGTGGTGGAATGAACTTATGTGAAGGCTAATATGGTTTCTGCATAGGGAAAGTTCTAAGTATTGTATTGTTAACATAGTAATATGATGAGGATTGGTCTTAGAATGGGCAATTTTAATTTGTTAAAATTTACAAGTGATTTGGGATGCAATTTGTTAAGGAGAATATTGAGCTTCGAATGGGGCCTAATATGGGCCCAAATCAAAATAGCCCAGTAACATTTCAGGCTGGGAATTTGAGCCTTAGCTTAGTTTATTTCATTTTCATTTTTTTATCTGGTGCATTGTTTAATCCTAGGAATCAAATTAATGAAATTTGCTTCAAACATAATTAAAACAAGTCGTAAAAATGGAGCTTTGTCCTTAAGAGCTGAGCATTGTAATTGTCCCAATTAAATACCTGATGCCTCCTACTTCTTCACTTTCATTTCTGGGCTTCATACCGAGCCTAGTTACTTGTTTAGAATCTCTAGTCATTTTTTGGCTTATTGCAAGCCTGGAACCTTGCTCAAATTATTAATTGTTTGAGTATTATCCCACGCATGCTTGTATTGAGTATGTTTTGATTAAACTTAAACCAAAATCTGAACATCTTTAGATTGTTTTAGTTAGGTACAATTTCTTTAATGAAAATTAGTGTGAGATGTACCATCCATGATTAAACCACTTATGGCCCTTTTATTAAGTATTATAGCTTATATACTAGAATGAATCTCGTATTTTTTTAGACACGTAATTAATTCATCACAACTACGGGTATGGTTCCCGTAAAATAATTGTGATATCTAATTTCTAAATTTAATGTACATTTCATGTAAACCCGACTTCAACTTCCAATAACGTTAAATAAAATAAATCTGTCGTGAACCATGGGTGCATTTTATGTAGCGTGATTTACGGTGTGTTTTTAAAAGTAATCATGAATTTTCCTAAAAATATTAAAAGCAGTTATAAATCTAAAAATTCGCAATAGATTTAAAACGTGTAGTAAATCAGATCATAGGAAAATATTAATAGTTTAAGTGATGATGCTAGAACCACGGAATCCGAGAATACCTAACATTTTATCCTGGGTTAACTGAATTTCATACTTAGTATTTCTGGTTCGCAAACTTTTAAAATAAAGTCGATTTCCTTGATTTGGGATTTTAAAAATAAATCGATGACTTTTGGACACCATAAAATATTCCACGCCACTCTGATAAATTAAATTCGATTAATGTCACTTAAATTGAAAAAAATCCCTTAAATACCCCTCGGATGTAAAATGAGTTGTGACACACCCAATAATGAATGCGATAGATGATTGTTCCTCCTGACAATGATGGGTGACAGATAAATCCTAGAATGTTTGAACTGTTCTCCGATCTAATGGGAAAGTATGGAATAATATGTGCAAGAATTTTGATTATAAGGTAAAGTTTGTTTCTTTGCTAGAGAAGAAGAATCTTCTTCTAAAATGTGTTCTTATCAAGTGATTATTACATGTACCCTTTTATTGACCTTCTGCTTCTATTTATATGGGACATACCCCCAATAAACCCTAGTAGTACATATGTACAGAATATCCAATAGAATATTCTCTTCAATATCCTTTTCTATTAAACTAGCCGTTACAATTTTTTTTTGTGATGCCCGACCTCAACCATCATATGCATCCCGACCACGAGTCTCGCTATTCCTTGAATGATGTTGGCTGACTATTTTCATGATGTTACTTTGCACTAAATGTTGAGATTGATTTTGACCTATACACAGATCTCTTGAAATTTTTCCAAGGTAAATTCCATATACTAAATGAAAAAAACCTAAAAATAAAAAGGCGGCGTAGAATTTCAAGCAAACGAAAATGAATCATGAAAAAAGGAACAAATATTGTTAAGCTCTGTTATTGTTGCACTCGGCTTCTACAACATTAAATATATCAATAATGAATCATTATCTTAAGCTCCACCGCATATAAATCCGAAATTAAGGGAAATCAACATCCTATTACAACACATAACAAGAATTGGTAAATTTTTTGCCTTATATTAGGTTTGGCAAGAATATCCCCAAATAATTGGCATTATATAACCAAATCTAAAACGAACTAATCTCTTTTATATTCTATCTCAGAAAACCTACACGCTTATTTTGGCTCCCCCCTTTCTCTCCTTGTATTTCTTCTTCTATCTCTTCTCCGTTATTCTCATAGTTTAGTAAAATTCTTGCAAAATATACAAGAAAAATCAGTAGGATGAAAAGTTAAGGTTGTTCTCATATCAGAGAAAATCAGAAGCAAAAACTAAGAGAGAAAAAAATATATTTAAACTTTGTTTTTCTTTTCTCTTCATTTTTTCCTTGGATTGAATGAGTGGGTATGACTGAAATTTTTTGAAAATACCTAAATGAGGCTATGAAATAAATTTGAGCACGATTAGCAAAAAGTAAGAGAGAAAAAATAAATTTCAACTTTATTTTTTTCTCTTCCTTTTTTTGGTTAGATTGAATGAGTGAGTGTGATTTAAATTGGTTAAAAATACGTAGACGTGGCTATATACAAAATTTGAGCGAGATTAAAAGTGATTTAGACTAGTTTCAGGTAAAAAAAATTATACCTAAACATCCAACTGAGACATGTGTATGTTACGTTGTATATTGTATACATCAGTGTATATCACACACTAATTTTTAAGGGCGCCTGTGTATATCACTTTGTGTATCATGTATACAACACAATATTTTTATGTTCGCTCGTATACATCACATTGTATAGAGTATATATAAAACAAATTTTTATGGATATAAACAGATACACATAATATACATGAGATATCACTGATGTACATAGAGATATAAATCAGTTACAATAGGGAATACACATGTGGAGTCGTTTAAAACTTGCGTTTTCAATCTAAAATGTGCTATACAAAGAAGAAAAAGAAAATTTTAATAAATAGTTTTGACATAGACATTATTATTATGTTATATACTGTGATATATAAATAATATAACTATTAATTATTTATTAAAACAGGGAATTCTTAATATAACATATTCAAGCAAGTTCTAAAATATAAAAATAATAAATAGAATTATGGGAATAAATAATATATTGGTATACAAAGAAAGATATTTTTTGATATATACAAAGAGGAAAAATAAACGTATGATATCTATTTTGGTATACACATGTCTTATGAGCTATACATTATGATATACAAATAATACAATATTTTTATTGTAATATACACTAATATAAAGCAACAATAACTATATATATATATATATATATATATATATATACACATTATATATATATATATATAATTTTATATTGTTGATATACAAAGAATAATATTATTTATATACAAGAATGAATATTAAAAATTTTAATATACATGTTGATATAGACAAAGAAGAAAAAAAGTTGTGATATACATATTATTATTGTGATATATATTTATTAGCTATTTGATGTTAATATCTATAACTAGAGCTATTTTCTGCTAATTATATAGGTATGTATTTATACCAGTATTTGCTCAAAAGGATATTTGCCCAGTTGGAAGAAACTAGCGAGACGACATCCTCAAGGGGACTTGCATCTATACACGATTTTTGGGTCACGTTTTAACCTGTGCCCGCTTTGCAAAAAAAAAAATACAAATGTACCCACTTTTTGCATAACTTCAGCATAAGGGGCTGAAGTAGCACAGGCAATTACGCAAAACTTCAGCATACTAGTAGACGGGCCTTAAGTAGCAAGTGTGTTGAACCAAGTGTGCTGAAGTATTTGTTCGCAATTGCTGAACTTAAGCATAGTAGCTGAACTTTTATTCTCTATTTGTTGATATTTTTGTTTGTAATTGTTGAACTTAAGCGTAGTAGCTGACATTTTGTTCTCTATGCTGAACTTATGCATAGTGGCTGAAGTTTTATTCTCTATTTGCTGAAGTTTTAATTTGTAATTGCACTAAATAAGCTGAAGTTTTTCTTGTCATGGATTCATTAATTTTGTCATTAAGATTTTTCAAAAACTTCAGCAGAAGATGCTGAAATTAGTTAGTTCATTTATAAAAACATCAGCACTAAATAATCTGAAGTTTTTTTGTCCTGGATAAGCTTTTTCGAAAATTTCAGCAGAAGATGCTGAAGTTATTTAGTTCATTTGTATGAGATTCAACACTAAAAGCTGTAGTTTTTTTTGTCCTGGATTCATTAGTTTTGCCGTAAAGTTTTTTCAAAAACTCCAATAGAAAATGTTGAAGTTATTTAGTTCATTTGTACAAACTTTAGCACTATATAAGCTGAAGTTTTTGGAAAATCTTCCTAACATACCAGATAAATAATCAGATTGCCAACAGTGTCTAAATAATAAATTTTGGAAACAATAAATGTGAAAAGAACAGAATTATCATTATTTACTAACTTACATACGTGAAAATATTCGCAAATTATCGTCTATCTAGTAGTATTGGCGACTCCGCTGGGGATCAAAACCCAAAACTTCTGATTCAGGGTTTAAGAATTCGAGCTTAGAATAACTTTATAATTGACTGTTATTTATTATCATATTTTTATTACATGTTGAGCCTAATATACTAAATGCTGGTTTTTACCGCTTTGCTATTGATTGGACTGTGTATAAATTGTTACGAAACTCTCTTCTCTACGAGTCATTAAAATCATTTGGGAAGTGTGCAGTTCATGCAAATTCTTTTCTCTTAGAGTCATTTCCCAATTTAGATTGAGGTTCAAACAAGTTGCAAAGCTGGTGATGTTTCTGTATTCCCGATACCCCCCTCTCGACTCGAGCTGTCCGCTCGAGCAAGCATGATCTAGAACACTACACCCAAATTTTTAAACCTAGTATAACCAAGCCTCATGCTGGATCTTTAGTAGGAACGCTTGTTTGAATCACATGAATTTGACTTTGGGTACTCAACATAGGGGTTTAGTGCGTATTGGATGGGTGTACCCGAAATCAAAAGACCATCCTGATGTATTTTACTTGCTATTTGTACATTTATTTACTTCGAATTGAATGTTGACTGGCTTCTAGAAAAAGGGAAAAAAATTGGAAAAATCAAATTGAGGTATGAGAGAGAAAATTACCCGTCTTTGGAAAATCTGGTGTCCAACAAGTACCGAAACTCTGCTGAATTTTTTTAAAAAAAAAGAGAGAAAAGGAAAAGAGAAAAAGGGAAAAAATTTTCAAAAAATATTTGATGTTGTTTTCTGTTGCATCAAAATTACTCGAACTAAGCATGTTTGATTCTCACCGGATATGGGATAGTAAGCAAACCTCACCAGATCCAACTCCAGTTTTGCAAAAATACACAAAAATGTGAAATATCATTATTCTGTTATAAATAGAAGTTAAGTGATGTCGTTCTTGTCTAAATATCCAAAATGTTCCCAAAAGGACACTGAAAGGCTATTTTTGCAAGAATAGCTACCTATGATCCTTTTTAAATTTTTGGCCAATTAGCAAATATAACCCTAAAATCTTTTTTCCTGAGGTGCTGAAGGGCCATATTTGCAAAGGCATTTTTATTTTGAATTGAAATTTTGGAAAATTGATAATCTTCTCTTGAGTGAAACTAAATCATTGTTTTTTAACCGATCACTTTAAATAAATGTGCAGGATGAACATTATCGATAATGAAACCTTCAAAGTTATCGAGAAATCACATTAGAACTCCATATGTATGGAATAACTTAGGGGAAGTCAGCAGAGGTGCTGCGATAAAAGCTTTGGCCGGACTCATTGGTCTTTTGAATATCAAAACTGAGGTTGGATATATTGAAGCTTTAACACCTTGGGACTCGGCGCATAATATGTTTCATTTTTCTGATTTTGACATAACCCCTACACTTGAGGAAATAGCGAGCTATGCTGGTCTTAGTGGGAATCTCATGAAATGGTACCCAGGGGCACCAAGAGTGGTGACTCCTAACAAGTTTTTGGACCTTCTTAGCATCATTCGAAAAGTCAAAGATGGAAATTTGGTTGAGGGATTTTGCACATTCTACTTCATGTACCGTTGTTTATGGGCATCCCCACAATTTTGAGGCTCCAGATACTGGTCTAACTCATTCAGGGAACAAATATATAAAGGAAGCACATCGGGGACTGGAATTTATAGTGGCATTCTTGGGCATCTTAATATGACCGAGGAAGGGTGGACAAATTGAGTTGGGGCTCATGGGAATGGACGAATTCATGAATAAAAAGGCTAGTGGCACCGTTTTAATGATGATACTAACAGAGATTTATCGAGCTCTAACTATTTGCCGAGTAGGGGAAAATATTTTTAGGGTTGCAACATGCTTTTGCAACTTTGGATGGAAGAACAACTTTGCCATCATCTGGGATACATGAACTATGGTATGACCGGTATTAATTGTATTAAAGAGCATGAAAATCTGATGGAGGTTCATGAGTTTCTGGAAGGTACGGAGGCATGGTTTGTACATTTGAGTTCTTAAACTGCAAGCAGAATTGAGTGGACATTCGGTTGCTTCTCGGCCACTGAAGTCATTTATATGTCGGCCGAAGTATGTTTTCTTCTATTAATGGGTATGAATAGTATTCAACCATATGCTCTTCATAGAGCTCTATGCCAGCTATGCTGGTACCAAACTATCCCGTATGATGAAGATTTGAGTCGACAAGTCATTGAACTAGGTCCAAAAGTTGCATTCCCAGAAGAAAAGGTTTACCAAATTTGGCATCAGTGTAGGTTCTGGAGCCAATGACACGGGTACGGGATTTTTCCAAAGGCGATTTAGAGCGTAGTTACACAACCCGGTATAGTAAAAGGTTTCGAGTTCATCCAGAGCTCGAGCGGCCTGCCAAAAGCCTCCATGTCCAACGGTTCACTAATGGGGCATATGAGCAATGGGATTGGTTGGCAAAAGAGACAAGCTATAGGGAAACGATAAGAAAATTAGAGGGGAAAATCAGTGATCTTATATTTGACAGTAGTCTACAGGCTACCGCTGGTGAAGGGGAGATGAAGAAATTGTCCCAAGAAAAGAAAGCCCTTCGATCCCAGATAAAAAAAATGCAGACAGCTACCGAGAATCAAGAAAGGAGCCAAACGGATGAAAGACTCTAAACGGTCTTAGGAGGAAAATATCTAAGTACGAGGATGAATTGGAAAAATCTAAGGGTAGTATGGTAAGAGCCCGGGCATAGTTGGCGAAGAACGCAGAGGGACAAGTAGAGTTTGTCCGCCAATTGAAAAGAAAATATGATGGAGAGTCACAAAACTGAAGAAAAAGCTAACCACCCTTGAGAATGAGATGGCTAAACAAACAAAGAACTTTAAAGTAGAGAAGGAACATTGCAATGTACTATTGTCTCATCCAGAAAAAGACATGCAGCAGTTGTAGGTAAAAACCATCATGATACCCAAGTTCTAGAAATTAGGACTCAACAAATCGGACACTTGCTCCCAGAGAAAGGCATCATTAGGGAAAGGGTTAGAGCAATTGTTGACTATATCGTCATGAAATGCTTTGAATGTGAGGACATGACTAGATCCACTTACTTTGCCGCAGGGATGACCTTTGTTCACCAAATAATGAATAACCTAGACCTCCTCCAAGGAGATTTTTCACGTAGGCCCATGGCGAGACCGACTGATGCCCCTCGAGCCCCTGGATTAGTTCCGGAAGCATTCATGTATTCTTGATTTCCTTTTTGAGTCTGTATTTCAGTTTCTATTTCTAGAGTCTATTTTGAGTCTGTTGTTAGTTTTTCAAGTCTTAGAAAGGTATGATGGAGTTATTGTAATAGAAAAATTAGAAGTTTTTATTTTAACGAAAATTTGGAATAAAACACAAAATTGTTTCTTTCTTTTATTTCCACATTTATTCATTGAACTACGTGGTGATCTAATTCATACGGCATTGTGATACGTAGGCAATCCCCATTGGATCTGACGAAAAGAGAAAACCAAAAGGAAAAAAGAAAATAAGAAAAGAGAGAAACAAGAAAAAGAGAACGAAAACAAGAGATAAAACAATGAGAGAGTGGAAGAGAAAGATCGAGGAAATAAACAAAAGTCAGGATGAGACACGCAATAATTAGAAAACATGTAGAAACACATTTAATTGCACAGGTGAATCATATCCCTCAATGTGTGATTCCCTATGTGTTAATTACCTCAAACTAACCAGTTTGTTGTGTCTAATGTTGAGATCAGGTTTTGTTTTAAGGTGGTTGGTTTTGTGGTAACCTGGATTCGCACCCTTACATTACAAGATCCAAGGGAAATGTCGAAATGTAGTCAAAAAGTATCTGCCAACAATTCCCATCCCAAAGGATTGCCCGATATCAGTTATCCCAACATCAGAGTTAGGGGATACTGAAGAGAATAGGGTTGTGCGCCTCGCAGTTTGGAAATATGGGATTCTTGGTCCGGCGGTTAAGAGCCGCCTAGTGAAATACCTAGTTTCCCCGAGCTACTTCCCAGAGCAAGTGGAACCTCCAACATCTCAATAAGTTACCTGAACATTCCGCTTAGATATCTTACCATCTCAGCCCATTTCGCCGGAACACCTTCGGAGGTTCCCCCCCATGCATTGATTATGGGAGTGACTTCTAACATATTCACCTAACCACCAACCTCGGCTACCGCACAACCAGCTTTACCCAGGCCAATCTTTGAGACAACATCCTTTACTTTCCAAGTACCATGTCACACCCCAAAATTCGAGGAACGAGACCGACGCTAAACCGAGTGAACCCGACTGAGCAAGCCTAGTAGGTTTCATTCTACCCAAACTAATTCCTGAATAAATAGGAGATGTACTCCATTAATCAAATTATATAAACATGTCATTAACGATTTCCATTTCATTTTTGTAGCTACTTCATTCACAATTATTAAGACACTACAAGTTTTATACATCATTTCCCAACATCAATTTTCTATATTAATTCCAATACCCGACACTACCCACAACCTGTCTTCGGAGCCTCTAAATACAACTAGTGAGTTATGTAATATGGAAATGCCGGTACCAAGGCTCTGATTATACCTCAAATAGAAAGTACATGATAAATAGATGAGACAGGACCCTGAAATCAAGTGGGGCTTACCAAGTCAACTGAAAGGATTATGTTGTACTAGCTGCGACCAACACTACCAGCTATGGAAACACCTACATCCATTAAAAGATATAGCGCCCCCGGTAAAAGAGACGTTAGTTCCATCAAATAGCACTAGTATGTATAACTAAACACCATCTAGTTAGAATGAACTATCATAAAAGAACAAAGAAAACATAAGTATTCAGCCAAAGCTTTAAACAATAACTCTATCATCAAATACAAAAAAGGGATCTCATAGCGTTCACACAATTTCCATAACTTTAGTTTGGGACATTCCATATTGTTGCATCATTATCCACATTACCGCTGCTTCCTTGAGTAGAATTCCATCATGGCCCGATCGGCTCGGCCGTCTCCCGAAGACGTCACCATTACTTCATTCATACTTTTCAGTTTCACTCATCAATACATTTCCACCACGTATATATATCATGGCGTCCGATCACGGCGCGATCGGCTAGGTCGCCTTACTGAGGCATTTCCATTTTCCATCATTCACCATATATCAAACTTTCTTTGCCATAAATCATTTCATAGGCACTTAGGGCCGTAATTTTCACATCATAATTGGCACTAGGCCATCTTTCACAATTCAAATTCCACATGACTTTAACTTTCGACAACAAACATACAATTTAAGATAATGGGCATACACCAGAGAAATTCAAGTTATAAGTATAGAGAGGAATTCTCATGATTCATCACAATAATATAAATTTGAACTTGACTTGAAATCTAGGAAAATTTATCATATACTTCACATTCTTCAATCTCAATTTATTGTCTAAGCATTTCAATACATGATTCAAGTTCCTTTCACCTTTTCAAGTTACCAAGAGTAGCATATTGATCATGTTGAGACTCATCTTTCGTGCATATAAGGTAGCAACATCAATTCACGTGTAATAACAATCAATAAAGAAACCCAAACTTTAATTTTATTGTATTTACACAATCACCAATGGAGCTCAATTTCTAAAAAGACGGGGTTTTAGCCATACATACCTTGTTTAAACTTTCCTTAAGTCACTACGATGTTCCATAAATTCTAGCAATCCCAATCTACTTTGAGACATAACAAAATTGAACACATATTAGGATGGTATTCATGGTTTCAGCTCATTCGAGCATTTTATCAAATACTAGTTAAGCCTCTTGATTTAAAACCTCTTTTACAAGGGTTCCTTCATTCCCCAACCCAATCTTTACTTATTTATGTTCAACAATCTTTCCATAAACCTAATTTGTGCATTCATGTATACATAATAGTATTACACCCTAGAATCATACCTTAATACCCCATCTTATACCCCAAACTCGAAATTAAAGCCTAATGTATACAATCTTACCTCTTGGATGAGAACTTTTTTATTGGGTTCTTTGAATCTTGAAGATTGATGCAAGATTGGATGATTGAATGTTGGATTCCTCATTCTCTCTCTAAAATGCTCTTAAATACTTCTAAAATCAATAGGAAAATGACCTCAAATGAATTCCCAAAGACTATATATTGAAATGGGGTCGGATAATGAAAATAAGGAGATTAACCCTTCGCATACGGGTCTGCGGTCGCATAATAGACCGCAGAATGGGTATGCTGGTCGCAAAGGCATTAAAAAACTCGATGCCCAAAACTGTACTACATTGTCCCAGTGTGCGATAAGATTTGAGATCGCAAATCAAGTATGTGGACCGTATAATGGTTTTTGCGATCGCATATCTGACACAGGATCACATTTTTTCCGCCTTTGGTAATTTGGCCATAACTTTGTGTAGGAATGTCGAAATGACGAATGGCTTGAAGTGTTAGAAACAAGACTCAAAGACCTTTCATTTGATAGATTTTTCATCATATAAAACTTTATACATATTTAGTTATGCTCGTTCAAAATATGGACTATTGCACGTACCTTTGGAATCTTAGCCCATTATGAAAAGTTTCTCATTTGGCTTACACTTAGGCCTCTACTTGGACCCTACCTTACTTAATATATGAATCATACACTTTTTTACCAAATACTATATATGCCCACCATATTAATAGCATATAAAATATTATAATTAGCCTATGAGGCACTAGGAAATCCTAGATTACTTAGCAAAAATTTTCGGGGCCTTACATTCTTCCCCTCCCCCCTCTTGGGATTATTCGTCCTCGAATGAGGAGTAGAGTTTGCCCCAAACACTTTAACATCACATATCTCTTTCTAACCTACCTCAAGCCCCTAAATATTTACTAACCCCTAAAATTTTTCAGATATTTCGGAAGAGTCTCCTTTGTAACTAGGACTATCCACCTGTCAGTGAACTACCAAAACCATCCTAAAAATACATCTACGACTCGATAAGGCACCACTATATATAAATATATGACACGAACCTCTGCATTACAAGCACTACATTAGCATGATGATACCTGGACATGGACTGCACATTTTTAAGTCATAACACCTAGAAGATACTTTTCAAGTTAAAACCAACTGTTATACAATCACGAGAGAATACCTTATTTCCACAATTCCTCCGCATCAATGTGGCCTCTTTTACTCATAGGCTTTTCCATCACCCATTCACAGAAACAACCCCAACCTCCAAACTTTATGTAACAACAATAACAACTAGATACCTCGCATAAGCTAACTATCCATTAACATTCACCTTCAATAGTTTACACCACGTTGATACACAAATGATCTCCACCTACCTTCTTAGACATAGACATATGAAAACACAAATTCATGAGGAATAACTATGGGGAAACATCATACTCCTAGTGCGACCTAATGGGAAATGCGCTTATGTACCTTCATCATCAATTCACATAATGTCTACATGGGAAAATTCTGAGAACAACCTGTTCACCCTCCAGAACTATAAATCTCTAGGCGAGCACTCACACTAAGCCCTCGATGAACTTCAACAATTACTCTAAGGTGTGTTGTCTTAAATTGATCATAAAATTACCTATCAAATATATATATATATATATATATATATATATATATATATATATATATATATATATATATATATATATGTGTGTGTGATCACACTGCGAAGCTTACTCTTTGACTTGTCTAGAGTTACAATACTCAGGGATCTACTACAATAAGGAACAACATAGTTCAAGATCATACTGAAATTATTTAAGAAACCATTAATGTGTTGAGCCGAGTATTTCATGAGGTTACATAAGAGACACGAGGATTTATATTAATTGTGTTGGTATGGTCTAATCCAGGTAACTATATTAATTATCAGATAAATGAAGCATAGTGGTAACTAATACTCTTAGATAAGGTGGATACAATGTAAGTGAACTTGAGATTTTAAAAGAAGTGACCAGGTAGGATACACCAGTTGTGTCACTAAGTATAAGGTAAGTAGTTGAGCTCAAATGGTAAGACTATTGCAACATAGGTGTGGTTGAGGCCACAAATGTGATACGCGGAATTTGATTTCACTCCTAACAATAAGAGAAATACGGATTCTATGCCAAAGGCACATGAGGATGGAAACTAAGTCATCTACTTATGAGATTATCATAATCCGAACAATCTAAGCCTACCTAAGGCGGTGGAATGCCTGAGGTAGCAAAATTTCCATACATGACAATGACGTTGTTAATACTCCTAGAAGCCGAGTGAGTAGAGAGCCACATAATCTTATCAAATCCAAACCATTCATGACTTTTGAAAGGGGGACACACTTCGGTTTGAAGTCATGCAAAATTAAGCTTGAACTTTAAGGAAAATTATTACTTTTGAAACCCATGATACAAGCCCTCGTAGTCCTTGAGAATTGTCAACAATGGCAAAAAGTACTTAAAATCATTACGAGCTGGTATAGAATAAGGCCCAAAAGCAACCGTATGAATAATTATGAAAGGGTGAGAAGTCTTGATGCACATAACAGAGAAGAGTAACCTAATTTATTTAGTCACATGGACAAGTAGAGCAGGTAGATGATTTTTTCGAAGAAAATCTCATAAAAAGTGTGAGCAATATCTTTTTATCATAACAAATGGAACATACCCCGACCCTTGGTGCCAGAAGGCATAATATTAGATTCATGAGGAGAGTTACTAGATGAAAAATAGATAGTAAAGCAGCACAACTAAGAGCACCGCTTGGAATCGACAAGCTTAAACAGAGTTGAAGACATTAGAAAGCCGTAAAAAAGGGGAAATTTGCCCACTCTCAGGGTGCTTGTAGGGTACATATAAGTAAGGTTAATTAAATCAGACCATATAGTTGGATAAGTAGTCGAGACATTGAGATAATGTCGCATTGAAGATAATAACACATGATGCAAGAAAAATGAAAAGAAAGTGAAAGAGCCTTATGGAAGTACCTTTACATTGTAACCACAAGGAATATGGTAATATAAAGTGATTATGAGAAGCTAAATTTTTTAAGGAAGATCTCTCTACGTAGTCACGTGATGTATAGCTCCAGAATTCAAAAATCCAATTATGTTTAGCAACTCTACTTCATAATGAAGCACCACAACACATTTCTACACAACCAACTATTACAAGCCACATTGGAAGATGCTATAAGACTTGACTGAGGAAAGGCTTTTCCATATGAATGTGTTACTAGGTGTATTTCTCCTTGATCAACCCAAAAACTAAAGGCAAGAGATAGACCAATAAGCACATCGTTGGACTAGCACATGTGTAGATAATCCATTATAAAAAGGAGATCATTCAATCTCAGCAATTGCGGCATGCTATCAACCCTTGATGAACTTGAAGTGAGGTGGGAACCCAGTGGGATAGAATAAAATGATATTGGAAGGTTTGCAGATGTTCATAATGAGTTCTCCATAGATTTTGACTTGAGAACTACCCAGATGATAATCATAGGCTAAAAAACATGAGAAGCAGGCCTTGTGCTATAATAACCCCCAAAGGTGTGCTTGGTCTTGACGCAGAGCCTAGTAAGGATCCTTTCGAGAAAGGAAGTGTTACAATGACTCCTAGAAAGATAGGTTCTCTCATGGTTATCGAACAAGTGTGGGGAGACCAACACAATGAATTCACTAACTAAAGAACACAATTAACATTGGTTATGGAGGTGTAAAGAGAAAATACACATTTGTTATAAGCTAGACATGCTTCTGCTATATTAACTCCCAACTGCAATATACGACCATGCCACGAGCAATCACAGTACTAGGACAAAGTGAGCTACTTACTGCGTGATGTCCCAAGTGGTAAAAAAGGTTATGGCGACACAAGATCTTCCTACGACGGGGATGTAAGAATCTCAATTCTCAGAGAGACTTTATGCACACGGTGATCATTTCGATTGACATGCACTCGTGAAATAAGTGTTAAGGTATGCTCCTATGTTACTAGATTGTGAGAAGCATATATGATGATATTCGCAAGAGAGTAGATTGACTTGTTCAAACCATATAGGCCATATATATAACTGAGTAAAAGAGTGACTCGAGAAGGATCGCAACACCGGGATGCTTTAAGGGAACTCGACACCACATAGGTAAATTATACGATGGTGCATGCACAGGCACAAGGGGGCAGACGTTGTCTATTTCAATAAAATATTCTGTAAGAAATTCATCAGGTATAGTCCCTTATTAAGAATTTAGGAAATGCAAGTCGGTAGTATTAATCCTAGAGTCATAACCCCATTCAAGGACACAACTATAGAACTTAATTCCACAAGAATGCAAATAAAAGGATTTGTAATAGAATGGATTCACGAATAATGTGTCTCGTTCAAAGAGTCACTAAATGCAATGTTTTGTTATTCAACACCTTGTTAAGACCATGCTTATGACAATTCTTCAATATGGATGTACATATATACGAGTAGAAATTTTGATTTGACTCACTTAATGACTTTAGGTTGGTAGGGAAATAGCTTAATCGATACTCCTCGACTCCATATCCCTAACATACGTAGGTGACATACTGATATACTAAATGATCTGATGGTGCAGAGACATCAATAGGGACAGGGACACTCCCCTCTTAGCAATAGGTTTTACCAATCCCTCCACAGCTCAATACATTCTCCTAACAAGTCCCTGGGCAATCCATTCGGACTCAATGGTGGGGTCATTCCCTCTTTACTGCTTCCTAAATTATGAATTACTTATCTTGAGATTACGAAATAGAATGGAAATTAGCTCCCTATCTTGAGCTCTATTGCATGATCTGCAGTATTACAGAAGGATGAAATTCCTAAATGTCCGAATAGTCTCAAACTTATAGATGTAGTCGACTACACACCGATAAGAAGGACTCCACTAGACATGGCCCCTAGACATCCTAGGACGCATTTAAACCTTATGCTCTGATACCAAGTTTGTCAACCCCCCAAAATCCCAGGTGCGAGACCGGCGCTAAATCGAGTGAACCCGACTGAGAAAGCCTGTTAGGTTTCATTCTACCCAAAATAATTCATTAATAAGTAGGAGATGGACTCCATTAATAAAATTCTATAAACATGTCATTAACAAATTTTATTTCATTTTCATTAGCAATTTCATTCACAATTTTGAAGACATTACAAGTTTTATACATCATTGCTAAAAATCAGTATTTTTATTTTAATTCCAATACCCGACACTACCCACAGCCGGTCTGTGGAGCCTCTAAACACAACTGGAGAGTAATGTTATATGAAAATACCGGTAACAAGGCTCCGGCTATACCTCAAATACAAAGTACATATAAATAGATGAGACAGGTGTTAGAATATACGCTTAACGCTAGAGGGGGGGGGGGGTTGAATAGCGTTATAATAAAAAACGATGTAAATTTGCGGAATTAAAAATTGCAGGAATAATGTAAGTGCAGTAATTAAAAAGATAAGGAGAGAACACACCAAATTTTATCCTGGTTCACCACAACGTGTGGTTAGTCCAGTCCCCGAGAGACTCTCTCGAGTTTTACACTAACTTCGTTAAGCTTACGGGTGTCTAACAAACCGTTATACTTGCTCGTAGATATACACTCTACAAGACTTCAACCTGCTCGAGGATACCGCACCTCAAGACTTCAAACCAAGGAACTACTTTTCCTTCTTACAACAAGGGATTAGAATATCCCTTCAAGTGTGTACAAACACTTAGCACTCAAGACAAGACTCTCTTTATAGAGTAGATATGAGTAAAAAACAATACGCTCAAGAACGCAACAACTTCGTCAAGAGTTTGGCTCTCAAAAACTATGAAATGAATATAAAATGATTGCAAAGAGAGTATGTAAGCTTTAGCAAGAATGTAATCAGTTGTTGTACCTAGAAGAGTGAATTTGAGTTGTATTTATAGTGCTCAAAACACCCAAAACCGTTGCTTAATTGCCAATCAAAAATTGCTGATTTTGTGCTAGGATAATCGATTATCTGATTCTGCATAATCGATTATCTGCCAATCGTTTAAAAATCATTCCCAGATTTTAAGCAGAATAATCGATTATCCAAATCGTATAATCGATTACCTGACAACGTTCAAAAATCAATCCCCGATTTTATGCTTAACATAATCGATTGTCTGATTGTACATAATCGATTATCTTTCAGTGTTTGAAAATACTTTGGCAACGGTCTTTAATATAATCGATTACCAGAAAAGCCATAATCGATTATTTTGCTACTTTGTAAAATCTGATGCTCACTGTCTCAACAAAATCGATTAGTCTAAGGCACATAATCGATTATCTTGTAGCTTTAAAAAATTTGGTGAACACTGCCTTAACATAATCGATTATCATAAGGTACATAATCGATTATCTTGCAGTTTTGTAAAATCTGGTGTACACTGCCTTAACATAATCGATTATCACAAGGTACATAATCGATTATCTACAGCTTTGTAAAATCCGGTGTACACTGCTTTAACATAATCGATTATCATAAAGTGCATAATCGATTTTGTTAGTCCAGATTTGAAAGACATGTTTAGAAATCATTTTGGTTAAAATTAAAGATGCATGATTTGATAAAAATGATTTTACGAGAGAAGCCAAGTCTTGAATCAATTGTCGGATCAAGATCGCAATTATAGAACGACTCATGTATAACTTTGTTGCTTTACTTAATCTTGATCTCGTTTCTCTTGTGCTTGGACTTCGGCATATGTCAATGTTCCGTTCACGTCGGTTTGTCATTTATCAAAACCTACAAATATGAACACACGTTTAGTTTAGCGACTTGAGAACGTGTTTCAACAATTTCCCCTTTTTGATAATGGCAAACCAATATCGGGATATGCGTATTAATTAATTCATAATGACGATCCAAGACAAGTATATAGATATGCAACGAGTTTCCCCTCAAGTTATGAATTCCCCCTCAAGTTATGCCAATATGTATTAGTGTGCATAGAGTTTGCATAGCCCATATCTTCCCCCTTTTGACATTAGCAAAAAAAAATAACTAAATCTTTATTGATTAAACAATATTGCAAATACATAAAAGTAAAAGACAGAATATTATGCAAACTAGAAAAACAAAGAAATTATTCATTATCATCATTGACTTCCGTCTCGACATCCGATACATCTTCCCGAAGGACAATTGGGGCATATGGATAATTGACGTGATCAAAATATCCATGGAACTCGTGAGTCAATCGATTGACATTCATATCAATACGATTTATGGAAGTGGACATGGAGGCAAGTTGCTCGGAAATAGATTGGAGGGTTGCTTCGGACGGGGCCGGATGACGACGTCTTTGAGGTGGAGGAGGAGGATGCTCACCGATATTGGGAAATGAAGATTCTTGAATTTCCCAATGTTTTGTCGCCTTTTTATGTGGACCGACGGAGGTGTCGATACCGGAAGCAACAAGAATGGTCATAACGACAAAAGCATAGTGGAGTGGCTTATCTTCCCCAATTGCATCATATAAGTGAGTCATGACAAACTTGCACCAACTGATGCGAGCCCCGGTGATAATGGCATGCATGAGTTTTGAATCCTCATGAGAGATAGTTGTGTGATTGAATTTTTGCTATTTTAGGACGCGAGTGTGAAATAAAAAATTAGACGGTATTCCGGGAGCATGTTTGTAATGGTTGGACGACGATGGTGCGGAGTTGGAATAAATTCACCGATGCCAACTTGGGTGAAGAGAAGTTGTTCATCAAATAACGCGCCTTCTTCCCTAGTATAGAGAGAAATGTATTCCCCATTGCGTGGGAGTTTAGTGAGGGCTTGAATATTTGCCTCAGATAGAGAAATTGAAATTCCATTGACGTTCGAAACAATTTCACCATCTTCGTCCTTCTCGAGATTTGAATAGAAGGCCCGAATTAGAGGAGGGTGAATGTACGGAGTGTGAAGATATAGGAATTCAAGGAGTTGGCTTTGTATAAGCATATTTGGCTGTGGATAGAGGGGCGCTGTGATTAAGGAAACGATCCGTGGAAAATCGAGGAGGAAGGATTTCTCGATTTTCAAATTTTTCCATGAAGCGCATAAGTTCGGCTTCACTATTGAATCGTAAATAAGAACCATCTTTATAACAATGAACTAGTGGACGAGTGACGGAAGAGGAGGCAACATTTTTTGCCGGAACGAGATCGTTTGGAAGTTTTGCCCGTCATTTTGAATGAATAGTAATAGCCTTTGAAGAGTTTTGAGAGATTTTTGAGAATTTGGGAGCTAAGATTGATGTTTGAGTGAAGACATTGAAGATATAATGCACCTATTTATAATGTGAGGAATGAAAGAGAATTAAAGTGAAGAAATCTGCAAAAATTTAAGGAGCAAACGGTCAGAAACGGTAACTATTTTGAAATACTGACTGAGAATAATCGATTATGGAACTATGGTAATCGATTATTCTGACACAGTGTGCCCAGTGATTTTCTGACTCGGGGAATAATCGATTGTGCTTTTGAGATAATCGATTATTTTCGGAAATGAAGTAACGGACATCCGAGACGGAATAGGAAAATCGATTACACTGTTTTGAATAATCGATTATTGTCACACAGTGACTTAACACCTGAAAATAAATGTCAACATAATCGATTAGGGATATGTGGTAATCTTGAACAGCTAAAATCCTGCAAAGCCAAAACTGTTAGATAATCGATTGTAGTGTTGTATAATCGATTATGTCAATTTTCCAGCATACTAAACATAAAAAGTAAATGAGGAATAATCGATTATTGACTTTAGAGTAATCAATTATTCTGCACCTGTGTCTGATAATTCCCCCTGTCTTTGGGGCGATACCTGCAAAAAAGAATTAGGCGCCTCCGACGCTCAAGTTAGTAATTGTTTAAAAAGAAATGCAATGCATGAATTATATCAACGCCGACTCAAGAATTCCGAGTTCACTACGAATGCGGAAAAAGGACTCTTTCTCTAAGGGCTTTTGAAGATGTCGGCCAATTGATTTTTGGTTTCAACAAATTCAATTTCGATATCGCCCTTGAGAACGTGATCTCTTATAAAGTGATGTCTAATTTCAATGTGTTTCGTTCTTGAGTGAAGAATAGGATTCTTCGTCAAGCTTATGGCGCTAGTATTGTCACATCGAAGAGGAACATGATCAATACTAAGGCCATAGTCCGAGAGTTGTTGTTTCATCCAAAGGATTTGAGCGCAACAACTCCCCGCGGCTACATATTCAGCCTCGGTTGTGGACAACGCAACACTAACTTGCTTCTTGCTAAACCAAGAAACTAAGGAGCTACCGAGCAAATGGCAAGTGCCACTAGTGCTCTTGCGGTCCAATTTGCAACCAGCAAAATCGGAATCGGAATAGCCAACAAGTTGGCACGAAGAATCTTTGGGATACCATAGTCCCACATTTATTGTTCCAACAAGATACTTCATAATCCGTCTTACCGCAGTTAAATGTGACTCCTTCGGACATGATTGATATCGAGCGCATAAACACACGCTAAACATGATGTCCGGTCTACTAGCAGTAAGATAGAGAAGAGATCCGATCATACCTCGATACTTCTTGGTGTCTACTTCCTTACCTTTCTCATCTTTGTCAAGATGGTCGGATGTACTCATTGGGGTGGCCATTGCTTTGGCGTTGCTCATTTCGAAACGGCTTAGCAACTCCTTGCAATATTTGGATTGGCGAATGAAAGTTCCTTCTTTCATTTGTTTCACTTGCAGCCCCAAGAAGAAGTTTAGCTCACCCATCATTTTCATTTCGAATTCGCTAGTCATTAACTTAGAAATTCCTCGCATAAAAAATCATTAGTAGCACCAAAAATAATATCATCGACATAAATTTGAACTAATAGAATGTCATTGTTTTTATTTTTGATAAATAGTGTAGTGTCGACTTTCCCCCTTTCAAACTCATTGTCTAAGAGAAATTTACTTAGATGCTCATACCAAGCTCGAGGAGCTTGTTTAAGACCATATAAAGCTTTCTTAAGCTTGAAGACATGGTCGGGAGATTTAAAATCTTCAAAGCCTGGGGGTTGTTCAACATATGCTTCCTCTTGAATGGATCCATTTAGAAAGGCACTTTTGACATCCATTTGATATAGTTTAAAATTCATAGATGATGAAAAAGCAAGTAATAAACGAATGGCTTCTAGGCGTGCAACGGGTGCATAGGTTTCTTCATAATCAATTCCTTCTTCTTGATTATAACCCTTAGCAACTAGCCTAGCTTTGTTTCTAGTGATTATGCCATTTTCATCTAATTTATTTCGGAAAACCCATTTCGTACCAATTATGGTGTGATTATCGGGTCTTGGCACCAATTCCCAAACATCATTACGTTTGAATTGGTTAAGCTCCTCTTGCATTGGACAAGGTCCAATGCTCATCCCCAATTGCTTCGGAAATGGTTTTAGGTTCAATTTGAGAAACAAAAGCCATATGCCCTATGGTGTCTTTAAGAAGATTTCGTGTACTTACCCCTTTCTCGATGTTGCCAATTACCTTGTCAAGAGGATGGTCTTTAGACGTCCTCCAAGCCTTAGGCATCATCGATTCTTCTTCTTGTGGTGGTACTTCTTCCGAAGGTTGTTCCATGACTTCATCTTGAACTTCCTTTGGATCCTCCTTTTGTACCTCGTCTTGAAGATTGATTTTCTTTAAAGCATCTGCAAGATCAACACAAGAATCCTTTCTCGCCAAGCGAGCATCATTTTCACAAAATACTACAGGAGGAGATTCCTCAACAGTTTTGGTTCGATTATTAAAAACTCTATATGCTTTGCTGCGTGATGACTAACCAAGAAAAATTCCTTCATCGGACTTTGCATCAAATTTTCCCAAATTATCTTTTCCGTTGTTGTGAATAAAACATTTACAACCGAAGACTCTAAGATGAGAAAGATTTGGTTTTCTTCCCTTGTAGAGTTCATAGGGAGTTTTCATGAGTATCGGTCTAATGATAGCACTGTTTAAAACATAGCTTGCGGTACTCACGGCATCCGCCCAAAAATATTTGGGAATATCGGTCTCTTCGAGCATGGTTCTAGCCATCTCTTCGAGACATCGATTTTTACGTTCTACCACTCCTTTTTGTTGTGGTGTACGTGGAGCCGAAAAGGTATGTTCAATACCGAGTTCGTCACAAAAGTCCGCGAAGAGATTGTGATCGAACTCTCCCCCATGATCACTTCTTATGGAAGTGACGGTTGTGTTCTTTTCATTTTGAACACGTTTAAGAAAACTTATAAAAGCTTGAAAGGCATTATTTTTATGAGCAAGAAATAACGTCCATGTAAATCTAAAATAGTCATCAACAATAACAAAAGCATAAAGATTACCACCATGACTTTTAATTCTAGAAGGTCCGAAAAGGTCCATGTGTAGAAGTTGTAAAGGTCTAGTAGTTGAAACAACATTTTTGGATTTAAAAGTGGCTTTTGTTTGTTTCCCTTTTTGACATGAATCACAAATAGAATCTTTTTCAAATTTCATGTTTGGAAGACCAATTACTAAATCTTGTGAAACTAGTTTGTTTAAAAGATTCATATTTACATGAGCTACTCTGCGATGCCATAACCACATGTCGTCTTCTCTACTCATAAGGCAATTTACAAAACTTGATGAAGAATTTTCAAGATCAACCATATAGATATTATCCATTTAATACCACGAAAAATAATTTTGAAATCACTACGACGGATAACTAAGCATTCTTCGGATTCAAACAATACAAGATTTCCCTTGTCACATAATTGACTTATGCTCAAGGGATTATGTTTAAGACCTTTAACAAGCAAAATATGCTTAATGGAGGAGGATTTTTCCTTACCGACCGATCCAATGTCGATAATCTTTCCTTTGTTATTGTCTCCAAAAATAACATTTCCTCCTTCCTTGGGTTTTAATTGAAGGAATTTTGATGCATCTCCGGCCATATGTTTGGAGCATCCACTATCAAGGTACCAAAGTGCACTTGATCCCTTCAAACACACCTACAAAACAAATTAATGAGATTTTGGTGCCCAAGCCGTTTTGGGTCCTTGTGTGTTAGGTGCAACATATTGGTGTGATTGTCCTGCAGTGAAATGTCTATGTCTAGTAAAGCATGCAGGAGCAATATGTCCAATTTTATTGCAATAATGACAAATGACATTCGGATTGTGCATTCTTCTAGGATGATAGTAATTTGGGGGTCTAAATTTATTCACTCTATTTTTAGGAACATAGTTTTGATGTAGTTTTCGAAAATCTTGTCTAGGTGGTCTATACATGCCAACATTTCTTCTAACATCCACTCTATTTTTAGGAAAATAGTTTTGATGTGTTGTTCGAAAATCTTGTCTAGGTGGTCTATACATTCCAATATTTCTAGCATTTGTTCTAGGATGAGTTGCAATTCTAGGATTAGAATTTCTAGGTTGAGCGATGACATTTATTTTGTTTGGCCTAAGTTGAGTCTTAGGTGGTTTAGGAATGGACTCAACTTTTTCTTTTGGCTCGTGTTTGAAGCCTGTACCGTGCTTAGTGGATTTCAAATTTACAAGCACTTCATTGAGATTTTTGTATGAAGAATTGAATTTGTGCAAAGTGCTTCTAAGACTTCCTACTTCTTCCTTTAGAGATTTGCAAGAAATACAATCCTTATTTGATCTTTCGGGTTTATCGGCGCTTCTATTGCCATAAAACTTGTTTTCTCTTTTAATTTCTCATTTTCAAGAGTAAGTTTTTCAAAATCCTTTTCTTTTGAAGAAAATTGTTTTCTTAAATCTTTTATAGATTTAGAAGCGCTAATAAACTCTTTATACAACTCATCAAATGCATCTTGCATTTCTTCTAAAGTGAAATAGTTCTTAGAAGAAGTACATACCTCATTTTGCATTTTTTCGTGTGCCATAAGACACAAGTTTGCGGTCTCGTTTCCTTCTCCATCACTCGATTCGTCTCCGGAGTCGCCTCCCCAAGAGATGTATGCTCTTTATTTCTTGAATGGTTTCTTCTCCTTTTTGATGTTCGGACAATTTGATTTGATATTCCCGATTTCTCCGCATCCATATCACTTCAATTGGTCGCCTTGTGCTTACCTTTTCGTTCATACTTCTTTTGCATGAACTTGTGAAATTTCTTAATGACGAGTCCAAGTTCGACATCTTCATCACTTGACTCCTCATCGTTTTGAGGTTGAGTAGTTGATGCTTTGAGCGCAATATTTCTTTTCCTTTGATCATCCAAAGGAGAGTTAAGAATAGTTGATTCATAAGTTTTAAGATTACCTCGTAGTCTGTCGATGGTGACGTTTGTGATGCCGATTGATTCTTGGATAGCGTCGGCTTTGGAACGCCATTCCGGAGTGAGGCTTCGTAGAATTTTCCGAACAAGCTCCTTATCCGTGAATGTATTTTTGAGGGCGTGTAGGTCATTAACGATTTTTGAGAATCGTTCGAACATGTCATCTATCTTCTCGTTTTCCTTCATGCGAAACAGTTCATATTCGTGGGTTAGGAAATCAATTTTAGCTTCCCTTACCTGGTCCGTACCTTCGTAGGTGATTTCTAATTTGTCCCACATTCTCTTGGCAGTGGTGCAACATGATATTTTCCGATAGTCATCGGGGTTCATAGCACGATACATCATGTTGATTGCCTTTGCGTTGATCTCTACCTTTTTGATATCATCCACGTCGTATTCGTCTTCCGTTTTTGGAACGAGTTCTTCTCCAACCTTTTTGGTGGGTTGTAGTTCTCCATTCTTGATAATTTTCCACAATTGAAGTTGTTTGATTGTATAAAAATCCTCATTCTCTCCTTCCAGTAAGTGTAGTTGGTGCCATCAAAAAGTGGTGGCCTTGTGAAGCATTGTCCTTCACCTAGTCCTGCATAAACACTACGAGTAGAAGCCATGGAAAGTTTCTCTCAAACTGTTAAGTCTTTCAGAGAGTATGGCTCTGATACCAATTGTTAGAATATACGCTTAACGCTAGAGGGGGGGGGGTGAATAGCGTTATAATAAAAAACGATGTAAATTTGCGGAATTAAAAATTGCAGGAATAATGTAAGTGCAGTAATTAAAAAGATAAGGAGAGAACACACCAAATTTTATCCTGGTTCACCACAACGGGTGGTTAGTCCAGTCCCCGAGAGACTCTCTCGAGTTTTACACTAACTTCGTTAAGCTTACGGGTGCCTAACAAACCGTTACACTTGCTCGTAGATATACACTCTACAAGACTTCAACCTGCTCGAGGATACCGCACCTCAAGACTTCAAACCAAGGAACTACTTTTCCTTCTTACAACAAGGGATTAGAATATCCCTTCAAGTGTGTACAAACACTTAGCACTTAAGACAAGACTCTCTTTATAGAGTAGATATGAGTAAAAAACAATACGCTCAAGAACGCAACAACTTCGTCAAGAGTTTGGCTCTCAAAAACTTATGAAATGAATATAAAATGATTGCAAAGAGAGTATGTAAGCTTTAGCAAGAATGTAATCAGTTGTTGTACCTAGAAGAGTGAATTTGAGTTGTATTTATAGTGCTCAAGACACCCAAAACCGTTGCTTAATTGCCAATCAAAAATTGCTGATTTTGTGCTAGGATAATCGGTTATCTGATTCTGCATAATCGATTATCTGCCAATCGCTTAAAAATCATTCCCAGATTTTAAGCAGAATAATCGATTATCCAAATCGTATAATCGATTACCTGACAACGTTCAAAAATCAATCCCCGATTTTATGCTTAACATAATCGATTGTCTGATTGTACATAATAGATTATCATTCAGTGTTTGAAAATACTTTGGCAACGGTCTTTAATATAATCGATTACCAGAAAAGCCATAATTGATTATTTTGCTACTTTGTAAAATCTGATGCTCACTGTCTCAACAATATCGATTAATCTAAGGCACATAATCGATTATCTTGTAGCTTTGAAAAATCTGGTGAACAGTGCCTTAACATAATCGATTATCATAAGGTACATAATCGATTATCTTGCAGTTTTGTAAAATCTGGTGTACACTGCCTTAACATAATCGATTATCATAAGGTACATAATCGATTATCTCACAGCTTTGTAAAATCCGGTGTACACTGCTTTAACATAATCGATTATCATAAAGTGCATAATCGATTTTGTTAGTCCATATTTGAAAGACATGTTTAGAAACCATTTTGGTTAAAATTAAAGATGCATGATTTGATAAAAATGATTTTACGAGAGAAGCCAAGTCTTGAATCAATTGTCGGATCAAGATCACAATTATAGAAAGACTCATGTATAACTTTGTTGCTTTACTTAATCTTGATCTCGTTTCTCTTGTGCTTGGACTTCGGCATATGTCAATGTTCCGTTCACGTCGGTTTGTCATTTATCAAAACCTACAAATATGAACACACGTTTAGTTTAGCGACTTGAGAACGTGTTTCAACAACAGGACCCCGAAATCAAGTGGGGCTCACCAAGTCAATTGAAAGGATGATGTGGCACTAGCTGTGACCAACAGTGTCTGCTATGGAAACACCTACATCCATTAAAGAAGACGTAGCGCCTGCCGCAAAAGAGACGTTAGTGCCATCGAATAGCACTAGTATATATAACTAAACACCATCTAGTTAGAATGAACTATCACAAAAGAACAAAGAAATCATAAGGATTCAACCAAAGCTTTAAACAATTACTACATCATCAAATACAAATAAGGGATCATATAGCGTTCACACAATTTCCATAACTTTAGTTTGGGGCATTCCATATTGTTGCATCATTATCCACATTACCACTGTTTCCTTAAGTGGGATTTTATCGCAGCCCGATCGCCTAGGTCGTCTCTCGGAGACATTACCATTACTTCATTCATTTTTCAAGTTTCACTCATCAATACATTGCCACCACGTATACATATCACACCGTCCGATCACGGCCCGTTCAGCTAGGCCGCCTTACCAAGGTGTTTCTATTTTCCATCACTCACTTCTTATCAACCTTTGTTTTCCATAAATCATTTCATAGGCACTTAGGACTATAATTTTCACATCATACTTGGCACTAGGCCATATTTCAAAATTCACATTCCACATCACTTTCACTTTACACAACAAACTTACAATTTAAGATAATGAGCATACACTAGAGAAGTTCAAGCTATAAGCATAGAGAGAAATTCTCATGATCCGTCACAATAATCACAATTTAATCTTGACTTGAAATCTAGGCAATTTAGCATATACTTCACATTTTTCAATTTCAATTTAGTTTCTAAGCATTTCAATACATGATTCATGTTCCTTGCACCTTTTCAATTTACCAAGAATAGCATATTGATCATATTGAGACTTATCTTTCGCGCATATAAGGTAGAAACATCAAGTCATGTGTAATAACAGCCAATACAAGAATCCAATCTTTTATTTTACTGCATTTATACAAGCACCAACGAAGCTCAATTTCTAAAAAGATAGGGTTTTAGCCATACATACGTTGTTTAAGCTTTCCTTAAGTTACTACGACGTTCCGGAAACTCTAGCAATCCCAATCTACTTTGATACATATCAAAATTGAACACAAATTAGGAAGATATTCATGGTTTCAGCTCATTTGAGCATTTTATCAAATACTAGTTGAGAATTTTGATTTAAAACCTATTTTACAAGGTTTCCTTCATTTCCCAACCTAATCTTTACTTATTTATAGTCAACAATCTTTCCACAAACCTAATTTGTACATGCATGTATACATAGTAGTATTACACCCAAGAATCATACCTCAATGCCCCGTCTTATACCCCAAACTCGAAATTAAAGCCTAATGCATAAAATCTTACCTCTTAGATGAAGAACTTTTTATTGGGTTCTTTGAATCTTGAAGATTGATCCAAGATTGGATGGTTGATGTTGGGTTCCTCATTCTCTCTCTAGAATGTCAACTATCTCTAAAATCAGTAGAAAAATAACCCCAAATGAAGTATAAAAATGGGATCGGGTTAAAAAAATAAGGAGATTAACCCTCCGAATACGAGTCTACAGTCGCATAATGGATCACAGAATATGTATGCTGGCCGCAAACACGTCACATAACTTGATGCCCAAAACTAGGCTACACTGGTCCAGTTTACGACCAGATTTGCAATCGCAATCAAGTATGCAGACCGCATAATGGTTTTTGCGATCGCAAATCTGACACAGGATTGTATTTTTCCAGCCTTTGGTAATTTGACCATAACTTTCTGTTGGAATGTCCAAATGATGAATAGTTTAAAGCACTAGAAAATAGACTCAAAGACCTTTTATTTGATAGGATATTCATTGCATAAAACCATATACATATTTAGTTATGCTAATTCAAATTATTGACTAGTGCAAGTACCTTGGGAATCTTAGCCCATTATGAAGCTTTTCCCATTTGGCTTACACTTAGGCCTCTCCTTGGACCCAACCTTACTTAATATATGAATCATACACTTGTTTACCAAATCCAATTGATTCCCACCATCTTAATAGCACATAAAATATTATAATTAGCCTACGAGACACCACAAAATCGTAGATCGCTTCGAGAAAGTTTTCGGGGCCTTATGTACCACCTTTTCTACTAGAAACGGCTTATTTCACCACCAATTCTTACCCTCAACAACCTCGGTATGATTTATTATAGGACAAGAGATATATTGAAATAATACCAAGAGGAAATCAATCAAAAAAGCATGGAACAAAGCCTTAAGAATTTACAAGGTTTAAGTGGCCAGAAGAGCATATCCTACGATGATTTCTGTATGTTCCTGCATATTCATCTGCTCATTGGTTTTATGTCTCCCAAGTTAGAAAAGTATGATGGACGCGGGGACCCCATAACCCACCTCAAAAGATATTGCAGTAAATTAAGAGGGGCAGGTAGAAGAGAAGAACTCCTAATGGCTTATTTCGGAGAGAGTCTAGTCGACATTGTGTCTGAGTGGTATATGGATCAACACATATCTCGCTGACACATACGTGAGCACGTAATTTCTGCCCTATATGAATTACTCCCATAATTTATAAGAAATTATTTCTTTTTATTATTTGCGATTTTGTGGATTTTCGTAGCATTTTCTGTTAATTGTGTGCATCTTTGTCTGTGCTTTTTTATTGGTGAAAAATACAAAGAGGGTGTTGCATCAGCATTTAGGAGTTAGTTGTGCATTTTAAGAAATAATTAATAATTAGGTCATTTTATAAAGTAAAAATCAAAATAATGACTCACTATGCATTTTTATCTTTTTAATTTTTAATTTTGTAGTTTCTTTTAATTTGGGAATTAACTAGTTGTTATAAATACTATGATGAGTAATTAGTTTAATTTTGGAAATTAATCTAGTGCAAGAGTTGATTTAGGATTTATATAGAATTAAAAAGAAATAAAAAAACAAAAGAAAAGAAGAAACAGATTTTTTATTTAACAAAATGAGAAGGTTGAATTTAGGCCAAATACCAGTCCAAACAACCCTTTTACCGGGCCCAAATCCATTCCCTGTCCGAGTCCAACACCTAGAACCCGGTCCAAGCCCTCCATACAAGATGACCCCATTTTCATTTGAAACAAATCCTAGCTTTCTAGGATTAGATGATGGCTCAAAAGCTAGGATCTTTTGATATAAAATTGTCCTAACTGCTACCTACCCCCCCCCCCCCCCCCCCCGCTTTTCAGTATCCTCATCTCCAAACCCTTCCCCTGTAATGCCACCACCGATCGCTGCTGGAAATCGCCCCACGGCTATGGAGAGTCCCCAATGGCCACCAAACTTACACCAAATGTTTTGCCTCATCACCCTCATACTCATACCACCACTTATACCTCTCGAATCCCACTAGAGTCCACCAAAACTTCCAAACCCTAGAGCGCCACAATCAGATCCTCCGCCGCAGCCACCGGCACTGCCTCCAATTGACCCCAAAATACACCATATGTATTCCTCGACCCCCTCTCACCAAATCCCAAACCAACTTCCTCCAAATCCTCTTGGAACTCGTCGGATATTAGATCAATGAAAATGAGCCCTAAGAGCCCAAGTCAGAATCCTCATGCAAGTCGTTCCTAAGGAATTTTTTGGGGTCAAACTAGAGCTCCAATGTTGATTTTAGCCGGTAAGACACTCATTTATGTGTCATTTGGTCTTTTCTTCTCAAAAATTCTGATTTGCCTAAGTCCTAGGAATTTTATTGAAACTTCTGTTAATAACTTAGTTAGTTCAATTAGTTTAATTGAAACCATTAATGAGGTAATTTGTTTAGATTAAGTGTTATGAATTTGATTGTCACCATTGTTGTTTAGGCTTCGAAGATAGTCTTGATCCCCCCCCCCCTCCTAAGGGAAATGTTTGTAGCCTGAACCTGAGCCCATTATTGTTGGAACATTGGGCTTGTTTGGGGTGCACAACCATACCCTAAGTCTGGTTAGTCCAAGATTTTGGGTCATGGTTTAGAGGATAGTAATTGTTAGCGTTTATGAGGGTAATTTAGGTAATAAAGTAGAGGAATCTTGTGACTAACTAATTTAAAAGCTTCTAGTAGGGGTCTTTGATCAAATTTCAGACTATAGCTTGACCAACAAGTCATAAAATGGCAAAAAGAGAATTAAAAAGGGACTAAAAGATAAAATCAAAATCTGGTAGTTACCCTAATTTCTTGCCTATAAAGGCATCAAACCTTAAGCTAAAATCAGACATTGGGGAGACAAAAAACATAGAAAAGAAAAAATGGCTCAAAATTTTAGTGAATTTACTTTTACATAGGATTTTCTTTGTGATTTCAACTTCAATTCTTAAAAGCAAAAATTGATCTAAATAGAGATGGAAATGGCTTAAGCATAGAGTTTTTAAAGAGTTGGGTTTGGAATTTTTGTCGATTTAGTCTAAAGCTTGGTTTAAATTCCTTTCCTCTTGGTTATCTCTGATGTGGATCACTAATTGCTACTGCTACTATTGCATTTCTCACCCTTTCCTTTGTTATTTCCTATCCAGGCACAACTCCGTAACCTTGTTGATTTTGAAGCAAGAAATTGAGGAAGGGGTTGGAGAAAATGAGAATTGAAGCATGGAAACTATTCTTCTTGTTTCCTCTGGCTTGGTTTTATACTGGAATCTTTGTCTAAACTATCTTTGATGAGTAGTTTGTAGTTACTAGTAGAAGTAATATGGAGTTCATACCTTGAACATGATTTGAATCTCAATGGAAACATTAGCCCTGCTGTAGTTTGGCTGAGTTCTATTACTAGATGTCCTTTATTTTCCTTTGTTTTGTAATTACTTAGTCTTTGGCATGTTCTGATATTCATGTTTGTTTTAATGGTTAACTCTGAGTTACTTGCCAAAAGTGTGGTCAGTTCATGAGATTTGTCTAGGCTTAGTTGCAATATGTATAAAACGAAGGCTGCTTTCCTCATTTTTTTGGAGTTTGGTTGATGTTGGAAATGTTCCACAACTATGGGTGGCATGATTCTTGTTCCAAAAACCATACTATTTTGCTGGTTTGGAATTCTTCTTCTTCATAAAGTAGTTCTGCAAGCGGTTTTAATTAGAAAAGAAAGATACAAAGCTAAAGGGCTTATTTAGCATGTTTAAATATGGAAGCTAAAGAATGAGCATAATTACTTGGCCTTTGTGATTGTTAATAACTGTAAATTTATGGTTTCATCACTTCACATCTGAATAAAGTAGTGTTCAATTAGTTCCAATCAACTCTTTGATGCCTAATAGATCGATTGAGTTAATTCGATAGTTTTACAATTTACAAGGAAAATGATTCCTGAAACTTTGTTGTTGATATTTCTCAAACGTGATGGATTTTGCTATTGTACGGGTTCGATGTGTGATCCCGGAACGTTCAGCATGAGTGCCGTGGAGACTCGATGCTGAGTCCCTCTCTTAGAAGCAATGTGCTCATGAGCTTGGGCTCACCTTTGGGCCCAGAATGGGACATCTTCTTTCTAATACGACCTGGGCTATTCCTTTCTCCTTAGGCTACTGACTCGTTTGTGCTGGGTTGAGTCCGTTTGCTTAAAATAGTTGATTCTCTTGTTGGAACACATTCTTATGTTGTTAAAACTAATATTGTGTTCATCCTTGTAGGTTTTGATAAATGACAAACCGAAGTAGATGGAAAATTCGTATATGCCAAATAGTCGTGAGTTATTATTGAAATACACTTTCATTTATATTTTAACTAAAGTGTGTTTGTTTTGTAGATTTGATATGCAAACAAAATAGCGGACTAAAGTTGAAGTCCAAGAACAAGAAGTTCAAGACAAGATCAAGAGAAGCAATGAAAATAAATGAAGACTTTATATTGTGATCTTGATCCAATTTTAAATTTAAGTCTTGGCTTCTCTCAAAAATCATTTTTATGAAAATATGCATATCATGAATATTTTTGATACACTTATAACAAATTGATTTTAAATGTTTTAATTGAACCAAAAAGGTCTTTTAAATTGTTTTTCATGTTTAAGACATATACTATATTCATGGTCTTCAAATAAAATAATAAAAAATGTTTTATAATTGATTATCAGTGAGCTACAACAGATAATCGATTATCAAATATTTCCAAATAAACTGGACTTTTTCGCAAGGCATGATAATCGATTATCAGTTCTTGGATAATCGATTATCAGAAAAATAATCGATTATCAGATTTTGTATAATCGATTATCCTAATATCCGTTGCCTTTCAACGACTAGTTTTTTTGAAAGATAATCGATTATCTAATTTCAATAATCGATTATCTCATCAGATTTTGAAATTATTGTTTAAATATTAAGCAACGGATACAAGAGTTTTTGGGGCTATAAATACACCCCAAAACCTCTCATTTGACACAACACAACTGAGCAAAATCATATACAAGCTTTCAAATACTCTCTACATTCATTTCATTATATTCAATTGCTTTTGAGAGCCAATTTCTTGAATTTATTGTTGTGTTCTTGAGCATTCTTATTTTACTCATATCTACTCTTCAAGAGAGTTTTGTTTAAGTGAGTTCTAAGTGTTTGTATACACTTGAAGGGAAGTTTTAAGTCCCTTGTAGTTGTAAGAAGGAACGATTTATTCCTTCACTTGAAGTCTTGAAGTGTGGTATCTTCGAGCAAAGTTTTTGAGGCTTGTGTGATTCAAGTTCTCAAGTTGTAATGGTTTGTTGAGCACCCGGAAGCTTAACAAGATTAGTTGAACCTCGAGAGAGTCTCTCGAGAGACTGAACGTAACCACATTTGTGGCCAACCAGAATAAATTTGGTGCACTTCTTCCTTACTCTTTTATTTCCGCATTTGAGTTAATTTTTATTCCTGCGAATTTTTATAAAACGCTATTCACCCCCCCCTAGCATTAAGCACATATTCTAACAATTGGTATCAGAGCCTAACTCTCTAAAATACTTAACCGTTTGAGAGAAACTATCCATGGCTTCTACTCGCAGTGCTTATGCAGGATTAGGTGAAGGTCAATGCACCACAAGGCCACCTCTATTCGATGGCACAAACTAATCTAATTGGAAGGAGAGGATGAGAATATTCATCCAATCAAATAATTTTCTACTGTGGAAAATTATAAAGAATGGAGAGCAAATACCAACCAAAAATGTAAAAAATGAAATGGTTCCAAAATCGGAAAATGAATATGACGCGGACGATATCAGAAAAGTGAAAAACAACGCAAAAGCCATCAACATGATGTACTGTGCTGTAAATCCCGATGACTATCGGAAAATCTCATGTTGCACCACGGCTAAACAGATGTGGGATAAATTGGAAATCACTTACGAAGGTACGGACCAGGTAAGAGAAGCTAAAATAGATTTTCTAACCCACGAATACGAATTGTTTCATATGAAGGAAAACGAGAAGATAGATGATATGTTCGAACGATTTTCAAAGATCGTTAATTGTCTTCATGCTCTTAAGAAGACATTCACGGATAGGGAGCTTGTCCGCAAAATTCTTCGAAGTCTCACTCCGGAATGGCGCTCCAAAGCCGATGCTATTCAAGAGTCAATCGACATTACAAATGTCACTATAGACGGGCTTAGAGGTAATCTCAAAACCTATGAATCTACTATTCTTAACCCTCCTTTGGATGATCAAAGGAAAAGGAGAATCGCCCTAAAAGCAAGCACGGCTCAACCTCAAAATGATGAGGATTCAAGCGACGAAGATAACGAGTTCGGACTCGTTATTAAGAAATTCCACAAGTTCATGCGAAAGGAGTATGAACGAAAAGGTAAGCGACAAGGAGGTCAATTAAAATGCTATGGATGCGGAGAAATTGGGCACATCAAACCAAAATGCCCAAATGCCAAAACGGAGAAGAAGGTCGTCAAAAAGTAAAGGGCCTACATCTCTTGGGGAGGCGACTCCGGAGACGAATCAAGTGATGGAGAAGGAGACGAGACCGCAAACTTGTGTCTTATGGCACATGAAGAAGCTCAAAATGAGGTATGTACCACTTCTAAAAATGCTTTCACTTTAGAAGATATGCAAGACGCCTTTGATGAGTTATATGATGAGTTTATTAGCGCTGCTAAAACTATAAAAGATTTAAGAAAACAACTTTCTTTAAAAGAAAAGGATCTTGAAAAATTAACTCTTGATAATGAAAAATTAAAAGAGGAAAACAAGTTTTACCGCAAAAGAAGCGCCGATAAACCCGAAAGTTCAAACAAGGGTTGTACCTATTGCAAATCTTTAAAAGAGGAAGTAGAAAGTCTTAGAAGCACTTTGCATAAATTTAATTCTTCCCACAAAAATCTCAATGATGTTCTTGTAAATTTGAAATCCACTAAGCACGGTATAGGTTTTAAAAACGAGCCAAAAGAAAAAGTTGAGTCCATTCCTAAACCACCTAAGACTCAACTTAGGCAGAGTAAAATAAATGTCAACACTCAACCTAGAAATATTAATCCTAGAGTTGCTACTCATCCTAGAACAAATGCTAGAAGAAATGTTGGTATGTATAGACCGCATAGACAAGATTTTTGAAAATTGCATCAAAACTATATTTCTAAAAATAGAGTGAATGAATTTAGGCCTCCAAATTATTATCATCCTAGAAGAATGCATAATCCGAATGTCATTTGCCATTATTGTAATAAAATAGGACATATAGCTCCTGTTTGTTTTACTAGACATAAGCATCTCACCACAAGTCAATCACACCACTATGTTGCACCTAACACACAAGGACCCAAAATGGCTTGGGTACAAAAAACTCATTAATTTGTTTTGTAGGTGTGTTTGAAGGGATCAAGTGTACTTTGGTATCTTGATAGCGGATGCTCCAAACATATGACTGGAGATGCATCAAAATTCCTTCAAATAAAACCCACGGAAGGAGGAAACATTATTTTTGGAGACAACAATAAAGGAAAAATAATCGGCATTGGTTCCGTCGGTAAGAACGAATCCTCCTCCATTAAGAATATCTTATTAGTTAAAGGGCATAAACACAATCTCTTGAGCATAAGTCAATTATGTGACAAGGGAAATCTTGTATTGTTCAATTCAGAAGAATGCTTAGTTATACGCCGTAGTAATTTTAAAGTCATTCTTCGTGGCATTAGAATTGATAATATTTATATGGTTGACCTTGAAAATTCTTCATCAAATTTTGTGAAATGCCTTATGAGTAAAGATGAAGACATGTGGTTATGGCATCGTAGAGTAGTTCATGTCAACATGAATCTTTTAAACAAATTAGTTTCACAAAATCTAGTAATTGGTCTTCCAAATCTAAAATTTGAAAAAGATACTATTTGTGATTCATGTCAAAAAGGGAAACAAATAAAGGCTTCTTTTAAATCTAAAAATTTTGTTTCAACCTCTAGACCTTTACAACTTCTTCACATGGATCTTTTTGGACCATCTTGTATATAAAGTCTTGGTGGAAATCTCTATGCTTTCGTGATTGTTGATGACTACTCTAGATTCACATGGACGTTATTCCTTGCTCACAAAAGTGATGCCTTTCAAATGTTTAAAAGTTTTCTTAAACGTGTTCAAAATGAAAAGAACACAACCGTCACTTCCATAAGAAGTGATCATGGGGGAGAGTTTGATCATAATCTCTTCGCGGATTTTTGTAATGAACTCCGCATTGAGCATACTTTCTCTGCTCCACGTACACCACAACAAAATGGAGTGGTGGAACGCAAAAATCGATGTCTCGAAGAGATGGCTAGAACCATGCTCAATGAGGTAAAGATTCCCAAACATTTTTGGGCGGATGCCGTGATTACCGCAAGCTATGTTTTAAATAGAGCTGTCATAACACCGATACTCATGAAAACTGCCTATGAACTCTACAAGGGAAGGAAACCTAACCTCTCCCATCTTCGAGTTTTCGGTTGTAAGTGTTTCATTCATAACAACGGAAAAGATAACTTAGGAAAATTTGACGTGAAATCTGATGAAGGAATTTTTCTTGGTTACTCATCGCGTAGCAAAGCATATAGAGTACTCAACAAACGTACTTCAACTGTCGAGGAGTCCCCTCATGTTGTATTTTGTGAAAATGATGCTCGCTTGGCGAGAAAGGATTTTTGTGATGATCTTGCAGATGCTTTAAACAAAATCAATCTTCAAGACGAGGTGCGAGAGGAGAATCCAAAGGAAGTTCAAGATGAGGTCGTGGAACAACCATTGGAAGAAGCACCACCACAGGAGGAAGAATCGATGATGCCTAAAGCATGGAGGACGTCTAAAGATCATCCTCTTGACAAGGTAATTGGCAACATCGAACAAGGGGTAAGTACTCGAAACCTTCTTAAAGACACTGTAGGTCATATGGCTTTTGATTCTCAAATTGAACCTTCTACCATTTCTGAAGCAATTGGGGATGAGCATTGGACTTTTGCAATGCAAGAGGAGCTTAACCAATTCAAACGTAATGATGTTTGGGAATTGGTGCCAAGACCCAATAATCACACCATAATTGGTACGAAATGGGTTTTTCGAAACAAATTAGATGAAAACGGTATAATCACTAGAAACAAAGCTAGGCTTGTAGCTAAAGGATATAATCAAGAAGAAGGCATTGATTTTGAAGAAACTTATGCACCCGTTGCACGTCTAGAGGCTATTCGTTTATTACTTGCTTTTTCATCATTCATGAATTTTAAATTATTTCAAATGGATGTCAAGAGTGCCTTCCTCAATGGGTTTATTCAAGAGGAAGTGTATGTTGAACAACCCCCGGGATTTGAAGTCTTTAAATCTCCGGATCATGTCTTCAAGCTTAAGAAAGCACTCAATGGTCTTAAACAAGCTCCCCGAGCTTGGTACGAACGCTTAAGCAAATTTCTTTTGGACAATGAGTTCGAAAGGGGGAAAGTTGACACTACACTTTTTATCAAGAATAAAAACAATGACATCTTATTAGTTCAAATTTATGTAGATGATATTATTTTTGGTGCTACTAACGGCTCTTTGTGCAAGGAATTTTCAAAATTAATGACTAGTGAATTTGAAATGTCAATGATGGGTGAGCTAAATTTCTTCTTGGTGTTGCAAGTGAAACAAATGAAAGAAGGAACTTTCATTTGTCAATCTAAGTATTGCAAGGAGTTGCTAAATCGTTTTGAAATGAGCAACGCCAAAGCAATGGCCACTCCAATGAGCACATCCGACCATCTTGACAAGGATGAGAAAGGTAAAGAAGTAGACACCAAGAAATATCGAGGTATGATCGGATCCCTTCTTTATCTTACTGCAAGCAGACCAGACATTATGTTTAGCGTTTGTTTATGCGCTAGATATCAATCTTGTCCGAAGGAGTCACATCTTACTGCGGTTAAACGGATAATGAAGTACCTTGTTGGAACGATGAATGTGGGACTTTGGTATCCCAAAGGTTCTTCATGCCAACTAATTGGCTATTCCGATTCTGATTTTGCAGGTTGCAGATTAGACCGCAAGAGCACTAGTGGCACTTGCCATTTGCTCGGTAGCTCCTTAGTTTCTTGGTTTAGCAAGAAACAAGTTAGTGTTGCGTTATCCACAACCGAGGCTGAATATATAGCCGCGGGGAGTTGTTGTGCACAAATTCTTTGGATGAAACAACAACTCTCGGATTATGGTCTTAGTATTGATCATGTTCCTCTTAGATGTGACAATACTAGCGCCATAAGCTTGACGAAGAATCCTATTCTTCACTCAAGAACGAAAGACATCGAAATTAGGCACCACTTCATAAGAGATCACGTTCTCAAAGGTGATGTCGAAATTGAGTTTGTTGAAACCAAACATCAATTGGCAGACATCTTCACTAAACCTTTAGATAAAGAGTCATTCTTTCGTATTCGTAGTGAACTCGGAATACTTGACTCAACGTTGATCTAATACATGCATTTAGGTTGCATTTTTTTCCTTAAATTATTACTAACTTGAGCATCGGAGGTGTTTATTTCTCTTTTGCAGGTATCACCCTAAAGACAGGGGGAACTTAGTTGAAGTTTCCTTAAGCCATTTAGAACATTTTTTTCAAGGGGTTGATATTAAAATAATCGATTAAGGAATTAGAATAATCGATTATTACATCTTTCTGTTTTGCACGTCAATAAGTCGATATTAGCATGATCGATTATCATATAGAATAATCGATTATCATTTAAACTCTGTTTTACTTATTTTTTAAAATAATCGATTATTATAGAAGAATAATCGATTATCAAAAAATTCTGTTTTTCGACCTATATTAAGTCTTCAAAAATAATCGATTAACTTACTGATAATCGATTAACCTCTTCATCCGGAACTCAAACTATCTCAAGATAATCGATTAACAAAACCGATAATCGATTAACAACGGTCAATTTTTCAAAAATTCTTACTGTTTTCTATCCGTTTGAAGCCTTCAATTCTGAAACTTTTCTCATTAATTGTTCTCATTTCTTCAACTCTATAAATAGGGATGTCATATAGTCAAATTCTCACTTCACAAACACTTCTCTTCACAAAAACTCTCTTCAAAAGGATCAAAAGTCTTCAAAAATTCTCTTGATTACTCATTCAAATGGCAAATAGAAATTCCTAAAGAGCTCGCGTCGGCAAGAGCATTGCCTCTTCTTCCAACATCCCTCCATCTCTACATTGCTACAAAGATGGCTCTTTTCTAAGGTTCGAACAAGAAACCGAACTTCTTCGATTTATCCAAAAATTTGAAAACCGAGAAATCCTTCCTCCTCGTTTTACAACCGGTAGATATCTTGCCGACACTATTCACTCATCTATACTTCTCCAAAGCCAAATAATCAACTTTGTTTATCTCCAATACTCCTACATTCATCCTCATTTAATTCGAGCTTTTTATTCCAATTTAAAGAAAGATGATGACGGGGAACTCACTTCTAACATCAATGGCGTTCCTATTCTTTTGAGTGAGGAAAATATTCAAACCCTCATAAATCTACCCCGACAAGGCCAAGACATCGTCCACTACACCGGGGACGAAGGACTATTCTTTGATGAACAAGTTCTTTTCCAAATTATTGGAATTGGACACTTTGAATCAACTCCGGAGCATCGTCGACCCTCAATTACAAATATGCTACCGGAATTTCGTTTACTATTCTATATCATTACTCGAATCCTCAAGCCTCGTAAATTCAATCATACAACAATTGGTCGTGAGGACGCCAAAATTATGCATGCCATTATTTCCGGAGCTCGCATCAATTGGTGCAAGCTTTTTCTAACTCACATGCATGATTCAATAGGAGATGACAAACCTCTCCCATATGCTCTTCTTATAATGATCATTCTTGAAGCATTAGAAATCAATACAAATATTGGTCCGAAGAAAAATCGCACCAAACTTTGGGAGATCCAAGAAACTTCTTTTCATAGCGGTGAACATTCCGCTCCTCAACCTCCTCCTCCTCAAAATCGTCGCCCTCGTGCCCCTTCGGATGCTACACTTCAAACTATTTCGGAGCAATTAGCATCTCTATCAACTTCAATGAATAGGATCGATAGAAATGTTACCCGCACGGAAAGATACGTGCGAAGGTTATCAAATGAGCTTCACGGGTATTTTGACCATGTCAACTACCCCTATGCCCAAGTTTATTCTTCAAGCGATTCAAGTGTCGTTCCGAACACGGATGATGAGATTGAAGACGATAGCTCTTAATTTAAATTTATGTTATATTATCTTGTTGCTATTAAATTATGTTTTTATGATTCTAATATGTACTTTCTTAATTTTTATTAATAAAATCATTCCCTTTATCCTATTTTTTATACTCTTATTGTTAATGTCAGAAGGGGGAAGAAATTGGGGCTATGCATAAATCCTTTTAAATAAGAAAAATGGGCTATGCATAAATTTTATTTAATAAACTTTGAAAATTATTTTTTAAGTTGGTATAAATTGAGGGGGAACTCAATTATAACTCATTTAGTATTTGGCATAATTTAATTGTATTAAATTTGTCATGCATATCCCCATATCGGTTTCCCATTATCAAAAAGGGGGAAATTGTTGGAACACATTCTTATGTTGTTAAAACTAATATTGTGTTCATCCTTGTAGGTTTTGATAAATGACAAACCGAAGTAGATGAAAAATTCGTATATGCCAAATAGTCGTGAGTTATTATTGAAATATACTTTCATTTATATTTTAACTAAAGTGTGTTTGTTTTGTAGATTTGATATGCAAACAAAATAGGGGACTAAAGTTGAAGTCCAAGAACAAGAAGTTCAAGACAAGATCAAGAGAAGCAATGAAAATAAATGAAGACTTTATATTGTGATCTTGATCCAATTTTAAATTTAAGTCTTGGTTTCTCTCAAAAATCATTTTTATGAAAATATGCATATCATGAATATTTTTGATACACTTATAACAAATTGATTTTAAATGTTTTAATTGAACCAAAAAGGTCTTTTAAATTGTTTTTCATGTTTAAGACATATACTATATTCATGGTCTTCAAATAAAATAATAAAAAATGTTTTATAATTGATTATCAATGAGCTACAACAGATAACCGATTATCAAATATTTCCAAATAAACTGGATTTTTTCGCAAGGCATGATAATCGATTATCAGTTCTTGGATAATTGATTATCAGAAAAATAATCGATTATCAAATTTTGTATAATCGATTATCTTAATATCCGTTGCCTTTCAATGACTAGTTTTTTTGAAAGATAATCGATTATCTAATTTCAATAATCGATTATCTCATCAGATTTTGAAATTATTGTTTAATTATTAAGCAACAGATACAAGAGTTTTTGGGGCTATAAATACACCCCAAAACCTCACATTTGACACAACACAACTGAGCAAAATCATATACAAGCTTTCAAATACTCTCTACATTCATTTCATTATATTCAATTGCTTTTGAGAGCCAATTTCTTGAATTTATTGTTGTGTTCTTGAGCGTTCTTATTTTACTCATATCTACTCTTCAAGAGAGTTTTGTTTAAGTGAGTTCTAAGTGTTTGTATACACTTGAAGGGAAGTTTTAAGTCCCTTGTAGTTGTAAGAAGGAACGATTTATTCCTTCACTTGAAGTCTTGAAGTGTGGTATCTTCGAGCAAAGTTTTTGAGGCTTGTGTGATTCAAGTTCTCAAGTTGTAACGGATTGTTGAGAACCCGGAAGCTTAACAAGATTAGTTGAACCTCGAGAGAGTCTCTCGGGAGACTGGACGTAACCACATTTGTGGCCAACCAGTATAAATTTGGTGCACTTCTTCCTTACTCTTTTATTTCCGCATTTGAGTTAATTTTTATTCCTGCGAATTTTTATAAAACGCTATTCACCCCCCTCTAGCGTTAAGCACATGTTCTAACATCTCTTCCATGTAAACCTTTAGTTAGTAAATAGGATCCTTAACTATGTTTAGAGTTAATTAATTAAGGTCCTTTTAAAATAATTGAGTGGTAAACTATACTAGCTAAGACAAATAGTTATGGACCTCCGAATTTTAGTTAGGATATCCTTTTAAAATGAAATTGAGTGCACCACGCAATAAAATCATCAGTGCGTGGCCCTCTCTTAAATGTTTTTAAAAAATCCTTAGCATCCGAGGTGCGCCATTTATCAAATTTTCATGGCCCCTTGCAACTTAACAATGCATAGTTGCTTTAGGCGCGTTATTTTAATAATTCATCTCCATAAACTCGGGTGAACATTTACGTGACCCGAATCCAAATCTCAACATGAGTTAAAATATGTCGAAGACCGCGGGTGCAATTATGTGACGTGGTCTAAGACGTGTTTTAATAATGTTGAAATATTCCTAAAATTATAAAAGTGGTTTAAGTTAAAATTGCACATAAGTTCAAAATATTGTAAAATCAGATCATTATGCCAGTCGTAATAGTTGAGCAAGCGTGATAGAACCACGAAACTCGGGAAGCCTAACACCTTCTCCTAGGTTAACAGAATTCCATACCCGGATTTCTGGTTTGTAGACTATAAAACAGAGTCAAGTTTTTCCTTGATTCGAGATTCTAAACCGATGACTTGGGACACCATAAATTATCCCAATTGGCGACTCTGATTTTTAATAAAATGAATATTGTTTTGATTGTCACTTCAAGTTGGAAAAAAAACTCCCTTATATTACACCCTTCCGGAGGTGTAGGTAAAAACGAGGTGTGACAACATATGTGATGATTTGGCTCGAGATTTTTCAGCCAATTCCAGTACAACATAGACATAGCTCCAGACAAAAATTCTCTATCTAATCTCAATAAGAAGTCTTCGGGGAGCTTCCGAGAATAAACTATCAAATTGTGCGAACAAGCTGCCACGATGAAACCCTCGATGGATGAGGCTGAGATGGTCAGTGTATTCCTGCAAGCCCAAGAGGCTGATTATATCCAGAATATGATGTCTTTTATGGGAAAGCCATTTGCTGAGGCTATCAAAATTGGGTAAATAGTCGAGAATTGTATGAAAACGGGTTGCATATTCAGCTAATCCGCTGTAAGAGCTACGTCCCAAGCGATTCAGAGCGGGTAAGGGGGTGTAGAAAACCGAAAGAAAAGAAGAAGTGGTGATGGACGTTTCAAGCCTGAGAATCCCCCATCAACCCCAAGGTTACATCACTTCAAACACCTCGCAACATTATTATCCACATGAGGATGCGGCTTATGCCATGGCTCTTCAGACAAATGCGGTGATGAATGCCTAACCATATGCTCGGCCATAATAACAATTTAAACAAAATCGAGCTCCAACTCCTAGAAATAGCCGTCCTCACCAAGCTCCATATAATCCCCATTCTCCACAAAATAATTTTCCCTACAATGCCTGTGCCCGTTAGCTGCTCAGAAGAACCAATTTCATGCCCATTGGTGAATCATACTCTAGCCATTTTCCTAAGCTGGTACAAATGGGTTTTTTGCAACCCGTACATACAAATAGGCAAAGTCTAGAGTCAGCCTCCTGATGACCCGATATCATACGTGCTTATCAATCTAGGGCAAAAGGGCATGACACTGAGGACTGTATGACTCTCAAAAGGGCGGTCGAAAACCTAATATAGCAAAAGAGGGTAGTGCTAAGAGATGAAGAGGTCCCCAATATGACCAATTACCCATTGTCGGCTTATAACATCAGGCTAGTTATTGGGATGATTTGTGAGATAAAGAGGTTGACTCAGCTTTGAAAGCTATTATTCCTATCGCCGATGTTGAAAAGAAGCCAAGGGTGGTTGCAAAGCAATAAAAGGGAGAGAAGAAGAGAAGCTTCACTCCTCGAATTGTAGAAAAGACTAAGAAAGCCAAGACAGGGGCAATACCTCCTAAAGATTCCATTCTTTATGTTCCCTGGGCCCCCCCAGGAAAGAACAGTTTGTATTGAGTCCCCCCAAAAGGGTTGACTTAAACAAGGGACATAATATGTGCGTACCAAAGGGGACTTATGTAGCGTAGATATCGGTAACTTCACTAAGGCTGAATGAGCCTGTGGTTATTAGCCGTGCACCATAGAAGCCCAAGAAGGATCCCACTAAAGTCCCCTCGAACTACAACAAAGCGATAGTGACATACTAGGAAAAAGAAATCACGGGAGAAGTGAATGAAACAAACCCGTCCGGGAAGTACCTCAATATGGAAGAAGTGAACGATGCCAAATAGAAGTGTTTTTCGCTTAAAAAGCCAGTCAACGCCAAAAAAGCAAAGGAATTGTTTCTAAAAACATTATGGACTATGAGGTAATTTACAAACTCCAGAAGTCTCCCTCTTAGGTATCGCTCTTGTCTCTACTGATAAGATCTAATGAGAATCATAAAGTGTTGATAAAGACCCTCAATGAAGAATATATTCCGATTGAAATCACTGTTGAGCAACTAAAAAGGATGACGGAACGATTCTTCGAAGTAAATCTAATATTATTAGTAGAAATGACTTGCCCCCGGAAGGGGATTACCACAACAAAGCTCCTTATCTAACAATTAAGTGTGAAGGGTACTATACAAAAAGAGTCATGCTGGAGGGCAGATCTGGGGTTGACATCTGCCCTCTCTCAACTTTGCAAAGAATGGAAATTAGGACTGAGAGAATGAGGACTAACAATGTTTGTATATGTGCTTTTGATGGCATCAAGAGTGACATAATAGGGGAGATTGATTTGATCTTGACTATCAGTCTTGTGGATTTTGAAAGTGACGTTTCAGGTCCTAGACATGGACACCTCTTATAATTTTCTCCTAGGAAGGCCTTGGATCGATGTTGTGGTTGTAGTACCTTCTACTCTCCACCAAATGGTGATGTTTAAACATGAAGATCAGGAAATTGTGGTACATGGAAAAGACTGGAAATCAATTTATCGGGACCCCTTAGTCCTGTGTCTTGAGGCTAAGGAAGGTAGGGATCTCATAGTCTATCAAGCTTTTGAGATTGTGGTTGCAGATTAGTGTGAGGAAGGAAGCCAGTATCCTTAACCATTTCTGCCAATTGCGTTAATCATGGTCTCCACTAAAATGATCGCGCACAGTTAATTGCCTAGGAAGGGGCTCAGGGTATCTTTACAAGGCATCACATAACCTATCACTTCAGTTGCTAGTGAGAAATTATGTGGTATGGGCATCTAGGCCACATAAGCTGATGTGACATGGGTAAATGAACGAAAGAGAAATGGTCGGGTGCTGCCTCAGCTAGTCCCACATCTTTCCAAAGCATTCACCGAGCACAGATACATAGAGAAAGAAGATGAGGCCTTCACGAATGAAGAAATTAATAACATATGTCAAGCCATGAGGCAAATATTGTATGAGATTCATATGGTCCAGCCGGCAGAAGGCTCGAGCTTTGCTGAGGTGCAATATATGGGGCCCGGTACCAAGCTTCAAAACTGGAAGGCTACTCTGTTCCCAGTCATGCAGGAATCTTGGTAGTCTAATCTTTCCACCTTTTCTGAGTTTCGAGTTTTTCTAGGGTGTAACTCAAATGTTTATTTTAGTTTATTGTCTTTAAAATTCCAATGTAAACCCTTCTATCTTCAAATTCAATAAAATGAAATCAATATTTCATCGTCTATGAATCTCTTTCTTTATTTCCTTCTAATTGTTCTTATTTCTTCTTTTAGTTCTATCACTGTGGACTTAAATAACATGACATGCTTGCAGACTTCATGCCCAGATCCTAACACGCTATCTAATTATGATTTAATGAATCAAAAACCAGAAAATGAAGAAGATGACGGTTTTAGGGAAATAAGCCGAGAATTGGAATAATTTGAGAATAAGAATTAGACAAACTTAAATGAAACTGAGCCAGTTATTTTGGGTAGTTCAGAAGAGGTCCAGAAAACCAAGATAAGCATTCACACTTATGAAAGAACTAAGGATGCCTTGATCCAACTTTTGTTCGAATTCAAAGATGTGTTTGCCTGGTCCGTAGTTGATATGCCAGGACAAAGTGTTGATTTATTGGTACGCAAATTTCCAACTTACCCCAGTTATTCCCTTTTCCAAAAAAAAGCAGAGAAAGTTTAAAATGGATATCAATGACATGATTAAAGAAGAAGTCACCAAACACTTGAAAGCGGGTTTGATCCAAGTGGTCCGATAGACCACATGGCTACCTAATTGGTCCTAGTGCCAAAGAAAGATGGGAAGATCAGAGTGTGTGTTGGCGATCAGTATTTGAACAAAGCAAGTCGCAAAGATAACTTCCCTTCGCCAAAAATCCACATCCTTGTTGACAACTGCGCCAAATATGAGATACAGCCCTTCATGGATTGTTATGCTGGATATCATCAATTCTTGATGGATGAAGAAAATGTGGAAAAGGCAGCCTTCACCACACCCTGCAAAACTTATTTTAATAGGGTCATGCCTTTTAGTTTGAAGAACATTGAGTCAACTTACAAGCTATGACCGCTATATTTCATGACATGATGCACCAAGAAATCAAGGTGTATGTGGACAATGTGATCATTAAATCTAGGACGCAGGATCACCATGTTATGGATCTGGGAAAGTTCTTTGAGCATCTGTGTAAGTATGATTTGAAGTTAAATCTAGCTAACTGTGCCTTTGGAGTTACAAATAGGAAACTTTTGGGGTTTATAGTCAGTCAAAGGGGCATTGAGCTAGATCCAACAAATATAAAGACTATTCGGGATTTGTCTCATCCGAGAACCAAGAAAGAGGTTTTGAGTCTGTTGGAAAGGTTGAATTACATCAACAGGTTCATTGCTCAGTTGACTTCCACAGGTGAACCCATATTTAAGTTGTTGAAGAAAGTTGCGGCGATTAGATAGATAGATGAGTGTCAGGAAGCTTTAAAAAAGTCAAAGAATATCTACCGAATCTGCCAGTATTGGTCCCACCCGAACCTGAAAGGTCTTTGTTTTTGTATTTGACAATCTTGGAGAATTCCTTTGGATGTGTTCTCAGGAAACATGATGTGACCGGGAAGAAAGGACACACCATATACTATTTGAACAATAAGTTCACTAGTTATGAAGCCAAATACACTTTGTTGGAAAGAACTTGTTGCACCCTAACTTGCGTCGCTCAGAAGCTTAGGCATTACTTGTTTCCTACACCACTAATCTGTTCACCAGGTTAGATCCTTTAAAGTAATTATTCCAAAAGCCTATGCCCACGGGGAGGCTAGCAAAATGGAAAATCCTGCTCATTGAGTTTGACATAGTCTATGTCACCCGCATGGCAATGAAAGCTCAAGCTTTAGCGGATCACTTAGCTGAACATCCTGTTAATGATTAATACCAACCTTTGAGTACTTACTTTCTGGACAAGGAAGTAAATTCAGTTGAGGTAATCTCAGAAGACACCAACACTTGGAAAATGTTCTTCGATGGAGCTGTGAGTTCAAAAGGTGTGGGGATTGGAACAATTTTGATCTCACCCACCAATCAGCACTATCTGGCCATAGCCTGGCTTTGGTTTTTCTGTACAAACAACACTACCGAGTATGAAGCTTACATTATGGGTATGAACATGGCCATTGACCAAGATGTCGAAGAATTGTTAATCATGGGAGATTCAGACTTGATTATCAGAGAAGCTCAAGGAGAATGGAAAACTCGAGATGTCAAGCTTATTCCATACCGGCAATAAGTGGAAGATCATAGCAAATGGTTCAAGTCTATTGAGTTCAGGCACATTCCTCGGTTTCACAATGAGTTAGCTAATGCACCAGCTACTTTGGCCTCGCTATTTCCATATCCAGGAAATGGCCACATTGACCCACTAGAAATCCAAATTTGAGAAAGACATGGTTATTGCAAAGCAGTAGAAATAGAGCCTGACATTTCAGCTATGGTATCATGATATTAAAAGATTCTTAAAAACAAAAGAATATTCCGAGCAAGCTAGTAGAGTCCAAAAGAGAAGAATTAGAAGGCTCGCTGGTGGTTTCTTCTTGAGCGAAGAGGTCTTGTACAAAAGGACTCCGGATCTCAACCATTTAAGATATGTGGATGCTTAGAAGACCGGAAGATCATGAATGAAGTACACGCAGGGGTATGCGGTCCCCATATGAATGGGTACGTCCTTGCAAAGAAAATCATTCGAGCGGGCTATTACTGGATGACCATGGAAAATGATTGCTTCAGTTTTGTCCGAAAGTGTCATCAGTCTCAGGTACACGGGTATCTGATTCATGCACCACCTTTAGAACTACATCATATGTTAGCATTGTGGTTATTCGTTGCTTGGGGTATGGATGTCATCGGACCAATTGAGCCAAAAGATTCTAATGGGCATAGATTCATATTGGTTTCCATTGACTACTTCACAAAATGGGCCGAAGCAATCACTCTCAAAACAGTCACTACGAAAGCAGTGGTAGACTTCATGCACTCCAACCTCATCTGCCGTTTTGGCATTCCTAAAACTATCATTACGGAAAATGCTATAAATCTGAATAGTCATTTGATGAGGGAAGTATGTAAATTTTTTAAGATTACGCATTGGAACACTACTCCTTATCGGCCCAAAGGTAATGATGTTGTTGAAGCAGCAAAAAAAAAACATCAAGAAGATCCTAAGGAAAATGATTCAAAATGGCATGAAAAGTTGTCGTTTACATTGTTGGGATATCGCAGAATCGTGCGCACATCAGTTCGAGCAACACAATATGTATTGGTGTATGGCACTAAAGCCGTAATAATCACAGAAGTTGAAATTCCATCTCTTCGAGTCATCTTTGAAGCGGAGGTTGAAGATATTTAGTGGGTCGAAAACCATTTAGAACATTTAACTTTGATTGATGAAACGTGGATGGCCGCAGTTTGCCACAGGCAGTTGTATCAACAAAGAATGGCCCGTGCCTACAACAAGAAAGTGCGGCCTAGGAATTTTAAAATGGGGCAAATCATTTTGAGTCGTGTTCTATTTCATCACAAGGAAGCAAAAGGAAAGTTCACTCCAAATTGGAAAGGTCCATACATTATAAGAAAATTATTGCTAAAAGGGGCATTGTACTTGGGAGAATATGAAGGAATTGACCCTTAAAAAGTTGTCAATGCAGACGCGGTCAAAAGGTATTATGTTTAACCTTTTTGCTCTATCGATATTATCCGATTAAGATGATGAAGGCTTTCATTCTCGCAACCCCAAACACTTCAACCGTTTGCTAACTGTTTGAGCCAGTTACCTTTCTTTGAATACCCTATTTCGAACCCGAAAATATTGATTAAAAAAATCAAAAATAATGTTTCCTTGATCTATGTTAGACTTGATTCCAAAAGGATACGTAGGTAGCCTCTCTTTGGGGTTCAGTCACACCAAAACAGAAATCCACATTTCCCCAAAAGTTGAAACTGGTGCAAAATTTATAATGGTTCAGCGACAGTTCGCTTGAAAGGTTATAAAGTTGTAATTCAATCAAATCATTTACCCAAAACCTTGTTCAAAGTCCTTCTGGTCAATTGTTAAATAAATGAAAATGGAAGGATGTTGGAATCTGATACAATCAAATGAGACAAATAAAATGAGAGAGTCTTATTCGTGAAAAACTACACGGGCAGCGTAAAGCGATGATAAGTAGAGAAATTGAAAATGATACAGTCTTGTTAGTGAAAACTCGCAAAGAGCACTATATGGCAACTGCGAGAAGAGAAATGAGAGAGTTCAGTTGGAAAACCCGCAAAGGGCACCATTGATTAAAAAGAAGGAATTCCTTACAACCATCGATACTGATAGAGTCCTGCAAAGGTTTTTCGGTTTTGAGATACGATTTATAATAGGTTTATGAGAGATTGGACGGTTGAACAGATCGGTTATCTATTCCAAAAAGCACGTTATGTCTATTAAAGTCTACATGCGCTCTAGATAAGTCCTTTTTTTTCCCTCCGAAAGGAACAATTCTTGTTAAATTCATTATCTTGTCCTTTGATTACTTTTCTTTGAATCCCTTTCGTTTTAATCCTCCTCCAAAACTAATACAAAAAAAAAAGATGGCAAGATTAGTTTTAAGGGGTTTTGCTTAACAGAAACCAAATTCAAAGAAAAGCACTCAGCCTCAGCAGGTGCATCAAGTCGATTTCGACCGGCAATGACGGCCAGTTCTTTAGAGTAAAAATTATTGAAAAGGAAATAAATCCAAAGTAAATTGCCCATAAAGGAAAAATAGATGAAAAGGCCAAAATCCCACACGGGTTAACCATTATGTGAAATTTTGGAAAGTCAAGATCACTGGGTTTAAAAGAAAAATTGGTCTCCAGAAAACTAGCGAGCAACAAAGATTTTCATCAAAAGAGTTGGGCCGAGATAAAGTGATCAACACAATCAAGGCCACAAAACCAAACACCATTTCAAACTGACAAATTGTTCTTTGATTTGAAAATAAGAAAACATGTGCAATCCAAAACAACCCTGCAAGAAGCAGGTGCAATAAAAGCAAGGCACGCAGAAACCAAAACGGTTCTGCAGCAAAATTTAACTCGAAAAAGGAATTCCTTTTAAACTGTTCATTCATTCTCCTAAATAAAATTAAAAGTGAAGTAAAAAAACAAAAAAAGAGGAGGAAAAAGAAAAAGAAAAGAAGAAGAAAAATTTAAAATCATGGTAGCCTAGTGTCCACAATCTCTAGTTGTGTTTTCCAACATAGGGTCTCATTCCCTAGTCATTCCCAACATAACCTGTTAGTCTTTTCCATTATTGGGTTTCACTCCCTCGTTGATCCCCAGCATAACCTGTGTACTTCCTCGTCATGACTTGAGGACCTTATTCTTTCTTGGCATAACCCGAGTACCTTTTTCTTTTTCGGCATAACCTGATGACTTTTTCGACATAATCCGAGGACCTTTTTCTTTTCCGACATAACCCGATGACCTTTCCCAGCATAACCTGTGGACCTCCACGGCATAACTAGAGGATCTTTTCTTTTCCGGCATAACCCGATGACTTTCCCTGTAATAACCGGTGGACCTTCTCAACATAACCCGAAGACCTTTTTCCTTCTAGTACAACCTATGACTTTCCCGACATAACCCATAGTCCTTTTCGGAATAACCCGAGGACCTTTTTTCTTTTTCGGCATAACCCAATGACTTTCTTGGCATAAACTGTGGATCTCCCTGGCATAACCCAAGTACCTTTTTCTTTTGCGGCATAACCCGATGATCTTTCCCGGCATAACCCATGGACCTCCTTGGCATAACCCGAGGACCTTTTTCTTTTTTGGCATAACCCGATGACTTTGCCGGCATAACCCGTGGACCTTCTCGATATAACTCGAGTACCTTTTTCTTTTCCGCCATAACCCGATGACTTTCACGGCATAACCCGAGAACCTTTTTCTTTTCTAAAATAACCTGATGACTTTCTCGACATAACCCGTAAACCTCCCGAGCATAATCCGAGGACCTTCTTTCTTTCTGCATAATCCAATGGCTTTTCCAGCATAACCCATGGACCTACCCAAAATAACTAAGGACCTTTTTTCTTTTCCAACATAACCCGAGGACCTTTCTGACATAGCTCTGTTATTTTCCAGCATAACCTGGTGATCTTCCCAACTTGGCGCCTCTGGTCCCCATTTGACTACACTCTAGATATATGGTCCCTACTTTCTAATCTCTTTTTCTCAAGGATACACAATCCCGATTTTAATTGCTTTCAATAAAGAAATTGTTTAGATTTTGTTACTAACTCATGAAATTTTTCTAGTGAAAGCTGGGGCAGAAAAATTTCGTTCGTTTGTTTTTTTGGTACCTCAACACGTTTTCACTGTGAGGAACAAGGTTTGATATGACCAAATAAAGAATTCTCAACCCAAATAAAAAAAAATAAGTACAAGAAAAGAAGTTGAACTCTAAGTGTTGAAGCGGAGAAAAGATGCAGACTGCTCAGGATATGATTGAAGTCACATGTGTTACATGTCCTGCCTTGATCCAAAAAGCTGGAAAAAAATGAACCAGTGGTTGCAGCTAACAAACATCAAGATTCAAATCAGAGTCTGTAGAAAGAACCATCCAAAGCTCAAGATCAAGCTTTAGAAGGTTTATAGATAGAAATCTTGTAACTCATCGTTGATAGGCTTAGTAAGTTTAGCTTTTCATCTTTTATTTCAGTGTAAAAAGTAGTTCAGCAAGCAGAAACAACAACAAGTGAAATCATAGCTTCCTGGTAGTCCCAACTACCAAAACATCTAGAACTACACTCAACTGATTCCTTTATAGCAAAGGATATGTAGGCAACCACTAAAAGCAAGGTTCAATTAGACTTTTTCAAAAGATGATTCTCATGGAGTTTCAACAACAACAACAACTACCCAGTAATGTACCACAAAGTGGGGTCTGGGGAGGGTAATATGTAGACGAGCCTTACCCCTACCCGAAAGGGCAGAGAGGCTGTTTCCAGTCGACCCTCGGCTCAGTGAAGGAGAGGAAAAACAAAAAAATCTCATGGAGTTTCAAACGGGCAAAAATCGCTCATAATTGATCATTTTATCTTTGCCCGAAACTCCGTCATGTTTTCGAGTAAATAGAGACAACTTTGAGCATGTGATTTTTGTCCTGTATGAATTACTCCAATAAAATCCAAGAAAATAGATTTTTTTTTCCAATTATTTTCCATTTTATAGGATTTTTGTAGAATTTTAGTAATTGTTTGCGTTTGTGTTCACGCTTAGTATTTATTAAAAGCATGAAAAATATTAAAAATATCATGAATTTCATTTAGATTTTTTTTAAAATTTTTAGGATTAATTATTTAATTATTTTTTGTATTGACAATAAAATCACAAAAATGGCTCATTTTTATATTTTTGTTTTTAATTCCTAGATTAGTGATTTTATATTTTTTTACATTTGTTTTGTAATTGTTATAAATATTATAATTAGATAATTAGTTTAATTTTACAGCGTAGATTGATTTAGGAATATAATTTAGGGTTTAATTAAAGAAAAAAAAAGAAAAAGGAAATAAAGGGATAATTGAACAAATGGATAATTGAACAAAGGGATAATTGAACAAAGGGATGTAAATGTGGATATAGGTATGATTTTATGCCCAAAACCAGTCCCAATTCAACCGTATCCAAGCCCAAGATCGATATACCCGGTCCAAATTCCCCACCCCTCTCCCTTAGACATTGTCGTTTTAGTCCGTAATAATTCCAGCTGTTGATCATCAAAAATCAAATGGCTGGGAATTGGTTATGCATTTAATTTAATACGGTCGGAACTTCCCCTAACCCCAGAAACATCCCCCTCCCCCAATTTCACATCGTCCTTGTATCTAACTCCAGACCCTAGCCACCATAAAATACTTCACTGTTTCCGCTGCCGACCGCAACTAAAAATTGCCTCATGGTGGTTTCGATGCTCCACACACCACCAAATTAAAACCCAATAACCTATCTACCATCCCCTTTCCAAATATCTAACCCGTTTCCTTCAAATAACCACCAAAAACCTCGAATCTTAGATCTAAAATTGGAACCCCAAAACCTTAAATCACCCAAATGGCCCCAAAATCACACCTACACTCCTCACACCCCATTGAACCCTAAAGTACAATTAACTTCCCAAACAACTTCACTCTTTCTTCGAATTTAAATCTAGTATCCTCTGAATCCTAAAGTTTTGGTTTCCAGTTGGTGTTTAATAGGTGAACCACAAACTTTTATTAGTCGATTGTTCCTTGTTAAGTCGATTAATGTTAGTTAAGGTTCATTTCGTTTTATTAAGAAAATGGTCGGATGTTTTGTTGAATCCAGATTAAACATAGGTAATTTTCTTTTGCTTTAATTCTATTTGTTTTCTTTGTTATTTTCCTCTTTCTTCTCTTGGTTTGCTCATTATGATTTTAATTCTATTAAGATGCATTTTGGGTTTCGTGTGTCGTTTGTTTTGCTTTTTGTATTTAGGATTTCAGATTAGTCAATATCATGTTATGATTTCATCACAGATCTAATCAATTTCAGTTCAATGCATGAAATAATTCTATTCCAATAGTAATTTCAAACTGCAATCTATGTTAAAAGAATTTAGGTGTAGCTAAAGGTTCAATTGCATTGCTGTTGGTTATTTCGACATGTTTAGTTAATAATTGTATTTTAGAGTGCATCGATTTATCCATTCTAGTTTCCAGAATTGTTTCAATATTTGTGCAAGTTCCATTTATGGTTCATTATCTGGTTTAGTTCATGATTAATTTGGATTCCATTATGAATTGGTTTTATTTTAGAGGTTTAGGTTCATTTACTAGTTTTCATATGCTCAACTTTCAAAGTTTTATTTCCTTTTAATCTATTTGTTAGATGTTAGTTTGTTTGTCTTCTGTTTACCTAGGTTTGTAAATTTTTAGAACTCTTAGGGCATTAATTGAATAGATGAAACTTAGAAGGTCAATTTAGGAATAGGAAATCCGATTTTTTAGAAGGGAAACTTTAGAATTTGGAACAGCTGGCCCGATTTTGGCCGGCACAAATGCTGGAGCCAATCAAAGGCTGCCAACTTTTCAATTCTGTCAGAAAAGATGCTTTGTGAGAGAATAATTCCCATTATATTATTAGCAGCGCATGACACCCCCTAAAAGGCTATATATAGACTATTTTTTTCACTAAAAATATGAGAGATTCATACCTGAAAAAACCCCAAAAAAGGTTTTATGCATTCCTATTTGGCTCGAATTACTTTTTAAGTTTTAGAACTTCAAGGTTTTTATGGGAATTTTTGGTTTTTTAAGCTGAAAATAGCTGATCATGGAAGTTGTTTGGTTCTGATTCTCATTATTGTTCACTATTACTGATCTTCTTATTGTTCACTCTAGTTGACGTCATAATTTTCCTTTCTCTTTTGCAGTATCTATGTGCTCTCACAAAAGAAAACATGTGGTTATAATATGCTGGCTGGGGAAGTGAAAAACTCCAAAACTATTTTGTTTAACGTGTTTTTCTTATTTTTTTATATTGCAATATCCAGTTTTTCTTCCATTTATTTGAGATATTTTGTCTTTAAATTTGATATTCACTATTGTGCAGTCAGTCGTGGCATTTGAGTGTTGAAAGTTAGAGTTAGTTTTAGTATTTCTTCACATTTTTGCTTGGCAGCTTCACCTATGCCTACCAGTGTAATGTATGAGACTGTATCTAAACTGTTACTTGTAAGTTGTCATGCGAGTTTAAGTTATTGAACACCTTCGGCATGCCTACCAATATTTTTATCGATATAAATGCATGTTTAGTGTTAGGAGTATATATGAATAAATCCATTTAACAACTTATATGTGCTGAATCATATTTGCATTTGGTTAGAGTTAGGAATTTTATTGTAGTGTAATAATGGTAGAAAAAATTTATGAGCATGCTATTATGGTTGCTGCATAAGAAAAGTTTTAAAGTTTGTATTATTAACATAGTAATATGATGAGGATTGGTCTTAGAATAAACCATTTTAATTTGTTAAAATTTGCAAGTGATTTGGGCTATAATTTTTTTGAAAAAATTTTGAGCTTTGAGTAGGGCCTGATATGGGCCCAAATCGAAATAGCCCAATCACGTTTCAAGCAAGGCATTTCAGCCTTAGCTTAGTTAACTTCATTTTCATTTCATTTTGGTCTGGTGCATTGTTTAATCCCAGGAATCAAATTAGTGAAGTTTGTTTCAAACATAATTGAATAATTCGTAAAAATAGAGTTTTGTCCTTAAGACCTGAGCTTTGTAATAGTCCCAATTAATTCCCTGATACCTTCACTTTCATTTCGGGGTTTCGTTTCGAGCCCAATTTTTTGTTTAGAATCTCTAGGCATTTCTGGGCTTATTGCAATCCTGGAACCTTGCTCAAATAATTAATTGATTGAGCACTATCCCATGCATGCTTGTATTGAGTAGGTTTAGATTGAACTTGAACCAAAATCTGAACATCTTTAGATTGTTTTAGTTAGGTACAATTCCTTTAATGAATATTAGTGTGAGGTGTGACATCCATGATTGAATCACTTATGCTTCTCTTATTAAGTATTATAACTTATATACTAAAATGAATATCGTATTTTACTTTAGGCACGTAATTAATTCATCACAATTACGGGGTTGGTTCCAATGAAGTAATTGTGATATCTAATTTCCAAATTCGGGTGTATGTTTCATGTGATCCGACTCCAATTTCTAATAATGTTAAATATAATAAAATTTATCCTGAACCGCGGATGTATTTAATGTAGCGTTATTTATGATTTGTTTTCAAAAACAATCATGAATTTTCCTAAAATGATTAGAAGCGGTTATAAAGTAAAAAATGCACAATAGATTTGAAACGTTTAGTAAATTAGATAATAGGTCAATATTAATAGTTTAAGCGACCATGCTAGAACCATTAAACCCGAAAATGTCAAACACCTTCCCCTGGATTAACGGAATTACTACTTAGAATTTCTTGTTCTCAAGCTTTTAAAATAAAGTTGATTTACTCAGTTTGTGATTTTAAAAATAAACCAGTGACTTCGGACACCATAAACTATTCCAAGTGGCGACTCTATTAAATTAAATTAAATAATCTCATTTCAATTAATGTAACTTAAATTGGAAAAACTCCCTTATATAAACCTCGGGTGTAAAAACGTGGTGTGACATACCCAATAATGAATGAGGTAGATGATTTTTCCTCTTGACAATGATGGGTGACAGACAAATCCTAGAATGTTTGAACTATTCTTGGATCTGATGAAAAAGTATGAAATAATATGTGCGAGAATATTGATAAAAAGGTAAAGTTTCTATATTTGCTAGAGAGAGAGAATCTTCTTCTTAAAAGTGTTCTTATCAAGTTGTTATTACATGTCCTGTTTTATTGACTTTCTGATTCTATTTATATTTGAAATACCCCCAATAAACCTTAGTAGTACATATGTACAGAATATACAATAGAATATTCTCTTCAATATTCTATTCTAATAAATTAGCCGTTACAGCGCTTTTGCGATGCCCGACCTCGACCATCATATGCATCCCGACCACGAGTCTTGCTATTCCTTAATCGATCTTGGCCGACTCTTTCCGTGATGATACTTTGCACTGAATCTTGAGATAGATTTCGACCTATACACAGAACTCTTAAAATTTTTCCAACATAAATTCGATACACTAAAAGAAAAATACTTAAAACTAAAAAGCCGGTATAGAATTTCAAGCAAACAAAAATGAATCATGAGAAAACGAACCAATATTGTTAAGCACCTTCATTGTTGCACTCAACTTCTAAAATATTAAATATATCAATAATAAATTATTATCTTAAGCTCCACAGCATATAAATATGAAATTAAGGAAAATCGATATCTTATAGCAACATATAACATGAAATGATAATATTTTTACCATTTATTAGGTTTGGCAAGGATAACCCCAAATAATTGGCATTATATAACCAAATCTTAAAAGAACTATTCTTTTTTATATTCTCTCTCAAAAACCTACAAGCTTATTTTGGCTTCTCTTCCCTCTTTCTCTCCTTGTATTTCTTCTTCTATCTCTTCTTTTTTGCTCTCATACTTTAGTAAAAATATTTGAAAAATATACAAAAAAAATCAGGGGTATGAAAAGGTAGGGTTCATCTCACATCCGAGAAAATTGAAAGCAAAAATTAAGAGAGAAAATATATATTTAATCTTCTTTTTCTCTCTTCTTTTGATTAGTTGGATTGAATGAGCGGGTATGATCAAAATTGGTTGAAAATACCTAAACGAGACTATAAATAATATTTGAGCAAGATTAGTGATAATTAAGAGAAAAAAAAAATTTAACTTTTTTTCTCTCTTTTTTTTTGGTTGGATTGAATGAGTGAGTGTGATTTAAATTAGTTCCAAATACCTAAACGTGACTATATACAAAATTTGAGCGAGATTAGAGTTGACTTAGACTAATTTCAAGTAAAAAATCAGACCTAAACATCCAACGGCAACATGTGTATGTCATGTTGTATATCGTGTACATTAGTGTATATCACACATTAGTTTTTATGGACGCCTGTGTATATCACTTTGTGTATCGTGTATACAACACAATATTTTTATGGGCGCTCGTGTGTATCACATTGTATATCGCATATATAACATAATTTTTCGTGGAAATACACAAATACACAGAATATAACTGAGATATCACTGATGTACATAGAGATATAGATGGGTTACAATAAGAGATACACATGTGGAGTCATTTTAAACTTGAGTTTTCAATCCGAAATGTGTTATACAAAGAAGGAACATGAAATTTCAATAAATTGTTTTGATATAGACATTATTATTATGTTATATATTGTGATATACAAATAATATAATTATTTATTATTGATTAAAAAAGAAAAATAAACTTTTGATATAGCATATTAAAGCAAGTTCTAAAATATAAAAATAATAAATAGAATTGTAGGAGTAAATAACATTTTGGTATACAAGGAAAATTATTTTTTGATATACACAAAGAAGAAAAACAAACTTATGATATCTATTTTGGTAGACATGTCCGATGTGCTATATTTTCTGATATACAAATAATAAACTATTTCTATTATGATATACATTGATATAAAGCAGTAATTTATATTATCGATATACAAACAATAATATTATTTTAATACAAATAATGAAAATAAAATTTTATTGTACATGTTGATATAGACAAATAAGATAAAAAATTGTGATATATATATTATTGTTGTGATATATATAGTTATTGTCAATTTGGTGTCAATATCTATAACTAAAGCTATTTTCTGCTAATTATGTAGGTATGTTGTTGGTACCAATATCTACTCAAAAGGATATTCGCCCAGTTGGAAGAGACAAGCAAGACTGCATCCTCAAGAGGGATTTGCATCTATATCCCTTTTTTGGGTCACGTTTTAACCTGTGCCCTCTTTGCAAAAAAATATTGCAAACATATCCACTTTTTTGCGTAACTTCAGCATATGTGGATGAAGTAGCAAAGGCATTACGCAAAACTTTAGTGCTATAGTAGACGGGCCTGAAGTAGCAAGTGTGCTGAACCAAGTGCATTGAAGTTTTTGTTTGCAATTGCTGAACTTTTGTTCTCTATTTGCTGAAGTTTTTATTTGTAATTGCTGAACTTACGCACAGTTGCTGAAGTTTTGTTCTCTATTTGCTGAACTTAAACATAGTGGCTGAAGTTTTATTCTCTATTTTCTGAAGTTTCTATTTGTAATTGCACTGAATAAGCTGAAGGTTTTTTGTCCTGGATTCATTAGTTTTTCCATTAAGCTTTTTCAAAAACTTCAGCAGAAGATGCTAACGTTATTTAGTTCATTTGTAAAAGGTTCAACACTAAAAACTAAAAAAATTTTGTCCTAGATTCATTAGTTTTGTATTTAAAGCTTTTTCAATAACTTCAACAGAAGATGATGAAGTTATTTAATTTATTTGTAAAAACTTCAGTACTATATAAGCTAAAGTTTTCGAAAAATCTTTCTAATATACTAGATAAATAATCAGATTGCAAACAGTGTCTAAATCATAAATTTTTGAAACAATAAACATAAATAGAACAGAAGTATTATTATCTACTAACTTACGTACGTGAAAACATTCACAAATTATTGTCTACTAACTTACGTAATTATTTATAATTTATTTTTAAATAATCTAATAAATGTATTTATGACAATCATCCCATGAACTGAGATTTCATAGTAGCATCAACAACAGCAGAAGAAAGAAGAAGAAGAAGAGGAAGAAGAAGAAGAAAACGAAGGAGGAGAAGAAGAAAGAGAAATGGGCTGAAGTTGTATAAAAAATAGGTACAAATTAAAATATTTTTAAAAAATAAATATATATTAAATATGAGCGACCAAATAAAATATCCTGTGTAATTTTAACCATCCTCAAGGGCTTAAAGAAGGTGTATCGGGCTTTAAAAGTGTGGGCTATTCAGAGAAAATTCCCAACAGGGAATGTCACAACAGATAAGCCCAGAGCTAATGTACAACATAAATAATGCTAACCTAGTCACATTCTTATTTGGGATACTGATTTGGTGAAAATTGAATTTCTCAATTGGAATTGAGAAAATTGACGAACAAAATCGAAATCAAATAAAATCAGAATCAACAAGAAGAAAGGCAGACAATATCACAGTCAGAGGCATAGCCAGGATGGGTGTGGCGTTACAATTTAGTGTGTTCTAAATTATATATTATATATATTTAATGAATTTTTTAAAATAAATATAAAGTGCGAACAAAAGTTATTGAATTTGGTCGAACTCGCATTCAACACCGTAGATGCGCCCTTGATCACAGTACCAAGTTCAATTAGGTTTAACTTTGATATAGTATTTTAAGATACGGAAACTATCAATTTGAAAATTTTCAAAATTGTAATGTTGTTTTTAGTTTCAAAATTCATTCGGAAAAAGAACATGTAAGAAAAAAACATGATGGTTAGAAAATGTCATTATTATATATAGCTCACACACACGTGAAAAATGAAATTCTTGTATATCATGCGATGGATTGGAAACAATCGTATTTTATCAAACTTTTTTTTTGTAATTGAGAAACTTTTTATTACCACTTGCAAATATTTACATGTATAAACAGAAGCAAACGAAGTTTGGATATATAGCCCAAAACTTAGTACATTATTCCTAAACACCTATCTTCAACTAAATTATGGATAAAAATTTTTATATTGTTGTTCTTTCTTCAAATTGCTATATATACGTCCTGGACAGTGGATTTCACATATAATTTGCCTTGTGACATCCTCACTTCCTCTCTTTACTAGTTAAAAATTTTTGTAGTTCCTTTCAATCTATACATTATATACTATTCCAGTCATGCTCAACCTGTATAGTTATGCTTTAGCTCCCTTCTCAGTTGCATTTTTTGTGGCCCATTCAACTTCATCTTTCCAGCTATACACCTGTCTTTTTATTCCCAGTCATGTTAGTAACTTACTCCGTATCTCTGTTGAGTACTCGTAAGAGAAGAAGAGATGTTGATGGCTTTCCAACTCTTGCTCGCACAATGGGCGGGTTTGCTCTACTTGTATCCCCCATTTTCTCATTTTGTCTTTGATAAATTATCTCTCCTGTAGTGCTAGATACATAATGAAGATCCATTTTGGGCACCCTTTATTGGTAAAAATTAGTCTTTTCCATCTTGTACTTTTATTTGTAAAGTCTCCTCGTAATTGATTATACATGCCGCTAATAGAGTATGTTTCAGCCATCAGAATCTTTTCTATCTTTAACCCTGCATCAGTTATATACTCTGCTGCATGTAAAATCTTCTTGATTATCCATGATTATTTTTTTGCTTCCACTATCCAAGGCTCTCTCCCTTTAATATAGAACACATGAACCCATTTGACCCACAATTTATATTTTTTCTTGCATATATTCCATAAATGTTTCAGCATAACAGCCTTGTCCCATGTAGTCATATCAATGATATTTAGGCCCCCTTTTGATTTTGGTTTGCATTGCTTATCCCATGCAACCAAAGGTTTTTTTACTTGCAATTGCATCACTTGTCCAGAGAAACTTCCGACATATAGTCCCCACTGCACGAATGATCTTTTTTGGCTGAAGAAAGATCTGAGACCAAAAGGATTGTATGACAATCATCACACTTCTAAGCAACTGTAGTCTTCCTGCATAGCTTAAGAATTTCACTGTCCATTGCTTTATTCCTCCCAATATTTTATCCAATAGAGGTTGACATTGATTTACTGCTAGTCTCTTACAGCTCAATGGTACTCCCAGGTATCTAAAAGGGAGTTCTCCTATTGTGAATCCAATTGTCTACAATATCTCCTGTTTTATAGCTTTTGTTACCCCCCCAAATAATACAAAACTTTTACTTTGGTTTGCAATTAAACCTGATGCTTGGATAAGCTTTTAAAACATTCATATAGCATCTGCACATAAACCAAATCACCCATGTAACATAAAAGCAAATCATCTGCAAAACTGAGTTGGATAATCTGCAACTTTTCACTCTTAGGATAAAGTTAAAATTTGATTGTTGCCTCTAGTTTCTTAGTATCCTTGTTAGATATTCCATTGCTAACTCAAAGATTGAAGACATTGGGTCTCCCTATCTTACTCATCTTTTAGCTGTAAATGGAGTAGTGGGACACCCATTGATAGTTATTGAATAAGATACTGTATTTATACACTCCATGATCCACTCCACAAATTGCTTCAGAAAGCATAGTCATGTGAGTACTTGTTCCAGAAAATTTCACTCAAGAGTATCCTATGATTTTTGAATATATATCTTTAGCATGCATCTTGGAGAAGTACCATTCCTACCGTAGCATTTTACTAGCTCATGGCTAAGTAAAATATTGTCAGTTAGCACTTTTTCAGTATAAAAGATGATTGATTCTCATACACCAATGTGTTCATCACTTATTTTAGCGTACATGTTATCATCTTAGATATAATCTTGTATAAAGTTGAGCAGCATGAGATTGGCCTATTTTCTCTGATAGAAGCAGGATTCTTCACCTTGGGGATTAGAGTGACTGCTGTAGTGTTAATTGCCTTATGCATCTTCCCTGTACTAAAGAAATCCAACACCACTTCAGTTATTTCATCACCAATAATATACCATATTTTCTTGAAAAAATATGAATTGAAACCATCTCCTCCTGTCGCTTTCATATCATCAATCCCTTTTAATGCTCGTGAGACCTCCTCTTTAGTAAAAGGTCATACAAGCTGTAGTTGTTGCTCCCTTGAAAGTATGAGAACACTCTTTGTCCACCCAGGGTGAATTGCAGGAATACTCTGGGCAGCAGTTCCAAGAAGTTGTTCATAAAAACCAGTTATTTCCTCTTCAATGCATTTAGGCTTTGTCAACATATATCCTTTTCTATCTATTAGCTTTGCCATCTAATTCTGCATTTTCCATCCCTTCATTGTAGCAAGAAATATGCATTATTAGTATCCACCTCTTTCAGCCATTGCACTCGAGATTTTTGTTGGTAGATTGATTCTTCTATCATATTCTATTTTTCCAGTTGGACTAGCAGTTTCCTCTCTTCTTCACATAGGCTTATTGCTCTATCTCCATGGTTCATTTAATTTTATATGTCTCTCTATTGTTCTCTGCTAGTTTTTATCTTCCTTATGACATTTATGTACTATGTTTTATTCAGTCTCTTCAAAGCTGCTTTAATATTCCTCAAACTCTGCCATACTGCTAACATTTTCCCTTCTTGCATGTACCAGTTTTCCTTTATTAGCTTTTCAAACTTAGGATGATCCACCATGCAATTATAAAACTTGAAAGGCCTCCTTTTACTATCACAATAATCTTCCAACTTCTATGCTTATTAGAGAGTGATCCTAGAAAAGAGACTTCATTACATGTGCTTGTATATGAGGCATATTAGTTATCCATTAATCATTCACGATACCCTATATAATTTACTGAACACATGGCTATTTGTCCATGTATATGAGTTCCCAACAGTTGGTAATTCTGCTAGGCTGCAATCTTCCAGTAACTCCCTAAAACCTTTTGTTTCATGATCTTGCACTTCTCTGCCATTCATTCTATCATCCACCCCTAGAACTGCATTGAAATCCCCCATCATCAACCAAGCTCCTTTGATTTGTTTCTCTATGTTCCTGAGTGAACTCCCCATGTATTTTATATCTTGCACTGTATGTAGACCATACACTGCAGTGAACTAGAATTCTTTATTACTCTGGACCATTTGGACTTGTCCATGGATAATTTGAGCAGTATTTTCTATCATTGTGAAGCTAATAGACTTTGGATTACGTACTAACCATAGTCTTTCTTTACAGGAATTTGTGACATTGTGACACATACTCCACCATAACGTTATTTTATTTATGATTTGGTCAGCTTTTGCTTCATGAACTCTATGTTCACTTATTGCTATCATCTTCACCTTATTTTCCTTCAAGAACTCCTTTAGCTCCTTGTGTTTTAACACATTATTTAGACCTCTCACATTCTATACTACTATTATATTAGTTGCTTGGAAGGATTTTGTATTATCATCTCTGCTCCCCCTCTTCCATTTGAACTACATTCTGCCTCCTTGGTTCTTTGTTCTTGGCTTCCAGAGGTGTTGAAATAGTTTAACACAATGATATGTTGTTCAGGATTTATCACTTTCTTCCCCTTTGCAGCTGATTTATTCTTGACTTGCTACCATGCTCTTATGTTTCCAACCTTGCATTCTCGGTATTTGTTGTTCAATGTTCTTTTCTGCAATTTCCTTTTGATTTTCGCCCTGCACCTTGTTGGTTCCATTATATTTTTTGTCTTTTCCCTGTGGGCTATTGCTGCTGTACTATCTTCTGTCCACCATTCCTGCTTGAACCCATTATTTTTGGAAATTATGTCCAATCTGTATACACTTTGGACAATATATAGGTTTCCAGTCATACCATAATTCCTGATCAATCAATTTGCCCTTTGGATCCCTTATCTTGATCATATTTGGCAGCTTCTTTGTCACATCTATCTCGATGAGGATTCGCGCATATGAAATTCATTTTGCATTCGTTGTACATGCATCAGCATAGATAGTTTGTCCCAGCCCACTTCTAATCTTGCTTAATACTTTTGCACTCCAGCATACCAGCGGTAGATTTGGCAACTTGACCCAAATTGGAATTGTTTTCAAATCTTCATCATCGAAATTAAAGTCCATTTTCTATGTTTTAATTATCACTGGCCTATTGTTCAACATATGGGGCCCTGAATACATAACATGGTTCCTTTCTTCCATTCTTAAGAAATTGATTACAAAATATCTAGCATTAAGATAAATACCTTTGGCTTTGTTAAGTATTCCCCTTGAGAAGCTACGAACCTCTCCATAGCTCCTATTGTAGGAGATCCTCCAATAACATATGCTATTGCTGCATATTTCCATTTCTCGATCTCACTATCCCTATTTTCATGTTCTAGTTCTATAATCACCTCTCCTTCAACAATTGCTGGTGGTATAAACGTCAGATGCATACCTCTTGCTACCATTTTGTTCTCTTCAAATAACGTCACCCATATTTTTCCTCCTGTTTTGCCTAATTCCAGCTTCAATTTCTGTTACGCTCCGCAATTCTGAGTTACTGTTCCATTAGCCTTATCACCTTGAACTTGCTTTTGCTATAGATCTGTGTCTTGGATCTTCATCTGTCCTGTAGAGGTTGAGCTTTGTACCACTTGTATGTGCATTACGTCTATCCTTATACGTGCTGGGGGTTTTGGTGCCTTCACTACGAACATGGAGATTTGGCTAGAATTTTGGGCTATTTGTTGCAATTTCCTTTCCTTTGGTTCCTACTACTTTCTCAGTTATTTCCTTTCCATTAACGCTGGAGTTTCTACCACTTGTCCCTAGTTTTGCCGATAGAACAGTGTTAGCAATTGTCATTTATGCATTTTTAGGTGTTCCAATACGAATTCCTTTTGTTTTTCTTTCCTCTACGAGCTTGCTTTCTTCCTCTATAACTTGCTTTGTTACCATAGATGGCGGACCTCTAGCCCTCCCCATTTTTGGCGAGCGCAGTTTAGCAATTCCTTCTTTTGTCAAACCTTGATATCCAAGTGTACTCGACAAAAGCTTCTATGTTACTTAAATCGTCGCTTTAAAATAATGTCGCTATTATGGGTTTGTTTGGTATTTTGGAAAATATTTTCATGGAAAATGTTTTTTAAAAAATGTTTCATGAAAAATGAGTGGTTTTATTATTTATTTTTTCTTATTTGGTTGGTGAATGGAAAATATTTTTAGAAGAATATTTTTTATTATTTTTTGGAGTATATTTTCTTTCGTAGCACACACACCCTATGTGCCATGTCATTATGCCCACATAGTATTCCGGCTCAATATATGATCGCTTTCCATGTTACATTTTCAATTCAAATTCTACTCTAATATGACATTATTTGTTCTTGATTCCGGAACCAAAATGGGGCGTTTTTGGACTCAAATGATGGAAATGTATGGAAAAACAATTTCGTGATCAAAATAAATATAACGCCCTTTTATAGGGCATTATAACTTAATGGTCGTTTGCCCAATTAAGGTATCGCGCCCTTTAAAAGGGCATTACACTAGAGTTTGAATACACAAGCAAGTATAGTGCCTTAATAAACAATGCTATACATATTAAATACAACGTCCCTTCCTTGATCAAAATAGAACTCTTATAGCCACCTCTCTCCCAAATTAAAGACCAAAAATGCTCGAGTGGAGCCCACCCGTCGCACAAAAAGTAATGATTCTCGCTTCCATATCTGTGATGGCCCAAAGGGCCATCTTATGTTTTAGAACTCAATTTTGTGTTTCGAGGTCTTCAAAACCTCATTTTATTCCTCCTCAATTTGTGAAGGCTTTCCGGACATGTATCCGGAAAGCCTTTATGTGAAAATTTAGAAAAATAATAATTTTAGCTCAAAAGTTGATTTTAGTAAATTTCGAGTAATATTTTGAGTAGACGGATCCGAACTCATGTTTTGATGTTCCCGAAGGGTCTATTATAAAATATGGACCTGGGCGTATGTCCGGAATCGAATTCCAAGGTTCCTAGCCTTAGAAATGAGTTTTTGATGAAATTTGTAAAAATAAAATTACAATGGTTTTGATTAATGGTTAATATTTGATCCTGTTGGTTTTAGACCCGTATTTTAGTTCCGAAGCCCGGTATAGGTCTGTTATGATAATTATACCTTATTTGTGAAATTTGGTGAGAAACCAGACCGATTTGATGTAATTTGGACCTCTTGTTGAAATAGAAGTTTTGAACTTTCTTGAAAATTTCATGCAATTTGGTGCTAAATTCGTAGTTCTAGGTGTTATTTTGGTGATTTTATCGCGCAAGAAAGTCCTTATGATGTTGTAAGACCTTGTATACATTTCTTTTGGAGCCCGCTCGAGTGAATTTTTGATAGGATATGGGATATTTGGTCTTTGAAAACAAATCTAGTATTGGATAGTTGCAGAGTTGCAGGTCTCGGATCTTGGGAGTGCCGCTACGGTGGGAAGTTCACGGAATGCAGTAGAGTAACACTACCGCAGTGGAAAATTTGCTGACCGTAGTGGATATTTCACAAACCGCAGGGGATTTCACGGACCGCGTAGGGAGGATTAGAGGGTGATTCATAAACAGAATGTTTCATTCATTCTTCAATTTTTAAACCCTAAAATATGAGAGGCGTTTTCTAAACACTTCTTTTTCCCCAAATCATAAGTAAGTGATTCTTAACTCATTGCTTTTATTCTTTTACTTCTTTTTATAAGATTTCATCGTAGACTCTAAGGTTCTAATGGTGGAATCGAGAAGTTTTAGGTAGAACTTAGGAAATTTAAAATTTGGGGATTTAGACATCAAATTGAGGTCGGATCTCAAAACCAACTATATGTCGGGGCTCGGGAGTGAATGGGTAATCACGTTTTGATCCGAATTTCGCATTTTGACCAAGTGAGTCCAGGCAGTTTTTGACATTTGGGGGAAAATGTTGAGAAACTTATAATTATGCATTGAAATTGATTAGTTTAGCGATAATTAATGTTATTAAGTTAATTATGGCTAGACACGAGTAGATTGGATGTGGAATCTTGAGGAAAACTAGTAATTGAGCTTTGAATTGGCTATTGAATTAGGGTAAGTATTGTGTCTAACTTTAACTTGAGGGATTATGGATCCCCGACTTAATTTCTATGTAAAATTCCATGTGTTTTAGCGTATAGGTTAGATGATGAGCATATATGTATAACGAAATTATATGTTTATCCTGTTCCTCTTTCCCCATTCCTTATATAATATTTTCTTGTCTTAACTGCTTCATGTTTATTGATGCTTGCATATTTTGATTGCTTGTTGTTAAGTGTTGCTTTCTCAAATGAAGGTATTAATTGTTCCGTAATTAATTGTACCATATTATTGGTTTAAGTTGGTTTGTCGGTGCTTCATCGTACATTTTGGTTGGTCTCGTTGTGTAATAGTAATTGAGAGAAGTTTAATATATGTTTAGCATTCTATTTATTTTAACTTGAGACATAATTGTTGTGGAGGGTTTTGAGCTAAATTTTGAAATACTTGTTATTATTATGAGTTTGGCACTGATATGGTGGGATCGAGTTGCAGCTGCAACATGAGGAATAAGGGTGATATATTGAGGAGGAACAAGGATGAAATGTGATTTTCTGATGGGATCAGCTTGCACGTCACAATAAGAGTAATAAGGGTAGACAAGTGGAATCAGGTTGCACGCTGCAAAATGATGAATAAGAGTTATATATATATATTAAGGAGCAATGAGGGTGGACTGGTGGGACCGTGTTGCATTCCGTAACAGGACTAATAAGGGTGAATTTTTATATTATTACTGATTTTATGATGGGATCGAGATGTGCGTTGCATCATCTTGTTGATTATTTATCTTTCTTCTACAGTGATTTATTTTTGTAGTATTTTAACTCTCTTAAGTATTGGCTATAGTCGAGTACTGGAAAGATAAATGGATTCCGTATTTATTTTTTGCTGCAAGATACCATTCTATTTTATTCCATATTTCCTTTTTTCTTTATCATATACTGCATGTAGGTTATATTGTAAATGCCCCACTATAGCCTCGTCACTACCTTGTCGAGGTTAGCCTTGCACTTACCAGTACATGGGGTCAGTTGTATAAATACTGCACTCTATACTTTCTGTGCAGATTTTGGAGCTGGTTGTGGCTGATCAAGAGGTCATTGTAGGCATTCCTCTAAGAGGTCCAAGGTAGCCCTGCAGGCATCCGCAAGTCCTGGCGCCCCTTCCTATGTTTCTATTTTCCTGTTTTCCTTTATCCTAAGGTAGATGTAGTTACTTTCAGACCACTATTTATGGCAATTCGTTGTATTTTCGTCGATTTTGACACCACTTTCTGGGTAATAACAATTTCAGGTATCTGTTAATAGAATATAGACAATTAGTTAATTATGTACTTCTGCAAGTATTTCTATATGATCTAGTTCTCTTATTTTTAACTATATATGATGTGAAGGGAAAATTTTAGTAGAACTCTAATGTTGGCTTGCCTAGCGAGTGTGGTATTTGGCGCCATTGTTGTCTCGGAGATAGAAAATCCGGGTCATGACAAGTTGGTATTGGAGGACTAGGTTGCCTAGGTCTAACAATTTATGAGAAAGCTTAGTAGAGTCTAATGAATTGGAAAAGAGACGTTTGTGTTTATCCCCAAAGGCTACAGAGTAAGGAAAATTTCACTTCTATTTTTATCTGTCATGTGATTTGGTCTCCCTATGCTAATTGAACTCCTTACTCTTGTTATTTCGCAGAAGACGAGAACACGTACCGTTTCATCAGTTGATCAGCAGCCTGAACCCCTAGTGGCAACATCTATGAAGGGCAGAGTAGGAGGCCGAGGCCGTGCTAGAGGCGGAGTTGGGGCAGGGCTTAGCCTAGAGCTCGAGCAATAGCACCAACGACGGAGCCTCAGGTAGAGTTTGACTAGGAGACTTTGGCCCAGACCATTCCAGCAGGGCCAACTCAGGTTCCATAGGGGTCCATCTCTACCCTCGTACTTTATGATGCTTTAGTCCATCTAGTGGGCCTTACAAAGAGTGTTACTCATGCCGGAGCATTCCATGTTGCACAAGCCGTATCTTGGGCTGGGGGAGGAGCACAAACTCCCTCTACTCAAACTCTGGAGCACATGACTCCCCAATTTTGGACTTCAGTAGCTATGCCAAGTGAGGTAGTTTTGCAGGGTGTTGTGGCAAAGACCGACGATGGATTAACTGTCTTCTAAGGTGTTGTGATCGGATAAGTTTACCAAGATTTTCACCACTACTTATGGTGATACATCTTTAGAGGATTCGAATGACTATTCTTATAGTTGTTTCAAGGTATTACAGAACATGGGGATAGTCGAGACTAATGGGGTCAACTTTTCTACCTTTCAACTATCAGGTTCCTCCAAGAAATGGTAGAGGGATTATTTTTTAGCCAGATTAGATGGGTCGTCAGCTGTTACTTAGGACAAGTTCTCTCATCTAATTTTAGAGAAGTATCTTCCACTTAGAGAGAGGACTATCAGAGTCAGTTCGAGCGCCTTCAACGGGGTTCTATGACTGTCACTCAATAAATTTATGGATGTGGACCGTCATTCACTTCTTATACTTCCCACGAGTGAGAGAGGGGGTGAGGAGGTTTATTAAGGGACTTGCTAAGCAAATCAGATTGCAGATAGCTAAGGAGACAAGGAGTTAGAAAATCTTTTTAGGATGCGACCAATGTGGCCAGACGAGTTTATATGGTTTTAGCTCAGTGCAGTGGTCATGGGTCTGACAAAAGGCCTCGTCACTCCGGTGAATTTGATGGGGCCCCATCTGTAGGTCGAGGTACTTTTGGTTGAGGGCATTCTCCCAGGACATTTCATCATCACTTCAGCCATAACATGGAGCATCAAGGGGTCGTGGTTCTTATGTACCTCCTTCCGGGAAGCCAACTAACAATGCACTATCAGTTCCTATCAAAGCACCTCATCTTCAGAGTTATTATTGCCATCATCCGACCCATCAAGTCCAGTGTCAATTTCCTCAGCTACAGTATCAGGATGGATATTTTGAGTGTGGTGAAAATGTGCATATACACAGAACCTTTCCGAGATCAGTGGGTGTTCAGTCTCAGCAACAGTGTTCTTGTGCCATGATTCTGGCACTGCTCGCTTAGCCAACTAGAGGTTTGGGAGCCAGAGGTAGGGGTTAACCTTCTAGAGGTGGAGGTCATGCCATTAGAGGTGGAGGCCAGATTGCTAGAGGTAGAGGCCACCCAGCAGGAGGTCATTCCAGGGATATGGTTTAGAGTGGTGGGACCCAACATTGATGTTATGCTTTTGCAGCAAGGCTTGAGGCTGAGTCATTTGATGTTATTATCTTAGGTACTATTTCGGTTTGCAGTAGAGATACTTCAGTTCTATTTGATCCAGGGTCTACATACTCCTATGTATCATCTTATTTTGCTTCATATTTGGTTGTGCCTCATAATTCTTTGAGTGCTCCCTATGTATGTGTCCACACTGGAAGTGGATTCTAAATATAGATCATGAATATTGTTCATTTGCGGTTATTATTGGGGGTCTTGAGACTAGCATAGATCTCCTACTTCTCGATATGGTTTATTTCGATGTCATTTGGGATGGATTGCTTGTCAGTTTATCATGCTATATTGGACTGTCATGCCAAGACCGTGACCTTAGCCTTGCCGGGGTTGCCTCCACTATAGTGGAGAGGGACTTATGGCCATTCTTCCAGTAGGGTCATATCTTACATGAAGGCTCAACGTATGGTCGAAAAGAGGTGTTTGGCTTACTTAGCTTTTGTTCGTGATTTTAGCGTAGAGGTCTATTCCATGGATTCTGTACCAGTTGTTTGTGGGTTTCCAAAGGTATTTCTAGCAGATCTGTCGGGGATGTCACCTGACAAGGATATTGACTTTTGCATTGATTTGGCTCCGGGCACTCAGCCCATGTCCATTTCGCCATCCCGTATAGCCCCACCAGAGTTGAAAGAATGGAAGGAGTAGTTTTAGGATTTTCTTATTACAGGCTTTATTAGACCTAATGTATTGCACTGGAATGTGGTAATGTTGTTTTTAAAGAAGAAAGATAGTCGATAATGGTGCATAGACCATCGACAATTGAACAAAGTCACATCAAGAAAAAGTATCCATTGTAGAGGATTGATGACCTATTTTATTAGCTTCACGGTACCAAGGTGTTTTCAAAGATCAATTTGATGTCTGGCTACCATCTGCTGAGGATTAGGGCATCCGATGTCCCCAAGATAGCTTTTCGGACTCGATACAGGCATTGTGAGTTTCTAGTGATGTTATTTGTGTGACAAATGCCGAGCAAAATTTATAGATTTGACAAACCAGGTGTTCAAGCTCTATTTGGATTCCTTTGAGATAGTTTTTATTGATGATATCTTGATCTACTCCCACAGCTGAGAGGAGCATAAGCAACATCTTCGGATCGTTCTTCAAACCCTAAGAGAAAACAAGTTATATGCTAAGTTTTTGAAATGTGAGTTTTGGTTGAGTTCAGTTTCTTTCTTAGGTTATTTTGTATCAGCAGAGGGTATTAAAGTGGACCCTAATAAGATGAGGAAGTCAAGGACTGGCCTAGACCCACATCAGCTACAGAGATCCAGAGTTTCTTGGGTTTGGAAGGTTATTATCGTCAGTTTGTAGAGGGGTTTTTATCTATAGCAGCCGCAAAGACCAATTTAGGTAGTGACCATATCCTCCTCATTACCTCGTGAAGTTTAGGCTCGCACTTTCTGGTACATGGGGTCGGTTTTATCGATACTGCACTCTACACTTTCTATGCACAGTTTAGATCTGGTTGTGGCTGATCGAGAGATTGGCTGTAGGCATTCATCTAGGAGACTCAACCTAGACCTGCAGGCGTCCGCAGGCTCTAGCGTCCCCTTCTATGTTTTTATTTTCATGTTTTCCTTTTTTTTCGAGATAGATATAATTTCTTTCAGACCACTATTTGTCGTAATTCGTAGTATGTTTGTCGAATGTACACCACTCTCTTGGTAGTAATAGTTTTCGGTATCGGTTAATAGTATGTAGATAATCACGTTTTGTTTGATTTAGTTCAGTTGGTTTTAACTATTAGATGTAAAGGTAAATGGTAAATATAACTCTAATGTTGGCTTGCCTAGCGAATTGATGCTTGGCGCCATCACACTCCTAACGATGGGAAATCCGGGTCATGACAACATCCTAGCTAAGACACTATCCCGTTGTGGGTTGCTCGTTTCGGCTCCAAATCGCCAACTCTTCAATATTTCAAAAACCTTAAATTGAGATATTCTAATTTAGACTTTGCTAAAACTTCGTATAAAAAATGCATATTAGTTGTTTTAATGTGTTGTTTATTGATTTGTAATTGTTTTGCAATTTAACTATTTTCATATTTTAATCTGAACTATGATGTTAATATGCTAAAAAATATAGTAAAAATAGAGAAATTATTATTAGTTATTAAAAAATGTGAACTAGTTAATTTTTATTGTGGTATATATATTTTCATGAATGTCTTGTGATTAAATTTGATTGTTATTTTTATCTGGTTTAGATTATTTATTTGCTTAAAGACTAGCAAAATAGCTAAATTATTACTTTACTTCCCTTCAATGGTATCTTGTGGACTAATGTAGTGCTTGTATTTGAACGTAGTTCCCCTTTTGCATAGTATCCTTGAAGTTATCAAAATTAATCATTTATGTATATCTTATATCCAAAAATACGTAAAAAAAAAACCGATAGTTCAAACACAAACTAAGTCCAATTTTGGCCAACAATCGTACTAAAATAACATGAAAAACAACAATATTTCACGGACTAAGTATGAGAAAAGAATAATATTACCAAGATACTTTGGTGCTACTGAGCCTCAAATATCGATCCTGGAACCCATATATGAATATTTAATAATTAAATTTTGTATGATTATAAAAATTAATTATATAATTCTATTATAGTAAAAAATAAGTGAGTACTAAAAAAATATAAAATAAAACTAACATATAAAATAATAAAATTAACATTTAATATAATAGACATGTTGAGTGATAAATCGGGTAAACACAAGAATTCAGAATATCTTGGTGCTACTGGGCCTCAAATATTGAGTCCGAAACCCTTACAAAAAGTTTTAATATTAAATCTTGTATAGATATGTAAAATAATAAAACTAACATATAAAGTAAAATGATGAAATTAACATTGTTTAATCTACAGTAGAGGACATGGAGTTATGCCTTTGCATCCTGAACCTGCTAGCCAGGAGCCAGTGTCGTTAAAGGGCGATCATAGGTCATCCCACATATGAGACAGTTACTTGCCTACAAGTCCTGTAGAGTAGATGATATGTGATTCTTTCTTACGGACCACCCACCCATCCCCGTATAGTCAGACGCCTCCAAGAATACGCACTTTTATAGGATTGTAGAGATCATCCAGTTGCAGTTGGATTGGTCGGTGATCACAACCCTGATAGAATGTTGGCGACAGAAGACGCACACATTCCATTTGCCCATTGGCGAGGCCACTATCACGCTTTAGGACGTGGAGGTCCTGTATGGGTTTCCTATTCATAGACACCTTGTTGCGTTGCCGCCTGGCATGAGAGAGTATACATGAGGTCAGTACCTGGACATGTTGCGCTGGCTTACTGGTTTTCGGCCAGTGGAAGAGTGTGCATTGAGTATGGCTAATTGTCTGCAGTTGATGCCCATCCAGTAGCATTTGTAGGCGACGCATGATGACACTACACGTGATACACCAGATCTACATATTGACTATTACACGAGGTTGCTACTGCTCCTTATATTTGGATGGGTTTTGTTCTCGGACACTCCGGGGAACCTATTCATCTTGACATTTCTTCATCATTTTGAGTAGCTAGATTATTTACATTAATACAGCTAGGGTGCTGCCGTTCTCGGTTACATGTACATCAAAATGTGCCAGAAAAGCATGAGCACCCAGCACGACATTGGTGGATTTTTGTCGTTGCTACAGGTGAAAACATATTCGAATACCCTATTCATTATAACATACCCAGTAAATATATACCTTAAATTTTACATCAACTTTATATATTAGGTTTGGGCCTAGGAGTGCTTCCTGCAGTTGCACCCACCTCTACCACTCTTACCTCCGGATGCACTACCTTCATTTCTCTCTGTAGTTAGGAGGTGGGTTGAGAGGCGGGTATATGGACAAGAGTAAGAGGCTCGACATAATATCCCGTTGTGTAGGGATTTATTGGATTTGCTTGAGGGTGCACAAGTAAACGTATACCTAAGTTTACTTTCCCTGGCCTCATATATGTTGTGTTTACTTACGTTTTTTGTTGTTAATTGTTCATTTGGAGGCCATACAGTGACAAGCTAATAGCTAGCTTGCCTGGTTATTTCCCAGCCGACCGACATATGTGAAGTTGTTCTAACCCGTAGATCTTCATTAAGTAGAGCATCATGCCACTGAGCGGGTGCTTCACCAGTTTTGTCGCCCGCAGCTTGTACTGCCACCGGCCACCTGGCATACCATACATTACCAGCGGGATGATCATTCCCTGGTAAACGAGACATATATGGCATAGTTAGAGGTGCAGCTTGATACTTGGGAACGTCAAACTATCTTTATTGCACCCCCTTCATCACGTCAGATAGTTACTGAGCATGATTATATGGGCTAGTACCGCAACGTTACTTGACTTTTAATCGGGTTGGTGGTCCGTACATTCCATACGCGGGGAGGAACAAGACACTGGTATGTTATTTGGTATACTGACTTATAACTTTAACATAGCGTTCTATAATTAGTTTTTACATGTTGTGCAGGCTATTAGACTACACATGTTCCACTAGTTGGGATTGCAGATGCAGCAGCTTACTAGCGAGGGATCAACCACTTTGCACGAGTATGGCTGGAAGGTTATAGATTTGGTTGTCTAGTCATTACATCGATCCCGAGATGTTGAGCATTAAGGACACGAGCCCGTGTATGTGGCACCAGAGCAATAACATCGTGGCATATAAATGCAACTTGAACTTGGTCGACTTGGTAGGCATGCCCCACGAGGTGGGGGTGCCCCATAAACTCGTGGGGGTCAATGAAGAGGTGGTCCCCAACAAAGGGGCATTGAGGCACCTATTGATGATGTTGGAGTTGATCAGTCGGGTGACCACCCTGAGCCACAACCAACTTCTAGTGATATTCCGTCATTTAGCTTGGGCTTACTCCAGGGACTTTGCAGGTGACTCTGTCAGCTCCATTGTTGATTGCGGGCACAGGATTTACCTCACGTGGATGAGATAAGTATTTTACTGACCATCAAGAGGCATCAACTCTTGCTGATGTTCGTACGAGCTGTGGATAATGGGTGCTGGCTGAGTTATTAACTCATCATCAAGGGATGCTGGGGATCTTTCACAGGTGCATGTGTGTTTGTATTACTATTAAATTAAAATTTATTTTTATCTTTATCTCATTGATTAGCCATAAATATCTTTATATTTTTTTATTAGGGCTTCATCCTTACCCGTGACGCAGGCCACTGTGTGGGATGCTGACCTGGGTGCGACGAATGATTATATTCAAGAGCCTGACGAGGCCATGGTATGACAATTTTAAATTTCTTGGACTTAACACGTACATTACTAATAAATATTTCATATACTAAATATCTTATTATTTTATAGGTTACTGCTGGATCAACGACCCCTTCTACCGAACCTACCAGCCCTACTAGCGATCATGTTGTAGCTCATTCTCTGATAAAGAGGAGTCGTGATAAGGATGATCCTGACAGTGTTGCCAGTGGGGATGGAATGCGCCTGAGGCCAGCGGCTACTTTAAAGCATAAAGGATGTTGATTTTTTTGTATTTTATGTACATATGACAACAACAACAACAACAACAACAACAACAACCCAGTATAATCCCACTTAGTGGGGTCTGGGGAGGGTTGTGCGTACGCAGACCTTACCCCTACCCTGGGGTAGAGAGGCTGTTTCCAAATAGACCGCCTCTCTATTTGGAAACAGCCTCTCTACCCCAGGGTAGGGGTAAGGTCTGCGTACACACAACCCTCCCCAGACCCCACTAAGTGGGATTATACTGAGCTGTTGTTGTTGTTGTTGTTGTTTTCATATGTAAATAAAATACAAAAAAAAAAAAATAAAGCTATTTTTATTATTTACTATATATGTGCATTATGTTTTTATTTCTCTGGCTCTTCGTTATTTTAATACTACAACACAAACAAAAACATACCAACTTAACATAATCTAAATTTAGTACAACTAATGATATAAGAAACATAAAACATAAAGATAAAATACTACACTCAACACATATATCTCATTGCTTAGTCGCTACCGCCTAATATTCTCTACTCCAACCACTTAAATTTCTCTTCCAACCCATTTTTTTCTTCTTCTGCAACTTTTAGTTTCTCTTGCAATACAATAATTTCTCGTATTATTTCAGACTCACGATGTCGGTATTCGTATTTCATATTCCAAATATACTACAAAGATTCTTTGTAGCATTTATACTCAATGGATTCATCATACAAATCCTCAAAATTGCAATAATTTCTATCATTCATCGAAACATGTTTTTACACATCTATTATCTATGCACAACATAACCGTCAGACCAACATGAGTTCATCATACAACATTTTCCATAATAGCACATTGGTTGGTCATTGCGCCCAGACATTTGTTAATGAAAAAGAAAACCCTGCTTGTATGGAAAAATTTTGCTATTTGTTCTGGTGAAGTGTAGATAATAATTAAAATGCGCTAGTTATTTATAAGAAACGCAACAAACATAACATAGTATTTAACCGCATTATGCTTCGCGTGTTAAAGATTTTTTTGGGTACAATACAGCTTTTTCACGTGAGCAGCTTTTGCAGAATGGCAGCTTTATCAGGTTTACAAGACACTACACATAACGTGGTATATAACTGCACTATGCTTCACATGCTAATGATTCTATTGTATAATATAGCTTTTCTAGAAGACCGCTTTGCCAGAACGGTAGCTTTATTAGGTTGACAAGAAAATACACATAACTTTCTGTATAATCGCGCTATGCTTTACGTGCTTATGGTTCTTTATGGTATAATACAACTTTTAAGAAGACCGATTTTCCAGAATAGCAGTTTTATCAGGTCAATAAGACAAACATATAATATGTTATATAATCGCGCTATGCTTCACCTTTTGAATAAACATTACAACATCGATTAAAAAATGCCACCAATATTTAACAAGCGGTCCAAAAAGAGGCAAAAGGGTGAAGGTAGTTCAACCAATTCCCATGGATCATGTCTTAACATTATCGATACCTACCTTAAAAAATATATGCTAGGTTGTTACACCGACTTGAGTGATGACAATTGGTATGATGTTCTCTGTACCTTGCAAAATCAGCCTATCAATATACATACTGATCTCAAAGTCGCAGGGCATATTATTGAGGGCCGAAACGCATTCTACAAAACCTGAATATATGCAAATCTGGGGCAGAACTGTATCGCTAGTATGGTCTTGTTGTGCCACAAGCACTATCTGTAGCCTTCCAAAAAAACACACACAAAGATGGAGCAGAGGTGATTAAGCATCTAATGAAGGAGATTCTAGAGATTAAAAAGGCACTCCTGTTCATCATGTAATGGATGATCTTAACTTCTTGAGAGACACGGAGGATCAGTAATGGGATATGTTAGAAAATGATAAATTGCATAGAGACAATGATTATCCTGTTTCCCAACAGATGTGGAGTGGAAGGGACTACCTAAGTTTCTACCGCTGATGGTGGATATAGGTAACCCATATTGTTGTAGAAATCAAGCAAGTGGCCTTCTTGATTATAGTGATGAAATGTGAGAATTGTGTATTAATTGGTCTAGATTACGAGGATCTCATTTCTAAAGGGTACATACACGGTGTTGATGAAGAAGTTAAAGACAATGACAGTGAGATAGTGCAAGACAACAACTATAATTGTGAATGACAATTGTCTTTTTTAAATGGGTTAATGTTAGATTGTTGTACTGAAGTATTAATGTTAAATATCGAAAAGATATAACATCAATGGAAACATAATTTTCCTTCATACATTGTGCAAGATAAAAAAGTACATACACTTATACAAACACATTACGGACATTAAACACTATGTGTATCTTTGAAGTTGTGCACATTGGATGAACTTCAATTAGGAGTTGGATTACCACCGCCAGACAACTAGCTGAAGAACATTTATGATGGTCATGTCCTATTTGCGAGCATATGCCACATTTACACGCATAAATAGTATCGCCAACATCCATTTGGTTTCATATATGCGTTCTTTTTTGCACTTGTATCTTACAAAAATAGTCCTTATTACAAACCATTTTTATTGGTTCTGGCGGCCTATAACGCTCAAAACCCATTGGCTGCAACTACCCAATATATGTGTTTAAGTATGCAACAACACTATATTCCTTATCAACATACCGGGTTGCCGCGAAACCTTTATATCGAAAGCACTTCATGGCATGTGAGTACGACATGGGGTAGATGGAACATTTGCCACAAGAACTCAACCTTCTGGCTTTATTTAGAGTGTGTGTATTATTCTTCCAATTCTGATGGATAGCGGTGCGAATTTAAAAATATTTCGCTAATTGCAATATAGTAAAAATGAAAGCCAATGTGCTCGCCTCCTATATTTCTCTAATATTTTCATTGGGTTTGGCATGAATTCAACACCCCTCTCCATCAAGTCTGATGCACCTCTATGCCTTTCAAAAACCTCTTTTCCGTCTATTTGAATGACATCCCCACCATGGTAGAGACAAGCAATCCACGTGCAGACTTCAATAATCTATTGAAAAACTCAAACATCTATAGCCAGGGTTCCCCATAATCTGCCACTATATCCATGCAATGTCCATTTGCCAAGCTCATGTAACATCAACCAATGATCGGCTTTTTCGTCTGCATGCTTGATCGATTTCATAAGCTTCCTGAATTTCCACTCTTGGTGATCAGTTGTAGCCAACCGCATTGAATCATACAAGTCCTTATTGGGATATTTCTTATGTAAATTGGCCTTCAGGTGCCTCACACAATAATGGTGGAATTCATACGATTCAAGCCATTCAGGAAAATGTTGTATAGAACTTAAAATACCGCTATGTCGATAAGATATAAGACAAATTCATGAACGTTGTTTGATAACGTGCTCCTTCAAGTGGTTCAAAAATAGTTTCCACGTCTCTTCGTTTTCATTGGCACAAATGGAAAAAACTAGGGGAACAATTTTCTATTAGCATCTACTGCAATGACAATGAACAACTTAATATCATATTTCTCATAATGAGTACCTCCTATGGATATTACCGACCGAGAATGCATAAAACCATCAATTGCTGATTTGAATGCCAGAACATGTATCTGAATATATATTCTGGTATTCCCACATTATGCTCAAGCTTCCATTCAATAATAGTCTCAGGGTTAAAGTGTTGTAATTCGGCCATGTACCTGGGTAGAGATGCAAATGACTTATCACAATTACCATAAACAACTTTAAATACACATTTGCCCTCGAGATATGCCTTTATTTTTGTGATGGTACACCTATATTCCTGGTGGACGGCTGTAATACACTCTTTGATCTTGTACCTTATAGACAATTCAATATGTGGAATCAATACAAGTGAAATCAAGTTAACATCAAAGTTGAAGTGATTCTCATTGAATGTGACAATTTCACATTTGTGGGTGACAATGTATTACCCTCTTTCCCCATATTTATTTTCTTCTTGATCACATGCAACATCCAATTACAATCCATGAACCATATACAACAAACAGCCTTGTATACATCCAGAGATGACTCCCACAGCTTTATCTCACGACACTCTTTTATGTTGTTCATTTCCACTGCCCTACTTAAACACGCATTAATAGGAAAAAGCATGTCCATTGACAGTACCATTGGTCATCCCACATTGCTGTTCGAATTTCGTCAAGATCCCTTGTGAGAGCCTTCACATCCTCCATACTTGTCAAATGATCAAGGTAGGAAATCTATCTTGAATAAAACGGCACGTAGGACTCATACACTCTTGTCTAACGGGGTTGGAGTATGCTCCTTCACTAAATTGCGCCCAACATTCTCTTCCTCCTCATCATCACCTTCACCGGGTCATTAGGGAAGGGTATATCATCTCCAGACTCATCGATATTGTTGTCATAATCACTATTCTCTTTCTGACTTTGTGCATATGCCATGTCCTGAGTGAAAATGTCGTCTTCAGGCAATTGAGTCAGGACAAGACGTTCAAGTTGATCGTTTTTTCACAACTAGCAAAATAATGAGTTACCAAAATGGATAAATACTTTACATATATCTATATCACTCACTTATAAATCATAATCAGCTGACATTCCATGATGGACATTATCCAGTTGGTGATGATTCCTGGATGGACCACCATAATCCAACACACCAGAACTACGCATATTCTAACTAGGTATTGATACCCTTTTATGAAATATATGAGTGTTAATACAAATTCAAAACAACATAAAGGAAAATTAAAGTTTACCACTCGTCTTGTGCATAATGTAAAGTAGGAGAGAAAATATTTCTTTGCTCCCCATTCGCCCGTGAAGATAAGTTTAGATTAGGCTAAACTCCTTCAGCGGAAACATGTTTGACTAAAACTACCCCAAGATAACCACCTGATGATTGAAGGATTTTCCTGCTTTGCGCAACCTCATTATTGCGAATGTCTTCAGCCTTGACGTACATTTCCAAAAGTTTTATCACAAAAAATTCCCAGTATTTATCCGGAGTCCTCAAAAAATCTCTTAAACGTTTTATCGTCTTCGATGTTAAACTCGCATAACAAGCAACCCCTTGCGGAGCTACAAAATATGGATATCTTTCGATTATTTTAAGGTTCACCGAAAGTTTTCTCACGCTCATTTATTGCATAGCAACGATACTAATCTATCATAGTCCATTGTAAGTAACATTAACATGAGACTGTGGAGATAAACAATAGATTACTGAGTTATTTTCCACCACAACCTCACTCCCACAATATAATGAGTACCTAATTCTTCGCTCCTCAGACATTATCACAAAATGCAAAATAACTTAAGGAATAAAAATTCTACAAGACTTGATCTGAATGAATTTCCACTCATTTCTTATTGTCTTTCAATAAGACAAATGGGGTTGAATTTCTTGAGGTATATCACCTTTAATAAGGGCGATATACACATTTGAATTATTATTATGTCAGTTAAGCGAAAGAGAGTTATTGGTTAGCCCACAAAATATGTAGCGCCTTTATTAAGGCGCTATAGCCTCAAGTCTTTTCATATTCTGGTATAACGCGTTAATAAAAGGCGCTATATGCATAACTACCTTTAAAAGGATGTTATGCCTTAACCGGGCAAACGGCCGCTAAGGTATAGTGCGCTTTAATAGTGCGTTATATATATTTTGGTCACTAAATGTTTATCCACACATTTCCGTTATTTGAATTTAAAAGAACCACGTTTTGGCTCTGTACTCATTTATTTATCGTATCGATTACTATTAATTACCGGCGATTATCATCTGTTTATTTCTGCTCTTGTATTCGCCATAATGCTTAAACACTAATATGATCTGTGACCATCGTATATTTATTGCAATATATATTCAAACTGAACATACCGAGATCAATTAAATTTAATTTTGGTATCAAAATTTAGGAAGACAAATGTAATAAAATTCAAATCGAAAATTTTCAACATCGTGCCGAATTGGGTGTTGAACACCCCTACTTTTAGAACTTAGCATTTTCTTGACACGAGAAGGAAAAAAGTTAGTGTTTGCTGAGAAACTCAACTTTTTTTTGGGAAAAAACTAAACGCTCAAGAAAAATGCTCTCTCCTCTCTCTACTTTCTCTCTCTAGAATCTTATTCACGTAGAGGGCAGCCATGGTTGTTGCAACCTCTCGCTAGACTTTGGCTGTGGGAGAGGCAACTAAAAACACCATAGAAATAAAAAAATCTCAATTCCAATCAGTTATATGCATCGCAGCTTGTTGGAAACAATTTGCCGCAAAAGTCGCAAAACTGGAACTATGTCCTGTAACGTTTGAGCATGGGATACCAACTGTAGAATTAACCATAGATAAAAGTGAATGCATTCAACATGGATGAAAGTCTTCATCAAGCGGTCATAGTGAAATTTTCGTATGGAAAACCAGAGCTTCAGGAGCAGCGTCAAATTCTACCGAAACAGTTCAATATTAAAGGCAATTGTAATATTTGACGTCTGGAATTTCAACATGTACCAGTAAGACTTGGTCTATTTTATGATTTTGTTCAAGTATTATCAAGCTCAACAAGTTATGTTAAGTCAAAGGTAAACGAGTTCTTTTGTAGAACTTTTCCATGGACGATTGGATTTAATCTAAGAGAAGAGACGTCTAAAGCTCTTGTTTGGATTTCACTCCCTAAACTGCCTGCAAATTTCTTTCTATGGAAGTCCTTGATGTCCATAGCTTTAGCTGTTGGAAAGCCTTTAGCTGTGGACAAAGCCACTCAAGATAGAACGCGACCAAGCACAACAAGGGTAAAAGTTTTACTTGATCTGTTAGACAAGCATCCCAAGAAATTCAAGATTCATATTGTTGATTATAAATCTGGGAAGTTAGTGTAATATTATCAGGAGATTAAATATGATAACCTCCCAAAATTCTGTACATGTTGTAAACACCAGGTAACTCCGAACGATCATGTCGTTGGAGGATCGAAAATAATCAAAGAGATGTTGAAGTTGTTGATAAAAGGGAAGGATTAGGTTTTTTGGATAAATTTCAAGGTGATGCTAAAGCATATATTAATGCAAAAAGAGCTGGGAAATTGGAAGGTGATGCAGCAAAGGAAAGATTGGTCGAGCAACAAATTTCACAAATTGAAAGGGAAAAACAAATTGTTATTCAGAACAAATAGAATTTAACAAATCAAGCTGTTAACTATAACACTGTGTCACACCTCCTTTTACACGGCTACCCCGAATGATAAATGTACACGGGAGTTTTTCCAATTTAAGTGACATTATTCAAAATGAGATTATCTATTCACTTAGAGTCACCACTTGGGATAGGCTTGGCTTTTGGTGTCCCAAGTCACCAGTTTGTTTTGAATCCCAAATCGAGGAAATTTTGTTGACTTCCCAAATGGAGTCTGCGAACTAAAATTTCTATGTAAGGAATTCTGTTGACCCGAGAGAATGTGTTAGGCATCCCCCGTTCCTGTGGTTCAAGAACGGTCGCTTATACTATTATAATTGGCTAAAAATCTGATTTTTGTTATACATTCCATCCTATTGTGACATTTTTAGGATTATTTACCACTTTAAATTAATAATTTATAGGAAATTAAACGTTGTTTAAAACATGTTGTTGGTCACATCACATGACATGCACTCAGATCCTTGACACATTTATTCGATGTTTTGGGATTTGGATTTGGGTCACATGAAATGCACACCCGAATTAAGGAAGGTAAAATTATTAAAAGCGCGCTTAAAGCGACTAACGTGTTATTAACTTTGCGGGAGGTCGTGGAAATTTTCTAAACGACTCATCCGAAGTTCTACGTATTTTAGCATATACATTGAAGAGGGCTACGCAATTTGTGAGTTATAGTTGGCGCGATGTACCTCATTTTAGTTTTAGAAGGCCAACCAAGAGAAAACTATTATTTTCCATTGAATTTGTCTCTAATAGCCCTAATTAATTAATATTATATCATTTGGGCCTCAAACTCAAGTCTGAACTTAACAAAGAGGAGAACCACTTAATTTAAATCCGCTACCTAATTTGGAATGCTCAAAATTGCTTTGTTTTGTTTTAAATAAAATCATCAAATTGATCAAAGGCTTTCAACAATTAATTTCCATGTTTGGCCCAGTCATAAAGATGAGGAAATCAAGGCTTAACCAAGATTGCTTGGGCCTTTAATCATTTAAGACAACATCTGAACATTTATTAAGCTACTAATTAGTGTAAACCAATACAAGAATTGATATTTAACCCAGCGTTGTTATTAACTATATTGAAACATTAAATTCAACAAGCTTAGTAGGCTGATCATATGAAACCCATAGCATTTGTCTTAACCTTATATTGTAGTCGTGAAACAAGGTTTAAACAGATTCTACTGTTGGTCATTCTCGAGTGAACATAAAACTCACATTTTAAAGACATAATTGTAATCTAAATGTCTAACCTACAAATGAAACATGATTTATTGAGATGTGCATCAACAACCGATTTCTGCACACATTTTTGTGGACCAATATGCTAAAAACTCATATTTAAATCAAATCCTAGACTAACAGGCTTATCTTATATGAAGTATGATTGTACATATTAGCTCTACTTCCTGATTAAAACACATGAACTTAAGCGATCAAATTTGGAACAATATAAGTCCACTATCATTGAAAATTATTTCTCATCGTTCAGAGATCCAAAAATAATCCAAAACAATTTAAAAGCTAATTATACACTCAGTAATCTATAAGCTAATACTAGATAACTACACACTAACAAACATCTATTTAATTATAATATGTAGAATCCAAATGAGCACAGATCTGATGAATGCTTTTTCCACTCCAATTCAAAGCTACATCAAAGCGAATTCAAGGTGTATACCTGGAATCATAATGAAATAGAAAGGGAAAAGTGGATCAACAGTATCACAGCAGTTCTGATGAAACAAGCAAAGCAACTCAAATACACCGAAAAAATGACTCGAATTTGAACCGAGGACACTTCTGAAGCTTAAGCAACTGAAAGTCGAGCTAAGCGATGAGAATCGACGACCAGAACTCAAAATTAACCTAGAGAACTCAATGTAACAGTGTTTTATTGGAGTTTCTACTGATTTTCCCTTTTCTAATTTTGTTCTTTTTTGAAGAAGTTATGATCCAAATCCAAGTATTAAACACTAAGAGTTCAGATTTTCGAGCCTCTTTGGATTTGAAATTCAAATTTTGATACTGGAACTTGCAGAAAATGTTTTGGAGGAAGTTTAAAAGCTGGAAATTTTTGGGAATTTTTCAGGGTAAAAAAAACTTGTGAAAGAAGGAAGAGAACTGATTTTTATAGGCAAAATTGAGGGGGGACTTTATATTTTTGTTTTGCCTCTTAGTCCCTTTTTTATTCTTTGTTTTTAGCATAGGCAACCTTAGATTCCTGTGCCTCAACTCTTATCACTAATTTATTGAAATTCTATTTTCAACCCCAACTAGATGGTTCTAGTGGTTTCTAATTCATATTACTGCAGGAGTCTTACTATCTAAATGCCTATACTACCCTTGAATTCAATCTAAATTACTAACCTATGTCAAAACTAGCCTAACCCTTCTAAACTAACCATGGTCAACCTAGGATTTCTGAAAATCATTCAGCTATAACCAAGTAATCCATAAAATTTAATTAATAATACTATAACCTAATGAACCTGATTAAAATTTAGTTAAATGTATCACTAAAGAGCAGTAAACTATCAACTAATGGAATTCGAAACAAAGTAAAAGATTATAGGGAAACAGTAATACTCAAACAACCTACGTTTAATAAGATCTACTTTTCTTAATCCTAAATGAATCCTTATCAATTCAAATCATCAAGCCACATGCAGTTGTCAATAAAACATGAATTTAACAGGTCAAACTAATAAACAACACTAATTCATAGGCTTAACCTAACAACAATAAGAACAGAAGAGAAATCACAAAATTAAAACTAACCAAACTAAAAAAACATGAAGTATCGATTACTGCCAAAAAAATTAAAAGCAAGAAGATGGAAAGCATGAATGAATTAACAAAGAAAATCTATGTTTGGACTAAAGAATGACTTACCTATTCAAGGTTGAATGGGGCTGGAATCCGATTTAAGTTCCAATATGATGCTAGACATTTGTGCATTGCCAAAAACAACGGAAGCATCATTTTGGTGACTTGAATCACCACTGTACTTAAAAGATTGGGAAGAGTCGGACACCTTCGAGCCTTTAGGGTACTGTCCTTCTGGGATTTGAAATTCAAAACCAAGCATGATGATTCGAAAGAAGATAGCCACAGATTTGGGAAGAGGGACATGATGAGAGTATGGCTTGTTATTTTGAAGTGGTTTGGGAGGTGGCACCGCCGTGTTCGTTGGAGGCAGAGTCCACAAATTTGAATATTTGAAGAGCTGGGCTAATATTCGAGGGATGATGTTTGGGGCGTTGGAAAGAGGAGAGGGAGAGGATTTAACAGTGTTAATTTGGGGTTGATTGGAGCTTCGCTGCCGGCGGAGACGATTTCTGGTCAGCAGAGGGGCGATGGTTGAACATGGTACGAGGAAGATGAATCCTGGTCTGTAGGGTTCCTAACAAATTTGGACACTTATTTAAAAACCAAGATTGAACCAGGGCCATTGTATTAGAGTGGATGGACGGCTATGATTAGTTTGGCATTTAATAATTCAAAATGACGTAGTATTCCTCCTATACTATGTCGTTTTATTAGTCTCAAAGGCAAGGGCGCGGATTTGGGCAAGATTTTGTGAAGGGGTTTGGGCTGGTGTTGGAATTGACCCAAATTCAATAATACAACCTATTTAACCCTTTAAGTTCTCAGTTTCTTTTATTTGTTTTTCCTTCTTTTTTAAATTTTTTTTTCAGATTTTAACAAGTACAAAATTAAAATGTACAATACTTGATTTAAACTCTAAAAATTAAAAATAATTAATTCCTAAGATAAAGTAAATCCTAGTTAAAAATGAAAGCAAAACAATTATGCAATAATGACTAATTTTGTTATTTTTTCTCTCATTAAAGTAACTTAATTGCTAGTTAATCCTAAAATGTGGAATTAAGCCCTAAATCAAAATGAAAAGTATATTTTGTAATTTTCACTAATTAAAATGGACAAACGGAATGCAAACAATTAACACAAATGCCACAAAAATCAACAAAATTGCAAAATAATGAAAGAAATTATTTCGTTTGAATTTCTGGGAATAGTTCGTATAGAGCAAAAATCACATGCTCACATCTACCGCTCATTGCCCAGAAATACGAAGATTTTTTGTGCAAAGATGAGTGAGATGACACGAGCGATTTTTGCCCGTTTGAATACTTTGTGTGAAGCGTTATTGAAAGAGTCGTCCGCACCCTGCTTCAGAGGTTGCCTACATATAATCGGCTAAAGAGGAATTATATCAATGTAGTTTAGGAGTGTTTATTAGCTGGGACTACCGGGAGCTGTGCTATTACTGGTGATGCTACGTCTAGTGCTTGTTTACCTCCTTATTACACCAAAAGGAAAATCAAGAGATAAGCTGGCTATGCCTATCAACTACGAGTTACAAGATTCCTATATATAAATTTCTTGAAGCTTGATCTTGAGTCTTAGATGATTTGTCTGTGGACTCCGACCTGAATCTTGATGCTCGTAAGCTGTAGGTGCCGGTTCTTTCTTCAGCATTGAAGCAAAGCGGGACATGCCAAACTTGTGATTTTAAATCAAACTTAAGCAGTCCACATCTTTTCTTTTTCAATCGCTCATCCGGTCATCTCGAATCCTACGCCTCGAGGTAAGTCCTATTCGGACACCAAAACAAACAAATGAACGAAATTTTCTTCCCCAATTTTCACCGGGAAAATTTCATGAGTTATTTGCAACATAAATCTAAGATATTACTTTATTAATAACCATAAAAGTCAGGATTGTGTCTTCTTTGGAAAAGATTGTCAGTTTATGCTGGCAGATGGTCGAGATATGCCGAGAAAGAAGAAGGGTCCCGGCTGAGGATAAGAGGAGGATCCACGGGTTATGTCGGGATAGGAATAAAGGGTCCCTGCTTGGGATGAAAAGAAAAGTCCACGGGTTATGCCGGGATGAAATAAAAAAGATTCCTGGGTTATGCCAGGGAGATCCGTGGGTTATAAAAAAGGTTCATAGGTTATGCCGGGGGATCCATGGGTTATGCCAGGATAGGAAGAGAAAGGCTCCTGGGTTATACCAGGGGGATCCACGGGTTATGCCGGGATAAGAAGGAAAAGGCTCCTGGGTTATGCCAGGGGATCCACGGGTTATGCCGGGATAAGAAGAAAGGCTCCTAGGTGATGCCAGGATAGGAAGAAAAAGGCTCCTCGGCTATGCCAGGGAGATCCATGGGTTATGCTGGGATAGGAAGAAAAGGATCTTAGGCTATGCGTGGGGTATCCACGGGTTATGCCGGGATAGGAAGAAAACGACTCCTAGCTTATGCCAGGGAGATCCGTGGATGATGCTGGGTTAGGAAGAAAAAGGCTCATGGGTTATGGCAAGGGGATCGACGGGTTATGCCGGGATAGGAAGAAAAATGTTGCTGGGCTTTGCCAAGGAGATGCACGGTTATGCCGCGATAGGAAGAAAAAGGCTCTTGGGTTATTCCAAGGAGATCCACGGGTTATGCCGAGATAGGAAGAAAAAGGCTCCTGGGTTATACCAGGGAGATCCACGGGTTATGGCGGGATAGGAAAAAAGGCTCCTGGGTTATGTTGGGGGGATCCATGGGTTATGTCGGGATAGGAAGAAAAGGCTCCTGGGTTATGCTAGGGGGATCCACAGGTTATGCCCTGATAAGAAAAAAAAGGCTCCTGGGTTATGGCAGGGTAATCCACGGGTTATGCCGGGATATGAAGAAAAGAAATCCTGGGTTATGCCAGAGGATCCATGGGTTATGCCGGGATAAGAAGAAAAAGGCTCCTGGGTTATGCCAACAGATCCAATGGTTTTGCCAGGATAGGAAGAAAAGACTCCTGGGTTATGTCAGGTGATCTACGGGTTATGTCGGGATAGGAAGAAAGGAAATCCTTGGTTATGCCAGCGGGATCCATGGTTTATGCCGGGATGGGAAAAGAAAAAGACCCTCAGGTTATGCTGGGGATGAATGCAAGATGACCCTCGGATTATTATGCGGATAAAAAAAAAGGGTCCTCAATTATGTGGGGAGAAAAGAAAAAGATCCTCAGGTTATGCCGGGGAATGAAAGAAAAGGGTCCTCAGGTTATGCTGGGGAGAAAATAAAATGATCCTTGGGTTATGCCGGGGAGGTCCACAGGTTATGCTGGGGAATACTAGGGGATGAGGTCCTAGGGTTGGAGGGATTGAGTTAAGTATTGGGGGACCTCTGCTACCATGATCTTTTTTGATTCTCCTTTTCTTCTTTCTTTTATTAAAATTGCGGGAAAGGATTTGAAGAGAACTTCCCCTTTTGGGTTGATCATTGTTGCGAATCTGATCCTAGCTCTTGCGCATTTCTTTTGGTTGCATGTGCTATTTGCTTAATTGCTTTGGATTACACCTGTTTCAGATTTTCAAACAAAGCATGATTTTTAGTTGAAACAGTGGTTGGTTTTGTTGCCTTGATATCTTGATCCCGACCCTGCTTCTGTTTGAAATGACCTCTAACTTTCCAGATTCTGCCTTGTTAATTGGTTGTTGGAACTCATCTTTCAGATTTATTTCACCTTCGTAGGCCTTTATGTTGTGACTTCTTTACCCTAACTTCCATTTCAGAACCTTTGGGTACCTTCGCTTTAAAACTTTGTCGAGACAATTAGCCTATCAGAACTCAACCTTTCTAACTTCATTTTGCCTTTATGGGCATTTTGACTTTGGTTTTCTTTCTTTTTATCCCTTTCTGCTTTTGAAGCATCAGCCATCATGGCCAATTGGGATCGGCTAGATGCGACCGCTAAGACTGGGTATTTTCTTTTATCCTTACAAGCAAGCCCTGTGGAACCAGTCCTGCCACCTTTTCTTTTGTAATAATCATGGAATCAAAATTAAACCGAAAGGGATTCAAGGAAGAAGAATACAAAAGCAATCATATGAGTTTAAAGAGAAGCATCCCTTTCAGGGAAAAAATTGACTTATCTAGGGGTGAATGCTGACTTCAAATGAACATGACATGCTTCTGGGACTGGATGCCCGACCCACACAAAATTTCTAGCTTCTCGTAAACCGCATTTCCACATTTCAAAACCAGGGAAACTTGCTATGACTCTATTAGTGGTGAGATATCTTCTATTCAGCTGACAACGCCCTTTGCTAGTTTTCGCCAATCAACCTCTCTCATTTCTCTTTTGACCATTGCCTGATAGTGCTCTTTATGAGTTTTCACTATGCAGACTCACTCATTTTCACTTTCTCTACTTACCATCGCCTTATGGTGCCCGAAGGTTTTCATAGATAAGACTCTTTCATTTTATTTCTCTGAATTTGAACTGTATCAGATTCCAACAATGATGTTTTTCGCTTCCCTGCCTTTGTTAATAAATCGGAAAGACTTGGACAAGGTCTTTGGTAAAAGGATTTCGGGCGGAACTACAACTTTGGAATCGTTTTGGCGGGTTCATGGCCGAACAATTATATCATCTGCCCCATTTTTTAATTTTGGGGGAATTCGGATTTTTGATTTGGTATGACTGAACCCCAGAGACATGCTGCCTACGTATCCTTTCTAAACTAAGTCAGACGTAGTTCAAGAGTGTTTCCTAAACTATTTTGTTTATTAATAGCATTTCCAGGTTCCAAAGAGGGTGGTAAAAGAAGTGTAACCGGATCAAAGGGTTTGCGAGAGATTCATAGTGTTTGTATTTGGGGTAGCGGGAAGGAAAATCCTTCATCATATCAACCGCACTGAATCATTGCTGCAAGAAGCCTAGACGTAGTACCTTTTTACTACGTCTGTATTCACTGCTGCCTTGGGATCGTCCCCTTCGATGTCTCCCAGGTACAATGCTTCTTTCGGCAATATCTTTCTGATAATGTGTGGGCCTTTCCAGTTAGGAGAAAATTTTCCTTTAGCTTCCTAATGGTGAGGGAGAATGCACCTTAATACAAAATGTCCAACCTCAAATTTCCTTGGGTGCACTTTCTTGTTTTAAGCACGGGCCATTCTTTGTTGGTACAACTGCCCCTGACAAACCGCGGCCATTCGTTTATCATCAATAAATGACAAGTGTTCCAGCGGAGTCTTGACCCACTCACTATCCTCAAATTCTACTTCAACAATTATCTAAAGTGAAAGTATTTCTACCTCTGCGGGTATAACAGATTCTGTTCCATAGACTAATAAGTATCAGGTTGCTCCTACCGATGTGTGCACCGTGGTTCGATATCCAAGTAATGCAAAAGGCAGCTTGTCATGCCATTATCTGGAGCTTTGAATAATCTTTCTTGGAATCTTCTTGATGTTCTTTTTAATTACTTCGACGGGACCATTGGATTTAGGACGGTAGAGTGTGGAGTTCTGATGCGTATTTTGAATTGTTCGCATATCTCTCCTATACATCATCTATTCAAGTTTGCAGCGGTGTCCGTGGTGATTGTGGCTGGGGTGCCAAAACGGAAAATGAGGCTGGAATGCACAATGTCCACCACAACTTTCTTAGTGACTGACTTAAGTGTGATGGCTTCAACCCACTTCGTAAAGTAGTCAATAGCAACCAATATGAATATATGTCCATTTGAGTCTTTTGGCTCGATTGGTCCAATGAAGTCTATGCCCCGGTCAACGAACTGCCAGGGTGATGACATAGGATGCAGTTCACTTGGTGGTGCATGAGTCAAATCACTGTGCACCAGACGCAGATGACATATCCTAACAAAGCTCAAGCAGTCCTTCTCTATGGTTATTCAATAATACCCCGCCTGAAGTATTTTCTTCACCAACACATACCCGTTCATATAGGGCCTGCACTCTCCCGTGTGTACTTCATGCATAATCTTTCTGGCTTCCTTGGCACCAATGCATCTTAGCAAATTGAGATCTGGGTTCCTTTTATACGAGACATCACCACTCAAGAAGAAATAATTTGCATGCCATCTAATGGTTCTTTTTTGATCTCCAGTTGCTTTCTCGGGATATTCTTGTGTTTTCAGCAATCTCTTGATATCATGAAACCATGATTGAGTGCTGGGTTCTGCCTTGGCCGCATTCAGTACCCATGCCTTTCCCTGATTTGGATTTCGAATGGATCGATGTAGGTATTTCCTCGATAAGGAAACATGGAGGCCAAAGTAGCGAGTCAGCTAGTTCATTGTTACAGCGAGGGATGTACCTGAACTCTACCATCTTGAACCGCTTACTAAGATCTTCCACATGTTGCCGAAAAGGGATGAGTTTGACATCTCACATTTCCCGCCCCCCTTGGGCTTAGCGGATGATTAGATCTGAGTCCCCCATGATCAACAGTTCCTCGATGGTCTTGGTCGATAGCCATGTTCATTCCCATGATGCAGGCTTATATTCAGCTTTATTGTTTGTGCAGAAGAAACAAAGTCGAGCCATAGCTGGGTAGTGTTTTCCGGTGGGTAAAATTAAGATTGCACCAATTCCTACACCTTTTGCATTTACCGCTCCATTAAAGAACATTTTCTAAGAAGTGACGTCTTCAAACATTATCTCCACCAAATTCACCTCTTCGTTTGGGAAATAAGTATTGAGGAGTTGGTATTCATCATCAACTGGGTTCTTGTCTAAATGGTCTGCTAACGCCTGGGCCTTCATTACTGTGCGAGTGACATAGACTATGTCGGATTCGGTGAGCACGATTTGCCATTTTGCCAATCTCCTTGTAGGCATCGGTTTTTGAAATATGTACTTAAGAGGATCAAGCCTGGTTATGTGGTAGGTGGTGTGGGCTTGTAGGTAATGCCTCAATTTCTAAGCAACCCAAGTTAAGGCACAATAGGTTCTTTCTAGCAGGGTGTATTTGGCCTCGTAGCTGGTAAACTTCTTGCTCAGGTAGTATATGGCCTGTTCTTTCTTTCCAGTGACATCATGATGCCCAAGAATGCAACCAAAGGAGTTCTCCAGGACTATTAGGTATAGAAACAATGGCCTTCCTGGTTCCGGCGGGACCAAGACTGGTGGATTGGAAAAATAATCTTTAATCTTATCAAAAGCCTCTTGACACTCATCCATCCATCTGATTGCTGCATCTTTCTTTAGCAATTTGAATATGGGCTCGCATGTAGAAGTTAGCTGAGCGATGAATCGGCTAATATAATTCATAGTCCTTCACAAGCTCATTACATCCTTCTTGGTCTTCATAAGAGGTAGATCTCTAATAGACGTTATCTTTGTTAGATCTAACTCAATACCCCTTTGGCTGACTATGAACCCAGAAGTTTGCCGGACGGGACCCCGAATACGTATTTCGATGGGTTCAATTTCAAATTGTACTTGCGCAACCCTTCAAATAACATTGTTAGGTCCCGCACATGATCATCCTAGGTTTTGGACTTGATAATCACATCGTCCACATATACTTCTATTTCCTGATGCATCATGTCGTGGAAGATAGTGGTCATGGCTCTCATATACGTTGCCCCAACGTTCTTCAACCCGAAATTCATAAGCGTGTAGCAATAGGTCCCCCAAGGTGTGGTGAAGGTAGTTTTCTCAGCATCCTCCTTATCCATTAACACCTGGTTATATCCTGCATAGCACTCCACGAAAAATTGTATCTTGTGTTTGGCGCAGTTATCAACATGGATATGGATATTGGGCAAAGGGAACTTGTCTTTGGGAGCTGCCTTGTTCTAATGTCTATAATCCACACACACTCGGGTTCTCCTATATTTCTTTGGTACTGCAACTGCAACTGCATTGGCTAGCCATGTGGTGTATCGGACCACTCGGATTACTCCCGCCCCAACGGTTTTGTGATCTTTTCTTTGATCTTATCGGTGATATCACTTTTGAGTTTTCTCTGTTTATGTTGGACTAGAGGGCAGGCAACTTATGAACCACCAAATCGACACTCTTCCCTAGCATATTAACATATGACCAAGAAAACAAGTCTTTAAATTCAAAACAAGAGTGGATCAGTGCATCCCGAGTTCTCTCATTTGCGTAGATGCATATATTGGTTTTCCTGATTTTGTCGGGACCACCCAAGTTAATCGGCTTGGTGTCATTTAGATTTTACATAGGTTTATTTTCGAAATTTTCCAGTTCTCGGTTGATTTCCCTAAAAGCCTCTTCTTCGTCGTACTCTGGTTCTTAGTTCATTATTTCACAATTAGGCGGCATGTTTGGGTCGGGGCACAAAGTCTGCGAGCACATCATGTTATTTATAGCCGCATTATTAGAACTGAAAGAAATGCATTAAACGAAAACAACAAAACCAGAAAGAATAAAGTAACATAGACGATGAAATATTGATTTCATTTCTTTGGAATTGAAAAATATCAGGGTTTACATTTGGAAAATTAAAAGGACAAAACACTAAATAAATGCATCCGATTTACACCCTGAGATAACTCGTGATGCAGAAAAGATGGCAAGACAGGACTACCGAGAATCCCACCTGATTGGAAATGGTGTAGCCTTCCAATTTTGCAACTTGGCGTCTGGTCCCATATATAGCACCTCAGCGGTGCTTGAGCTTTCTCCTGGCTGAACCGTGTAGGTTTCATATCGAACTTTTCTCATTTCCCAACATATTTCCTCGATTTATTCAGATGTGAAAGCCTCATCCTCTTACTCTTCACCATTCTTTTGCCTTACGAATGTTTCATACAAGTATGGTAGTGGTTGGGGCAGAGCCCATCCATCATGCTTTCTATGATTCGCCCATGTTATATCCTTTGGCATCGGCTGGAAGCCTAACCCGAAGAACTTCTCTATAGAGGGCAAAGAAATCGGCTCAGCTATCCCTTGTAAATACGTTCCAAGTCCCTTCCCCAGTTTGAATCCATGTCGTATCATATCTCTAGCCACCATGATTGAGGCATTGGAGAAGAAAGGTTGGGTACAGGGTTTTCCCTCTTCATGCTGATCAGCCACCACAATTTCGAAGGCCCGATAGACTATATGCTCACTACTGTCTCTAGCTTCGAGGCAGGGGATGGAGGGATCCCGACAAATTGACTGCTCATCTTCCCCATGGACCAGAATTTTGTGGTCCTCATGTTCAAATTTTATCATCTGATCAAGAATGGAAGGCACAGCCCCTGCTGCGTGGATCCATGGCCTTCCCAAGAGGTAATTGTAAGACGTTTCCATATCTAACACTTGAAAAGTTACCTAAAATCAATTGGGCCAATGGTCAAAACCAGATCAATCTCTCCGATTGTGTCCCTTTTGATTCCATCGAAAGCTCGAACACATACATTGTTGGGACGAATCCTCTCCGTCCCGATTTCCATTCATTGTAATGTTGAAGCGGGCATATGTCTACCCCTGAGCCTCCGTCTACCATTACCCTCTTGACATAATAACCTTCACATTTGACAGCTAAACATAGGGCTTTATTGTAAGCGGCTCCTTCTAGGGGCAAGTCATATTTACTGAATATGATTTGATTGACAACGAAGAATCTTTCCACCATCCTTTCTAATTGTTCCACAGAGGTTTGAGTTGGCACATAGGCCTCATTAAGAGTTTTGGCTAGTACCCTCTGGTGCTCATGAGATTCCATCAGCAAGGCATAGGGACTTATTCAGGGTATTTCCCAAGCAAGTCCACTACTTCATAGTCTGCGATTTTCATCATTTGAAAGAAAACTTCCGCTTCTTCGATGATCACTGGCTTCTTGGGTGGGAATCACTTCTTGGTGGAGCTGTTCGCTTCTTCCAAGATAGAGTATTTCATCACAGGGTAACTTTCTTGAGTCTCTCTAGAGATTTCTTTGCCATTATATCTCACCACCGTTACATTATAATTCCAAGGGACTATAGTGGGGTCTATCGTAGGCCTCTGAGGTGCTCGATTAACCACCATAGGCTCACTCAGCCTTTGTGGATTAGTTGTCCCCGCACCACATAGGTTATTTTGGGAACGTACATCTGAGTAGCCCTGTTCAACTCAAATATCTTTGGTGGACCTTGAGTCAACTGCTTTTCCTAACGACCTCGTGGGACATAAAGGACAGCTTCTTTAACGGGTGTAACCTCAGTTTTAACCTCAACTTTCTTTTCAATTTCAGGGTGCGTGGTTTTGTTCTTCTTTTCCCCTTCATCTTTTGGGGGGGGGGGGGGGGAGAAGCTATTGACTTTCTATCCTCGTCGGTAATGGCAATTATGACCTTCAAAGCAGGGTCGAATTCTTTATCCTAACAGATCATCCCGATTACCGGTCCGTTGTTGTAGGCCTGTAAGGGGTTGTTAGTTACATTAGGGAAATCCACAACCCCAACTCTATTTTCCTTTGCTCTATCAAATCTTTCACAGCTCGCTTCAAAGTCCAATAATTTTTTTGTGCCGTGCCCTCAGCCCCTGAATAATAAGCACACCGGGCACCCCGTTGGTAGGTAGATGATTCACGGTTTTGTCTGTTAAGAGGTATGGGCTGCAACAGACCCAACTGGACAAGTTTTGGGTACAAGTTGGAATAGGACTCCCTAATTAGTGTAAATTATTTCCTTCTAGGTGGCTTACGAGGACAAATGTTATTTTGAGGAGGGCGAGGGTTATAGTGGTTTTGATGGGGAGGATGGTTTCTCGGAGCTTGGTTCCTGTTGGCCTGCTGCTGCGGTCGTACAAATGGTTGAGCGTTCATAACCGCATATGGTTGATGAGCATAGGGCATGTCCTAGTGAAGATAATAATGTTGAGGGGTTCTTCCCGAGAATATGGGCCTAGGGGCATGATGTCTTCTCACACCTGATGCTTCCATCGAGGTTTCCTCTTTCTTTTTGCCCATTGTGACTCTTCCAGAGCCGCCTTGGATGGCCTGGGCGGTTTCTGTGATGGCCGACTGACTCAAAATCCTTCCCGTTTTCAAACTGTTTTGAACCATTTTGCTAATCTTGATTGCCTCTGCAAAAGGCTTGCCCATGGCCGACATCCTGTTTTGGATGTAATGTACTTCCTGGGCTTGAGGGAAAATAGTGACCATTTCTATTTCATCCATGGGAGGTTTCACCCTCGATGCTTGTTCACGCCACTTAATAGCATATTCTCTGAAACGTTCCGAATGCTTCTTCCTCAGATTTGCCAAGGAGTTACTGTCGGGTGCGATGTCGATGTTGTATTGAAACTGCCTTACAACATCTCTGGAAAGATCATCCCAATTGTGCCATCGTGAAACGTCTTGATCCATATAAAACTCTGAGGCAATGCCTACTAAGCTTTCTTCGAAGTACGCCATCAATAACTCTTCTTTTCCGCTAGCTCCACGCAATTGGTTGCAATACTTCTTTAGATGAGCAATGGGATCGCCATGCCCATCATAATTTTTGAACTTTGACATTTTAAATCCCATAAGTAGGTGCACGTGGGGTAACATGCACAAATATGTATAAGAAACATTTTTTTCCCACCCAAACATTGCATATTGTTTAAACTCTGCTCAAGGCTCCTCATTCTTTTTGCCATCTTGTGTTGCTCAAGAGTTTTGGGAGTTTTATCTTGTCCTGGTCTAAGTTCATATGGTGGTTGAGGATAAGTATTGGTGGCGTATTTAGGAGACTCAGTTTGGTAAGCGGGTGTTTGGAACGTAAAGGCCGATGGATCAAACGTGGGTCTAGGCAATGCGGGCTGTGTGGTGGCTTCACATGGAGGAGCCGTAAAGATATTGGGGATTGTGCCGGATCTAAACACCTAGGGGCAGACCTCAGAAGGTGCTCCAACAAAATTGGCCTGTATTGTGGGCTGTCCCAATAGGATGTTTGGATGACTAATAGGAACAGTGGAAGTACCCCTTGATCTAGGGAAGAGCTCGGGAAATCCAGGGATGGCGCTCAGAGGCTCTTTTCCAGTTGTCCATGCGTCCCACATCTCCATGACCCTAAGGCGTAGCATCGTGTTTTCCACGGCTGCTGTAGACGCTGAGGCCAGGATGCCTGAGATTGGGCTATTTTCCGAGATGGGAATTGCCGGTAAGGTCATTTCAGATGATAATTTTTTATTTCCTTTTGATCTGGTAAAATACCGATGCAATGCCAGCTTACCAAAACCAATCACCATTTCTAAAAACATAAGTTGGAATTCAAAGCAACAAATGGTTAGTTTAAGACAAGTAACAGATAAGGAATCACACGTTGGGGTGTGATGCACCCATGCAGTTAAACAAATGTCTACATGTTTGTGATGGTTGCATGTGTCATCCTGATTTTTCATTTCCATTTCTCTTTCTTTTGATTTCCAATCTTTGTTTTTCTTGCTTTTCTCTCTTTGTTTCTTTTCTCTCTTGTTCTTCTTTTATTTTCTTCCGTCTTTTGTTTTTCTCCTAGGGTTTTTCTTTTCTTTTCTTTTTCTCTTTCCTTTTTTTTTTCTCTTTGTTTTTTTAAGGTTACGGTCGAATCCTATGAAGATCCCCTACGTATCATGACCCCAAGTGAATCAGACCGAGCGTAGTTCATGAAAAATAAGTGTGAATTGAAAAAAATTCTTTTTGAGATTTTCAAGATTCATTGGTGGCAAATACTTTAATTAAAAAGATACAGACTCAAAATTCAAACATATTTCCTCAAAAGAAAATACAGACTTGAACAACTTGACAGACTCTATAAAAGTACACACTTTAGTAAAAAAGGAAATACAGACTTAATAAGAAAATCATGAATAAATTAAAGCTCCTGGTGCCTGCGCGACATCGTTCGATCTCGTCGCAGGCCTTTATGCAAGATCTCCTTGAAGACTATCCGGGTCACTCATTATCTATTTTACAAATATCATTACTACCGCAAAAAGGTAGTGCGAGTCATGTCCTCACGCGCTTGGCATTTCCTAGTGAAGTAACGAGCAATGTAAAAGTTAGGCCCCGTCTTTCCTCCCACTTATCTTTGTTTCCGGCATGGGTCAAACCAGTGTATCGCTCTTTGAAACTACGGGGATTGCCGTATTGATGATACAAGAAATGGAGTGTGCAAAACCCTTCTGATATATTTCTGCCCCGAATTTCCTGGGTAATTCTTCACAAGTCTAGGAACCTGTGGGGAGTCACCAGTCTTGGTGCCAATGGATAACGGCTTCTGAGATTTCCGTTTATGCCTGCATAGCCAACTATGTGTTCCATCGTAGGTGTGAGCTCAAAACCAGAGAAGCGGAACACTGTGCAAGTGGGCTACTAGAAGGGTATCAAATCCTAGACTTTGTCCAACCTTTACTTGACTTTTATTAAACCAACGAGACTTCCCAAAATGCCATTATTTCTTTACTACCCGTTCCTAAGTCATTCCACCACATATGGAGCTTCAAAGGGATCTCTTCAAGGGTTGTGAAGGGTTCAATTTCATATGTGCTCATGTTGCACATTTATTAAGGGTGATATAAAAACTGACTGTTACCCCGAAGGAAGAAAACAACATCATTTTGTTTCTTTGTTTTTTCTTTCCCTTTTTTTCTTTCAAAATTTCTCAATTCTTTATTCCACAGACAAGACTTCGGCTTTGCAGATACGACCTTTTAGCACCTCGGGGAAGAAGATTTTAAGGTTATGCCTCCTAACTGTCATAAATAATTCAAGATGGTTGTTCTTGCAAAAATAGCCTTCCGGCGCACTTGTGGGGACATTTTTCTTATTTTGGACAAGAATGGCAACAGGTGACTTATTTGAGGCTAAAACCAAAATTTTGGTTGTTTATTATTTTGGTTTAAAATGTTCAAAAGAAAGTTGCACCCGATGGGGGTTTCCTACATATCCCAAATTTGGCGGGAATCAATCTGGCCGATTTTCCAAAACCAAATATATTTCAAAATTAATTTTCATTTTCAAATATTTTCTTTTCCATTTTTTAAAAAATCCTGCAGCATGTCAGTACTATTTGAACATTTATTCTCCGAAACAAGCAGTTACTCTTTTTTAGCCGTAACACTATTATTTTCTTAATTTTCTCCCCTTATTTGCAAACCGATCAACATGAAAATTCAAAGAAAATAAATGCACAAGTAGCACGCAAGATACATCAGGATGGTCTCTTCGTTTCAAGTCACTTGTCTTGGATGGACCCAAGCGCTATATTGAGTCCCCTAAGCCAAATTCACTTGATGCAAACAAATGTTCCTACTAGGGATCCGGCATGAGGTTTTGTTATGCTAGGTTTAAGCCTTGGGTTTATTGTTCTAGACCTGGCGTACATGAGTTGACAACTCGAGCCAGGGGGCATCATACCGGGAAAAGACAACTCTATCAGCTTAGCAGCTTATCCGAACTTTGTTCTAAATGGGCAAAGACTCTAAAAAAAAGAGAAGTCAGATGAAGTGCACCCTTCTCCATGATGTAGAGATTCAAAGAGAGGAAGGGATTCATAGCAGTTTATGAATACAATTTAACCAATATCAAAGCGGTAAAACATTTAGCACGGAACATGTAATAAAATCAGATAAATCCAAATATAACAGTTATGGTTAAGCTCGAATTCTTGAACCCTAAACCAGATATTCTGGGTTCCATCCCCAGCAGAGTTGCCAGAGCTTTCATACCTCCTTTTACACGGCTACTTGAAGAATAAATGTATACGTGAGTTTTCCAATTTAAGTGACATTATTCAAAATGGGATTATGCATTCACTTAGAGTCGTCACTTGGGATAGGCTTGGCTTTAGGTGTCCCAAATCACCTGTTTGTTTTCAATCCCAAATCGAGGAAATTTTTGGATCCCAAATTGAGTGTGCGAACAAGAAATTCTAAGTAAGGAATTTTGTTGACCCGAGGGAAGGTGTTAGGCACCCCCGGATCCCGTGGTTCTATCATGGTCGCTTAAACTATTATAATTGGCTTAAAATCTGATTTTTTATAAATGTCATCCAATAGTGCAATTTTTAGGATTATTCACCACTTTAAATTAACAATTTTTAGGAAATTGAACATCATTTAATAAATTTTTTTGGATCACGTCACATGAAATGCACCCCAATCCTTGACACATTTATTCGATGTTTTCGGATTTGGATTTGAGTCAAATGAAATGCACACCCAAATTTAGGAAGGTAAAATTATTAAAAGCGCGCTTAAAGCGAATAACGTGTTAATAACTTTGCAGAAGGCCGTGGAAATTTGCTAGACAACTCGTACCAAGTTCTACATATTTTAACATAAACATTAAAGAGGGCCACGCAATTTGTGACTTTTATTTGGCACGGCGCACATCATTTTATTTTTAGAAGGCCAACCTAGAGCAAACTATTATTTTCCATTGAATTTGTCTCTAATAGACCAAATTAATTAATATTATATCATTTGTGCCTCAAAGTCAAGTCCGAACTTAAACAAGAGGAGCACTTCTTAAATTAAATACGCTACCTAATTTGAAAGGCTCAAAATTGGTTTGTTTTGTTTTAAATGAAATGATCAAATTGATCAAAGGCTTTCAACAATTTATTTCCATGTTTGGGCCCAGTCACACAGAGGAGGAAATCAAGGCATAACAAAGATTGCTTGGGCCCTTAATCATTTAAGACAACATCTGAACATTTATTAAGCCTAATTAGAATAAACCAATACAGGAATTGATAATTAACCCAGCGTGGTTATTAACTTTGAAACACCAAAATCAACAAGCTTAGTAGGCTGACATATGAAACCCATAGCATACATATAACTAACATTTTAAAGACATAATTGTACGCAAAACATCTAAACCTACAGATGAAACGTGATTTATTGAGATGTGCATCAACAACAGACTTCTACACACATTTTTGTGGATCAATATGCTGAAAACTCAGATTTAAATCTAACGCTAGATTAACAGGATTATTTGAATATGAAGTATGATTGTACATATTAGCTCTACTTCCTTATTAAACACATGAACTTAAGCTATCAAATTTGGAAAAATATAAGTCAACTATTACAGAACATTGTGTCTCATCGTTCAGAGTTCCAAAAATAATCCAAAACAATTTAAAAGCAGTCCTAATTATGTAGTCCACAGTCTATAAGCTAATACTAGATAACTACATACTAACTAACATATATTTAATTATAAAAACAATAGAATCCAGACGAGAACAGATCATTTCACTCCAATTCAAAGCTACATCAAGGCGAATTCAAAGGTGTATACCAGGAATTATAATAAAATAGGAAAGGAAAAGAGGATCAGCAGTATCACAGCAGTTCTACACAGAAATCAGAGGCTCACAAACTCAAAAAGCAATATCAACCACCCAAGACTAATTTCAACCAGTGAAACAATCAAAACAGCTCAAATACATCCTGACAATGACTCGAATTTGAACCCAGGACACTTCTGAAGCTTCAACAACTGATAGTCGAGCTAAGAGATGAGAATCGACGACCAGAACTCAAAATTAACCTAGAGAACTCAATGTAACAGTTTTTATTGGAGTTTCTACTGATTTTCCCTTTTTCTGATTTTGTTTTGTTGAAGAAGTTAGGATCCAAATCCATGTTCTAAACACTAAGAGTTCAGATTTTCGATCCTCTTTGGATTTGAAATTCAAATTTTGATACTAGAACTTGCAGAAAATGTTTTGAGGAAATTATAAAAGCTGGAAATTTTTGGGAATTTTTTTGGGTTAAAAAAAACTTGTGAAAGAAGGCAAGAGGACTGCCTATTATTGGAAAAATTGAGGGGGAACTTCATATTTTTGTTTTGCCTCTTAGTCCATCTTCAATTCTTTGTTTTTAGCTTAAGTAACCTTAGATTACTGACTTGTGCCTCAAGTCTTAACACTAATTTATTGAAATTATATTTCCAACCACAACTAAAGGTTCCAGTTGTTTCTAATTCATGTTACTGCAGGAAACTCACTATCTAAAAACCTATACTACCCTTGAATTCAATCTAATTTACTAACCTATGTCAAAACTAGCCTAACCCTTCTAAACTAACCATGTTCAACCTAGCATTTCTGAAAATCATTCAGCTATAACCTAATAATCCTTAAATTTGAATTAATAATCCTATAACCTAATGAACCTGATTTAAATTTAATTAAATGTATCACTAAAGAGCAGTAAAGTATTAATTAAATGAATTCCAAACAAAGTAAAATATTGTAGGAAAACACTAAAACCCAAACAATCTACGTTTAATCAGATTTACTTTTCTTAATCCTAAATGAGTCCCTATCAATTCAAAGCATCAAGCTACAGGCAGAACATGTAAAACTAATAAACAAAACTAATTCATGGGCTTAACCTAACAACAATAAGAACAGAAGAAAAATCACAAAAATAAAACTAACAAAACTAAAAAAACATGAAGTATCGATTACTGCCAGAAAAAAGAAAAATAAAGAAGATGTCAAACATGAACGAATTAACAAAGGAAAACTATGACTAAACTAAAAAACGACTTACCTATTCAAGGTTGAATGGGACTGGAAATCCGATTCAAGTCCCAAAATGATGCTAGATATTTGTTTTTTGCCAAAAAAAAAAAAATGGAAGCATAATTTTGGTGACTTGAATCACCGCTGAACTGAAAAGATTTGGAAGAGTCGGACACCTTCGAGCCTCTATGGTTCTGTCCTTCTGGGATTTGAAAATCAAGAACATGCATGATGATTCGAAAGAAGATAGCCAGGTATTTAGGAAGAGGGACATGAGGAGAGTATGTGGTCTTATTTTGAAGTGGTTTAGGAGGTAGTCCCGCCATGGGCGGCAGAGGAGGTGTCCAAAAATTTGAATCTTTGAAGAGCTAGGCTAATATTCGAGGGATGATGTTTGGGGCATTGGAAAAATGAGAGGGAGGGGATTTAACAATGTTAATTTGGGGTTGATTCGAGCTTCTCCACCGGCGGAGACGATTTCCGGCAGGCAGTAGGCGGCGGAGGGGCGGTGCTTGAAAAGGGTACGAGGAAGATGAATTGTGGTCTCTAGGGTTCCTAAAAAATTTAGACACTTTTATTTAAAAAACCAAGATTGAACAGGGCTGTTGGATTAGAGTGGATGGAGGGCTTGGATTAATTTGGCATTTATTAATTCAATACCGACGTAGTATTTCTCCTATATTACATCATTTAATTAGTCTCAAAGGCATGGACGTTTGGATCGGGTATGGGTGTTGATTTTGGCCATTTTGGCCGGATTTTGTGAAGGGGTTGGTCTGGTGTTGGAATTGACCCAAATTCAATAATACAGCCTATTTAACCCTTTAAATTCTCAATTTTTTTTATTTGTTTTTCCTTATTTTCTTTAAAGCTTTTTCAGATTTTAACATGTACAAATTTAAAATGGACAATCTTGACTTAAACTCTAAACATTGAAGCTAATTGATTCCCAAGATAAACTAAATCCTAGTAAAGGAAATCTAAACAATTATGCAAAAATGACTAGTTCGTAATTTTTTATCTCATTAAAGTAACTTAATTGCTAGTTAATCCTAAAATGTGGAATTAATCCCTAAATGGAAATGGCATGTATATTTAATATTTTTCACTAATTAAAATGCACAAACAGAATGCAAACAATTAACACAAAATGCCACAAAATCAACAAAATTGCAAAATAATGAAAGAAATCATTTTCTTTGAATTTCTGGGAATAATTCGTATCCATGCTCACACACTGTTGGTGTTGTCTCACAAGTTCATAAAGGGCATGGTCTTGAAGGGGTTTTTCCTACAGTGGATGGTATGGATACTGTTGGTGCAAGGGAGGATGGTGATGTTCAACATGCTTCACAAATCGAAGGAATTCAGAATCAAGCAGGGGCAGATCTCACTGTTGGTGATGAAAAAGATTGATAAAGGTCCACCTATAGTTTCACATGATGTTTCTGCTAGAACTGCTTTTGACAGGATATACAATTCTGTGAATCCAATGGTTGAAGCCTACGACAAGCTGGCTACTGCTACAAAAATAATGTCAACAGGCACAAGCTCAAAGGATGTCGTTAATCGTGTAGAGGCAGTTGTACAAATTGGTAAGGATTTCACAATTGGTGAACAAGTCTCTAAGGGTCAACAACAGGAAAATTATATGGTATTAAATAATAGCAATGCTCCAAGTGTCAAGGTTGATACTAGTGATTTGCAGGATGTAGCTAATCAAGCTTTTGATAATGCACAAATTGAAAAGGCAAAATCAGGAGCTATTTTTTCAACTTATGCAGAGGGTGTAGAACCTGTTGCTGCTAAGGTTTCAAAAAGTGATCATGCTGTGAATGTTACATAAGTAGTTGATCGAGATGGTGAGGCTGCTCAAGTGTTTACTAAGGCAGGTGGTGATCGAGGTGATATAAGAAAGTATTGTAAGGCTCCGTATGCCTTAACTGAAGAAGGGGTTAATAATCTAGGCAGTAAAGTTTCTCGACAAACTGCAGTACCTGGGGTTTGCAATTCTTGTGAAACCCAGGCTTTTGGAGCTAAAAAAAAGGAAATAAGGTTGAGTTGTAGGAAGATAAGGATGGTAATTGAAAGATTGATAGTAAGAGCAAAAATCAAAACAAAAAAATAAAAGTTTGGAAGGAGATAACCCACAGAAAATCTCCCACAAAGAAGGTGTTATCAACAAAACAACAGGCCCAAGGTGTTCGGCCAAAGGATGCTGACATTGTGTCCAAAGCAAATCCCTTCAAGATTCTTGCAACTGATGGGGTTTCTGGAGGAGATGTAGATGGTTTAGGTGGTAATTTGATATCCAAAGAATTAGTACCATGTCTCAACAGTGACAACAAAGGTCAGGACAATGGTGATTTGGTTAAGGATTTCGATGCTCAACCAAATGCCTCAAAGAAGAATGTGGAGAAGGAAAATATGGGACATGCACATAGTTCAAATATTCCAACTTTACATTTTTCAACTCCTCATGTGGAACAAATTATAAAAGAAGCTCAGATTGCAATGATGGTCAATCCTAATGTGGATAAATATCCTTTAGTCACATTGAATACTTTCGTCTTTGATGTACCATCACAATTGTTAGAGTCATATGGTGAACATAGTGGTGATCATAGGCATATGGTTATACCTATAGGATATATCAATGAAATAATTAAATCAAATCTGAGGGAGATGTTAATTAACTCTAAGCTATGGGCTAACCAACGTTGATGAAGATAAAGAAGATTTGGGTGTCACGACCCAAACTAAAGTGCCATGGCTAGAACTCGACCATAATTGCCAAGCACCAACATAAATTTTATCTAACCTTCTTTATTATCTTCTAGGGTTGACGAAATTAATATTAATAGTAGATAGGGATCATAGACAACAAACTGTAAAATATGATGGCATGGACATATCTAACATAGGATGACCGTACAATCAAGAAACTATGTATAAGGTACGAGCAACCACGCTACCATGAAAGACTATACCACAAAAACCAGTGACAAGGCATACCAACTATACATGAGTCAAAACCTGTCTATGAGCCTCAAAAGGAACATAAATGCTGCAATATACTCGAAACAGGGCCCTACCATACCTATAATGTCCATAAAAAAATGCATACAAAGACCACAGCAAGTTCGGAGAAGGGATCTTGCCAATCACAACTCAATTGGACAACCTACTGTGGTGAGGAAGCTGCACCTTCATGTCTATCAGGACCTGCAACATGACATGCAGCTTCAACAAATAAAAAGACGTCAGTACGAATAAAGTACTGAGTATGTAAGATAGGGAAACAATACAAAAAGTAATGTACGTAGGAATAGAGGATATACAACGTGCAACATCTGAGTACCTCTGAGGGCTACTGACATGAAATGCATGATACTTATGTATAAATACATATTCTTTCAAAATATATGCCTCTATGGGCAGCATCATCCTCATATCGTGCCCGACCATAATAGGTTCGGTAAAAACATACCCGACCATCATAAGGCTCCGTAGAATCGTACACGACCACGTGGAGCTCGGTAAAAACCCAACTGATTAGTTGTTCCATAATAGGTGCCGTACCCGACCGACTATATCGCGTCTTGATAGAGTAAAATAGATACATATATATAATGCATGCTCGACTCGTAGAAACACGTTCTAGACATTTCGGATTGACGTAAGGTCAATATCCTTTGTACACGTTATTAGGACTAACTCTTCAAATGAACCATATAAAAATCAGGAAGTACCAATAACATTAATAATATAAAGAATAAGAGAAGCAACATTAACATCAACCATCCCATAAGAGGGGAACAATGTGAGTACCGCTAGCTTCTAAGGGTAGAGTATCTTTGGAAGCTCGTTCATTACATTATGCACAATCGGGGTCGTGCAAAAGAAGGAAAGTGATAGCCTCACATACCTTGTATATACTGCCCCAATCTCAAGTTATGCAATGTTCACAACTCCTTAGTTTATAATAAGACAGACAATACTATCGTTATCATTTAAGCGTCATAACTATTATGTACCAACCACAACCTATTTTGTGATGAAACGGACAACACCTACCCTATTTATATGACTTCCCAAAAGTGAAAAAAATCACCAAACAGCCCAAACAAGATCAATGTTATTCGTATTGAACCTCCCAAAACAGTCAACCAACCGATAACATTACTACCAAGCCTTTTGATATATATTCCACAAGTTCTAGCTTCAATGACTTAGCTGCAACTTGGATAATCTTAAATACATATAGATTAAGAGGTTCCTTACCTTTATACATAAATTACAACTCAAATTTTACCTTAATACTCCACGAAATATCCCTCCAATGCTTCCACAACAACAAGGAAGCGAAACTAGCAATCAATTAGTGTTTTTCGGAACTAGAATCACATTAGAAGGCTTGAAATCACCTAGGGATGATATTAAGAACTCGAGGGAGTATTTCCAAAACATAAACCCTTTCAAACAACCTCCCACACGAGCTGGACCAACACAAAAATGAGCAACAACAAGAAGAACAAGAGACTTACTAGCGCCTTTGGATTCTCGACACTTGATTTGTGTTGTTTGCCATTTGTTTGGGTCTTGAATTTTGAGAGAATCTTGAGAAGGTGTTCCTAGATTTCTAATGTCTGAAAATAGTTAAATGAAATGACATAAAATGGCTTGAAGGCGTCCTATATAGATCCAAATGTCTTAAACCTCCTAAGTGGGCCCCATAGAGAGGTGCTTGGCGTAGGCTCGCGAATATCTCTCTACTCCGAGATCGTATCGATGAACGGTTTAATGTGTTAGAAACTAGACTCAAAGATATTCAATTTGGTGTTTATATAACTCCATAATTCTAAGTAAATTGGGAGAAAATCTTAGTAGCATTTGACCTAATGTTTAACTAAAATTATGAACCTAGGTTGCAACAACTTTTGTTGACTTTTGTCTCATAATTCGTTTGACTTCAGGAATTATGATACATATATTATATGATTCAAATACCTTACAACACTACCACATTAGTGTATTAATCACCTCTAGGTTTACCTGAAAATAGGGTTGACAACATCCTTGATTCGTTTAACTTCTAATACTTGCTAACCACCCTTATACACCTTTATTTCATTTAAGACCAATAGGATTAACTTCTTATCATCTTAAAGATAATCCTTTCATGGATTTGTCTACTACCTTATGGCATGATCCAACATACGTGAATATGGATTGTAACACTCTCCCCCCTTTAGGCACATTCATCCTCGAATGTAAGGGTCTATGGGGAGTCCAAATCATTGTGGATTCCAATGGAAATTTCCGATCAATTTCCCCCTATAATATTTTCACTAGCAAAACTTGAAAGCACTTAAGCCCAACATATGGCCGGCTACACAAAGCATAATGGATAATTATATCTACATATCACCATCTTGTATTAAGGAAGAGTATTCTCAAGTTACTGCTTACTTCATAGAGCCGTTTCACCTTCCAATGTATCATGTGTTCCACCAGCATGCTTGTTATCTTTATTCTCGAATAGGAAAGGGTATTTAGACTTCATCTCCTCTTCTTCTTCCCATGTCATTTCTTCCATATTCATGTTCCTCCATAATACTTTGACGGAAGCTACTTCTTTTGGTCTCAGCTTGCGGACTTGTTGATCTAACATAGCCAATGACACTACTTCATATGATAGGTCCTCTATAATTTGTACATCTTTGATAGCGACGAATCCAGAAGGGTCTCCAGTACATTTTATCAACATCGATACATAGAATACCAGGTGGACAAATTCCAATTTGGATGGCAATTCCAAATCATAAGCAACTTTTCAAATTCGTTGAAGAATTTGATACAGACCGATATACCTTGGACCCATCTTACCTTTCTTCCCAAACGAATAGCACGCTTCATTTGGTGAGATCCTCAGGAAAACCCAATCACCAAACTCAAACTACAAATCACGACGTCGGACATCAGAATAAGACTTTTTCATGCTTTTTGCCATCCTCAATTGTTCTAGTATCACCCTCACCTCCTCAATGGCTTGTTGAATGAAACATGGCCCATATAATTCTGTTTCACCAACTTCGAACCATCCAACTGGTGATCTACATATTCTCTCATATAGTGCCTTATATTGGGCCATTTTAATACTGGAATGGTAGCTATTATTGTAGGCGAATTCTATGAGTGGAAGATGGTCATCCAGATTTCCCTAAAAATCGAGAACACAAGCTCGTAGCATATCTTCCAGTGTCTGAATGGTACGTTCTGCATGTCCGTCAGTTTGCGGATGAAATGCAGTGGTGAGATTAACTTGTGTGCCTAAACCCTTCTGAGATAACCTCAAAAAGTTAGCCATAAATTGAGCTCTTCGGTATAATATAATAGATACCGGCACACCATGAAGCCTAACAATCTCCTTGATATATAACTTTACATAATCTTCAGCCGTGTAAGTATTAGCTGATAAAAAATGGGCACCTTTTGTAAGTCGGTCAACTATAACCCTGATGGAGTCAAACTTATGATAAGAGCGAGGTAATCCAATAACCAAGTGCATATCAATCACCTCCTATTTCCAGGTTAGAATCTCTATATTCTTAATAAATCCATCGGGTTTTTGATGTTCTATCTTTACTTGTTGACAATTGGGACATCAGGCTACAAATTTTGCAATAGACTTCTTTATGTTATCCCACCAATACTGCTCCTTGACATCATGATACATCTTTTTCGAGCCGGGATGGATAGAATATCGGGATTGATGAATCTCATTAATAATCTTTTCCCACAATCCTACCACATTAAGCACACATAATCGGCCCTGGTATCTCAGTTCCCCATCTCCTCCGATCTCAAAAGCTGTAATTTTACACTGCTGAATGCTCTCTCTCAATCGTAGTAAGATAGGATCTTCATTTTCTATTACCTTGGCTACCAAAGATGATTCGGATAAATTATGTACAGTAATGCCTCCGTCATCAGAGTCTAATAATTTGATTCTCATATTGGCTAGTTGACGAAGCTCTTTAGTCAACCCCATCTACCTTCCTTAATGTGTAATAAGCTTCCCATTGACTTATGGCTGAGAACGTCTGCAACAACATTCGCTTTACCGGGATGATACAATATCTCGACTTCTTAGTCTTTCTGTAATTCAAGCCACACACGCTGCCTAAAATTCATCTCTCTCTGCTTGAAGATGTATAGTAAACTCTTGTGATCTGGGTAGATGTCAACATGGATGCAGTATAAGTAGTGTCGCCATATATTCAAAGCATATATTACCGTATCAAATTCCAAATCGTGAATACCACAACCCGGCGAAGGGCGTAGATAAGGGAGTTTTTCCAATTAAAGGACAATCGAAACGAGATTCAATTATTTAAGAGATTTCAGAGTCTCCACTTGGGAGATTTATGTTGTCCCAAGTCACCGTTTAGAATCTCGAATCGAGGAAAGAATGACTCTGTTTAACAGTTCGCGAACAAGAAATTCAGGAAAGGAATTCATTTAACCCGAGAGAAAGTGTTAGGAATTCCCGGGTTCCATGGTTCTAGCACGATCGCTGAACTGTTATATTTTGCTTAAATTATCTGATTTTATACAATTATGAACCTATGTGCATTTTGAGTCCTTTAACCATTTTTATTATTATTTTTAAAGAGAATTGCAATGTCGTTAAAACATGTGTCGAACCACGTCACATAAATGCACCCCTGGATTTTGACACATTTCAACTTCGTTGAGATTTTGATTTGGGTTACATAAATACGCAGGCGAGTTTAGGAAAGTTATTTTTTTTTAAAAGTGAGCGCCTAAAGCAACTACACATTTCAACTTTGTGAGGGCCATGAAAGTTTGAAATGACACACCTCGAGTTCTAAAGAAAAGAATTCTATTTAGCTAAGGAAAACTTTAATACTTACTTAAAAAAACTAAGTATCACAACCACGTCACGAGAACTGTACCCCTAGTTGTAATAGTAATTATGCGCCTAAAGCAGGCTACGAAGGTTCACAAGTCAGTTTCTAAACTACTCTTAGCGAACTCCTAATTGTCAACAAAATCGAACTAGCAAGATAAACTCGTCCGCCTTCACTACCCTCACCTGATTCAAAGTAGCATATGTTTACCCCCTTTTGGTTCAGGATTACATTCGAAGAATGCACTCAATTTTGGGATAAATCGTTCTTTTCCACAATAGCAAAATGGTCGCATAATAACAACATAGCACATATTAGACTAAGCATTATATTTCAAACAAATCACATGCTCCAAATGATATTCATTTAAGTCAACAAACAATACCAAACAAACTGTAAACAAAGGCATGGATGGTAGTTTCAGCTGTTAAGCATATCTATCAACATCCAGAGAAACAATGAAGTGATTTGAAGAAACTTTCAGAAAAAATACCAAGGCATTCAATTTGCATTAATGGAGTTAATTTTCAGAGAACATATAGGAAACAAGATAATCAGTTACAATTCAAACCTACGATCGATCAAGTTCTCAAAGAAAATGACAGATTGAGGTTTTCTAAAAAAAAATAGAAACTAAAAGGGCAAATTGAGGGGACAATGAACATGTTGAACTTTCCTCCTTGAATTGGACAGTGAACTCAAAAAATGCGCAAGGAATTCTAAGCAAATGGAAGCTAAGGGATTAATGATAAGAATTCTCGACTCACGAAGCTAACTTAGTTCAACAACTTTCAGAACAACCACTTGAATTCGAGTCGCTAATGACTGCCAACTAAAATGCATTCAATAACAGTCCCCAAAACATTTGGTGAAACGCAAAATCATATTCTCAACGAGAAGTCTATGTTCTAACTCAGATTTAAGCCACAATGCACCAGAGAAATCAACACAGCTTAAATAGACTTTACCTTAGATTCTCAGCTAGTCACAAATCAATAAGAAGCTAAATTTGAACTCACTAAATTAAGAATGAACTAAGCACACAAGTTACTTAGTGCTCAGACTTCAGCCAAACCATCTAAAGGATCAAACAAGCGGGCTTCAACATTTAAGACTCCACGAATCTGTTTTAGTGCTCAAATTTAACAAACAAACTGGATGAGTTTACACAACCACATCCCCTACATCAGTGCATACAATCACCCATCCAAGATAGAATATACAAGAACACTAATAGACCCGATCAAGGCAAAAGGAACTCGCCATTTAAACTAACGACGGACGCTGATTTTCAGGTAGTATTGAAAAAATCATGACAACTATCCATGGAATCGTGCGCCGTGTGAAACGTATATCATCAACATACGACCAAAAATCATGAGTAACAGAAAGATGGAGACGAAATGAACCTGAAATAAAAAATGCTTTTAATAATGATAGAAAAGTACAAGGTTTTTGCTCCAAATTTCCAACTAAAAATAGCAACAGTGTCAAGCTAAAATAGCAGGCCAAATCGAAACCACGAACCTCGGGCAGAAACTCAAACCGTCACGGGAATTTCGAATCGAACACGAACTCAAACCCAAATCTCAGTCGAATTCCATTTGTAGCTTTTCACCATTAGCCAAATAATTTCACATTATGATAGGTCTCTGGACAGATCTTGAATCGAGCAAATTCCTAAGGTTTAAAAGGCAGAAGAAAGATAAAGCAATAGTGTCCAGGCTAGGCTTTGGTCGTAGTTTCAACTCGTTTTCCGGCAAGCTTGTCACTATTTCTGTGGGATTTCCGAAGAGCTATGGTGATATCAGTGGCTTTAGCTGGTTGAGTTTTGTAGAAGACGAACCAATGGGGGGGGGGTCGTTTGGTCCAAACAATTTTGGTCTATTTTTAGAAATAATTCTCATGTAGGGTAAAAATCACGTGCTAACAGTGGGTATGGTAATTCTTTTCATGCTTCTTAAATTGTCTTGATGCATAAGAAATCACCTTTCCACGTTGCATCAATACGCACTACAAACCTATACCTGAGGCATCACAATATACCACATATCCTTCTATTCCTTCAGGGAGAGTGAGCACCGGTGCATGTGTTAATCCATTCTTCAGCTCCTGAACACTATGTTCACAAGTGTCAGACCACTGGAACTTGGTCGCTTTTTTTGTTAACTTGGTCAATGGTGCTAATATAGAGGAAAAACCTTCTACAAACCATCTATAATATCCTGCTAGCCCCAGGAAGCTACGGGCTTCTAATGATGTTGTAGGTCTCGGCCAATTCTTTACTACATCGATCTTCTGTGTGGCAACACTAATACCCTCGTCAGATATAACATGGCCAAGGAATGCTACTGAGTTCAGCGAGAATTCACACTGAGAGCTTAGCACATAACTTGCGATCCTGAGGCATCCGTAATACTATACGCAAGTGGCTCGCATATTCCACCTCCGTACGAGAATATACCAGAATGTCATCAATGAATACAATCACGAACACATCAAGATAGGGCATGAATATTGTATTTATAAGATCCATAAAAGCTGTTGGGGCATTTGTTAGCCCGAATGACATCACCAAGAACTCAAAGTTCCCATATCTTGTCCGTAACGCCATCTTTGGAATATGCTTCTCCTTAAACCTCACCTGATGATACCCTGAATGTAAGATAATCTTGGAGAAATACTTGTCACCCTCGAGTTGGTAAAACAAGTCGTCAATTCTTGGAAGTGGATACTTGTTCTTTATAGTAAACTTATTCAACTGTCGATAGTCGATACACATCCGTAATGACCCGTCTTTCATCAGCACGAGTAGAACTGGCGCACCCTGAGGTAAAGTTCTAGGCCTAGTGAAGCCCTTATCCAGCAAGTCCTTCAACTGCGCCTTCAATCTCACAACTCTGCGAGGGCCATTCTGTATAGAGGGATAGAGATAGATTGAGTACTAGGCAACACATTAATGCTAAACCAAATCTCCCTTTCAGGAGGAAGGCCTGGGAGTTCATATGGGAAAACTTCTGGAAATTCAATGACCGCGGGGATGATAAATGTAACCTTTTGAGATCATTTTCCTTGCCATAAGATAGGAAATAAACCTACCTTTCAGTGTAGCAATGTTCCCTTTCCATTCAATGATTGTTTCACCAGGAAATTGAAACCTAACAATCTTCGTGCGACAATCAACATTTGCATAGCATAAGGACAACCAGTCCATTCCCATTATCACATTGAAATCAACCATTTGTATCTCAAATAAATTTTTCGAGGTTTGAATACTAAAATTCATCACAGTGCAACCTCTATATACTCTTCTAGCAATTATATAATCTCCTATTGGAGTAGATACCGCAAGGGGTTTACTTATCAATTCAGGTTCAACGCCAAATGTATTAGCCACAAAGGGTGTAACATATGATAATATGGATCCCGGATCACTCAGCGCGTGTACATCATAAGAAAACACAAAGAATATACTTGTAATAACATCTAGAGATGACTTGCGATCTAGTCACCCTACTAGAGCATATGTTCGACTTTGAGCACCACTCGAACTCGGTCATGAACCTCTACCTCTACCATGACCTGTCGATTGTTGAAAACCCCGTGTTGGAGGTCTAAGTGATGTGGTAGAACCAGACACATATCCTATCGACTGAGCCATTCCATCACCTCCTCTACTAGAAGAATCTCGCATCATATGGCCAGGCTGTCTGCAAGAATAACACGCATTAGAACCTCGACGACACAGTCCAAAGTGGGACTTACCGCACTGATCATAACGTGGTGTTGGGGGGCTCGTATGACTAGTATCATTGTGATGTTGTGAGCTAGATGTCCACAAACTCTGACCTTAACCAAAATAGGATCGATCATATCGAGGCCTCGAAAATTATGGAGGAGCACTAGCTACAAGTGGGGCCGAACTCCTCAAAGACTAGGGCCTGACGCTGCCTCTGAAGACATTAGGATACCTTGTAAATCTCGCCCTCTTATGCTGGCCCCTATCCTGCTCCCTATCTGCCCTTTACTGGGGCTTACGATTCTCTAAGGTCTAGGCATAAGCCTGAATACGGGAAATATCCATGCCCTCCACCAAGGAGGCTATCTTGCACTCATTTATCAGATGTGGTCCCAACCGTTCACGAACAAATGCACCATATCACTCATCTCGGCCACCATATGGGGAGCATACCTTGCTAAAGAATCAAACTGCATATTGTACTCTCCTACACTCGTATTCCCTTGTCTAAGGTTCAAGAATTTAGCTCTAACTCTTCATATCTCAACTGGCAAGTAGTGATGAAGAAAGGCCTCAGAAAAGTCCTTCCACATAGCTGGAGGAGCGTTCAGACCCCTGCATCTCTCCCAATTATCATACCAGAGAATCGCTAAATCTCGTAGTCAATAAGAATCCAAATTTACTACCTCTGTATCACTAACATGCATAACCTGCAATGTACGATGAACATGGTCAATTAAAGCTTGGGGGTCTGATATGGTAAACACTGGAGGGCCTAAATTCATAAAATCACGAACTTTCGTACTAACTGGTTCATCACCAGCACCTTTATTCTTTCTCTGAGCCCGAGCAACTACAAGGCTAGTCAATAACTGCAAAGCACTCTGCATATCCTGGTCTGTAGTTCCAGACGGAGGAACTGGATGTGCTAGGTTCCTCCTAATATCCTCTGGAGGAGACGAAGTAGATGAGGTATGAGACGACATCTCATTCTAAGCCTTACTTTGGCCTTCTCTGGCTTAGGGCACATGACTGCTACCCTCTCCCACAGTTGTATCAAGCCGTCTACTAATTGTTTGCTTCCTAGTCGAAGGCATCGCTGAAAGAAAACAAGGTGAATATTAGAGACTAATACTTAAGACTCAACTCTAGGCACGATCTAGATTCAGGATGAATGTAACAACCCTAGATGTCATGTAGCCTCATAATTATAAATGTGGCATGCTACACATATATAATCAAGACTCTACTAAACATGACTCATAGACAATCCCTGAGACAGACTTGCTCTGATACCAAGTTTGTCACCACCCAAACTGGAGGGCTATGACTAGCACCCGACCATATTTGCCAAGCACCAAGGTACATTTTATCAAACCTTCTTTATTATCTTCTAGGGCTCACGAAATCAATATAAATGGTAGACAGGGATCATGGAAAGCAAACTCAAAAACATGATGGCATGAACATACCTAACATGGGATGACCAGACAATCAAGAAACTATGTATAAGGTAGGAGCTACCACGCTACCATGAAGACTATTCAACAAAAAACCAGCCAATAAGGCATACCAAGTATACATGAGTCAACATCTGTCTATGAGCCTCAAAGGAACATAAATGTTATATCATAGCCAGAATACGGGCCCAACATACCCATAATGTCCATAGCAAATATGCATACCATGACTACGGCAAGTCTGGAGAAGGAATCTCACCAATCATCGCTGAACTGGACAGCCTACTGTGATGGGGGAGTTGCACCTACCTATCTATCAGGACCTGCAACATGACATGCCCCGTCCATCAATAAAAGGACATCATTACGAATAAAGTACTGAGTATATAAGGCTGGGAACCATAAATACGAACAGTAATGTAAGCAGAAACAGAGAATATACAACAAGTAACATCTGAGTACCTCTGAGGGCTACTGACATGAAATGCGTGATACATATGTATAAATACATAAACTTTTAAAACATACGCCTCTCTGTCATGCCCAGCCGTAATAGGCTCGGTAAAAATGTACCCGAACATCATAAGGCTCTGTAGAATTGTACTCGGCCATGTAGAGTTCGGTAAAAACTCAACTGATCAGTGGTTGCACAATAAGTGTCGTACCAGGACAACTATAGCGCGGATCGGTAGAGTAAACTAGATGCATATATATAATGCATGCTCAACTCATGGAAACATGTTCTAGACCTATCAGAGTGACGTAAGGTTGGTATCCTTTGTACATGTTAGTAGGACTAACTCTTCACTATGAACCTTATAATAATCAAGAAGTACCAACATCATTGATCACATTAAGAATAAGAGAAGCAACGTTAACATCAACCGTTCCATAAAAGGGGAAACAATGTAAGTACCGCTAGCTTCTAAGAGTAGAGTATCTTTGGAAGCTCATTCATTACAATATGTACAATTGGAGTCGTGAAAAAGAAGGAAATGGATAGCCTCACATACCTTGTATATACTGCCCCAATCTCAAGCTATGCAATTGTCACAAATCCTTAGTCTACAATAAGAGAGACGATAAAATCATTATCATTTAAGCGTCATAACTATTATGTACCAACCACAACCTATTTTGTGATGAAACAGACATCACCTCCACTATTTATATGACTTCCCACAAGTGAAAACAATCACCAAACATCCCAAACATTATCAATGTTAATCTTTTTAAACCTCCAAAAATAGTTCACCAACTGATAACATTACTACCAAGCTTTTCGATATATATTTCACAAGTTCTAGCTTCAATGACTTAGCCGCAACTTGGATAATCTTAAATACATATAGACTAAGAGGTGTCACACCTCCTTTTTACCGCTTACACGTGGTTACCCCGAATGTCGACACGTGTAGATAAATTTTTCAACTTAAAGTGACATTATTCGAGATGGGATTAATTGTTTATTTCAAGAGTCGCCACCTGGGATAGGCTTGGCTTTTGGTGTCCTAAGTCACCAGTTTATTTAAAATCCCAAACAGAGGAAATTTCGACTACCCAATTGGAGTCTGCGAACCAGAAATTCGTGAGTAAGGAATTCTGTTGACCCGAGGGAAGGTGTTAGGCACCCTCAAATCCCGTGGTTCTAGCGCGGTCGCTTAAACTCAGTATAAGTGGCGAAATATGATTTGCTACACCTCTTCACTCAAAATTTTGGATAATTAACCGCTTTTCACATCTGTTTTAAGGAAATTTGAAATATTATTAAAATACGTTGTGAATCGTGTCACATAAATGCACCCGCGATTTTTGACATATTTCAGTTTCATTGAGAATAGGATTTGGGTCATATAAATGTGCACCCGAATTTAGGAAGTTGTTTTTATTAAGCATGCGCGCCTATAGCAACTACATCTTTGATATTTACGGAGAAGGCCGTAAAATTTGCTAAACGGCACTTCATATTTTCTATGTGTTATAATGAATACGGGGCCACCGTATTGTATTTGTTTGAATTAACGTGGCCCACTTTATTTTTATGAGGACATCCTAATCCGTACTAAATTTTCTACTCTTACGGGTGCTTAAATACACTAACTATTTTATGTATAAACTTGTGTACTCGGGAAACACTACATGGACTTAGCCTCGTTCATGGCCAATTACCATGTAATAAATTGATGTATGGTCAACCCAGGAGCACACATTGTTCAGGAAGTATTGACTAATAAGTATTGTGACTGTTTTGGATTTTAAAACACTCAGCCCAAGAAAAAACATATTGGAATACAAAATTTTGGTGCATTACTGGGCCTTGCTAATGAGTCCATTACATATCTGAACGAAAGAGTCCCATTGCTAACAACTATTTTGTCAGAAATTGTATACATAAAATCGAATCTCTACTCATTCATGAAGGAAATAATAACAACCACTTTTGTAATACTTTTTAACATCAGATTTGAATCAAACGATTCATATACTCATCAATCACAGTATATGAGTCTAATTCCCAAAATTCAAGTATGCTTCAGGTTATACTATACGAACAAGTCTGAAAACAAGCTACTGCTAAGCATTCTGAGATTTAAAGGCAATAACATGCTTCATAGCATTCTAATCCTCACATGATTATTGAATATACTAATTTCAAAGTCCAATGGTTTTAGATGCACAACTTCAGCACTTGAACCAACTGAACTAAATTGGAAGTGACTGATAATTAAACACATACAGAAAAATTGAGTCGAATGTTTAACTACTACACATAGAAACAGTCCCAAATGTCCAAATTATTACAAACAAGGATCAGTCTAACACTTAACTATAACATATGATCATTCTATTACTACACCTATATTAAAAATTAAAAAGGGGAGAATGGAGGGGGGTAAACTTCAAAATACAAATAACAGTTAGATCTTCACATTGGATCATATATTTCATTTGAAGTTCATGGATTCATAAGCATTGAGTGTACCTGTAATGCAGTAGAAGAATGGTCCTATGAGTAAACAGCATAGATCAGCTAAGCAATCAACAACCAATAAAACAGTGTATCCAGATTTCAGTGGGACTTTTAGAGAGTTAAATCTTCAGGAAAAATGATTCCAAACAGCACTAGTAGTATTTCCAGATATAAGAATAGGTATTTCAACTCTAATATTCAAAGCGAAGATTTTTGGATCACTATCCAATGCCCCAAATGGTTCATTTTATAGCAAAACTATTAGGGCATCAGATTTTACCTTGTTTCTTTTTTAGTCCCTAACTCAAATTGTATTTTTGCCTAAGTGATCCTTCAATTTCTGACTTGTGCCTCAAGTTTGAGGCTAGAATTATGTATTAGTCCCTGCTAGAAAGTTCTAAAAGGTTCCTATCAGATTTTTATAAGTTCAAATCCCTCTTATACCCTTACTAGCTTTCTGAAATTACCTACCCCTGAATTTTGACCGCAGTCAGTTCTTTTAACCCTAGTTCAGTCACCATTAAGCTTGGTTATTTCGTTGACCCTAATTCACACAATTGACCTTGTCCAATCAAACTTGGGTCAAATTTAGATTAGTAGACTCATGAAGATCAGAATTTACCTAGAAATAACCAAGGCTTAACCCTGATGCCTTTATACAAGATTAACAAAAAAAATTCAAGATAACCAAGAGAGTGAATACATCTATCACACTTGACTCTCAGAAACGATTCAATCAAGGATATTCAAAAATACTTAACAACGAGAAACACGCAGAAATTCTAATTCAGGAATCACCTTAGGAAGCAAGTAAGGACTAACAATGAACAACTAAGGATCCCAACCCCCAAATCAACTTAAACCAACATCAATTTTAAAGAAACAAAAGTCACTATGGAAATTAGATACTTAGGGGGAAGCCAGAAATTATAGAATCAGGAGATAGATGTCAACTAAGCCCCAAAACAACAATACTGAGGAACTAACTAAATTTTCCAGATCAAGATATTGAATATACAATTATCCAAAAGATGAAAGGATTTCCAGACAAGTGTCAAACAAACATATGGATATTGAAGCATTATTTCAGATGAACTTATGGATAAACAACCATAGAAAATTAAACAAAAGGACTTTCAAACTATCTAACCACTAATTAATTATTACAGAAAATCAAGCATTTAACAACTAAAAGAATTAAAACAAACAAAGAACTTTTCTTTTCATTTTGTTCCTATTTACACCATCCCAGTTGGACCTTGATTCTTCCATAGGCTTCTAAACACTCATAGGATGACGACAATCATTTTACAAGCTCGGGGGAGGGTTTTTTCAAAGTTCTAAGACCTCAATAGGTCTCAAATTTTGAATTTTGAGTTGTTGGGGGGTTTATTGAGGCTCAAGGATGGCATGGTTAGTGTCAATAAGGGTCAGGGACTACCTGGGAGAGGTTTGGACCATTTCTGGCATGTTTGGGATTTTGGGGTTAACCTTCGAATTAAATTCGATGAGTTTTAGGATGATTCGAGAGGGGTGATATGCATCGTTAGAACGGGGAGGGTGAGGTGCTTTAGGGGTGTAAATTTGGGGAAGTTTAGAAAAGGGCTGCCCGTTCTAGGGTTTACGACGACCTTTGAGGGGATATTCGAGACGGAGGGGCTATATTCGAGGGGAACTAGCCATGGGATGGGGTAGAGGAGGTCATGATGGTTGAGGGGTGTAATTTTGGGGCCGTTTGGTTGATGGCCGCCGCCGTGAGGAGATTTCCGACGTCGGCAATAGGGTGGTAGGCTGGTGGTCAAAGGCGGTGATAGGGTGGTCAATGGGTGTTGTTAGCTCGACGGTGAAGGTAACCAGGAAGGTAACGTTTGGTCGTATATTTATTGAAGGTGTTTGGACATATGTATACAATATGAAAGAGGCTTCCGTGGCCGTTGGATGATGTAGGGATCAACGGTTGTGATGAGGTGGTCCTAAAAGGTATCGCTTGGTTTAGTGAATGTGGACATGGGTGAGACTGGTTATTGGGTCTGGGTTGTGTGTGGTTTTGAAAGGAGAAGGCCGGTTGGGCCACTCAGGTCTGGCCCAATTATGGCCATCCCGAGTGGCTATTGACATACATATGTATGTATTGTATTTTTATCTTTTTCTTTCAATTGAAATTAATTACCAATTTTATTTAAAAACCATAAATCACAAATAAAATTAAAACAAGTCAAAGGTAAACAAACATAATTTCAAATGTTGGAGATATATCTATATCTTTTTTTATTTTTTCTTTTTTTTTAATTTCTAAAACCAATTTATTTAAAAAATTAAATCTTAAACCATTTTAAACATGTAGTAATGAACATGCACATGCGCTCAGACCCTAAAATTAAAATCCTAAAATAAAAGTAAAAATTCTAAACATTAGGAGTCCTATAGGAGCTTGTTTCGACCGGTCAAAAATCATATGCTCACAGCTGCCCCTCTTTGCGCGGGAACACGAAGGGTTTTCGTGCAAAGACAAGTGAGCAAATATGAGTGATTATATCCAATTAAATACTCCATGTGAAGCATTTTGAAAATTTTCTGACTGAACCTTGCTTCAAAGGTTTCCTACATATACTTAGCAATAAATGAATCAGGTCAGTGTAGTTCTGGATGTTTTGGTAGTTGGGACTACCGTGGGAGTGTGATTGGTTGTTGTTGTTGCTGTTTATGCTCACTAAAGCTCCTTATTACACCAAAGAAAATCAAAAACTAAGATAGCTTAACCTATCAACGACAAATTATAAGATTCTTATCAATGATTCTCTTGAAGCTTGATCTTGAGTCTCGGCTATCTTTCGCAGCAGACTCCGATCCGAATATTGATTCTCGCTAATTGCAACTGCTAACTCAATCTTTAATCGAGAAACAAAACTTGATATGCTGATCTTGTTACTTCCATTAGTTTTGAGCAGTCCGAATCTGTGTCCGCCTCATTACTTTGAGTTCACCTTTTGTCTCTTTTCTTTTCTTCTATTTTGAATTGACACTCATGTTTTCACTTATGTCGAATCTTGTGCCTTTAGGTGATACCTGTTTAGAAAGTAAAACAAACAAACGAACGAAATTTCTGCCCCTGTTTTCAACGGAAAATTTCGTGAGTTATTTATAACACACATCTATGCTGCTCTTTTTGAGAACAAAAAGGAATGTAATTGTGTATCCCATGAAAAATCACCAGGTTATGATGGAGAGGATAAATGGTTCTTGCTGGGGAATAGATGAGAATCCTCGTGTTATGCCAGGACAAGAATGAAAAAGTCTCTGTGGGGAAGGAAAGAAAACATCCGCGGGTCATGACGGGATATGAAAATTCCTGTTGATGATGTGTTATGCAAGAATTTCTTGGTTATGCCAGGGGAATCCATGGGTTATGACGGGATGAATGAAAAATTCTAGGTTATGCTAGGGGGATCCACAGGTTGTGCCGGGATGAATGAAAAATCCTAGGTTATGCTAGGGGAATCCACGGGTTATGCCGGGATTAAAATGAGGAGTCCCTGCTGGGGATGAAAGGAAATCCAGAGTTATGTCAGGGGGACCCACGGGTTATGCCAGGATGAACGAAAAATCCTAGGTCATGCTAGGGGAATCTACGGGTTATGCCAGGATAAAAATGAGGCCCTGAGTTATGTTAGGGGAAATCCACGGGTTATGCCGGGATGAATGAAAAATCCTAGGTTATGCTAGGGGAATCCACGGGTTATGCAGGGATTAAAATGAGGTTCTGAGTTATGTCAGTGGAAATCCACGGGTTATGCCGGGATGGATGAAAAATCCTAGGTTATGCTAGGGGAATAAATGGGTTATGCCGGGATGAATGAAAAATTCTAGGTTATGCTAGGCGAATCCACGGGTTATGCTGGGATGAAAATGAGGTCTTGAGTTATGTCAGGGGAAATCCACGGGTTATGTTGGGATGAATGAAAAATACTAGGTTATGCTAGGGGAATCCACGGGTTATGCCGTGATGAAAATGAGGTCCTGAGTTATGCCAGTGGAAATCCACAGGTTATGTCGGGATGAATGAAAAATCCTAGGTTATGCTAGGGGAATATGCAGGGCAGGGGAGGACCTCAGAGATCTTTTGACTGTGCTGGGGACTGATGAGGAAAGAAATAACTCTTAGATTATGATAAGGGTGGGGGAGTATTAACTCCAAGACTATCCTGGGGAGTAAGAAGTGTATTGAGTGAATCCTCAGGTTATGCTAGGGATGTGGAGGTAAATCTCCTTGATTAATTGTAGAAGGGGTGGAATGCAATCCTTAGGTGATGCCTAGGAAGTCCACAAGCTATACAGGGGGAACTCGGGATTGGGAACTCGTGCTGTCATGCTCATTTACGAGTTTGCAGAAAATGCAAAGAAAATTTCCCTTCGGTCATTGACGCATCAGCACCCTCGGCCCTTGTTCCTATCCTTTGGTTGTTTTTGACTCCATGTTCCTTTAGTTTTTCTAAGTGGCACCTGCATCTATTTTAATTCAGAAAAAAAACAAACTGTTAGTTTGAACAGTGATTGGTTTTGCGGCCTTGTGACGCTTGATTTCTTCTTCTTTTGTATTCAAAAACGAACCCTCGGCTTTACGTCCTTGCTTAGTTGTCTAGGGGGTCCTTATTTTGGATTGGTTTTTGCTTCTTGGGTGTTGGGTTATGATTTTTTTCCCGCTTTTGTATTTGCTTTGGGACTTTTTATAATAAACGACACCCTCTTTGGCTTAAAACCCCTCGATTTTTCTTCAATTTTATGCCTTTTGACTTTGAATTTCCTTTCCTTTATTTATTCATTTTGGGACATCAATTGTTACGATCAACCAGGATTGGCCAAGCATACTTTACGGTGTTGGCCATTTCCCTAATTCTTGCCAGGAGAAAACCGCACAGCCGATCCTGCTACCTTTCTTTAAGAAATGATGAGGAAGTTAAACTGAAGAGGAGTGAAATGTGAATTTAAAGAGTCATGCACTTTGAAGGAAAAGAGAACTTATCTTGAAATATTAGCCGGGTTTAAATGGCGACGATATGCTTCTTGGACAGGATACCCGACCCAAATCCTTTTCTGCTTTCTGACTTCAATCTTTCGAAACCAAACAAACTTACTCAAACCAGGGCAACAATATTTCTTCTTTTCAGCCGACGACGCCCTTTGCAGGTTTTCGCCAAAGGGCCTCTCTCATTTCTATTCTCCCGTCACTCGATAGCGCTCTTTATGAGTTTTCGCTAAACGAACTCTCACATTTTGTTTTTCTCTGCTCACTGTCGCCTTATGGTGCCCGGAGGTTTTCACCAATAAGACTCTCTTATTTGTTTTTCACAAATTTGATTGGTACTGAACCACGACAAATGTTATTCTCTTCCTCAGGGATCTATAACTTTGTAATCATTTTGACGGATTTGTACCGATACATTTCTTCCCCAGTTTTAATTTTCTTGGGTGAATGGGGTTTTATTTAGATGTGACTGAACTTCAGGAAGAGGCTTCCTACGTATCCTTTAGGAATCAAGTCAGACGTAGTTCAGGAAGTTTTCCTAAACTAATTTTGTTTTGTATTCTTCTCTTTTTTAAAAAAAATTTTCTTTTCTCTTCTTTTTTTCTCTCTTTTTTTTGGATTTTCTTTTTCTCTTCTTTTTTTTCTTTTCTTTTCTTCTTCTTATTTTTATCTTTTTTTTGGATTACAAAGATGGTGGGGATAGCGGGAGAATAAAGTCTTAGTCCTTTTGATCCACCGGGGCAATTGCTGCGGGGGATTTAAACATAATATCTTTTCACTGCGTCTGCGTTTACCGCTACCTCGGGCTCATCTCCTTCAATGTCGCCCAACTACAATGCTCCTTTAGGCAATATCTTCCTGATTATATATGGGACTTTCCAATTTGGAGCAAATTTTCCATTAGCCTCTTGATGGTGTGGAAGTATCCGTCTCAGCACCAGCTGCCCGACATCAAAATTCCTAGGGCGCAATTTCTTGTTGTAGGCGCGGGCCGTTGTTATTGATACAACTGCCTGTGGTACACTGCGGCCATTCGTTTTGCGTCAATTAATGCCAGCTGTTCTAAATGGGTTTTGACCCATTCACTATCTTCGATTTGTGCTTCGACAATCACTCGGAGCGAAAGGATTTCCACCTCGGCATGTATAACTACCTCAGTTCCATAGACCAGCAAGTAGGGAGTGGTCGTATAGATGCACGTATTATGGTACGATATCCCATCAATGCAAAAGGCAACTTCTCATGCCATTGCCTCGAGCTTTGAATCATATTCCTCAAGATTTTCTTGATGTTCTTGTTGGCTGCTTCAACTGCACCATTAGCTGTACATCGGTAGGGAGTGGAATTTCTATGTGTTATTTTGAATTGTTCACATATCTCTCCCATCAGCAGACTGTTTAGATTAGCTGCTTGTCAGTAATTATGGTAGCTGGGATCGATGTTGGAATGCACGAAATCCACTACCGCTTTCTTAGTGACATATTTGAGGGTAATGGCTTCAACCCATTTTGTGAAATAATCAATGGCGACCAATATAAATTTGTGCCCATTTGAAGTCTTCGGCTCGATTGGCCCAATGACATCCATTCCCCAGGCTGGAAATTGCCAGGGTGCTGACATAGGATGCAACTCATTTGGCGGTGCATGAATCAGATCGTCGTGCACCTGGAATTGATGACATTTCCGCGCAAAACTGAAGCAGTCTTTTTCATGGTCATCCAATAATATCTAGCTCGGAGTATCTTCTTTACCATATGGGGCCCACATACGCCCACATGTACTTCGTGCATAATTCTCCCAGCTTATTCGACATCCACACATCTCAACAAATTAAGATCTGGAATCCTTTTGTACAGAGTGTCACCACTCAAGAAGAAATTGATCGCATGCCGTCGAATGGTCTTCTTTTGTTCTCATGTGGCTTGCTCAGGATACTCCTATGTTTTTAGGAACCACAAGATGTCGTAATACCAAGGTTGCGGGCTAGGCTCTGCTTTGGTTGCATTACAATATCCATGTCTTTATTTTATTTGGATTTGTGAAGGATCCACATAGGCATTCCCAGGTTATGGCAACATGGAGATCAAAGTGGAAAGTGCATCTGCTAACTCATTGTGAGAACTAGGAATGTACCTGAACTGTACCGACCTGAACTATTTTCTGAGGTCTTCGACATGCTGTCTATACGGGAGGAGCTTAATGTCCCTCGTCTCCCATTCTCCTTGAGCTTGTCGGATAATTATATCGTAATCCCCCATGATTAGAAACTGTTTGGCGTCCTGATTGATAGCCATGTTCATGCCCATAATGAAAGCCTCACATTCAGCAATACTATTAGTACAAAAGAACCAAAGTCTAGATGTAGCTAGATAATACTGGCATGTTGGTGAGATTAGGATTGCTCCATCCCTACGCCCTTGGCGTTTGCCACTGCGTCGAAGAACATTTTCCAGACGGAAGTATCCTCAGTTGCTATTTCCAATGAGTTGACTTCTTCGTTAGGGAAATAAGTGTTTAAAGGTTGATACTCGTCATCAACGGGGTTTTCTGCCAGGTGATCCGCCAGTTCCTGAGCTTTCAGCGTCGTACGAGTGACAAATATGATGTCGAACTCGATCAGCAGGATCTGCCATTTAGCCAGTCACCTGTGGGCATTGGTTTTTGAAATATGTACCTTAGTGGATCCAGCCTGGCTGTGAGGTACGTGGTAGGATCTTGCAGATAATGCCTCAGCTTTTGAGCTACCCATGTCGGGGTGCAACATGTTCTCTCTAAAAATGTTTACTTGGCCTTGTAAACGGTAAACGTTTTGCTCAGATAATAAATGGCCTGCTCTTTCTTTCCCGTCGCGTCATGCTGCCTGAGAATACAACCGAAAGAGCCTTCCAAGACTTTCAGGTAGAGAAACAATGGCCTTCCTGGTTTTGGTGGAACTAAAACTGGTGTATTGGACAAGTATTGTTTGATTTTGTCAAAAACTTCCTGACACTCGACCCTCCATTTAATTTCCGCATCCTTCTTCAGTAATTTGAATATAGGTTCACAGGTTGAAGTCAATTGGGCGATAAACCGGCTGATGTAATTTAATCTCCCTAATAGACTTATCAAATCATTTTTGGTCCTTGGTGGGGGCAGTTCCCGAATAGATTTGATCTTGGTTGCATATAATTCAATACCTCTCCGACTCACGATAAACACAAGAAGCTTGCCCGAAGGAACTCCAAATGCGCATTTTGCTGGATTCAATTTTAAATTATGTTTGCGGAGCCTTTCGAAGAATATCCTTAAATCCTTTACATGATTGCCCTGAATTTTATATTTGATAATCACGTCGTCCACGTACACCTCTATTTCTCTATGCATCATGTCGTGGAAGATGGTGGTTAGCCCTCATGTAGGTGGCCCAGCATTTTTCAATCCAAAAGGCACAACTTTATAACAATATGTTTCCCATGGCGTGGTGAAAGAGGTTTTCTCAGCATCTTCCTCATCCATCAGCACTTGGTGATACCCCGCGTAGCAGTCTACCAAGGATTGAATCTCCTGTTTGGCACAATTATCGACAAGGATGTGGATGTTGGGCAAAGGAAAATTATCCTTGGGACTCGCCTTATTCAGATCTCTATAATCCACGCACACTCAAGTTTTCCCGTCTTTCTTCGGCACTGGGACCACATTTTCCAACCACGTGGTGTGCCACATTATTCGAATTACACCTTCTTCAAGCTGCTTTGTAATTTCCGCTTTAATATTTTTCACTGACATCACGCTTGATTTTTCTTCGCTTTTGTTGTACCGGAGGACATTCATGGTATGTTGGTAACTTGTGAACCACCAAATCCATTCTCAGACCAGGCATGTCGTTATAGGACCACGCAAATACGTCTTTGAATTCCAACAGGAGTTGAACCAATGAATCTTGTATCTCTTTATTTACGTGGATGCTTATTTTAGTTTCTTTGATTTCATCAAGATCGCCCGGGTTAACTGGTTCAGTATCATTTAAGTTAGGCTTAGGTTTGTTCTCAAAGTGTTCGAATTCTCGAGTGGTTTCCCTAAAAGTCTCTTCTTCATTGTATTCCGGTTCCTGGTTCATTATTTAACAGACAAGCAGCGGATTTGGGTCGTAGCAAGAAGTCCGCGAGCATGTCGTTTTATTTAAAGCCGCATTATTGGGACTTAAAGAAAAGATGAAAAAAATATAAAAAAAAGACAAAAATAAGAGAAAAGCAGAGATATGGAAAATATTGATTTTATTTCTTTGAACTTGAAATATAAACATGGTTTAGAATTTGAGATTTAAAATGCAAAAGAGGAAAACAAACAACGAGCTTCACCCTGAAATAGCTCGTGATGTGGGAGAATTTAGCAAGGCGAGACTACCGCGTCTCCTGCTTGACCGAAAAGGATGTTGCCTTAAAATTTTGAAGTTTTGCATCCGGCCCCATATACAACACTTTACCGGCGCTTGAATCTTCCCCCGGTTGGACCATGTTTATATCATAGAGAAGCTCTCTCATAGCCCCAGAGATTTCATCAATTTCTTATTGCGTGAATGTTTCTTCTTCCTCCTCTTCACTGTACTTTGGTTTTATAATGGTTTGTGCAAGTAAGGCAAGGGTCGTGGTAAGGTCCATCCTTGGCGCTTTCTACAATTAGCCCCGGTGATATCTTCTGAGGTTGGATGAAATCCCAGTCCAAAGAACATTTCTATGGAAGGCAAGGCGACTAGCTCGGTTATGCCTTATAGGGAGCTTCTGAGTCCCTTGACCGGCTTGAAGCGTTGGCGCGTCATTTCCTTTGCTACCATAATTGAAGCATTTGAAAGAAAAGGCTGAGGAAGCGGCTTGCTCTCTTCATGCTGATCAGCTACTACGACTTCAAAAGCTTTATAGACTGCGTGTTGACTGCCTTCCTTGGGTTCTAGACAGGGGACAGAGGGGTCCCAGTAAATTGATTGCTCGTCCTTTGCATGAACTACAATCTCCTGATTTTCATACTCAAATTTCAGCATTTGGTGCAAGGTTGAAGGCACTCACCCTGCTGCATAAATCCACGGTCGTCCCAAGAGGTAGTTATATGAGGTGTCCATATCCAACACTTGGAAGGTTACTTCGAAGTCAACTGGACCAATGGTAAGCACCAGATCGATTTCACCTATGTTATCCCTTTTTATTCCATCGAAGGCCCGGACACTGACGTTGTTGGGACGGATCCTCCCTGTCCCGATCTCCATTCTCTGCAGGGTAGATAGTGGACATATGTCTACTCCGGAAACCCCATCGACCATTAATCTCTTAACATAATATCCCTCACATTTGACGGTGAGATGCAAAGCCTTATTATGAGCAGCTCCCTCTGAAGGTAGGTCATTCTTTCTGAACGATATTTTATTGATAGTGAAGAATCTCTCCGCCATCTTCTCTAATTGTTCTACCAAGGACTCAGCTTGCACATAAGCTTCGTTTAACGTTTTGGCCAACACTTGTTCATGCTCGGGTGATTTCATTAAGAGCGATAGCAGAGAAATATAATCAAGGGATTTCCGGAGTTGATCAACAGCTTCATACTCTAGCATCTTCATTTTCTTGAAAAAGGCTTCTTCTTCCTCAGCGTTCACTGGCCTCTTGGGCGGGAATCACCGTTTGGTAGCGGCATATTCCTCTTCAACATTTAAGTACTTCTTCGTGGGACATCCCTTTGGGGTTTCTCCAAGGACTTCCTTTCCCTTGTGCGTAATGATGGTTTTCTAATAATTCCAGGGAACAACAGAAGGATTGGTCATGGGCTTTTGTGGCACGCGACCAATAACCACGGGCTCATTCAGCACCAGTGGCTTAATTGATCCCCGTACTACATAGGCCTTCTTTGGTATGTTCAGGGCTTTGTTCAGCTCAAATATTTTGGGAGGGCTAAAAGTGGGCCGCTTTTCTTTGCTTCCCCGAGGAACATAGAGTATTTTTTGTTTGGCTGGAGTGGTTTCAGCTTTGACCTCAGCCTCCTTCTCTACTTCAGGGCGTTTGGCTTCATTTGTTTTCTTTTCATCTATCTTCTTTGGGGTTACCTTTGGATTCCTATCGGCCTTGGCGATGGCTATGATGGTCTTGAGAGCGAGATAAACTATTTGTCCTCGTAGATCATTCTGAAGACTGGCCCGTTGTTGTGAGCCGGTAACGGGTTGTCAGTTATGTTTGGGACTTCGTCATCTCTGAGAACTATTTTCTTTTGATCAATCAAGTCTTCCACCGCTCGCTTTAAAGTCCAACAATTTTCAATATCGTGTCACTCTTCCCTTGAGTGCTAGGCACATCGTACACCCCTTTGGTAAGATGGTGATTCAAGACTCTGTCAATTTGGGGATACAGGTTGGATGAGACCCAGGTGGACTAGCTTTGGAAACAGGCTAGCATAGGATTCTCCAATTGCGGTGAAGTTTTGTCTTCGGGGTGGCTCCCGGGGACAATAGTTGTTTTGCTGATGGTGGGGATTGTAATGATTATGAGGGAGTTGATTCCTCGGAACTTTATTTCTGTTATTTTGCTATTGAGGGCGGGGAAAGGGATGAGCATTAATAACTGCGTAGGGTTGAGCGACATAATGCATATCTCTGTGAGGATGGTAATGTTGTGGCGCTCTGTCAGAGAATGCATGTCTGTAGGCATGTTGTTTCCTCACCCCAGAGGGTGCCATGGATGCCTCATCTCTTTTCTTCTTCCTGGGAATTCCTCACTCCACTCCTTGTATGTCTTGGGAGGTAGCTCTGATGGAAGATTGGCTTGGAATCCTCCCTGTTTTGAGGCCAGTTTCCACCATTTCTCCAATCTTTATGGCTTCATCGCATGGTTTTCCCATTGCGGACATCATGTTCTTAAAATAGTCTGTCTCTTGTGCCTGCAAAAAGATGGTGACCATTTATGTTTGATCCACAGAAGGCTTCACCCTTGATGCTTGCTCTCTCCATTTGATAGCGTATTCCTTGAAGCTTTAAGCAGGTTTCTTCTTCAGGTGGGCTAGGGAATTCCTATGAGGGGCGATGTCGACATTGTACTGGAATTGTTTCCCAAAGTCCCGGGAAAGGTCATCCCATATGTGCCATTGGGTGATTTCTTGATCTATATACCACTCGGATGCAATCCCAACTAAACATTCCCCAAAGTATGCCATCAGGAGCTCTTCCTTTCCGCCTGCTCCACGTAACTGATTAAAATATTTTTTCAGATGGGCGATAGGGTCGCCATGGCTATCGTATTTCTCAAATTTGGGTACTTTAAACCCCAAAGAAAGATGGATATGGGGGAACATGCACAGGTCTGAATAGGCTACACTTTTATATCCGCTATGTCCTTGCATATTCTTCAGGCTTTGCTCAAGACTCCTCATTGTCCTTGTGATCTCATCCTGCTGGGGTGACTTGGAAGTTTTGTCCGGCACACGGGTAAGTTCATATGTTGGTTGAGGGTAGCTATATGTATAGTACGGGGGAGGCTCATTTTGGTAATTTTGAGTTTGAAAGGTGAAGGTTGCGGGGTCTAACACAAGCCTTCACACTACAGGCTGTGTTGTAGCTGTGCGTGGAAGGGTTGTAAAGATATTTGGAACTGGCCTGGATACAAACGTTGGAGGGTGGGTTTCAGAAGGCGCCCCAACAAAATTGGTAGAAATGGTGGGTTGCCCCAGGAGAATGCTCGGGTGACTGATACGAATAGTAGAGGTACCCCCCGTGAACGTGGAAATAGCTCGGGAAATCCAGGAATGGCGTTGGGTGGTTCCTTTCCATTGGTCCATGCGTCCCACATTTCCATCACCCGGAGCTGCAGGATCTTGTTTTCTTCGGCTGCTGAAGATTCAGAGGCCGGTACTCCCGTGATTAGACTGTCTTCTGGAATAGGGAGAGTAACTTGAGTCATCTCTGACATTTCAGTATTTCCTTTTGAACGAGTAAAGTATCCGTGTGAAGCCAGTTTACTGCAAACCAACTCTAAACACCTGAACTGTAATGCTGTAAAATGTAGTTAGTTCGAGATAGATGATAAACAGGAAATCACATGTTGAGCAAGATGCACCTATTCATATAATGGGATTCTACATGCTTGCTATAGCCGCGTTTTTCATCCCAACCTCTGTTTCACTTTCCTTTTGTTTCCTCCCTTTTATTTCATCTCTCTCCCTTCTTTTTTTTTATTTTTTTTTTAAATAATACGGTCGAATCCTATGGAGATTGCCTACGTATCATGACTTCGGATGAATCAGACCGAGCGTAGTTCATGGAAATGAAAGGTTAAGTACACAACACAAATATTTTGGAATTTTCGATTTGACAAAGATACAAACTTTGATTACAATGGCTATAAGCAACTACCATAAAAAGACTTAATACCCTTACAGACTTGAAAAGACAATACTCGGATTTCCTTTTTCATAAAAAGACAAGTCTTTGAATACATTAACACTTCCAATGCTTTTGGAGCTTGCGAGGCATCATCCGACCATGTGGTGGGTTTGCGTGCTAGACTTTCTTGTAGATAGTGGAGGTCTTCCATTACTTGCCAGGCGAAGCTCATAGCAACGGAGAAAAACATGGATTTTGTCATGCCTTCGCAGTGACTACATTTAGTGGTAATATAGTCTGCAATTGCCCGCACCCTTTCTATGATAACCCCTTTTTCTTGTAGCAGACGCCCTATTTGTTCAGCCCGTGCTTCCAAAGTCTGTTCAGCTGCCTGATTTAGCTTTTGAAACTGCCACAAATCCCTTTCCAACCCCACTATTACTTCATAGCAATGCTCTCTCTCGGCTTTGAAATCCTTAGCCTGCTTGGATATTTTGCTTTCAGCTATGATAACCTTCTGTATTAGACCAGTGTTTTCATTGCCGCTCCCTTCTTTTAACTACTCTAATATGCAGGCCCTTTTTTTATCACTTTTAGCTAAATGTCTCCGAGCGCTAGACAATTCACCCTCTACCTTATTCAGGAAAAAGCCGTACTCGGTTACTTTTCGGCGCAGGTTCTCTATATGCTTTTCATCCTTTATACTCCTCGGAGGGTTTTCTGCGGCTGTTTTCATTTTCTGGATCTGAGCTCGCAGGGCTTCATTTTGTTTAACCAATACCTTCTTTTCTTCTTCGTTGGCAGCAACTTGCAGGCTGTTTTCGAATTGTTATTCTTCAATTTTCTTTTCTAACCAATGCTCTTTTGATAACCAACCCCACATCTCTTGTGATGTTCCGACGAATTCTCGGAAGTGAGGCTTTTTGGATGGTCTTCCATGCTCAATTTATCTCTTATACCAAGCAAGGTAACCCGGAGATACTTCATCTCTGGAAGGATCTTGTACACAAGTGTCAGCGGTTAGGTATTGGCATTCATTCCTGATTTTGCGAACCATGGCTTCAGTGAATTGACTACCAGGCCCAATTTTGAATACCCGGATGCTGAGATCTTCTTCTTTTGGCACTATCAGGCATCTTTCGAGTTGTCTCAAGACCCGATGTGGGGCGTATGGCTGGATGCTTCTAAGGACCATCAAGAAAAAGTGTGGTTCTGTTGCGGACATATGCACAACTTCGTCCACGGAGAGCCAACTGAGCGTCCATTGTATTTGGATTGCAGAAATAGACCAGAGATGTGATACCCATTCTGCGACACTCTCTGGTAATTTAAACCCCTTCACCCTGTTGTCAACTTCTTCTATGCAACCTTTCATTGGCAACCCACCATTCATGAACCGAGGCCTGGAACATAGATGCTCAATCATCCAGATTTGAAATAGCATGTTACAACCTTCAAAGAAATCCCCTCTTGCTTTACAAGTGGTAAGGGCCCGGAAGATATCAGCCAAGATCATCGGAGCAAGAGTGCTCTTTGCCTGAGTCATCAATGTACTAACAAACCTCGCAATCCGTATATTGATGTTCCCATCCTTTCGTTGGAATACTACATGACCCAAAAAAAATACCATAAACGCGAAGCATAGGTGCTCCTCCCATTTGATCTGATTTCCCTTGCTACAGATAGGGTTTTCAGGGTTGTTGAATCCTCCGACATGGCCATATCTTTGGCATATAAACTGAAGGGTGCAAAATCTATCTGACATGTCAGGGTTGTGAATCTTTCTGCTAATTTTCAAAACATCAAAAAATTTGTGCACAACGAGGGCCTTGGGTGCTATCAAGTATAGATGTTTTAGGAGGATTATGTGGATACCAACGTATTCGGTCATTTCCTCCAAAGTCAGGGTCAGCTCAAACTCTGTGAAGTGGAAGACGTTGTGGGCAGGGTCCCAGAAGGTGATAGGGCCTTTATAATATCCCCCCATAGGGTTGATTTTAAGCAAACTAGTGAGGCCCCCCAGATGTGCGTCGACCTTTTTTTATGTCCGGCTTCTCCGAGGTCATCCCACAACAGCCACAACTCCAAAGGAATATTGTTCATTATTTTTCTCATTCTGCACATTTATTAGGGCGGATTAGTATTCTCAAAACATAAATACTGACATTTATGAAATTTATTTTAAAACAGGGACCGGCTTTGAGAATACGGCCTCTCAACACTTCCGCTAGAAGGTTTTTTAGGATGTGCTTGCTTACCAACACGAATAGAATTCAATGGCAGCCATTTGTGTAAGATCAGCCTTCCGGTGTCCCTTGTAGTGTCATTCAGCTATTATCACATTAATGGCACCACCAGACTCATTTTGAAGTAATAAGGAGTAAGAAAAATAAACTCGGTATTTCTTGATACTTTGAAAAACGAGTTGGACCTGGCCAAAATGATTTATCAAAACCTGCAGACTTCATTGAAAAATTCAAGAATTTTGTGCCTTTTGTGGTTTTTTGTGCTTTTTGTGATTTGTTTTTTTCTTCATTTTTTTTTGAAAAATCTGGCAGCATTACAACGCTATCTGAGCATTGGTTTCTAAAAGCGACTACCCTGGCACTGTTTATTTTCTCTTAATTGTTTCCTTTGTTTACAGGCCCATCGACATTCAAATCCAAGGCAAGTAAATGCGCAAATAGCACGTAAAGATGCATCAGGATAGTCTTTTATTATTTTAGGGCACCTGGCCTAGACGGACCCAACCCCTGTGTTTAGTCCCCTAAGTCAAAATGCATGATGCAAATAATTGTTCCTACTGGGGATGCGGCATGAAGTTTTGTTATACTAAGTTGAGAACCCTAGCATAGGGTCTAGACTGTGTACCCGAGCGAACAACTCGAGTCAAGGAGGGGGCTACGTACCGAGGAACCGCGAGATCGTCCGGCTTTGTAACTTGTCCGGCCTCTTTCTTAATTCGGGGTAATACACTAACAAAATAGGGAGTTTCAACTAGTAAACACATCCCCGGAGGTGAGAAGTGCAGGGCTTTTCGTAATAATTTATATATACAGTTCAGATAATATCAAAGTGGTAAAGCATGCGGCATTTAGCACAGAACAAGTAAGCAAATTCGAAGAAGCCAACTATAACAGTTATTGAAAGCTCGAATTCTTCAACCGTGAACTAGAGATTCTGGGTCTTCATTCCCAGCAGAGTCGCCAGAGCTGTCACACCTCCTTTTTATCACTTACATATGGTTACCCCAAAACGCGACACGTGTATAGGAGTTTTTCCAATTAAAGTGATATTATTCGAGATGGGATTAATTGTTTATTTCAATATTCGCCACTTGGGATAGGCTTGGCTTTTGGTGTCACAAGTCACCGGTTTGTTTAAAATCCCAAATCGAGGAAATTTTGACTACCCAATTGGTGTCTGCAAACCAGAAATTCATGAGTAAGGAATACTGTTGACCCGAGGGAAGGTGTTAGGCATCCTCGAATCCCGTGGTTCTAGCACGGTCGCATAAACTCATTATAAATGGCTAAATATGATTTTCTACACCTGTTCACTCGTAATCTTGGATTATTAACCGCTTTTAACATCTGTTTTAGGGAAATTTGCAATGTTATTAAAACATGTCATGAATCGCGCCACATAAATGCACCTGCGAATTTAGACATATTTCAAATTCATTGAGAATAGGATTTGGGTCACACAAATGCACACCGAAATTTTGGAAGTTGTTTTATTAAGCATGCCCGCCTATATCAACTACGTCTTTGATATTTATGGGAAAGGCTGTCAAATTTTCTAAACGAAACTTCCCATTTTCTATGTGTTTATTGGATTAAGTAGCCACCGTATACTATTTGTTTGAATTAACGTGGCCCACTTAATTTTTATATGGACATCCTTATCCATAATAAATTTTCTACTCTTACGGGTGCTTAAATACACGAACTGCTTTATGTATAAACTTGTGTACTAGGGAAACACTACATGGCCTTATCCTCGTTCATGGCCAATTACCACGTAATAAATTGATGTTGGATCAGCCCAAGAGCACACATTGTTCAGGCAGTATTGATTAATAAGTATTGTGACTATTTTGGATTTTAAAACACTCTGCCAAAAAAACATATTAGATTACAAAATGCTAGTGTATTACTGGGCCTCGCTTTCGAAGCTAGGCAGAAGATTTGAATTAAGGACCATTTCAATAATTGAAATACAGACTTGTTTGGTCAATGCCTTTAAATCTCAGAATGCTTAGCAGTAGCTTGTTTTCATACTTGTTCATATAGCATTAGACTCATGCACTCTGACTGATGAGTATTTGAATCATGTGATTCAAATTTGGTGTTAGAAAGTAATTCAAAAATGGTTGTTATTATTTCCTTCATGAATGAGTAGAGATTCAATTTTATGTACATAATTTCAGACCAAAATTGTTGTTAGAAATGGGACTCTTTCGTTCATATCAGTAATGGACTCATTAGCGCCCAACGTTCACATTTACAATCATAGAAACATTAGCCACAGAACATCAATCAAGCTCTTTCAAAACTATGGGCCCAAGGATGAGCCAAATTCGAACTCTTGAACATCAATCAAGGTCCTTGAAATATTGCAAAACACCAATCTAATGAGGACATCAATTTATCGATCCCCAAACTTGGGCCTAGATGCAGGCGCCGTTACACTCAAATCAAACGAGAAAGCAATTAAGGGGTCAAAATCCGGGTAAACACAGAAAAAAAACACATTTAAGTGAGAGATAAGCGCAGTAACAACTCTGTTTTAACTAATTCATTTTTCTTGCAAATTTCCATGTTTGCTATCACCAAACCAATGCTTCAAACCAATCACTGGTACCTGGATCGAGATTTTTTAAATTAAGATCCAAATTAAACACCTACTCACCATGTAAGTAACACTTGTACAAACACATTAACCCTATACTCATTCCCGTGCTCATGTAATATTCCAAAATTTAAAGTTAAACCAATATTTCAAACATGATTGAAAGGAATCAATGCTATTAAAAACTAAACTGTCGATGATTTTTTCATGCTTTATGAGCAACATTAACATTTAAACATGATAGCAAACCTGAGAGATACTTGAAGATTTATACACAATTGGCAGTGATGAAACCTGATAACTTTCAAACTCATTTCTACATCTAAGCTAACTTGAATTGCAACATTAATCTACACAACCGGAGCTAGAATAAATGAATAAGACATAAAATATTTCAATAGGCCACAATTAGTTACAACGATAGTCCACAGTTAGTTACAATGTGAAGATCTAGCTAACTAATTGAATCCATTAAGACTTTAATCTGAATAAGTAAAGTGGATATGAGCATTTGGTAAAAAAAACTAAGGCATAAGAGAGCTTTTCATTTAATCTCCAAATCAGATTTACATATTGCAAGGCTTAGAACTTGTACCTGGAATAGTGAGAGCAAATAAGTGAAATTCTGCAAATAGAAGCTGTAGCAGCAACAAACTCTGAACTAGCAACAAAACAATATAGGAATTGCTTTTTGTTTTAAAAACTAGGAAATGAGGTTTAAATCCCACTATCAAACTCAATCGAGAACCAGCAATTGAATTGATCTCAAAATCGATATCAAACCAAGATTCAACTCATTCTTCACCCTTGAATTCTCCGGAATTGTTTTCTAGATGAAAACCTTATGAGACTTTTATAGAACAGTGTTTTTGCAAAATTTTCACTATTTGTTTTTGGTTTTCAGGATCTCTAAGCTCTCAAAACTCTCTATTTTTAGCACTCTAAAATCTTAAGACTCTCTAAACCTTTTTTCCCCTAAAACTTACTTCTAATGCAAGGATGTAATGCCTTTATAGGCAAACAAATAGGGCATCCTGCATGTCTATTTTGCATTTTGAGTCCTTTTTCATTATTTTTTTTTAGCTTAGAGACCCTTCACTTATTGACTTATTTTCCCATTAAAGTTACCAAAATCAACATTTGAAATTTAAACCCCTACCGAGAAGCTTCTAAAAGCTGCTATCAAAGATTCCCTAAGGCCAAATATTTAAACTACCCTGACCATCCCTGTATTTATCCTCTAGTTTTGGATGGACAATTACACTCTAATCCTTTTGAAATCAAACAAGATTATTCAAACAACTAAGGATTCAAATGGATCAAACTATGAACAATTCTAAAAAAAGGCAGAAATCAACATTGAAAACCAATTGACACATGAATCAAACACCAACACTCACATGATTATTTAACAAGTAATTCTAACACACCTAAGCCCAAATTAATCAACAATGAACACTCAAACTTGTTAACAACTAAAACAAAGCATTTAAATTGATATTCAACAGTTTGACTAACGGGAGAAGCAGGAATAGAAATTAAATTAAAACTAGACTTGCGCATGAACTTCAAATTAAAGGGAAAGGGTAAGGAAGAAGATGAACTGAAAGAAAAATACAGAAGGTGGAAGATGCTTACCTTATTTGGGACAAACTACGAACAAAACTTTGGACCATTGACTCTCCCCCTAATAATGTCACCCACTAGCTCTTAATAAGAGCAAGTGAATAGTATTATCAAGGGATGAACCAACAACTCAAATAAGCTTCATGCAACAGGGTTTGGGTCTTCAACCCTAGATCTAAAATTTGACCAATTTAAGGGGCTTTTTGAGAACAATTGACCATATACTAGTGGAGAGGGGGTGGTAAGGGTTACAGGGTATGATTTTTGGGCAATTTGGTGGTGATGAGTTTTTGGCAGTCCCTTTCGATTCAAAATTTAAATAGTTCGGCGTGGATCCGAGGGAAGCTATATGGATATTAATGATGAGGAGGTAATGGGGAACATGTGATGTTAATATGGTGGTGTTTGGGTGGTGGCACCGCCGGCCACGACGGAAGGTTCAGAACTTCTCAGCAATATTCAAGAAGCTCAAGCGGGATTTGAGGGAAAGGGTTTGGAGATTTGGAAAGAGGAGAAGGAGAGGTATATGAGGTGTTATTTAGGTGGTTATTGGCCACCGGCGGAGACGATTTTCGGTGGGAGGCGGACGAAGGCGGACGACGGAGACGGTCTCGTCTCTAGGGTTCATTTGTTGTGAGCGAGGAGACGAGGGGGGTAGCGTTATATATATATATATATATATATATATATATATATATACATATATATACATATATATATATATACATATATATACATATATATATAAACATATATATATACATATATATATATATATATATATATATATATATATATATATATATATATATATATATATATATATATATATATATATATATATATATATATATTAATTGATCCAAGCTTCGGGGTTGTTAGAACAATCAAACCTCGACGGCCAGGATTGAACTTGTCAAAACGGCATCGTTTGGGTAAGGGGGGTGCTGGACCAGGTTGAGGCGTAGACTTGGGCCGATTTGGGGTTTAACATCTGGGCTGGGGTGTTTTTGGCCCAAATTTGGGCTTTTCTTATTAGACCCTATTTTATTTTATTTTTACTTTTTTTTAAAAACGAAAAATAAAATTAAAATTTAAAGTAAAACTTAATTAAATTCTTAACTTTATTAAATTCCCTATTTATATTAAGCTCTAATTTATAATTAATAGAATTATTCAATATTAAAAGAAACTAACAAAATTCAAATTAAACAAGCCAAATATAAATCAATTTTTTTTATTTTTGCATTTTTCATAAAATCGTATTTACCAATTTATTTTAAAATATGGAAAATCAAATTCTAAATGTAAATGAAATAAATTTTTATATATATTTTTTAATTTATCGTAATTAAAAATGCACACAAAATGCAAACAAAAACAAAAATTATGCAATTAATCCTAAAAATCAAATAACTGAAAGGAAACATCCTAAATATAAGAATTTTATAGGAGTAATTCACGCGAGGCAAGAATCATATCCTCACAGCTGCCCCTCTTTACTAGGAGACACAAAAGTTTTTCGGGTAAAGATAAGTGAGCAATTACGAAGGAGTTTTGCCCATTTGACACTCAATGAGAAGAAAAATTTTAAAAAATGTCTGCGCGAACCTTGCTTCAGAGGCTTCTTACATATCCTTGGTTGTAAAGGAATCAGGTTAGTGTAGTCCTGGAAGTTTTGGTAGCTCCTACTACGATGAGCTGTAGTTTCACTGCTGATGCTACTGCTACTGCTTGCTGACCTCCTTATTACACCAAAAAGGAAAATCGAAAGCTAAGCTAGTTATGCCTATCAACTACGAGTTAAAAGATTCCTATTTATAAATTTCTTGAAGCTTGATCTTGAGTCTAAGCTGATTTTGCTGCGGAACTTGATCTGAATCTTGATGCTCGCGAGCTGTAGATGCTTTTTATTTCTTTAGAATTGGATTAGAGTGGGACATATGAAGCTTGTGACATTGATCAAATTTGAGCAGTACGTGTCCTTCTCTACTTCAAACACTTTGAGTTTGCTTGTTTTTTGTTCTTTTCTTCTTTTTCATTATTTTGGATTGAGACTCACTCTTTCAGTCATCTCGAATCATGTACCTTGAGGTAAAACTTGTTCGGACACAAAACAAACAAACGAACGAAATTCTTTTGCCCCAATTTTTACTAGGACAATTTCGTGAGTTATTTGCAACACAAAATCCAAATTACTTTGCATTGAAAACAATAAGAATCAGGATTATATATCATTGGGAATGAAGCCTTAAATTGGGACGGTTACACGGTTATGCTGGAAAATGACCGGGTTATGCTGGAAAAGCAAAAGGGTCGCGAGTTATGCCGGGGAGATCCAAGGGTTATGATGGAATGAAAGAAAAAGTGTCCTTTGGTTATGCCAGGGAGGTCCACAGGTTATATCGGGATTAAAGGAAAAAGGCCCTTGGGTTATGCTAGGGAGGTCCACGAGTTATGCCGGGATAAAAGGAAAAAGGTCCTTGGTTTATGCCAGGGATGTCCTTCCATTATGCCTGTATTAAAAGAAAAAAGGTCTTTGGGTTATGTCAGGGAGATACACGGGTTATGCCGCAATGAAAGAAAAAGGTCCTTGGGTTATGTCAGGGAGGTCCACGGGTTATGCAGGGATGAAAGAAAAAGTTCATTGGTGATGTTAGGGAGATCCACGGGCTATGCCGAGATAAATAAAATGGTCCTTGGATTATACCAGGGAGGTCCACGGGTTATGCGTGGATAAAAGTAAAAAGGGTTCTTGAGTTATGTCAGGGAGATCCACAGGTTATGCCGGGATAAAAGGAAAAGGGTCCTTGGGTTATTCTAGGGAGATCCATGGGTTATGTCGGGATAAAAGAAAAAAGATCCTTGGGTTATTCCTGGGAGATACACGGGTTATGCAGGTAAAAACAAAAAGGATCCTTGGGTCATGCCGGTATAAAAGGAAAAGGGTCCTTGGGTGATGCCAGGGAGGTCCACGAGTTATGTCGGGATAAAGAAAAAGGTTCGTTGGGTTTTGCAGGGAGATAAGGGTCCTTGGGTTATGCCAGGGAGATCCACGAGTTATGCAGGGATAAAAGAAAAAAAAAGGTCCTTGGGTTATGCTAAGATAAAACAAAAATTTTCTGCTAGGGATAAAAGGGAAAATGGCCCTTGGGTTATGCCAGGGAGAAAAGGAAAATGATCATCGGGTTATGCCGGGGAGGAAAAAAAGAGATTCTCAGGTTGTGTTGTGGATAAAAACGAAAATGACCCTCGGGTTATGCTGGGGAGAGAAAAGAAGGAGATTCTCAGATTATGCTGGGGAGAAAAAGGAAAATGATCCTCGAGTTATGCAAGGGAAAAAAAAAGGATCCTCTGGTTATGCCGGGGAGAAAAAGGAAAATGATCCTCGGGTTATGCTGGGGAGAAAAGTAAAAGGATCCTCGGGTCATGCTGGGGAGAAAAAGGAAAATGATCCTCAGGTTATGCTGGGGAGAAAAAGGAAAATGATCCTCGGGTTATGCGTGGGAGAAAAGGAAAAGGATCCTCAGGTTATGCTAGGGAGAAAAAGGAAAATGATACTTGGGTTATGCCGTGGAGAAAAGGAAAAGGATCCTCAGGTTATGCTGGGGATAAAAAGAAAAATGATCCTTGGGTTATGCCAGGGAGAAAAGGAAAAGGATCCTCAGGTTATGCTGGGGAGAAACGGAGAATGATCCCCCGGTTGTGCCTGGGACAAAAAGAAAAATATTCTCAAGTTATGCTGGGGAAAAAAGGAGAATGATCTTCGGGTTATGCCGGCGAAAAAAAGAAAAAGATCCTCAAGTTATGTTAGGGATAAAATTAGAATGACCCTCGGGGTATGCCAAGGAAAGAAAACATCCTCAGGTTATGCTGGGGAGAAAGGAGAATGATCCTCGGGTTATGCCGGGGACAAAAAGAAAAGGTCCTCAAGTTATGATGGGGAGAAAAGGGGATCATGATCCTCGGAGTATGCCAAGGAAAGAAAAAATCCTCAGGCCATGTTTGGGAGAAAAGAAGAATGATCCTCGAGTTATGCCGGGGACAAAAAGAAAAAGATCCTCAAGTTATGCTAGAGAGAAATGGAGAATGATCCTCGGGTTTTGCCGGGGAAAGAAAAGATCCTCAGGTAATGCTGGGGAGATCCACGGGTTGTGCCAGGGACAACTAGGTAATATGGTCCTAGGTTAAAAAGGATGCAACTAGAGATTGGAGGCCCTATGCTACCATTTTTTCTTTTCTTCTTTCGTTTCATTACAAAATGCAGGAAAGAATTTGGAGGTAACTTCACTTTTGGGTTAATTATTGTTACGAAACAATTCTTAGCTCCTGCGTATTTCCCTCTTTGGTTGCACCTGCTTCTTGCACAGCTGCTTTGGGTTACACCTATTTAAAATTTTTAATCAAAAACAATTGTTAGTTCGAAATGGTGGTTGCTTTTGCAGCTTTGGTTGTTTGATCACCGGGTGTTGGCCAAGCTTTTGGTGAGAACTTCCGCTGCTTACTGGCTTTTCTTTAAAAGTGATCTCTCCCTTAAAACCGAGGAACTCTGCTTTCTAGATTTTTTCGTGAAAGCTCGCATGCATGCGGCTTTGGCCCTTTTCACTTTGATGTGCCTTAAGGACCATTGTCCTTAGATTGCTTTTCATTTTCAACCACTTGATTTCAGAACATCGTGATCCTTTTGTTTTTTAGATCCTTGCCAAGACAGTTAGCCACATGGGACTCAATCCTTTTAACTTCCTTTTGCTTTTGTGGGTATTTGACTTTGACTTCCTTTCCTTTCAGGAATTTTTCAATTTCAAAACATTAGCCTTCATGGTCAGCCGAGATCGGCTTGTGAGGCAAGGTATCTTTATCAGCCTTGCCAAGCAAAACCCTGTAAAGATAATCTTGCCACCTTTTATTAGTTTCGGTAACAGAGTTAGACCGAATGTGATTCAAAGAAAAAGTAATCAAAAAGCAAGGGAATGAAATTAAAGAGAAGTGTCCCTTTTAGGAAGAAAATAATGACTTATCTGGGGTGCATGCAGGTTTCAAATAGACATGATATGCTTCTTGGACTAGGGTGACATGACATCCTCCCCATGGACCACAATTTCTTGATCCTTATGCTCAAACTTTACCATCTGATGAAGAGTGGAAGGTACAGCCCCTGCTACATGGATCCATGGTATCCCCAAAAGAAAATTATAGGACGTGTCCATGTCTAGAACTTGGAAAGTCGCCTCAAAGTCAACTGGACTGATGGTCAGAAATAGATCGATCTCTCCAATCTGTCCCTTTTGATACCATGGAAAGCTCGCACGCGGACATTGTTGGGACGAATCCTTTCAGTCCCAATTTCCATGCAATGTATTGTAGAGAGTGTCCTGATGTCCACCCCAACACCTCCATCCACCATAACCCTTTTCACGTAGTATCCTTCACATTTGACAGTTAAGTTCAGGTCTTTGTTATGTGCAGCCTCTTCCCGGGGCAAGTGATTTTTGCTGAATGAAATCTGGTTGATGGCGAAAAATCTTTCTGCCATTCTTTCTAAATGCTCTACAGAAGTCTCACCTAGCACGTATGCCTCATTGAAGGTCTTGATTAATACCTTTTTGTGTTCGGTGGATTTTATCAACAAAGCAACGAGACTTGTTCAGGAAACTTTGGAAACGGGTCAACCACTTCATATTCTGCCATTTTCATTTTTCAAAAGAAGGCCTCCACCTGTTCGGCACTCACTAGTTATTTAGCTGGGAAGCGTTTCCAAGTGGCGTTGTTCACTTCTTCCAAATTGGAGTACTTTTACACATGGTAATTTTGTTGAACCTCTCCTGAGATTTCCTTGCCCTTGTATGTCACCACTGTATTACGGTAGTTCCAAGGCACCGCGTAAGGATCTATCATTGGCCTCTATGGCGTGTGGCCAATAACCACGGGCTCATCAGCCTTGGTAGATTAGTTGTCCCCCGCACTACATAAGCTCCCTTGGGTACATACATCTGGGTGGTGTTGTTCAGTGCGAATATCTTGGGAGGGATCAATTTCAACCATTTTTCCTTGCGGCCCCATGGGACATCGAGAACATCGTCTTTGGCGGGCGTTGCCCCAGTTTCTGCCTAAATATTCTTTTCTACTTTGGGGTATGTGGCACTGTTCTTTTTCTCCCCTTCATCTTGCCTCGAGGAATTTTTTGGCTTTCTCTCTACAATGGCAATGGAAATAATGGCCTTAAATGCCGGATCGAATTCCTTGTCTTCACAGATCATTCCGATTATCAGTCTGTTGTTGTGGGCCGGCAATGGGTTGTTGGTAATATTGGGGATGTCCTCGTCTCTTGACACAATCTTCTTTTGTTCTATTAGATCCTCCACGCCTTGTTTCAAAGTCTAGCAGTTTTCTGTGTCGTGCCTCTCATCTCCTAAATGATAGGCGCAGCGGGCGCCTCGTTGGTAGGAAGGTGATTCAGGGTTTTTCTTGTTTGGAGGTACGGGCTGCAGCAGGCCCATTTGTAAGCTTCAGGAACTAACTTGAGTAAAGTTCCCCAATTGGTGTAAAATTTGTCCTTTTGGGTGGTTCACGAGGACGAAAGTTATTTTGCGGAGGACGAGGGTTGCAGTGGTTTTGGTGAGGAGGATAGTTTCTTGGAAATGGAGCTTGGTTCCTGTTGGCTTGTTGCTGAGGCCGGACAAAAGGTTGAGCATTTATGACCGCATACGGCTTAGGAGCATAGGTCATGTCTTGGTGAGAATAGAGATGTTGAGGGGTCCTTTATAGAAATATGGATTTCGAAGCACGGTTTCTTCTCGCACCTGATGCTTCCATGGGTGTTTCTTCTTTCTTCTTGCTCCTTGCCACTCCACCAGACCCGCCCTGGATGGCTTGGGAGGTTGCTCTGATAGTGGATTGGCTTAGAATTCTGCCTCTTTTTAATCAATTTTCCACTATTTCCCCAATTTTGATAGCTTCCACGAATGGTTTGCCCATAGATGACGTTATATTCTAGAAGTAATCGGCTTCCTGAGCCTGGAGAAACACTGTTACCATTTCGACCTCGTCCATCGGAGGCTTTACTCAAGATGCTTGTTCACGCTATTTGATTACATATTCCCTAATGCTTTCCGAGGACTTCCTTTTCAAGTTTTCCAATGAGTTTCTATCTGGAGGAATGTCTATATTGTACTCGAATTGTCTGACAAAGTCTCTAGCAAGGCCGTCCCAAAGGTGCCAACGAGACATATCTTGATCCATGTACCACACGGAGGTAATACCAACCAGACTTTCTCCAAAATAGGCCATGAGTAATTCTTCCCTTCCTCCGGCCCCTCGCAATTGATTGCAGTATTTATTGAGATGAGCAATAGGATCACCGTGCCCGTTATATTTTTCAAACTTTGGAGTTTTGAATCCCAATGGTATGCGTACATGGAGAACATGCATAGATCAACATAATACACACTTTTCTGTCCTCTCGGACCTTGGGTGTTCTTGAGGCTTTGTTTTATGCTCCTCTGCTTTCTTATGATCTCTTCTTTGCTCAGGAGTTTTGGGTGTCTTTTCTTGTCCCGGAGTGAACTCAAATTGAGTGGCTAAGGGTAGGTATGAGTGAGGAATTGAAGAGGCTCCATTTGGAGGATAGGTGTTTGGAATTTAAAGGCTGAAGAATCAAAAGTGGTCCTAGGCAGTTCAGGCTGTGTTGTGGTCGAGCATGGCGGAGTGGTAAAAATGTTTGGGGCCGCACTGGATATGAACACCTGGGGATGAGTCTCAGAAGGTGTTCCCATGAAATGATCTGACATGGTTGGTTGTCCCAGTGGGATATTTGAGTGGCCGATTGGAACACCAAAGGTACCACCCACTCTAGGGAAAATCTAGGGAAATCCGAGAATTGTACTGGGCCGCTCCCTTCAGTTTGACAAGGCGTCCCGCATTTCCATCATGCGAAGATGCAATAACCTGTTTTCCTCGGCAGTTGCTGATTCTAAAGCCTGGATGCCTGAGATTGGGCTCTCGTTTGTGATAGGAATTGTTAGCAAAGTGATTTTTGAACACATTTAAATGCTACCTTTTGATCTCGTGAAGTATGGATGCGACGCCAGACTACCACAAAAACCAACCACCGTTCTATAAAAACCCTAGACTAAAATGGCATAGCAGCAAACGGTTACTTTGTGACAAATAATAGATAGGTAATCGCATGTTGGGGTTTGATGCACCTATGTACATGATTTGCAACGGTTGTTTGCTTCGTCCCGGCTTTTTCCTTATTCATTCCCATTTTCTCTCCTTTTGATCTTACTCTCTTTTTGCTTGCTTTTCTTTTCCTCTACACTTTTCTCATTTTTCGTTTCTTATTTGAGTTATTTACAAGGTTATGATCATATCCAATGAGGATTGCCTACGTATCAGGACACCGCGTGAATCAAATCTTGCATAGTTCAGGAAAAATTAATACGAAAAGTAGAGAGACAATTTTCTTTTTGGGAATTTTCAATTTTCATTAATAAAACATCTATTACAAAAGATATTAACTACTATTTTTCTTGGAAATAAAAATACAGACTCAAAATAAAGCAAAAATATAGACTTAATGATTGAAAACTCAGGAATACATTAATGTTTAAACTACTGGGGTCGCGGGGCATCATTCGGCCTAGTGGGCTTATGTGCTAGACCCCCTTTTAATTGCTCCAAATCACTCATAACTTGCCGGACAAAAGTCATCACTGCAGCGAAGAAGGTGGTACGAGTCATGTCCTCGCACGCTTGGAATTTCATAATAATGTAGTCTGCGATGGTTTTGATTCTTGTCACACCTCCTTTTTGGCTACTACAACCCGGCGAAGGACAAAGATAAGGGAGTTTTTCCAATTTAAGGACTATCAAAACGGGATTTATTTATTAAAGAGATTTTCATAGTCGCCACTTAGGATAATTAATGGTGTCCTAAGTCACCATTTAGAATCCCTAAACGAGGAAAGAATGACGCCGTTTAACAGTTCGCGAACGAGAAATCTGGATAAGGAATTCTGTTAACCCGGGAGAAGGTATTAGGCTCTCCTAAGTTCTGTGGTTCTAGAACGGTCGCTCAGCAATTATATTTGGCTTAAAATATCTTATTTTAGACAATCATGAACCTATGTGCATTTGAATCTTTTCATCGCTATTATTATTATTATTATTTTTATCGAGAATTGCAATGTCATTAAAACATGTCTCAACCCATGTCACATAAATGCACCCCTGGTTTTTGACACAACTTTGTTGAGATTTAGATTTAGGTCATATAAATGTGCGCCCGAATTTAGGAAAGGTAAAATTATTAAAGACGCGCCTAAAACGACAATCGCGTTCTTATCTTTGCGGGAAGCCGTGAAATTCGCTAAACGATGTGTCCCAAATTTATAAATATTTTACTATAAGCACTTCACGAGGGCCACACAATTTTGGATTCTGTTTAGTGCAGCACACCTCATTTTTTATTTTTAAGGCCATTCTTAAAATGAACTACTACTTTTCTACACTTTGTCTTTAAAAACTTTGATCAATTATAAAGAGACCCAAGTTCCTAATTTGAATCCAGATCTGCACGGGAGCATTGTAGTGCTCAAACTAATCACAGGGCCTATAAATTAGCCCAATGGGGATGAATTTCAGCCAAATCCATTAACAAATTAAACTTACTATTGCAAATGCGCACCTGGACACTAGAATTGTTCCAGATTTCTTAGGAAAGGAGGACGTTGAATCAAATAAACACCCCATAATTTGTTGCAAATTCTTGGGAAATTAAAGAACAACATTGAACAAATTAACATGGCTATCAACTATAAGTGAAGTATTGAACTAGCAGGAAGTCTGTACTAACATAAAAAAAATTGTTTTACCAATTTCAGAACTCAAATACTAAAATGACACTGAGATTCACATATTGACTCCATTGCTACTGTAAATACTAATTTTGAAATATATAACACCATGACTTTGAACAAAGCAAATTAACCTGATAGACTTTACTACTAAAACAACTAGACAAACATGTTCAACAATAGGTAAAACAGTCCAGATTTGCTAATCATAAATCCTATTGGGATGAAAGACACAATTAGCACAAGTGAGAGTATATATAGTCCATATGTACAGTCCTGTTTCATAAAAGTGATGTTTGGCATTACTACTACTCAATGCTTATATGAATTACAAATATGAATGGAAATCAACACAGAAATACACAGGAAAAAACTAAATAGTCATCCAGTAGAATAAATGAAGTTGTTGATATGGTCCTTTAAATATTGAAAGCTGAGAAGTACGTGGTAACCAAAATACAAAGTGGAGTAAGGAGACACCAGCAGGCTTTAGACATCAACAGCCAAATTTGTAAGTAACATAGCTGCAATAACCAGATCCAAACAGAATAGGGCACACACAGCCTCTAAAACGACCTCAAATTACTTGAAAACATACTCAAGAGTTCCAGAAATACCCAATCCTAAGTTATTTTATGCAAAACCCACAGAAACAAGATCAAATTAACCTTAAACCTAGCAGGACCTCCAATGAAACAATATTTTTCGCATTTCTGCTGATTTTAGGGTCCTAAATGCCCAGGTTTTTGAAGGAACAACTCTCAATTATTAAAGCTAGACTAACATTGTTGACTTTGCCTTGAATTAGATTATAGTTTCAAGATGGATTTTTTATTGTTGCTGAAAATTTCAGATATTTTTTAGATTCCAAAACATCTGGAAATTTTTAGAGTATTTTCTAGGCTGGCTAACCCTTTTTTCTTATGCATTAGGGTCCCTTTTTATAGCCAAAGGCTAGGGTAACCCTTTTATCTCATGCTAAATACTAGTACCTCTTTTCAAATTAAGAGTTTACCTACTTGGTCCTTCATTTTTTGACTTGTTTACCAAGTTACCGCACTAAACTACTGATTTTTAAACTAAAATCCCCTACTAGAAGGGTCTAAAAGATTCTAGCATTGTTTCTTATTTATAGGATACCTATACTTCCCTTATTTTAATCCTAAAACTAGCTGAACCAAATTAAACCCAATATTACCCGTTTAATATACTGAAATTACAATATTACCAAGCTAAATCTTGTAATTACCTATTACTAACTAACAGCTATAACCAATCCTTAGTTAAACCTGAACCATTGATCAGGAATAAACAACAATCCAACATAGAAATCAAAACATTACTGAATCAAAAATTCAAATTAAATACTGATATTAAAGGGAAAAACATGGAAAGTTGTAACTATCTTGCCATTGTACCATTTGGAGCAATCAAAATTGAAACTGATTCCTATTCAAACTACTACCAACTATTTGTTGAACATTAAACTATGTTTAGCAATGAACATGAGGGTTCAGGAATTAAGACTAGATCAGACATGGCCATTAAGCTAAAGAAGTGGGTAATTCAAAGAATGGTTAGAGTCTAAACCTATAGGATTACCAAAAAGTAAAATAACAACAATGCAAGCCAAATAACTGGTCACCCAAAATCCAATCTTAATTATGAACAAAACTAGTCAATATTTCTAATTAAACTAATAGCCAAAACTAAAAGCGGGATTAAAGTGTTGACAAAGAAGCGAAACAACAAAAATAAATAGAAGAAAAAGACGAAACTTACCGGTTGTTCTTCAAAAAACTTGACTAGATTAATTTGAGCCTCCAAACGGAGTTGCAGGTTTGTTTTTGGCCAAAACAAACATGTGTCTCTGCTTTGAAACTCAAATGGCCTTTAAAGAATAACTTCAAAATTAGGTCAAAACTTAGATTGGAAATTCGAAAAGCCTGGGGGTTATTCGAAGGACGCTAGACTTGTTTTGGGTAGGGGAGGCCAAGGGGAGTGTGTGCTGTTAATTTGGACGATTTTGGGAAGGGTCGTATTTTGGATGAATGGTTCAAACTAGAATTCGAGCAGTTGTGGTATGATTGGAAGGATGATTGTTTCAGATATGTGATGCGGGTGGGGTGAGGAATCTGGGGTGTAAATCTTGGGGTATTTTGGGACAGGTCACCGTCGTGGACGGCGGGGCTGCCAAACTTCAAATGAATATTTAATGAGACGGGGATATATTCGAGGGTGACCAATGGTGGGGTTGGAAATAGGGGAGAAAGGAGAGGATGTGGTGTTATTTTTGGTTCCATCAGAGATACACCGCCGGCGGCGACGATTTTTGGCCGGCAGCGGATGGCGGAGGGAGGGTGGTGATATGGCGGCGTTACAACGGTGAATTTAGGGTATGTTTGGACATTGTACGAGGTTTGACTGGTAGGTGAGGTTATTTCGACATTTACATAGGGTAATCACCCTTGAATCTTGACCGTTTGATAAAGATTGATCAATGGCTCAGATGCTCTAACGCAAAACGACGTCGTTTTGAACCTATGGACTTTGGACCGGCAGGGGTGATGGGTTTGGGTCTATTTTTAGTGGGTTTGGTGGTTGTGGGATAAATTTTGTGGTTAAAAATGGCCCAAAATCAAAGTCCAGCATATATACAAACCATTACTCTCTTTTTGTGCATTTTGTTTTATTATTATAATTATTTAGATTTTTGAAAATCAAAAATAAAAATAAAAATAAAATTAAAATAGCCAAAAAATATTTAACAATAAATAAACTCCTAAATTATAAATTTCAAAAAATATTAACCAATTATTGTTATTGTCCCTCATTTTCAATATTAGCTAATTAATAACCTAAAAACATGCAAAAATTAAATCCTAAATGCAACCATGCCATTTTAAATTTAAATGAATTATGCAAATTGAAACGTGCAACATACAAATACACACAAAATAATTTAATTACTTCCTAAAAATTCAATTAATAAAAGAAAAATGCAAATAAACTCAAAATCACACAATTAATTCCTAGAAACTCAAATAATAAAAGAAAAATCCTAATTAAGTGTACCTTATAGGAACACGTCAATCGAGGCAAAAATTACGTGGTCACAACTGCCCCTCTTTGCTCGGAGACACGAAGGGTTTCCAGGCAAAGATAAATGAGCAACTGAGAGATTTTTGCCTACTTTGCGTTTCATGAGAAGCATTTTGAAAACTGTCTGACCGAACCCTGCTTCAAAGGTTGCCTACATATCCTTGGCTATAAAGAAATCAAGTCAGTGTAGTTCTTGAGTGTTTTGTAGCTGAGACTACCATGAGCTGTGATTTTGTTGTTGATGCTGCTGTTACTGCTTGCTGACCTCCTTATTACACCTCGTGAAAAATAAAAACAAAACTAGACTAAGCTATAAACTACGAATCACAAAAGAACCTATCTATGTTTTCAATCTTGGTCTCGATCCTGGTTATTTAGTTGCCTTGTATTTCTTCCTGTGAACTCTTTGTTGCCTTGTTGACTGGCATTCCTTCCTGTAAACTTATTATCGCCTTGTTGACTTCTTGCCTTCTCTTCATCTATGTTTGTTGCCGAATTGTTGGATTTGACGTGTATTCCTTTGTTTTGCAGGTGGGTGGCTGATTAAAAATTTTGTAACTTGAAAATCATTCCCTTGCTCTGCCAGGTGGGCGTCGGATTACCAAAACTTGAAATTTTGAAAATATTCTCTTGTTCTACAGGTGGGCGCCTGATTACCAAAACTTGAAATTTGAAAAATATTCCCTTGTTCTTCAGGTTGTCGCCTCATTACCAAAACTTGAAATTTGAAAAATATTCCCTTGTTCTCCAGGTGGGCGCCTAACTGCCAAAACTTGAAATTTTGAAATATATTCCCTTGTTCTCCCGGCTGGCGCCTGGCTGCCAAAACATGAAATTTTGAAAAATTTTCCCTTGTTCTACAGGTGGGCGCCTGATTACCAAAACTTGAATTTTGAAAAATATTTCCTGAGACTGCTGCCTATGTACTTGATCACAACAAAACAAATAAAACACAAAATTCTTCCTGCCCTAGTTTGGTGTTGGGCAGATCCGTGAGTATTAATCAAATCTCCTTACCAAATATCTCTAGAGTTAAGTCCCATTATCCAGGAGAGTCCTGAAATTCTTAACTGATGACAACTTTAAGACTATGTTATGTCTCTCAAAAGGTATTATTTTCCACTATGTCTTGTTATGAGTTACATATGCTGGGGATCTGCTGGTGACTGGTGATTACAACTACTTCCCATTATCCAGGCGGGTCCAAACAACTCTTAATTACATGACAAGATGTGACTGCTGGGGGTTAGTATTTAGAGCGTCCCATTATCCAAGGGGGTCCTGAAAACTCCTACAATTAGATCCGATTATCCAGGCGGGTCCTGACACCTCTTGTTGACTCTTGTTGGGGAAGTATTTGGGTTTGACCATGCCCCCTAACTATTTGTGTTCTAGGCTAAGTCCCATTTTTCAGGAGGGTCCTAACAACTCTTAAATGAATCCTACTTCAACATGCTAGTCTTTATATGCTCTTTGCTATCTATGATTACCTTTAACCTTTAAATGATTCCCATTTTCCAGAAGGGTCCTGAAGGTTCCAACTTAAATGCCAATTCTAACTTTTGGTTGTTTCTGCTAGTGATTATTGTCCAGGAGGGTTTCTGCGACTCTTACTGGGGAAGGAGTTGGTGCTTGCCCATGTTACCCGCACCTGTTTGAGTTTTAAACTGCGCTTCATCTCAACTTCTAGGCCTCTTTTAACCTCCAGTTGTTTCAATTGGGGTTTGCTAGTTAAAGTTTGTCCCATAGTGCTATTTGCAGGTGAGGATATTTATGACGGACTATGCCCCTTTTGAGTTTTAACTGAGTCCCACTTCCAGGTGAGCCCTGAGACTTTGATCATACCTGCCAGGTGCCTGCTTTCCCTTGCGGATGGCCTCCCTTAGGCTCTTCTGGAATTTTTCTGCCTCTGTGTCAATCAAAGAAAACTAATCAGTTTGAAATGTGATGGTTATCTTGCGACATTCTTGTTGGAAACGGCCTTCCTATTGTCGTATTCCATTGTGTTCCATTGTCTATGTTGATGATGAGTCACTTGAACTGCTTAGCTGACCCCTCGAAACATTTACGCTTTACTTTGCTCCCATCATTGTATTACATTTCAATCTTTTGTAGGAATTCTTTATATCCTTCACCGATGATTGATGAATTAATGTATTATGCTTTAATCAAACCTTTGAACCTTGTGGATTCACTTTGTTCTTCATCTTTGTGTTACCTTTCCACTCCTTTGCCAAAATCCTTGCACCCTTTCTTGAAATAACACGGTCTGTCTATGATGTTTGGTTGGCCCTTGCCCTTTGTGCCTTTACTTGGCTACCTACTTTGTGCTGCACTTCCGACCCTTTGCCAGAATTCTGTATGCCCCTTTCCGACAATTGATGAGTTGATATATCATGTTGGGTCAACACTCATGACCGTTTCCACGTTTCTGTTGCACTTTTTCCTTTTTTTCCAAAAGCCTTATACCATTCTCTCACAATTGCTGAGTTAGGGTGATATGCTTGGCTGATCCTCTGACCCTTATGGCTTTGTTTTGTTTCTCATCTTGGTGTTACATTTCCAAGCCTTTGCTAAAATTCTTACACCCTTCTCTGAGATTACTCGGTCCATTTATGATGCTTGACTGACTCTTGATCTTTGTGGTTTTAATTTGCATCACCATCTTGCGTGGTGTTCCTTTACTTGGCCACTCTTTTCTCTTCCATCAATTACAGTTTTTGTGAATCCTTCCTTGCTGTTCCACACTCGTTATCTTTGATATGCTTTTGGGCGTCATGCACTTTGTCCCTTTGGGAGCTGATAATAGGCTTTGAAATTCCTCTTGTTTGCTTAAACAAAGGACTTTAGAGACTCGAAAGAAAAATGAAATGCAATAACTCCGAACGGTATTTAGGGTAAAGAAATCCAGATTTTGGAAAGAAGAGAAAGAGAACTTATCTGAAGCAGAACAGCTGGTTTTCATGATCATGACATGCACTTCGGCCTAGTCGACCCAGTCTGTCTCGATGACCGACCTTCCATTGCTATGCTTTTGTTGTTGTGACCATTTCTAACCCGATTCCTTCAACCAAATCCTAGCTTCAGATATGGTTTTCTGGGTTATTGAATCCCTCTATGTGCTCGTATCTCAGATATATAAACTGCGGGGTATAGAAGCCGGCTGATAGGTCGGGGTTATGAACCTTTCTACTGATTTTTAAGGAGTCCAGGAACTTGTGCACGGCAAGGGCTCTTGGAGCAATCTAGTATTGGTTCCTTAGGGGAATCGTAGGGGCGCCAATATATCCAGTTATTTCTTCTAATGTTGGTGTGAGTTCGAAATCAGAGAAATGGAATACATTGTGAGCTGGGTCCCAGAATGTGATCAATGCCTTTATGATATCTCAATCGGGTTAATTATTAACAGCCTAGTAAGTCATCCCAAATGCATGTTGACCCTGTTTTTCCCCGCTTCACCCTGTTATTCCACCAAATGTGTAGCTACAAGGGAATTTTGTTCGTGAATGTTATCGACAAATGCTGATCCGTGCTAATTCTGCAAATTTATTCGGGCGAATTGGTATCTCAAGACTTTATTCTGTTTGACTCAAAAACATTAAAATGACTTCTTTATTTTATGAAAATTATTTTCTAAAATCAAGGCCCCGCTTTGCAAATACGGCCTTTTAGCACATCCAAAGGAAGATTTTAAAGGTTGTGCCCGCTAACCGGCCAAAAATAAAACCCAAAGGTGACTATTTGTGCAAAATCAGCCTTCCAGCGTCCCTTTCGGTAACATTCAACTATTCTTGGCAATAACGGCATCACCCGATTTAATTAGGAAAACAAATAAAAATTTGACATTTGTTTTTCTTTGTTTCGGTCATTTTTGCAAAAAGGAGGTTGGACCCGGTGGGGGTTGCCTACATATCTCCTACCCTCCAAGAATCAAATCGGCGTAGTTCGGGCAAAACCATTTGTCAAAAACCAAAATTCTTTTGAAAAGCCCTCTTTTCTGTCTTTTTTTCTTTTTCCTTTTTCTCTCTTTTTTTTTCAAAAACAATCCGGCAGCATTTCAGCGCTATTTGAGCATTGGTTTAACAAGACACCCGATTAATCTCAACCAGCCCTAATACCACTTATTTTCTCAATTTTCTTTCCTTGTTCGCAAGCCGATCAACGTGCGAATCCAAAGAAAATGAATTCACAACTAGCACATAATATGCATCAGGATGGTCTTTTCATCTCGGGTCACCTGTCCTAGACGGAACCAACCTCTGTGTTAAGTCCCCTAAGTCAAATGCATGATGCAAATAAGCGTTCCTACTAGGGATCTGGCATGAGGTCAAGTTATTCTAAGTTCAGAAACACGAGTATGTGTTCTAGACACTGTACCCGAGCGGACCACTCGAGTCGAGGAGGGGGCTACGTACCGGGAACCAAAAGGCCATCCGGCTTAGTAACTTGTCCTGCCTCTTTCTTATTTCAGGGTATGACACTAACAGAATAGGGAGCCTCAACCAGTAAGCACATCCCCAGGGGTGAGAAGAGAAGGGTTTCGTAACAGTTTATATGTGCAGTTCAGATAATATCAAAGCAGTAAAAAAAAATTTAGCACATCAGGCCCAAACATGGAACAAAATCAGATAATAAACAAAGTCAATTACAACGATTTATCTAAGCTCGAATTCTTGAAGCCTGAACAGAGATTTCGGGTTCGATCCCCAGCAGAGTGTCCAGAGCTGTCACGCCTCCATATTGGCTACTACAACCCGGCGAATGGTGTAGAAAAGGGAGTTTTTCCAATTTAAGACAATCGAAACGGGATCTATTTATTTAAGAGATTTTCAGAGTCTCCACTTAGAATACTTAATGGTATCCCAAGTCACCATTTAGAATCCCAAATCGAGGAAAGAATGACTCTGTTTAACAGTCTGCGAACCAGAAATCTGGATAAGGAATTCTGTTAACTCGGGAGAAGGTGTTAGGAACTCCCGAGTTCCGTGGTTCAAGCACGGTCGCTAAACTGTTATATTTGTCTTAAAATATCTGATTTTAGACAATCATGCACCTCTGTGTCTTTTAACCGCTTTTAATTTTTTTTATAGAGAATTGCAACGTCGTTAAACCATGTCTAGAACCAAGTCACATAAATGCACCCGTGGTTTTTTACACATTTCAACTTCCTTAAGATTTAGATTTGGGTCACATAAATGTGCTCCTGAATTTAGGAAAAGTAAAATTTTTAAAGACGCGCCTAAAAACGACTATCGCATTCTTATCTTCGTGGGACGCCGTGAAATTCGCTAAACGGCGTGTCCCAAATTTCTAAATATTTTAATATAAGCATTTCACGAGGGCCACGCAATTTCGGATTCTTTTTGGTGCGGCACACCTCATTTGTTATTATTAAGGTCATTCCTAAAATTAACTACTACTTTTCTACACTTTGTCTCTAAAAGCTTTGATAAATTATTAAGAAATCCAAGTTCCCAATTCGAATCCTTATTCGGACGGGAGCATTTTAGTGCTCAAAATAATCAGTGGGCCTTAAATTCATCCCAATGGGGATGAATTTCAGTCAAGTCCAATAATAAATTACACTTACTATTGCAATGCGCGCCTGCACACCAGAATCGTTCTAGATTTTTTAGGAAAGGAAGACGTTGAAACAAATAAACACCCATAATTTGCTGAAAATTCTTAGGAAATTAAAGGACAACTTTGAACAAACTAACATGGATATCAACTATATACGAAGTATTGAACTCGCATGAAGTCTGTACTAACATAAAAAAACTGTTTTCACAATTTCAGGACTCAAATACTGAAATGACACTGAGATCCGCATATTGACTCTATTGCTACTGTAGAAACTAATTTCGAAATATATAACACCATGACTTTGAACTAACCAAATTAACCTGATTGACTTTACAACTAAACCAACTAGACAAACATGTTCAACAAGAGGTGAAACAGTCAAGATTTACTTATCATTACAAGTGAGAGTCTACATAGTCCATATGTACAATCCTGTTACGTACAATTGATGTTGGGCACTAATACTACTCCATTCTTATATGAATTACAAATATGAATGGATATCAACACAGAAATCGACAAGAATAAATTAAATAGTCATCCAGTAGAGAAAATGAAGTTGTTGATCTGGTCCTTTACATATTTAAAGTTGAGGAGTACCTGGTAACCAAAATACAAAGAGGGGTAAGGAGTCAGCATCAGGTTTTAGAGATCAACAGCCAAATTTGTAAGTAACACAACAGTAATAACAAGATCCAAACAGAATAGGGCAAACACAACCTATAAAACGACCTCAAATCACTTGAAAACATACTCAAGAGTTCCAGAAATACCCAATCCTAAGTTATTTTATGCTAAACCCACAAAAACAAGATTAAATTGACCTTGAACCTAGATGGACCTCCAATGAAACAGTATTTGTTGAGTTTCTGCTGATTTTAGGGTCCTAAATGCCCAAATTTTTGAAGGAACAGCTCTCCAATATTCAGTCTAGACTAATATTGTTGACTTTTCCTTGAATTAGATTATATTTGTAGGATGCATTTTTGATTGTTGCTGGAAATTTCAGAAAATTTTTAGATTCCAAAACATCTGAAGATATTTAGAGTATTTTTCAAGCTGGCTAACCCTTTTTTTGAATGAATTGGGGTCCCTTTATATAGCCAAAGGTTAGGGAAACCCTTTTATCTCATTTTAACTACTAGTCCCTCTTTTAAAATTTAGATTTTACCTACTTGGTCCTTCATTTTTGACTTGTTTCCCAAGTTACTGCACTTAACTACTGATTTGTAAACTAAAATCCCTATTCTAGAAGGGTCTAAAAGATTCTAGCATTGTTTCTTATTTAAGGGATACTTATATTACCCTATTTAATCCTGAAACTACAAAAACCAAATTAAACCTTATATTACCCTTTTAGCATACTGAAATTACCATTTTACCAAGATAAATCTTGCAATTACCTATTACTAACTAACAGCTATAACCAATCCCTAATTAAGTATGAACCATTGATCAGGAATAAACAACAGTCCAACTTAGAAATCAAAACACTACTGAATCAAAAAATTCAAATTAAATACTGAAATTATAGGAAAAATCATGGAAAGCTGTAACTATCATACCATTGTACCATTTGGAACAGTCAAAATTGAAACTGATTCCTATTCAAACTACTACCAACTATTTGTTGAACATTAAACTAAGCTGAACAATGAACATGAGGGTTAAAGAATTAAGACTAGATCAGACATGGTCTTAAGCTAAAGACGTGGGTAATTCAATGCATGGTTGGAGTCAAAGCTTGTGGGATTACCAAAAAAAAATAACAACAATTCAAGCCAAATAACTGGTCACCCAAAACCCAAACTTAATTATGAAAAAAACTAGTCGATATTTCTAATTAAACTAATAGCCAAAACTTAAAGCGAGATAAAAGTGTTGACAAAGAAGCAAAACAACAAAAATAAAAAGAAGAAAAAGACGAAACTTACCGGTTGTTCTTAAAAAAACTTGACTAGATTTAATTTGAGCCTCCAAACGGAGTTACAGGTTTGTTTTTGTCCAAAACAAACATCCGACTCTGTTTTGAAACTCAAACGGCCTTTATAGATTAATCTTCAAAATTAGGTCAAAACATAGATTGGAAATTCGAAAAGCCTGGGGGTTATTCGAAGGAAGCTAGACCTTTTTTGGGTAGGGACGCCAAGAAGAGTGTGTGGTGTTAATTTGGACGATTTTGGGAAGGGTCATATTTTGGCTGGATTGTTCAAACTAAAATTTGAGGAGATGTGGTATGATTCGAAGGATGGTTGTTTCAGATCTGTGATGAGGGTGGGGTGAGGAATCTGGGGTGTAAATCGTAGGGTATTTAGCGAGCAGTGGCCGCCGTGGAAGGCAAGGCTGCCAAACTTCAAATGAATATTTGACAAGACAGGGATATATTCGAGGGTAACAAATGGTGGGGTTGGAAATAGGGGAGCGAGGAGAGGATGTGGTGTTATTTTGGGGTCCACCGGAGTTACACCACTGGCGGCAACGATTTCTGGCTGGCGGCGAATGGCAGAGAGAGGGTGGTGATATGGCAGCGTTTCAGTGGTGCATTTAGGGTATGTTTGGACATGGTACTAGGTTTGACTTGTAAGGGGGTTATTTCAACATTTATATAGGGTAATCACCCTTGCATATTGACCGTTTGATCAAGATTGATCAATGGCCCAGATGCTCTGATGCAAAATGACGTCGTTTTAAAGCTATGGCTTTTGGACCGGGCAAGGGTGCTGGGTTTGGGTCTATTTTTAGTGGGTTTCGGGGTTTTGGGCTAAATTTTGTGACAAAAAATGGCCCAAAATCAAAGTCCAGCTTATATAAAAACAATTACTCTCTTTTTGTGCATTTTGTTTTATTATTATTTTTCATATTTTTAATAATCAAAAATAAAAATAACCAAAAACATATTTAACAGAAATAAAATAAATAAATTCTTAAATTCTAAATTTCAAAGAAAATTAACCAATTTTTGTTATTTTCCCTCATTTCAATATTAACTAATTAATAACCTAAAAACATGCTAAAAATAAATCCTAAATGCAACCATGCCATTTTTATATTTTTATGAATTATGCAAATTAAAACGTGCAACATGCAAATAAATACAAAATTATGCAATTAATTCCTAAAATTCAAACAAACACAAAATCAAGCAAATAAATCCTAAAAATTTAAATAATAAAAGAAAGACGCAAATAAACACAAAGTCTCACAATTAATTTCTAAAAATTCAAATAATAAAAGAAAAATGCAAATAAACACAAAATCACACAATTAATTCCTAGAAACTCAAATAATAAAACAAAAATTCTAATTTATTAACTTAATAGGAACATGTCAAGCGAGAGAAAAATTACGTGCTCGCAATTCTTTCTCTAATTCAGCCTTTTGCCTGAAGTAATCGGCCTATCTGCCCGTTCCGGACTTCTAACACTTGGGAGTGATGAAAGTGTTGATCTTGCATTTGCTATATTGCTTCCTCCATTTTAGCCATCAAATTATAATAGTTCTGCCTGTCAGCCTTGAAATCTTTAGCTAGTTTGGTTGCCTCATCCTCAAGAATAGTTACCTTTCTTCTCAGGCTGGTAATGGTCCCTTCATAGCTTCTCTTCGTTTGCTGCACAAATCATGCCCGTTCTTCTGCTTCCTTTCTCAATCATGCCCAGATTTTTACTAGGCTATCTTCAAATTTTTCCAGGTTTTCTTGATATTGGAGGACTTTCTTTTTTAGTCCACTTATAAGTCTTTCATCAGCCCGACTCCTTTCCAGGTTATTGGCACCTATTTTCATCTTTCTAATCTAAGTTTTAAGGGCCTCATTTTCCTAGGTTAGTTTCTTCTTTTCTCCCTCGTCAGCTGCGGCTTGAACACTATTTTTAAATTGAAGCTCCTTGACTTGCCTTTCTAATTTGCTTATTTCGGCCTTGTATTCATTCTCTTTGGTCAACCAGTCTCATTGCGGTTGTGCCTTAACAGTGAATAGTTGGACATGTGGTCTCTTTGCAGGCCTTTCAATAAATTGGAAATTCTTGCCGAACCATCCAAGGTACTTAGGGTCCACTTCACCTTTAGCTCGGTCTCGCACTATTGTCTTGGGTTTACGAAACCTACGTTAATTCCACACTTGGGGAATTTTCCCTTCTGGAAATACAACTTTTTGGCATAGCTCAATGGCATAATAACTCAAATCTCAAAATCGATTTCAAACCCAGATTCAACTCATTTCTGACCTTGAATGCTCCGGAATTGTTTTGATGATGAAAACCTTATGAGACTTTTATAGAACAGTATTTTTGCAAAATTTTCACTATTTGTTTTTTATTTTCAAGATCTCTAAGCTCTCAGAACTCTCTATTTTTATCACTCTAATATCTGCAGACTCTCTAACCCTTTTTTCCTCTAAAACTTACTTCTAAGGCAAAGGCGTAATGCCTTTATAGAGAAAAAAAAATAGGGCATTCTGCAGGTTCTATTTTGTATTTTGAGTTCTTTTTCATTTTTTGTTTTTAGCTTAGAGACCCTTCACTTATTGACTTATTTTCCAAGTTAAGTTACCAAAATCAGCAAATGAAATTTGAACCTCAACCTAGAAGCTTCTAAAAGTTGTTATCAAAGATTCCCTAAGGCCAAATACCTAAACTACCCCTGTATTTATCCTCTAATTTTGGATGGACAGTTACACTCTAAACCTTTTTAAATCAAACAAGATTAGTCAAACAGCTAAGGATTCAAACGGATTAAACTATAAATAATTCTTAAAAAAATGCAGAAAATCAACATGGAAAACCAATTGACACATGTATCAAACACCAACACTCACAAGATTATTTAACAAGAAATTCAAACAGATATAAGCCTAAATTAATCAACACAGAACAATCAAACTTGTTAACCACTAAAATAAAGCATAAAAGTCGATATTCAACAGTTTGACTAACAGGAGAAGCAGGCATAGAAATTAATGCAAAACTAGACTTGCGCATAAACTTCAAATTAAATGGAAAGGGTATGGAACTAGATGAACTTAAAGAAAACTACAGAAGGTTAAAGATGCTTACCTTATTTGGGACAGACTCCGAACAGAACTTCGGACCATTGACTCTCCCCCTTAATAATGTCACTCACTTGCTCTAAATAAGAGAAAGCGAATAGTTTATCGAGGGATGAACCAACAACTCAAATAAGATTCACGCAATAGGGTCTGAGTCTTGAATCCTAGATCTAAAACTCGACCAATTTATGGGGCTTTTTGAGACCAATTGACCATATACTAGTGGAGGGGGGGGGGTGGTAAGGGTTATAGGGTATGATTTTGTGGCGATTTGGTGGTGGTGAGGTTTTGGCAGTCCCTTTCAATTCAAAATTTACAGAGTGCAGCGTGGATCCGAGGGAAGCTATATGGATATTAACGATGAGGAGGTGATGGGGAACATGTAGTGTTAATATAGGTGGTGTTTGGGTGGTGGCGCCGTCGGCCACGATGGAGGGTTCAG